>OY998244.1:15255705-16455705 GCA_963922005.1 Cornus suecica
AAAAGGAGTTTCCAAAATCTAGAATTAATTCAGAATTACCATTACAAATTTTTGGTTGCACAGTGTTTGTTCACATATCACATAAATCTCGGTCCAAATTCGATCCGAGAGCTGAAAAATGTCTATTTTTAGGATATGCTCCTAACCAAAAAGGATATAAATGTTTTAACCCTAAAACCAAAAAGTTTCATATTACTATGGATGTCTCTTTTTTGGAAAATACTCCATTTTTTACCAAATATTTTCTTCAGGGGGAGAAAATAGGTGAAGAAAATCATTTTTGGCAAAAATCTACACCTTTACCCAATACAATTGTTGACTTTCCTTCTCAAGACACCGAAATATTTCCCACCGAATCCTCTCAACAAATCACTAAGTTTTTTTTCGGAAAAAGAAAACAACATTCAAGATGCTGGTAGTGGCAGATTCGATTGTTTACCAACAAAGAAGGAAACATTACAAAAGGATACATTTAATTCGAATTCTGAGCTTCTGGATTATACTAGAAAGAGGATCCCTGAAAGAAATAAAGATCTTCCGATCATCCCAATGCAGAATCAATCAGAATCCCTGAACAATGGCTCTTTGAATATCTCAGGTAACTCTTCTCCCATTCCTGTTTTATCTAATTCTATTCCTATTTTATTTTCTGCCCCCAATTCGTTTTCAGATCATATACTATCTCCAAAAAATAAAACCTCTGATCTTGATATTCCAATTGCCATAAGAAAAGGAACCCGAACATGCACTAAATATCCTATTGCCAAATATATTCCCTACCAAAGACTCTTCAATAATCATAGAGCATTTACTTCAAATATTTCTCAAGTTGTTGTGCCAAGAAATATCCAAGAAGCACTAGATGATCCAAATTGGAAATTCGCAGTACTTGAGGAGATGAACGCTCTTAAAAAGAATGGCACGTGGGAGATAGTTGACTTGCCGAGAGACAAGAAAACTGTAGGGTGCAAATGGGTTTTTTCAGTGAAATATAGGGTTAATGGCAGTATAGAGAGGTACAAGGCAAGGCTTGTTGCAAAAGGTTTTACACAAACCTATGGAATCGACTACCAAGAGACATTCACCCCCGTAGCCAAAATAAACTCAATTCGAGTATTATTGTCCCTTTTCGTGAATTCCAATTGGCCTTTACACCAATTGGATGTGAAAAATAGGTTCCTTAACGGAGACTTAGAAGAGGATGTTTTTATGAGTCTTCCATCGGGGTTCGAAGAAAGACTTGGCATAGATAAAGTCTGCAGATTAAGAAAGTCATTATACGGCCTCAAACAGTCCCCGAGGGCTTGCTTTGAATGCTTTGGCAAAGCAGTAAGACGTCACGGATACTGTCAAAGTCAAGCACATCATACCATGTTTTATAAACACTCAAAAGAAGGTAAAATTGCTATTTTGATTGTTTATGTGGATGATATTATCTTGACAGGAGATGATAGTGTCGAGCTGAAAAGACTAAAAGAAAGGCTTGCTGATGAATTCGAGATCAAAGACTTGGGTGTTTTGAAGTATTTCCTCGGAATAGTGTTTGCTAGGTCTAAGGAAGGTATAATAGAGAACAATCAGACTCGACCATGGTGTTTCTCTCACTAACTGAACCAGAGCCATCCTTAGAGGGAGTCACCACCAACCAAGGAACAGCTTCACCATCAACAACTGCATCAGATGACAACATCGACAAGAGAAGAGGTCTTTCGACTTTGTTTTTCCCCTTTTCCTCTCTACTACGCCAGCGAACGTGACGTTATCAGCGCCACCCATAATCGCCACCCCACGTCACCTCAGATTGTCGTCGACCCCTTGGCAGAACCACCCTAGTCAACAAAGAAGGACAACACCTCGGCACCAACTAGAAGACATCCTTATCCGCGACGTCTCTTAGCCTCGTTACCCGTCACCAACACCTGACCCGAATCACCCAGAAAACGAGTTGAAGAAGATGGGCCAGAACACGGGTGACCATCCGAAACCTGAATAACCTGAATACCAGTCCTCATAGACCCATCCCTCAAATTAATAAACTTACCCAACCAGGCCTTAGAAGAAAGCCCATCAAGAGTACCCTTGCGCTGGGCCGCCACAGCAACTCCAAAACCCTTCATCAAATTAGAATTCACAGCAACAAACCCAAATGCTCTAACCCGAGGGGGGAACCGGCCCACACTCCTCACCCCAGGCCCAATAACAGAGAAGTGGGCTTCTTCCCAACATGACCTACACCTCTGGCTCAAGGAGGAAAACGTGAACGTCCCATACATGCGAGAGGTTTAAAATTCAAACCCTCTCTGCCACGTCGCACATGTGAACCCCAAAACCCTTTCACCCCACCACGTGTCATCCTCACATTAGTAACACCACCTCAACCCTCCAGTTGGCCTCCATCAACGGTCCTCCCAAGCGCATGCCCGCCACGTGGCACCGTGTGAGACCCAACACCCACTAACTCAAATCCCATCCCATCAGTCGCCTCCCTCCCATCCGTACCATTATGATTCTAAACCCTAGATCTAGGGTTCCTCACCGTAGAAGAAGGCCGAGGAAAGCCACGACTAGCAGCCACCCATCGTCGGACATCCAAACCCCTACGCCGACCACTATGATGCAGCGACAGCCACTCCTCCTTGGAAAGGGAAAGCTGACCGAACCCTCCTTCAACATTGTACGTCGTCGGCACCACCTTAGAGGGCCAATCATCCAAAATAGAGACACGAAAAAAGACAGCCTCATCATGCCCGAAGATCGGCGAAGGACTCGTATTACCCACCGCAACGAAAATGCCCACCAAATCAGGTCGTCGATCGCCAATCTCATCCAAGCCATGAAACCCTCCACACAAATCACCAACCAGCATAAACAACTCCGTACAAGTGCAGTGGAACACCTCTAAGAAAATTCAGCCGAATACCCCTCCTACTCCATGGCTCTGAAACACCAACACCAGATGTCCACGCATCCAAAGACAAACGCCGGTGATCCCACCTCATGCCTTCCGTTCCCCAGAAAAACTTAAAGAGAAATGAACCGTCACATAGGACCGCCACCGAAAAACCCGACGACAGACACCACGCCTTTTTGGCCCATCTCTCCACATCACTCACCTCCTCCACCACACCATCAAACCAACCCACCAAACAAGATCTCAGAAAAACCTTTCTTCTCTCAATAGACTCCTCATCCACATACAAGGAGGGGCCACGAGGAGGGCAAGCCCCCTTTGAAGAATAAAGGGAGAGAAACAGCTTCCAAAAACGATTTCATGCGCAGAGAAGAAAAAAGAGAGAAAAGAAGGAAACGTGATATGAGAAACTCACCGGAATGTAAGATTACGGTGACCGACACAAGTGTAAGCCTCGACCGACCTCAGTGAAGACCACGAGAGAGAGAGAGAGTTGTACAGGTCATTTTAGAGAGACAACTTACAGATAAAAATAATGATCCAATAAAAAGCTCCCCCACCCCCCCCCCCCAAACAATAATTCCGTCTTGAAAAAAAACTGATTCGCAAATAAAAAATTTATTCAAAATAAATATATGTAGTTCAATAGGTTCAGCATCAAAAGGATCTACACTACGGTTCGATTGATACAAGGCTTGTTGAAAATTTTCAGAAACCATTCTTATCGAAATGTTGTTTGTTTCAAGTTTCAACTAACCAATTGAGTGAACAGTAAGGACAGATAGGGTCTCTATTAATCGAACCCCGGAGTTTTTTTTTGAAAACTATCACAAAACAGATTTCGAGAAGGATTCAACTTACAAGGTACCTATAAATGAAGTAAAACACGGAATTATATTCAACCTAGAGTATGGTTTTTACCTTATAATCAATCCAGAAAGAATAGCTCATGATAAATTTTCAAACTACCCAACCTAGGAATCGAAGCATTCCAATCCATCGATTACTTAGTCACGCCAAAGACATAAGCGAGCTAGGCGGAGATTTGTCTTGGCAGGGTCTGAATCGAGGCACCAATGATTTTCGTTTTGGCAATATTAGCCTAGTTTAAAACCATGTTCTTCCGATCAGAACCCGCAGAATCACACTTCGAAGTCCAAGCATTTCACCAGGGCATGAAATTATTGATAATTTTTGAAAATAAGGAAGCGATTACATTAAGCAAAGCTAACATTTTCAATTATGTTCTACAACTTTCTCATCACCCTAATTAAACAAAATAGAGGAAGTGGAAGTCTTGCATTTAAAGAAACCACCACCATCTCCAGAACATCATCTTCACCGGCATCCAAATTTCACACTTACAGCAAAACGAATTCTGGTAAAAACCTTTTACCCCACAAGAAGGCTTTCCTTGGAAGAGGAATTCTTTTCAAGCATATGAAAGCTAGCTCTTATAAAAGTACCAGCCCATTCTAATATTTTCAAACATTTTTATCCAAATTTTAAATCAAAAATAAAATACAATAAAATCTTAACCAAAATTAAATAGGTACATCGTTTATACCTTTATTGAAACACACCCCAATTCTGAGACCGTTTCACTATGTTTATATTTCTCATACCCCTCCTTCTTCACTTCACAGTAAAGGTAGAGGGTTGGAGATCGCATTCCTACATTGAATGGACTTATACAAACTTATAAATATCATTGGCATGTCTCCTATGGGGTTTTCATAACCGGGCATGTCTTCTATAACGTTTATGCATTTAGAGCCATGATTTCTTACGTTGAAATTGATTAAATGTGGTATTCAAGCCAACATGGACTCTAATGCTTAAATTTGTATAGAAGTACAAGCCCCCTCTAATATTTCCAAACATTTTTATCCAAATTTTAAATAAAAAATCAAATAAAAAAACTCATAACCAAAATTGTCATTTATACCTTTATTGAAACACACCCCCAATTCTGGGACCGTTTCACTATGTTTATATTTCCCATACCCCTCCTTCACTTCACAGTAAAGGTAGAGGGTTGGAGATTGTATTCCTACACTGAATGGACTTCTACAAACTTATAAATATCATTGGCATGTATCCTATGGGGTTAACATAATCGGGTATGGCTTCTATAACGTTTATGAATTTAAGGACATTATTTCTTATGTTGAAATTGCTTAAATATAGTATCCGGGCCAACATGGACTCTAATGCTTAAATCTGATTTTTATGTCATAAGTGTAAAATTTATATGCTAATATACAGTTTGAGATAAAAAGAATATTGGTAATGTGGAAATAAGTTAAATTGTATTACCATCTCCCTCACATAGATATAAGTTACAAGTTGGTGTCAACTTCTTAATATTGTAATATCTTACCAATTGAATTTGGAGTTTATCAAAACTATCGGCATGGGTAATATGCATATCACGTTGTTAGTTGGTGATTGAAAAATAGGTAGAATTAATTAACAAATGAAATGTCTGTTGATTTATCATCAACGTATCAACGATGTTAAATATATAGTGAACACAAAAGCATTTTAACGTTGACAAAATGTTTAAGTTGTTGATCAATTATAACATTGCTATATTTACTTAACATTCTAAAAGGCATAATTTAAAAACTTTCTTTGGAGGTAATGAGGTCGTTTCTTGAGGTGGCTGGCTTGCCCTTTTTCCTCAATGGAGGTTCTGTGAAGGAAGCCTTCCCGCCTAGAGGGCCTTCGTTGTATGTTGATGAGGAGTCTGTGAGCAAAAAGGAAGGAGTTCCTTCGCTTGTGTTCGGTGGGTCGATTTGATGGGGAGGTGGGTGAGGTTGGGCCGATGGAGGCTTGGGCGAAACGTGTATGGAGGCTGTCGGAGGGCTTCTATATGGCTTCCCTCTGCGACGATTCCTTCTTGTTTAGATTCCCCTCTAAGACTCTGGCGAGGGAGATCTTGGCTTTGGGCCGCCAGAGTTGGGGTAATCGAACCCTTGTTTTGGATGCATGGACTTCAGTCACTAAGGTTTCTGGGCATTCGAGGCGACAGGGGTTGTGGCGCATCTTTTTCAAGGGGGTTCCACTCCATTTATGGTTCAATGAACTATTTATGAAGGTCGGGGACATGTGTGGAAGGTTTAAAGGCGTGGAGGTGAATGAGGGTTTTCATCCGGATCTGGTTTACATCATTGTCCTTCCCGGCAAAGCCAACACGCCGGAGATATTTTTTCACGATGACGTGCTCTATTTTCGGTTGAAGGTGATCAATGACTATCATCCGGAGGTGGTTCCGACGAGCCAAAGTCTTGAAGGGGGTTTTGGGCAACTCTCGTTCTGCAAGGATGAGTGGGCAGCACTTCACTCCAGTGGCCGACGTGGTGGTCTAATGATTCGTCGAAGGGTGGTTGGGCATTGCGGCTTGCTCCAGTCGTCTTCTCCGTTGGTGCAGAGACCTAGGGTTGTGGATGTAGTCCATACAGATCTGAAGGCAGTGGGTTGGAGGACGATGGGTTCTTTTGGTGTTGGGGCCCTGACACATGTCACCCATGCAACGAGGAGGACCGTCGATGTTCGTCACGTGATTAGGGATGGGGAGCCGCCGAATCAGATGCTGCCACGCAAAAGTTTTGGTAGGTGGGGGTTGGGACCACCTTGGCACGTGGTGGAGAGTTTTTGAATTTCAAATCACACTCACGTGACTCTTTTTTTCCTCCTCTTCCACCGTGGGCTAGACGCGCTGGTCCGGTCCTGATGGGCCGTTCTTTTAGAGGTCCTCACGCTGGGAATTCTTTAACCCAGTTTAGAGGAAATGGTTTGGACTATGTGGATCGTGCTGCTGCTTCTTTTAAAAGAGTTCATGCTGGTTATGGTGTGGCTCATGTGGGTGGGCCTTATTCTTCGGCCCATTTTGGAAAGCAAGGTGTTGAAAAACCTAGTGGGTCTGGTGCAGGTCGTTTTCATAGGAGATTGGCTCGACCCAAGGAATTGGTTGTCGGGTTGTGCAGGCGGGTCAAAGAAGGGTTCCATTTTCCATGGCGGACGGGTCAAAGCACCTCAATGGTGGGTCTCGCCATTCGAAGGTGTTGCTTCCAGAGGTCGGTTGTGTAGTCAACCCGATCAATGAGGGCTTCACCCAAGTGGTCTTGCGATGTCGAAAATCAAAGGAGGTGTCGTCGACGTGTTGTACGGTGCAGTCGAAGGGGTTTGGCGGTCGTGCGTTGGGCAAAGTGTACCGACGGCGAAGTAGTTCGGAGAAGGTTATTTCAAGTAGGACCTTTTCCTTCTGTCATGAATGATGTGCAGATTGGGTGTTACAGTGGAAGTGGGAGTGGGGCTGAAGGTGTGATGTTTTAGGGGACAGATTTTCTTCTGATGATGTTTGGCATGGGGCATTTCCTAAGACGGCTGTTAAGGAGGTGAGTCACAATGGTAATGGTGGTGCTGGTACTGCTAATCAGGTTCCTGTTTTGTCGAGCAAGGTCTGTTTTCTGTTCTGAAAGTGATATGGGGTCTGTTTTTTATTCTGGTAGTTATTGGGATTCGGGCAGTGAAGGGGTACAGGGCTGTCACACTTTCCTTAGTTGTGCTCCTAGTACTAATGGCGTGTTTTCGGGGCTGGACGACAGTGACATTATGGAGGATGGAAGTTTGTGTAAGGCTTTGAGTGGGAATGAAGGTGTTGGTTCGTTGATGATTGTGGATAACATGTCTGATTTGGCGTGTGTCTAAATGAATTTACGAATTGTTTCATGAAATGTCAGGGGTCTAAATTGCCCGGAGAAAAGGAGGATTATTAGATTGCCGCTCAGTAAGTGGGATGTGCATTTGGTCTGTTTACAGGAGACAAAGATGGATAACATGAATGATAGAATGGTTCGGAGCTTGTGGGGCAATTGTTTTGTGGAGTGGACTTGTTTGGCTTCAAGTGGTGCTTTAGGGGGAGTGATTGTGATGTGGGATAGGAGATGGATCTCGTTACGAGGTACCCGTAAGGGATGTTTTTCGATTTCATGTTCATTTTCGATGGTAGAGGATGGTTTTTGTTGGGTGTTTTCAAGAGTGTATGGGCCTGTGGATGACTGGTTGAGGGCGGTGTTGTGGGAGGAACTTGGGGTAACTAAGGAGGCGTGGCGTTTACCTTGGTGTGTGGGCGGGTATTTCAATGTTGTTAAGGCGCCTTCGGAGAGATCTTTGGGTGGGTGGGGATTTCAATGTTTTTCGATTTCATGTGCATGCTCTCCAGCTTGTTGGCGCGTCCTTTACCTGGTCTAGTTGTAGGGAGATTCTGATGTTCTCACGTATTGACCGGTTCTTGGTTTCCGTGGATTCGGATGAGCATTTTTCTGATGTTATTCAGAATATTGGTACTCGGTTCACATCGGATCATGTCCCTATTTTCTTGGATTGTGGGGGTATTGTCAAGAGAAAGTCTTCATTCAAACCTTCGGATGTTATTTAGACTATTAGTACTCAGTTCACTTCGAATCATGTCCCTATTTTCTTGGATTGTGGGGGTATTGTCAAGGGAAAGTCTCCATTCAGGTTTGAGAATATGTGGCTTAGAGCCGGGGATTTTCAGCAGTTGTTGTCAGAGTGGTGGGCTTGCGTTGTTCGGCCGGGTTCTCCGAGTTTTGTCTTGGCTTCAAAGGCGTGCTTTGGAGTCGTCTCTCATCACATGGAATAAGGAGGTTTTTGGCAATCTTGTGTGGCATAGGAATGTGTTATTGACAAAGATTAATGACAGTGATAGAGCTACTATGAGTGGGGGGGTGGATGTGGTTATGAGATCGAGGAGGGAGCAGTACATGGCCGATTTAGAGGAGATTGCCACTCAGGAGGAGATTTCGTGGAGACAGAAATCTCGTGCTTTATGGTTGAAAGAAGGGGATCGAAACACAATTTTTTCACCTTTCGGCGAATGCTCGTAGTAGGAATAACTTTATTGGGAGTTTGATCGTCGACGGTTATCTTCTTTCCTCCGAGGATGAACTTCGCCTGGGGATCCCAAGTTACTATCAGAGATTGTTTACTAAGAGCGAGAGTTGGAGACCGGATTATGATGGACCTATGTTTGATTCTTCTATTGATGAGGGGGACCGGGATAGGCTGGAGCTTCCGTTCCCTGGGGATAAAGCCCTTTGCCCAGACGGGTTCACTATGCGCTTCCTTCTTGAGTGTTGGCATACTGTTCGGGAGGATGTGATGGGTAATTTTCGTGCTTTTTATGAGGAGGGTTGCTTTGTGAAGTCCTTGAATGCTTCTTTCATTTCTCTCCTCCCAAAAAAGGGGAGGTGAAAGACATTAAGGATTTCAAACCCATTAGTCTTATGGGTTGTGTGTACAAGCTTATTGCAAAGGTCCTTTCTTCTCGGATGAGTGGTGTTTTTGATAGATTTATCTCAGATTTCCAAAATGCTTTTGTTGTGGGGAGACAGATTCTGGATTCGGCCATCATTGCTAGTGAGGCTGTGGACGTCAGGCTTCAGAGTGGCATTCCAGGAGTTTTGGTGAAACTGGATGTGGAAAAGGCGTATGATCATATTCATTGGGGGTTTCTTCTTTATATGTTAGCAGTTGGGGTTCAGGAGCGGTGGTGTAGGATGATTCAGTTTTGTATTTCGTCGGTTCGTTTTTCGGTGTTGGTGAACAGGACCCCTTCTGGTTTTTTGGGAGTTCTCGTAGCTTGAGGCAGGGTGACCCCCTTTCCCCACTTCTCTTCCTTATGGTGATGGAGGTGTTCAGTCGGATGATGACCCGAGCGACAGAGTTGGGTTTCCTACAAGGTTTCAGGGTGGGGATATTACTTCTCAGTTTGTGGATATCTCGCACTTGCTCTTTGCTAATGAAACTCTAGTTTTTTGTGATGTGGATGAGGTTCAATTGCGTTAACTCCGGTGTGTCTTGATATGTTTTCAAGCGGTCTCCGGCTTGAAAATTAACACCAGCAAAAGTTCGTTGATTCCGGTGAGTGAGGTGGGCAATGTGTCGACTTTGGCTACGGCTCTTAGTGGCAGGGTCAGTCAGCTCCCTACTGTGTATTTGGGTTCCCCTTTGGGGTCGTCCGGACAGAGACAGTCTTATTGGGACTTTATGGTTGACCGTGTGCATAGGCGCTTAGCGGACTGGAAGCGGCTGTATCTTTCCAAGGATAGGAGACTCGCCTTGGTTAAGAGCACGTTATCCAACCTTCCTACTTATGTTATATCCCTTTATCGGATCGCACACGGAATGGCACAACGGATTAAAAGGATTCAGAAGTAGTTTTTGTTGGGGGGAAGGGGGAGTCACTCCATCCCTTTGGTGCGTTGGGAGGTGGTTTGCCGCCATGTTCAGGATGGAAGTTTGGGCATTCGCCAGCTGTCGTCTTTCAACAAGGCTTTATTAGATAAGTGGTTGTGGCGTTTTGGGGCCAAGATACATCATTTGTGGGGGAGGGTGATTGTCTGTCGATATGGGGAGGCGAGGAGCGATTGGTGCTCCACTGAGGTCCGGGGTCGTCGAGGTGTAGGGGTGTGGAAGGATATTCGGCAGGGGTGGGATTCATTCGCTCCTTTTTTCAAATTTAGGGTAGGTGATGGCCGTTGTGTTTGTTTTTGGACGAATTGGTGGTGCAGTGAGGGATCTCTCGCCTCTTCTTTTCCTCAGTTGTTTAGGATCGCTCGGGACCGTCATGCTTCAGTAGCGACTGTTATCACCTCGATATTGGGAGGCTAGTGTGGGATGTCAGCTTTGAGCGCCCCTTTCAAGATTGGGAGTTTGAGGAGGTGTCGGATCTGTTTGAGCTTTTGTACTCTCTAACTATTGGCTCTGGTTAAGACTCATTGCTTTGGCTTTAGCTTCCTATCTCGTCTCGAAGTTTCTCGGTCTCCTTTTATTTTGGTTGTCTATCGCTAGGCCGGATGAGGTCTTTCCTTGAAAGGCAGTCTGGAGGTCAAAAGCCCCGCTCGAGGTTGTTTCCTTCACATGGTCGGTGGCATAGGGTCGCATCCTCACTTTGAACATTTTGAGACATCGGGGCATGACTGTGGTTAATCGGTGCTTCTTGTGCAAAAAGGATGGGGAGTTCGTGGACCACCTCCTTTTGCATTGTCCGGTGGCCTATGATTGTTGGTGTCTTCTCTTTTGTCTTTTCGGTATTCAGTAGGTGATGCCGACCTCGGTTCGCAATTTTTTTTTCTTCTACCTTTCCTTCTATTTTTATTGCTGAGATTAATTTTAGTTTTCAATTACAGTTATGTATTCTTTTTGTTTCTTATTATTGCATTTTTATTGCCATGGTTAATTTTAAATTTTAATTTTTCTTCGCTTGTTACTCATACAGAGGATATTTTGTATATAGTTAGTGAGATATTAATTTGAGTTCTTACGCACTTAGTTTACTCATCTTTTTTATATAATTTAAATAAAAATTCTCCATTTAAATTTAGTTTAAATGGTTGAAAACTATTCTTTTTTGAACTTCATTCATTTACCATAAATCTTTCCATGTGCAGAGCACATGCTTTTGCCAAGTATATATATATATATGTGTGTGTGTGAAGAAACAGAATCTGACACGCCTACTTACAGCAACCACCGGTGCCCATAAGCTAGCAACTGAAAAAGCATTATAGTTATCTGCAAGAAAATACATAAATTTAGTCACTAAAACCAACTTAGAATGGTAACAAATTAGAAAGTCCTGAATATAACCACCAAGAATCGAGTCACTAAAGTTTAACATTTGGAAGGGAAAGACAGATTAAGATTCCTGAAAAGCATTGATGTAGAAAGTTTTGTTGTACCTAGTTAAAAATGCCTCCTTATTAAATGAAGAAGCTAGAAGGAAACAAAGAAGAAAAGGGAGAAAAGTAGACAGGAGAGAGAAGGTGAAAAAGAACTGCTATGTGAGTCATGTGACATAGGGCTTTTGCTTCAACTAGATTGATCTGGTGTCATCTCACAATGTTACGTAGTTTGGCTCTGGTGTCAATTCTCTTGTTCACGTAAGATACTTTTCTAGGCTTTTCAAACTTACATCGTTTTAACAGAGTACGAGGCGCAGCCCAGGAGCGTGCCTAGTGCACATCCCTGAGCGTAGGCATACAACAGGCGCAAGAGCTGCCTCTCGCGCCTAAGCACATGCCCAGGCACGCCTTTAACAACACAGCACAGAAATAATCAAGTAGAAGTAAGGAAAATCAGACTTATCAGTCGACCATATTCCAAAACTACTGAATGAATTGAAGGAGGGTGCATCACTACCTTCTCATATTCCTTATAACTTCCAAGTTTCCAAAACATATGGAAATGTGAGTTCGGCAATGTTATTGTTCTTAATCGTTTACAGTTAAGGAGAAAACACAGGTAACTGAGGCACTGTCGCAATTAAACGCAAATCAGAAACATGTGGACCAAGAAATATTGCAGTAAAATACTCTTCTCCCCGTACTCGATATCATCGTTGGATATGAAAACAACATGTCATATTGACTTGCAACGGAAGCAGAAAAGGAAGGATAAATTTTTTTTCACTTTGCCTATGAAAAAAGGAACAGAAGGATAAGAAACATGTATCCATGAAAAAGAAGGCACTTACTTTTTGACACTAAATCATGCCAAGTATACTGCAAGCCTTTCATCTCTACTATAACCCTCGTTGGTTTAACCATGGGCTTGATCTACATAAAAAAACAATCACGAAGCACGAGGAAACAAAAACATGGAATTAGAGACAAACAACCACGGAAAAGAATATACTGAAATGAAACAGGTAACCAAGCATCGCGTACCAGAAGGAAATAAGCGAAGGAAAATTTGCCACCCAGAATAACAAGCCAGAAGAACAAATACCTGTGTTACAACAATATTAGCAACCGCTATTGTATTATCTGAATCTAGATAACGCTAACCGTCAAGTTTTGAAAATTAAGATAACCAATGAACATGATAAAAGATGTGATCGATCAAAGTTCACTCTAAGACTAGGAACTGTTGTGCAAAACCATAAAAGTAAAGCATACGGATATTGACAACATACAAGGGCAGGACAGACTAGAAATGAAGAGAAGATGTCACTAAGGCTACTTTTGGTATGCAAAAATGGAATGGAATGCAAGTGGGAAAGAATGAGAATGAAAGGGTCATTTCATTCTATTGTTTGGTTACAAATATGAAACAATGTAGGAATGGAATTAATTTAAACCCGGTAAATACGTTACCTTTTGAAGAGTGGGAATCCGACTTATTCCCATCCTAACAAAATAGCATTCCTTTGTAATATTTATTTGAAAAACAGTTATAATGATGGAAGGTAGAAACAATACTGGTAGACGGCAATGGAGGTGGAAGTGGTGAAAGGTGGCGACAACAGAACTCGTGGCGGTGGAAGACACTGATGATGGTGGTGGAAGGTGGAGATGGTGGCAGTGAAGCGATAGCAATGGCCATGGTAGAGGTGGCAGTAGTGGGAGGTTGTGACAATACTGAAAGACCATGAAGGTAGTGGTGGTGGAAGGTAAATGTGTTGGCGATGGCAATGATAGAGAGAGAGAGAGAGAGTACTTGATATAGTCGGAGGTCCTCTCATACATGCCACGGCCGACATAATAATGCTCCTTAAGAATACAAACAAGAAAAAAAAAAATTAATAAACGAACAAAATATTTCCAAATAAATAAATAGAAGTGTACAAAACCATATGCGAACACATATATTGTCAACCTGATGCATCCACTTGACAAAACGAATCAAAGGCCAATGATCACAATGACTGGTCATAAGGTGGAAGGCTGGAATTTGCATGAGGAGACTAATAAAAACTTGGACACCAGCATAGATCCCTAAAACAATTACATAAATCTTGAAAACAACTGAACCAGTTTGTTTGCTCTCCTCTTTGAGAGCATGCCTACAATTAAAAGCAGAAACAGCCAATTAAAAGCATGGCGTGGATAAGCAACAAAAATACATGGAAAGGAACAATATAAAAATAAATAAACAATAGAAAAGAAAAGAAATTCATGCCGATTAAATAAAGGGTAGGAAGTAACGTACACATAAAGGAAGCAAATAAACACTGAAGCTATACTGAACCAAAGGAAACGAAGAAAAATTCGCGAGACAGCTAAGCGTCGTGTTGTGGAGTATGCACCAAACATCATGATAATGTCAAGAACACCTGTATTTAAAACAACACATCAGCAAATGAAGGAAAACATTCAAGCATGCAATAAGATAACCTTGAAGGTTAACGTCCTCTATAATCACCAATAAGTGCAGATGAAAAGCTAATCAATTCTCTAAGCATTTAACAGGAAATATGAACAGGCTTCAGCTAGCTCTATATGGTTAGGGAACCTTACTCTCAAAAAACTTCATCACAACAAATGTTGGGCCGAGACTGAGTACTTCTCTTATGGTTTTTGAGTTAATATGTCCATTATTGAATGCAATGATAGCAAGACCCTGGAAAAGTACAAACAAGAATTGAGTTCTACAAGTATGATCGATTTTAGAAACAGGGAATTAATCAGAAGTATAATGGACAGATCAAGAAGGCCAAACCATGAGTAATAGAGTGAAAACATTGCACAAAAATAATAATATAATACAAAAGCATATATTATTTTACACTCAGAAAGGAAAACATACAACATAAGAAAGACTAACATCCAAATCAAAACAAGCCAACAGCTTTGAATGATAAACATACATCTGAGAGTAAGGAACCATAAAAGACAACAAAAACTGGCCAAAGGAATTAAGTGTCAATAAATAAGGAAGAAGACAAAATTAGGAAATGAGAGAACTGGAAAAGGAAGCAGAAACTGTAAGAGATGGTTAAAAGTCATTAACGGAGACAACAAAGATCTAATACTCCATAGAAAATGCTTCAGTAAAAAGAGTGTAAAGTTAAATAGAAACAGAATCATTAAAGAAAAGTCATGGAAATTTCAGCAAGTCAATTGACACAAAGTTCAACAAATAAAGAAAAGAGACAGATAATAAAATCTTATCATAAGAAATAAATAATAAAAACAATGAAAAGAAAAGAACAAAGAGTTAAATAAGCCTTAAATAACTTGCAAACCTGAAACATCATGAAAAGAAATATCCAGAGACGGTGGAAACTATGGTACAGGTGGAGAAATGTTCGGTGCTCCACAAATGAAGTTTTTCCTCGCCGTTTAGCACCACCAGATTTAAGCACATTCTGAAAAGTAAAAAAAGGATAAAAAAGTTGGTTAAGAAATTCCAGACTGAGAGTATGTTAATAAGAAACTATTACAACAAATCTAAATACAAAGGAAGTTTCATAGAACATATCCAGAACCCGGGGAGGTGTACTCACCCTACCAGTGACATATTTAAAACTCCCTATATCACAAGGTTTGTTAGCACGTAAGACCAAACTGCCTTTTCATGGAACAAAGCTATGATGTCAAGCCCTGGTATCCAAAACCCAGTTAGTGACAAATACATGGAATTAATTTTAACACAATAACCTCAAATTATTTCATATTAGTGATTAATTAGTTTATTATTGTTTTATTCCTATAACATTGTTCTCTTTCCTTTTAAAGCCTTACCCACACAAATGAATGCCACGAAAATAATCATATTTTAATTTCACGTATGTTTTCTTTGCCCACGTGATCAGCTTATAATCACTTCAGAAAATCAAGCTCTCTGACAAGGCTGAGAGGATATAAACAGTTTTATCTCCATATAGATATATTTCCCAAACCTAATGCATAAGTTGATATCACATGAATATTAATTTCCTCTAATTGTCCACAGCACAATGGCAAGGAACAATTGATGATTGCATGGTTGGCATCTCCAGCAACGAACTTCTTTCCTCATCAAGACCCATTAGGTTCACACCATATCTAGTCGCTTCGGAACTATTTAAATTTATTATTATAAGTCATATATAGATATATAAAACTAGCTTTAAACCATGGTCACCGTCCATTAATAAATAACCCACAGTAAAACAAGTATTAATCCAAATTATAAACCTACAACATGGATTAGCACATCAAAACAGTATTCCACGACCCAACAGAATAACTAATTAAAAATTTGAACTAATACATATTTGAAACTTACAACATTGACAATTAAAAGGTGTCATCAATTATGGAAAAAAATCAAAATATTTAAGATGGCAAAAAATCCTCCAAGTAAAGCAACACAGGTAAGCAAATTCCGAGTTTGACTAATAAGCTCCAGCTAGATAGACATCTGCAAAATTGTTGGGGTGAGCAAAAGCCCAGCAGAAGATGATTTAACTAGGTAAACAAATAATTCATAAGATGCACAAATATGAGAGACCATAAGATCCTTTTTTTAGAATCGTTATGGGCACCAAGGGTGCTGATAAGAATATGATGTCGTACATACGTCTAAAATAAATATAACAAAATCTTCTAGAACAATGGAACCCAACATCTCACAGTATTTAGTATAACAGTTAAAGAAGGTTGCCCACCTTTGACCAAGGTGTTGGTTTCAAAAAGAAGGATGAACTTTTGCGCCATGGCCAACTAAGTTCAAAGCAATGGAGCGACCTGAAAAAAAAAAGGTGAATCTTATACAACAAACAGAGAAAAATTAAACAAAGCATTCAACTTTGCAAGTAGTACTCACCAAAAATATTCATTAAAATCGTCATAATTTCTCCATGCAGAATGGGGTGCTCGACCATTATCATTATTAGCAGCTTCCTGCATACTCAGCAAATAAGTAAAATCCTCTTAGAATTACAATCAATTAAAAACATTAAAATTTGAAAATTAAAAATTGAAAACACTCTGATGAGATCAATTCAACGGTGTGCAAGCAGAAACACAGGAATAAAATAATTTTGCACGAATTATGTAAGTTAAAAAAGACAAAGTTAAACACAACATAAGCAATATAGAAATTTCAAGATAACAGGGCAACATCCAAAGGCAAACCTGTACATAATCAGAACTACCATAACAATATGTGCTCCCCATTAGTGGAAACCTTCATTAGTGCACAGAGGAGTCTCACAGTTAGTTCCATTTTCCAGGATGCTATCCGTAAATCCATGTTAGACTTGCCCCAATACTAAAAGTGAAAAAAGGAAAAATTTAGGAATTTGAAACTACTAAAACATCCTGCACTTACGCTCAAGCCCCTTCATGTCAATAGGTCATCTTCTTAACAAACCAAATAATATGTTTGAATCTCCACGAACTGGATCTTAATACTTTGTCACAACAAATATTACAATGGCTTTCTTCCTTAACACGGTTGAAACAACAAGGTGCCCCCTCTCCATTTACGATTTTGTCAAAGTAATAAATGTGTTTTCCCTCCCTACTAAGTTGGTGTAGAAAACGACCCTGCTTTTAAGTTCAACTTGAAACACAAAAAACTTGGGCTCACTCACCTATGCTTTGCTGGTGACCCTATCCTTCTTATTCAGAAAAATCAAGATAAGACTCCAGATTGCTATTGACTAATTCTCTACACGTTTTGGCCTCCCCATCAACTTAACCAAGAGCACCTCCTTTTCTGGCACTTCCCCATCAGTTGAGAAAGCTATTTCTAATCTGTTGGGGGTAAGTGTAATTTATATGAATCAATTGACAGTTAGAAATTTATATATTTTTGTTTGAATAAGTATATATAAAAACAGCGCTCAAGAGGGGAGCGCTTCCGTTACAAAAAGGCAACCAAAGCCCCCTAAGGGCAAAGAGAACCCAAAAAATCAACACTTTCATCTATAGATACCCATAATCTTACTCTTAACCCAACAAAAGAGAGAAGAAATAAAAAAATTTCCTTAATGACCCCCACACAAGATCCCACCCCATCAATACATCAACTATTGCATTCCTTCCACAAACACCAGCAAAGAAAATGTGGAGCCGCGCTCCAATAATCACAGGTATGAGCACCCCCAGAGCATCCTCTCAAAACGTCCCTTACACCTCTCAACGAGCAAGGAATGACCGACTGAATCCCAACCAGGCTGAGAAGCAACGCATTAGTCAATGTTTTGATGGGGTGGAATCTGCGTAATCTGCAAACTAATTGATCATGCATGTTTATCCTTCTCAAAGCAATTTCAGATGAATTCACTTTTTTTTATTGCAGTTTCTTTTGGACAGGTTCAGAACTCAAAAAATCAAGTGAAAAGTAGCATGTAAACTAGTGTTCAAACCAAAATCAAAAGGGGCTTTAGAGCTGTAATGAGGCAGCTCTGTGCTGTCATCCACAAAATATCACAGAGTTAATGCTGCTAGGGGATACATACTTATTCAAGAACAGGCATATATGGGAGCTTAGAATTCCTCACAACAGTGCATGGTCTAGGAGAAAACTGCTGTAACTCAAACACAGTGCCAGGATATTTGTCAAACACCAACTCAGGAGTGGCTCTTCTAGCTCCTAGAGACGAAAAATTGGCTTCCAAAAGAATCTTTTCACACCAAGTATGGTGACTGCCTGCAGCATGTGTCCTCTATTCTTAAAGATACAACTACCAACAGATTCATTGATAGTTCCTCTTGGCACCTTCATTTTTCCAAAACCTTATCATATTCATTCCAGAACTCACGAACCCTTCACATTTCTGCCAAACAGAGAGAATACACTTGTGTGGCTGCCTTCTACCTATGGCAAATATACCATGAAATCACTTCATTATCATTTCGCCCCCTTCTCCAAAACCTTGGCACTGCAGTCCCTTGAATAATCTTTGCATCCCCAAGCACCAATTCCTTACATGGAGTGCAATCCAACCTTGGCAGGAAACTTGGTGCTTATAAACACTAGACCAAAGGTGCTTGACTATGCCCGGCATCACCTGAATCCCATGTACATCCATTTATCTCTTGTGTTAACAAAGTCCATTTGGTTGTAGACTCGAGGCATATGTTGATCCTATGTCCCCCATTCCAATAGATCTGACATTGTTTTCCCAATATCTACCTACTGGAGAAGGGAAAACTTTCCAATTCTTTGGCAACATAGCACTTTTTCACATGTCTCCACATTTGGGAGGAGCGAAATGCTTGAAGCTTAAGGGAAATCAACTTGAGAAAACAATGTTCTCAACATCTTAAGGAGTCAATTAAGACAAGGTTGCAATCAAACACTGAAGCTCAACGAGCTCTAATCACATGGGCATCCCCCTCGATTGCCATCTTCCACCTCCTCGACCCCCGGATGTCAACAGTTAGGTATCCTGAAAATGATGAAGCCCTCTTGCTACTCCTTGTGTGGTCACCGGATACAGATTGGGAATTTCCGGTTTTCTCATTCAATTACAACAGCAAAGTTTCTGCTTTTGGACTCATCGAGAATCGACTTTAGTTGTCTGTTTGGGGACTGTCTCGCATATTAGCCTTTTCATGTAATTCGCTTCAGGTGATGGTCACTTTTCACCCTTTGCAGACTCCATGCCTCCTTTATTGCCCTAATGGCCTCATCGGCCTCATCCCAAAGAAGGGCGGTGCTGCAGATATCAAGGATTTTGGGCAGATTAGCTTGGTGGGTTGCATCAAGAAATTGATTACAAAAGTGCATGCCTCCCAATTAAAGGTGGTTCTGGAGGAAATGATCTCGGAGTCTCAAAATGCTTTATTGGGGGCAGTTAGATCTTAGACTCTTTGCTTATAGCTAGTGAGTGTGTAAGGATAGACCTCTCCCTGGGGTTCCGAGGGTTCTTGCCATTATAGATGTGGAGAAGGCTTACGATAATATTTGTTGGATCTTTCCTATCAATTTTTTGGAGACGATGGGTTTCGGAGTGAGGTGGAGACAGTGGATTTAGTTCAGCATTTCCTCTGCCAGATTCCCAGTTCTGGTGAAAGGTTCTCCTTCTGAGTTTTTCGATATCTCCCACGGTCTTCGTTAGGGGGATCAGCTCTCCCCTCCTCTGTTCATCATAGTGATGAAGGCTTTCAGTCGAATATTGGTAGGGCAGTGGATTAGGGCTTCATCCGGGGTTTCAGAGTGGGTGGTGCTTCTGCTCAGTCGCAGGTGCTCTCCCAGTAGTCGTACGCCAACGACACATCAATGTTTTGTGACGCTGATGAGCTTCAGTTGCGTATCCTGAGATGTGTTCTGATTTGCTTTCAGGTTGTATCAAGGTTAAAAATCTATCAATATCAGAATGAGTGCTCTGATACCGGTTGGGAGGTGGCTGACATTTCCATCTTGGCCTCTATGTTAAGGTGCAGTGTTTAGCCATTTTCCTATTCTGCTAACGACGTATTGCTTGTCTTTGCTGCAGATCCAGGATTCTGTGGCTAAGAAGATTCATAGGTTGCACAAACATTTCCTAATGAGAGGAAGGAGGGAGGAGTTCAAGTTCCATTTAGTTGCTTGGGATAAGGTGTCTAGGCCGGTTGCTTCAGGGGGCTTGGGGATTAGGAGGTTAAAAAGTCTTTCAATAAGGCTCTTTTAGGGAAGTGGCGTTGGAGGTTTGGTGTTGAGTGTCAGAGGATGTAAATAAGAGCGGTATGTGGTCGGTTTTGGGGTGCCCTAGGCAGGTGAGGGTTAGGAGTGGGGTGGCTAACTTTTGAAAGCTATATGCGATCCCCCATGATCGACACGCAACGGTGGCGTACTATTATCATCTTAATAATGGGAGGTTGGCAGGGTATGTATTCTTCATGAGACGATCTCAGGACTTGGAGCTGGACGATGTAGGTAGATTACTTGACGAGTTGTACTGTAAGAGACATGATAGAGGAGGTATTGATTCCTTTGTCAGAATTCCGACCTCAATTCAAGGTCTCCTCTATGTTCTGCTGCCATTTGGGTCCTCTTCCAGGAGACTTCCCTTGGAAAGCGGTTTGGCATTCCAAGGCTCCTTCGAAGGTGGCTTCTTTACTTCATCGGTGGTGGGGGGTCAGATCCTCAATCTTGACAATTTGCAATGGAAGAATGTGACTACAGTTAATTTATGTTGCATGTGCAAACGGGATGAAGAAACGATTGATCATCTTTTGTTACAATGCCATATATTGCTTATGACTGTTGGTGGCTTTTGTTGGGCCTTTTTTGCGTTCAATGGGTCATGCCTCATTTTGTGAAGGACTTGATGAATTTGTGGAAAGGGTCCTATGGTGATATTCACGCCTGTGTTTTCTAAAGGGCAACGTCCCATTGCCTTTGCTGGCATGTGTGGAAGGAGCGCAATTGTCGATGTTTTGAGGGGTTGAGTCTTCCACTATCACGGTCAAGAATTTATTTATTTCTTTCTCTTTTCATAGGACACAGGTAGAATTTGTAAATCTATAGAAGAGAAAGTGGACGGATCCCTAAGATCCTAAGTCTCTTATACTCTTCTTTTGTATCCGGAAAGCGCTGCTCTTTTGACAGCTTGTTATATACCCTTTACTAGTAAAAGAGAGAAGAAAAAAGTGCTGCTCACTTAACTAAACTTTTGGCCCTCCCTCGGGGCCGTACGCACTTTTCTCCTCCCCAGTTATTCTCTCTTTTAAATTCCCCACCTCACCCCAGGTTTTACACTAGCCACAAGAAAATAAATTCAAGAACAATCATTGATCCTTTAAAAAGCTTCAGATCCAAATACAAAATCATAGCCTTGAAAATATGTAGATTCAAGCCCCAGCATCATATTCTGATACTTACAGAACTTAGAGACTCATTCAGGTTTGATTTCAGTGGCAAAAAAATAAAGTGAAAGACAGATAAAGAGATGCAGATACAAAACCCACATAATTATTCAACACCATAATACGGAAAATGTATGCAAAATAAGAATAAGTTTGTAAGTCAAGAAAGCATGTTTCAGACTTGGAGAGTCCTGTTTTGAAAGAAGAGAAGCTTTTTTCCATTTTTTAGAAGCAATAGCAGAAAGAAATAACAATTTTACATCAAATAAATAAATGGATGCAATTCAGTATCGTGAAACCCGGCACTAAACTAAAAGAGGTAACACATTCAGCTAGATAGTTAAGGCTTTATAAGAAAAATTTGCGGAAAAAATTAAAAATTAAAAAACAAATAATAAAAAAAGAGAAGTGTTGTTGTAACATACCGCAGCAACAACCTCAAACAGAGGGCGTATAACTTGATCAAGGAATGACACACCATTCTCAGAATTGCAACTATTGGCAGGCTGTGCATTCTGCTGTCGTAATATTTCATCAAGTTCCCTACCCATCTGTGTATCAAATTAATAGTTTAAAAAGGATATATGAAGAAGTAATATGCAACAAAACTCAAAAAATCAGTTTCTAATCTAGTATATATATATATATATATATATATATATATATATTTACAGGTCTAACCTAGTACATGTTTAAAATACACAAGACGATTAAAGTATGTTCTCATCAACCTAATAACAGACTATAGTTAGACTAACTCATGTATTGTTGGCAAATCGGGTTCAAAAGTAAGTTTTACTACGGTGTTAACAAAATGTCTTGAATGTTCATGACTGTTGTTTAGAATAAGCCGTGGTCTCTCAAGGTAGAGAGACTCTTAATTTATAATGATAAATTATGTTACACAATAGAAGATACCATATTGGGCCCGATTGGGCTTACTACACACATGTGGCCCTCCATTAACTGTGGAGGGTTCTTTGTTCGTGACTGAGGAGGAGATTCGTGTGGGGATTCCTCCGTATTATCAGAGGTTGTTTACCGAAAGCGAGAGTTGGAGGCCGAATCTGGATGGACTTGCTTTTGATGCTATTGATGAGGGGGATCGTGACAGGTTGGAGATTCCGTTCACTGAAGAGGAGGTTCTGAAGGCGTTGAAGCAATGCAATGGTGACAGAGCCCCTGGTCCGGATGGGTTCTCAATGCGGTTCTTGTTGGAGTGCTGGCCTGTTGTTCGGGAGGAGGTGATGGCCACTTTTTGTACGTTCCATGAGGAGGGTTGTTTTGTGAAATCGCTTAATGCCACTTTTATCTCTCTTCTCCCAAAAAAAGGAGAGATGAAGGACATTAAGGATTTTAGACCCATTAGCCTTGTGGGGTGTGTGTATAAGTTGATTGCGAAAGTTCTCGCATCTAGGATGCGCGGTGTGTTGGATGGTGTCATATCCGATTCTCAGAATGCTTTTATTGGGGGTCGCCAGATTCTGGATTCTACCATTATTGCTAGTGAGATGGTGGACGCTAGGTTGAAGAGTGGTATTCCGGGGGTTTTGGTGAAGTTGGATGTGGAAAAGGCGTATGACCATGTGCATTGGGATTTTCTTTTGTATATGATGGAGAGATTGGGTTTTGGGGCGAGATGGCGTAAATGGATTCGTTTTTGTATATCTTCGGTTCGTTTCTCTGTGATTGTGAATGGTTCACCTTCCGGTTTTTTTGGGAGTTCTCGTGGTTTGAGACAGGGGGACCCTCTATCACCACTCCTTTTTATTGTAGTCATGGAGGCTTTTAGCCAGATGATGACTAGAGCCGCCGGTTTGGGACTTTTACGCGGATTCAGGGTGGGTGATGTCGCTTCTCAGGTTGAGGATGTCTCACACTTATTATTTGCCGATGATGTTTTAGTATTTTGTGATGTGGATGTGATGCAGTTGCGGTATCTCCGATGTGTATTGATATGTTTTCAGGCGGTCTCTGGTCTGAAGATTAATACTAGCAAATGTTCTCTGTACCCGGTGGGTGAGGTGGACAATGTGTCTGACTTGGCTTCAGCATTGGGGTGTAGAGCGGATCAGCTTCCTACGGTGTATTTGGGTTTGCCTATGGGATCCTCCGGGCAACGTCATACATATTGGGGCTCGGTTGTGGACCGGGTGGAAAGGCGTCTTGCAGGTTGGAAACGGCAGTATCTTTCTAAGGGCGGGAGACTTACTTTGGTGAAGAGCACGCTATCCAATCTTCCCACGTATGCTTTGTCACTTTATCGGATTCCTACCGGTGTGGCTCAGCGGATTGAGAGGATTCAGCGACAGTTTTTATGGGGTGGTTGTAAGGAGGGTCACTCTATCCCTTTGGTTCGGTGGGAAGCTGTTTGTCGGCATTTTCAGGATGGAGGTTTGGGTATTCGTCGTGTGTTGCCTTTCAAAAAGGCTTTGTTGGGAAAGTGGTTGTGGTGTTTCGGGACGGAAAGGGACCGTTTATGGAGGAGGGTGATTGCTTGTCGTCATGGCGTGATTAGAGGCGGTTGGTGTTCTGAGGAGGTTAGGAGTCGGCGAGGTGTGGGGGTGTGGAAGGACATCCGAGAGGGATGGGACTTCTTTGCTTCGTTCACCAGCATTAGAGTTGGGGATGGCCGTGGTATTAGTTTTTGGTCGGATTGGTGGTGTGGTGCGGGTTCTTTGGAGTCCTTGTTTCCTCAGCTTTATATGATCGCTCGGGATCGTCATGCTTCAGTAGCCGACTGTTATCGTCTTGATACCGGGACGTTAGTGTGGGATGTCAGTTTTGTGCGGCACTTTCAGGACTGGGAGTTGGAGGAGGTTTCTGTGTTCTTGGAGTTATTATACTCACTGACTATATGCGGTGGACCGGATGCATTGGTTTGGAAGGTGACTACTTCACGACTCTTTACAGTCTCTTCCTTTTTCAATTGTCTTTTGCCGAGGACGAACGACCTTTTTCCTTGGAAGGCGGTCTGGCGTTCGAAGGCCCCTCTCAAGGTCGCTTTCTTCACATGGTCGGCGGCGTGGGGTCGGATCCTAATTTTGGATAGGTTGCGACGGCGTGGCATGTTTTTAGTCAATCGGTGTTTTTTGTGCAAACAGGACGGGGAATCCATTGACCATCTTCTTTTGCATTGTCCTTTTGTCTATAATTGCTGGTGTTTTCTGTTATGTTTGTTTGGTGTTCATTGGGTGATGCCTGCCTCGGTTCGGGATGTTTTGCTTTCTTGGAGGAGCGTGTCGATTGGCTCGCATGTACGTCTTTTCTGGAGGGTGGCTCCTCTTTGCCTTTGGTGGACGATATGGATGGAACGCAATAGGCGTTGCTTTGAGAGTGTTGAGTCCCCTCTGAGGGTTTTAAAAGATGTTTTTATTTTCTGTCTTTTTAGTTGGGTGGAAGGGCGCAATTGTAGCTCTTTTGATGAGAAAATTGAGTTTATGGGTTCTCTTGGCCCGTAGGGGTCGTTGTATTTGGGATGCATTCCCCTTTTGAATGCGTTTTTTATAAATTACTTACTTATCAAAAAAAAAAATTAACACTCCCCCTCAAGCTAAAGCATAAATATTAATCATGCTTAGCTTATTACAAATATTTCCAACTTATAAGAGATTTAGCAAATACATCAGCAAGTTGATCCCCAATTTTCACATGCTTCAATAAGAAATCCCTACACTGTAGCTTTTCTCTGATAAAGTGACAACCCACCTCAATATGTTTAGTGCGCTTATGAAATACGGGATTGGTCGCAGTATGTATTGTTGCTTGATTATCACACCACAACTGAGAAGGCACTAAAGAAGGATAACAAAGTTCGTGTAACAGTTGACGCAAATAAGTCACATCACTAGTCATATGCACCAGTGCTCAATACTCTAGTGCTCGATACTTTGATTCAGCACTTGAACGGGACACTACATTTTGCTTCTTACTTTTCCATGACACCATATTACCACCTACAAATACACAGTATCCAGTGGTGGATTTCCTTTCATAAGGAGATGATCCTGCCCAATCAGCATCGGAGAACCCCTCAACCCGAATATAACCGTGATTACTGTAGAGTAATCCACGACTCAGGGTTCCTTTAATATATCTCAAAATATGTGTCACGGCATCCCAATGTGAAGTCTGAGGATTAGACATGAATTGACTCACAACACTCACAGAGAAAGAAATATATGGACGAGTCACTTTAAGATAATTGAGTTTCCCTACTAGACGCCAATACCAATCTAGTTCAAGAACTCATCACCATCCTTCATAGATAACTTGACCCCTGAAGTCATTGGAGTATTGCTTGGTTTAGCATTCATCATTCATGTATCCCATAGAAGATCCAGAGCATATTTTCGCTGGCAAAAATATATCTCACGTTTGCATCTAGCCACCTCAATACCCAAGAAATAGCGCAGATGACCTAAATCTTTAATTTGAAACCGACTCTAAAGAAAGATTTTCAACGAAGAAATACTTGTATCATCTCTCCCTGTAATGACAATATCAACCACATAGACAACCAGGAAGATGTTACCTGCAGTGGAATGGCGATAAAAGACAGAATGATCTTTGCCCGCTCTCTGAAAACCAAATTCCAATACAACTTCGCTAAAGAGCCCAAACCAAGCTCGTGGAGACACCATGTAACAATAAGCCGTGGTCTCTTAGAGAGACTCTTAATTTATAATGATAAATTAGGTTACACAAGAGAAGAGACCCTATTGGGCTTACTACACACATGTGGCCCAAGAGGCCACACGCCTCCACTAACAATGCCAAACAATATGCCAAGGTTGCACTTTAAAGACCGAGTAATGAAGATGAAAGCTATTTCGAAACATTACCCAAGGCGCTCTATAATGGTAAATCTTATAGGTCGGTCTTCGGTAGTTTAGACCTTTCAAAACAAGAACACGATAAGAAACAATGTATTTTTACCCCAGTACATGATGTTCTTGCTCCGGTAGGAGATCATTCTGTCTAATCAATTTGGTATGCATATTGCGGTTGCATCCCCTCTATGTCTGCTTACCCAGTAAAACATAATTCTATTTTCTTTCATTTATGAGACGGAATAATATTACACCCATTCGCCTTTTTCTGTACTGCTAAATGTTGCTCATTTTGCTCTTGCATTAGTACAATATTTGTTTGCACCAGTACAGCCTGACTGAAAACCGGATATTTCACGAATTTAAGGCCGAAGTATTTAATATTTTAAAGTATCTATTTACAACTATATAAACAAATTTTTCTAAGTTCCTTGTGTGTAAAAACATTCAAGAAATTCAGGAATTCAGAAACCCTATTTTTCCCTAATTTCTTCTTTCATGGGTAGGAGATTCATTAAATAACCCATTATGATTATTTTCAGATGAAACACAGTTTTTCTCTTCTTCTAGTGAAGAGTTCGAAGAAATGTGTTCAACCAGGGACTCATGCCATATACAAAATCAAACAAAGGTTCAAGGTGAGGTGCGCCTCTGAACGAGGCGTACAAGTGAAAAATAAAATCATCAAAAAGCAAATTCCTATCTAAGAAAGTCAACATCCTAAGAAGTAATACTGTCATCCAACCTTCAAAAAATCAAAAAAGTAACAAAAATCAAGAACAGGATGAAAGAAAAGAGAAGCAGACAGCATAATCCAAGTGGTTTTGGGAATTCCACATTTCTTTAAGGACTCAACCATCTTGCTTTTTTGGGAAAAAAAGGATAGAATTTAGTAGACATCACTTGCCAGTTCTATTTCCTCACGAGGAATTAGTAAAGACTTTTCTTTCCTCTGTTGAGTCTTTTACCCTCCCAAATAGTTGAGCAATTTTGTCCATTTTAGCCCTCAACTTGAACTTGATGCTTTCAATTCCATCGTTGAAGGTTAGAGGGTGGGAAGTGCGGATGGGGAGACCGAAAAAAACAGAGAATGAACAGGAAGAGGGTAAACTAAAAGGACACAGAAAAAAGTAGAGAGAGGGAGAGGCAAGACCGTTCAGCTGTGTCCATTAAGGCATGCCATTAATAACACCAATAGGAACCAATGTCTAGGCATGAGCCTATTGAGCCATGCCTTTAATAACACCGAGATGAACAGGAAGGATAAATTCACACCTTTAAAAAGGGCATATGTCAATTGCAGAGCAATCAAGTTCAATTTCTGTGGCTTGTTTGGAAGACCGCGAGAGTGAGTCTGAAGTCCACAGCAATTCTGGGCTTGAGTTTTTCTACGTAGAAAACCAGAAGTTAGTCTGACATTTTCAATCAACCAAGTGGTCCAAGTCTTGGCCAAATGGATCTAAATCGGGTAAAAGTTGGGGGACATTGGATCTGGACTACAGTCCCATGGTTTTTCCTCCTTGAGGTTTGTCATGTAATAAATCTGGTGTTTTCTTTTCTTCACTTGCTTTACTTTATTTTTACAGTATTTTCATGTCTTTGATTCTGTAAATAGGTACTCACTGAACCTTATAATTAGCATTCACAAAATCAAGCAAGTAGACCTCTTCACTCCCCTCTAGGTAAATAGGGAATCACTAGAACTACAGTATCAGCTATAAATTTACACAAACAACTATTTTCACATACTTTCCTTGGCAACATAGCATAACTAAATAGTACAGTATCAGCTAAGAAGACCCCTTCACTCCCCCAGATAGATTTACTAGGAAAAAGTTGTTAACAAATATACTAAAGCTTCAAATCCAGAAGTTAACAGATTTAGTATCTCTCCATCTCAATTTAGCAGTCCATCTTTCATAAATTGTTGGTTCTAAAATACTTGTCCCACTTGGAAAATCAAAGTCAGATAGATGCATATTCCTAACATTAAACTTCAAAGTTTCACAGATTTCCCAAATTCAATCAATAAATTGAAATTCAGAGAATAACTTGGGAATTCTAAAAGGGTTGTAATACCAAAAAGGGACTATTGAACAGGGATGGAGGGTGTATATAATTGCACAACTCAATGAAACAAGGTACACCTCAATACCCAGAAACAAAAACTTAATGCATGGAACTTCCTGCACTGCCATAGGATTGCACAACAATTGAGACATTTGAGAGACAATAAATAAGTGCTAGAATGGTAATGAAACATAACATGTAATCAAGTGCGTGGCCAGGGAAATAAACAACTCAAATTCAATACATATGGACCTACATGATGAAATATGTAGCACAAGCATTCTGGAAGAAATCTAATGTTTGCGGCTTCACCCCATATCAGAAAATACAAGGAAATGTACATGAACTTCTTCTCCTTGCTCACATCATCCAACCTGCAAAGCAAAGGATAACATACTGTCACCATCTAAAGCTGAAAATCATAATACAGTAGGTACAAAATTTATAATTTTCTTTACCTGCTGCTGCTCCATACTGGTTGAATGCCCAGATAATTACACCACTTAATGTAGTTATCAAGTGACTTCAAGAAAACCTTGCTTACAACAGCCTCATCCAATTGCTGGAGCAAAAGCAAGTTACATCAAATTAATTTGTGCGAAAAAATAGAAAAGATTACACATCATTACAATATGTGCAGGACAGATAAGATACTCCACGGCATTAGTCTATGGTTTTCCACCTTTCTCACAAATTTGGTTTGTTGCTTTTAGACATTGTAGAGTAGATTGCAAGATCAGCTTCTAGTCGTCCAAAGAAATAAAATTAGTTTATTTCATATTTGCAGTGACTTCAATCTATGCCCCATCTAGAACTCGAAGTCCGCCTTTTTACTTAATAGAAAAACAAAACAAACCAAAAAATAACTGAACATGAAAAAAATAACAAAACAAGCATTTGAACTCTTTGTGAACAACATTTAGCTGTACCCAAAACAACTGAAATAAGATCTAAATAAATATATAAATAAAAGGATATTCCCAGTGGTATTAATCAACCACAAATGGATTATGAATCATATAGAACAGGAGAATGGTAAAATGGGTAATAGTTTAAGGCTATGTTACATGGACTCTTCTAAAGTAGGTGAAGTACTTGTGTCTGACACATATTAGTCGGACATGGATATGGACACTTGTCCGACACTTTTGGTAGGACATTTATCTAAAATTCGATCCCAATGGTTCCATGTTGCTATCTTATTACTTCAAATGACTAAAATGTCTAGTTTGAATACTATATTTGATAAAATCATTGTTGTACACTAAAGAATAAAATAAAAACATTAAATAAAATACCAATTTAGCCGTGTCCATGTGTCCTATTAGATATTTGACAAGTTCGACACCAGGATCCGTGCTCGAGTCCGACACTCGTAGTTGAGTCCATGTAACATAGGTTTAAGGTAATCCCTGGTGAAAGCTTTACAAACCAATATAGGTCATTGATAATAGACTTGTCAATGGAAAGATCTTTTTATATACAAGGATTATATAAAAAAAAGCGCTCAAAAGGGGAGTGCAACCCATACAAGGAACCAAAGCCTAAGGCCCAAGCGCACCCAAAAAAACTATTTTTTCACCTACAGAATTACAATATCTACCATTGACCCAACAGAAAAGCGAAAAATCAAATTATCTTTAATGAACCTAACATGAGACTCCATCCCATCGAAGCAACGACTACCTATTTGTTCCTTCCAAATGCACCACTAAAGACAAAGGCGCCGCCTCCGAAAAACATAGGCATGGAGTACCACAAAATATCCTCTCTAAGCATCTAGCATATCACAAACAGAGGAAGGCATAACCCACTTAACAACAAAACGACCAAGGACCATGCACCAACCATCAAAAGCAATCGGACAATGAAGAAGGTGATCAACAGACTCTCCATCCTTCTTGCACATGAAGCACCTATTAACCATAGTCATCCTCCGGCACCTCCAAAGAGAGGATAGCACCCCAAGCCACAGTCCACACCTATGAAGCACGGATACTTTTAGAAGAGCAACATACCCGTATCGGATACCAATACTTCCCGGATACTTGCAGATATGTGTCCGCTACTTCTTAAACATATCCAATGATTTAAATTATATTTTTCATAACACATATCCGATACTTCTCAGATACTTCTTCGATCACGTATCCAATACTTCTTACATACTTTAATCATGTACCAAATACTTATCATATACCAAACAACTATGTTACCCGGACTGGGTACAGGTGTCAACATGGGTAAGGTCGGATCCGTCTACTCATCACTTTATAGAACACGGGGACACGAATTAAAGTGTCCAAAAATCAGACACGGATACTTGGACATGTACAAATAAAATAAAATAAAAATTAATATCAATGATATATCATACATACACATATATATATTGTTTTTTAATTTTGATATGTATATACATATATATATATATAAATATATCAATATATGATAAATATTATCTCTTTTGTTTTATTTGTTTTCAGAAGAATTCTTCAAATTCAGCCCAATTTGAAAATATTTTTTGTGGGTGATAAATGAAAAAGTCCATTAACATTCAAAGCCCATTATTTTCAGATCTGGTTCAAAGCCCAAAAGCCCATTATTTTCAAATCTGGTTTAAAGCCCATTATTTTTTTTGATAAGTCAAAGCCCATAATTTTCAAATCCGGTTCAAAACCATTATTTTTTTTGATAAGTCAAAGCCCATTATTTTCAAATCTGGTTCAAAGCCCATTATTTTTTTTGATAAGTCAAAGCCCATTATTTTCGGATTTGGTTCAAAGCCCATTATTTTCGCATCTGGTTCAAAGCCCATCATTTTTAAACTCCAAACAGAACCCCCTTATTGGGCCACGAGGTCCATATGCTGAAATATTTAATAAAGAGCAATAAGTAACTACATTCCAACTCAGCACAAAAGAAATAAAAGGTGGAAACCCTAGTTCCCAACCCCAACTCCCCCGCCTCTCTTCGAATAGAAACCCTAAATCCCAACCCAACACTTCTCTTCTTCTCCTTCGCCTCCCCTCTTTTTCTCCGCCCTCAGATCTGCGAAGCTGACCTCTCTCTCTTCTGTGCCTCTCGTCTTTGTCATCCCTCTTCGTCCCCGCAAAAAATATCAGATTTGTAAAGCCGCGTCCGATCTGAATTTCAAGGGTCCGACACGTATTCTGTGTCTGAGTCCGTGTCGTGTCGTGTCGACGCCGGTATTGTCGCCGGAGGTGCCGAGTCCGGGTAACACAACCAAACAACACATTTTTAACAAGTTATAAATATTAAAATGTAATTTCACCAACAATAATATCATAGTATAAGAGTCAAAGAAATAAATAATTTTATTAAGTGCTGACCTATGCTACCCGGACTTGGCACTTCCGACAAAGATACCGGCGTTGACGCGACACTACACGGACATGGACGCGGGATACGAGGCAGACCCTTTGATTTTCAAACTGGACACGGCAACATTGGTTTGGCGAAAAAAAGTGCCGGCAGCGACGAAGAGAGGCACAGAAGGAGAAAGGCCAAACAAATCTATTTTTGCGGCGAAGAATAAATGAAGATGAAGAAGGGAGGCAGCATGAACTTAGGGTTTCTTCTCTTAGACGACGATGAAGATAAAAAGGAGGCGGCGGCCGCAGCGTGAACTTAGGGTTCTTTATGAAAGATGATGATAGTTGTATACAGTTGTATTGTATGAGAATAACTTTTAATTAAAAAAATTTCTTTTCATGTCATCCACTTATAATATAAAATAGAAGGACCCGGCCCATTAATATATAAAATATAGTACACTTAATATAGTACACTATAGCACATTTAATATATAAAATATAAATATAGTACACTTAATATATATGAAGTACAATTACTAGAATATTATTAAGTCACATGGAATAAGAGTGCTCAAGTGTCTCATGACCCGGCCCATAACAGAATTCATTTAGGTCCAAATTGTTGCAGATCCCACACCACACGTGTCTCACTCTCAACTCATCTTCAAGAAAAATATCTCCTAATGTTGTACTTCATACGCAAAGCCCCTTCAACTTCTTTTTCCCTCTCCTTTTTCCGGTTTCCCCTACAATCTCCCTCTCAAACTATTACGGTGATGGACATGGAAGGTAAAAAAATCATGATATTATGATATGTCATGTATTTAAATAATTTTTTTAACATATATATTTGTAAGTGTCCAAGTACCCGTGTCCGATTTTTAGACACCTTAAATCCGTGTCCCCATGTCCGCTTTTTGGATAGATAGGCGGATCCGACCTCTAGACACACACCTGTGTCCGACACCCGTACTCGAGTCCGGGTAACATAGGTGTTGACTACATAGGCTTGTTTAAGGTACTATGAAAAGAACTCCTGTGCTATATTAATTATTGTATTTAGTTTCGTAATATTTTAAAACTTTGACCAAAATTTAGATATATATACATATATATAATGTAATTCTTTTGTCGTATCCCCGTGTCCGTGTCGTGTCGTGTTGTATCTGTATCGATGCTAAATAGGTCCACACAAAAGCGCCACCTTAAAGGAACCTTGGTCCGCCAAATAGCTTTTCAAGGGAACTCCTGTCGAGGTTGGCTAGACAAACAAGAAAACAGAGAAGAGACCTCAAACACCCCTGCAGAGAAGGACTCCATAAGCAACTATCCATCACATCGACCTCAATATGTTGCCGAAAGAGAATGGCTAAAAAGTCAGACACCTCCTCAATCTTCCAATCATGGGACTTCCTTGCAAACATCGCATCCCAAACAAGTATGTCAGTGTCAAGGCGATAACAATCAGCAACCACCTCATGTAAGTCACAAGAAATACTGAATAACCAGGGAAAAGAGGAGGCCAAAGTACGATCACAACACCAAAGGTCCAACTAAAAGCACACATATCTCTCACTCCTCACTCTAAAACTAATATGCTCAGAATAGAAAGACCACCCCTCCGAATATCCTTTAACACCCCTAAACCCCACCTACATCTCACCTCCCTCGAAGACCACCCACCTTCATCCTCCCCAATGGCCAAACCTTCCAGAAATAACACTCTTCCACAGCCTTGGAAAGATTTTTAATTTAACAAAGCAATAGTAAACAACAAGTAATAGAGATAAACCGGAGTTTCAAGGAATATATATATATGAACATATATAATAAAGGAATATATATATGTATGGCCAAATGGCGTTAAACACCGCTATGGTTTCAAAAGTGTGCGAAAAACACCCCTCATGGTTTCTAAACACCCATATACTTTGTAAAGAGTGCAAATAACCCCCTCCAAACCCTTTTTTGGTGACTAAGAGGGGGGTTTTCTGCACATTTCTAAAACCATAGGGGTGTTTTGTGCTCGTCACGTGACTGGATTCCGGCCAAAAAAGTGAACAAAACAGTGTTAAGGGGGTCAAAGTGCACACTTTTGGAATAGTAGTGGGGGTTATTTGCACAAAATGAACTAGAGAGGATTTTTGCCGCACACTTTTGAAACCATAAGGGTGTTTAGCGCCATTTACCCATATATGTATATATATAACAAAGGAATATGACTTTGGTATATACAAAACTAAAAATGAGCTACGAAGGTGGTCAATAAAGCTAATGAAATGCATTAAATGGTCAATATGGTAAATTAGGAACAAAAAAAGTTGAAAATTATATTTTTTTTATGACAAAAAACAAAGATAGGTTGACCACAGATATAGAACCTATTAAATGCATTAAGGATACAGATCAAAACATATCTGTCAAAGAGACCAAAATATATAATATGCACTTTAGTTTAAAAAATTTAACGATATATATACTAGCGAAGCAATTACAGGTATTGAATTTTCTATAGGGATGATAAATATTATCAATAATTAAGAAATAGAGGATGCCCTTCAAAAAATGGGCAGTAAAAAAGTTGTATGACTTAAAAATATACAAATATTGGATGGGAGACTTTTAGGAAAAGTAGGAAAAGAATGGCTAAAAATGTAATTCACTACATTCTTAAAGGAGGAAAGACAAATGAACACACACAGAGAAGAAAAAAAGTACTATGCTACCAATTTACAAAACTGAAGTAAACAGTATTTGCACTACATGGGTATTTAGTTCATTTTTTAGCTCATTTGATTAGAATGTTGTTAGTCTTAGATATTGTCAAGGGTTAGTTCAGTTATTGAGCTCAGTTAACTAAAATAATATACGTTACACTTAGATTTTATAAAGGTCGTATGATCTTTATAGATTTTTTATCCTAATTTCTATTGTATCATTGTGTATCCCCACAGTAGACTTTTCTGAGCCTTATATCTACTTTTTAAGCCCTTCATTTACCTGCCAGAAGCTCCAAAGTTATCTAATAAAATAAATATCTCAACAAATACCGTTGAAAACATCTAGCTGTTAACTACCAACTACTCCAAAAGCATAAGCTATTAAAGAGGGTGTAACTTAAATATTATATCCTTCAACACGCCCCCTCACGCGTGGCCTTCTTAGGATCCAACACGTGAAACAACAATTTTTCAACAAAGGGTGGCGGTGAGGTTTGAACACGAGACCTTTGGCTCTGATAGCATGTTAACTACCAACTACTCCAAAACCTTAAGCTATTAGAGAGGGTGTAACTTAAATATTATATCCTTCAACACTAGCACCCTTCTTTGAGTGTCATAAGAGTAACCGTGGCATAATATAAATTTTCAGGTGCAGTGTAATGATCATCAAAGAACCATATGAGAAATTAAGTATCAATCACTAACTAACACCAGAAAGATATGAAACTCACAGGTTCCGGTTCTTCAGGAATACCAAGCCGGCTTTGTTCATTTGCAAGGAGGTGAACTATATGTTCCCGCTGGTTAGAGACATTGTCTTTCTGCACAACAACCATGAGACTTACCTATTAGAACCATAAGCGCTATGAATCGAAACATAAGAATGTCTAAGTTGTTTACTAGCAGTTTTGCTCACATATTAAAGAAACAATAACGAATGAATTAAATAGAGCCGCATACATGAAACATGTATCTCATATATTCTAACTGGAACTTAAAATTTTTTATTTGCTCTAGACTATTGTCCCCTTCAATTTCATAAGAGGAGATTTTATATGAACGACGAAAGGATAGAAGATGAAGTACCCAAACCCACAAAGATGCATAGGGAAAGAAATAACTGAAAACAAACATGAAAGCCATCCATTATCTGACATACCACAGAAAAGATCCAATCACTTACTAATAACGGTAAAAATAATAATAATAATAATAATAAACAGTTGTTGGGATAGTAAAAATAATAATTATTATTATTATTAATAATAACAACAATAATAATAACAAGAAGCAGAAGAATGGGAATGATAATTATAATAAAATAAAATAATAATCTACACTAAGAGACAAGATGGAAAGACCATGAAATATACATCATAAAGTACTAACATAAGTTGCATTTATTAGTTGCTCGAGACAATTCTTCCCTTCATTATAGCAAACTTAAGACAACACCAAAGGGAGAGAAGGTAAGGCGCTCTACCGCACCTTAATTCAAAACTGAATCCTATATACTAATTGCTTCACGAGTTTAAACTAATTGGACCAATAATCGTAAAGAGAAAAAAACAATTAACATATTTGAGTGAGAAAATAGTTTCAATTTTTTATACATTCTTGTGTGTGGGTGGGGGTGGGGGTGGGGGGTTCAGATTCTTGATTCAAACCTTGTTGCGAGCAAGGTTGTGTTGTGAAACTTGATGTGGAGAAAGCCTATGATCATGTCAACTGGGGTTTTCTTTTATATATGTTGGAGCGATTGGGCTTTGGGGCGAGGTGGCGACAGTGGATGGAGTTTTGCATATCTTCGGTCCGCTTCTTTGTGTTGGTGAACGGCTCTCCTTCAAGCTTCTTTGGGAGCTCCCGTGGGCTGTGGCACAATGACCCATTATCTCCTCTCCTTTTCCTTGTGGTGATGGAAGCCTTCAGCCGAATGATGTTTCGGGCCTCCGAGTTATGCCTCTTACATGGTTTCAAAGTAGGGGATGAGGCTTCCCTGATGTCTCTCACTTGCTTTTTGCTGATGACACTCTTGTTTTTTGTGATGCGGATGTGGATCAGTTGCAGCATCTTCGGTGTATTTTGATTTGCTTCCAAGCAGTATCGAGCTTAAAGGTGAACGCCGGTAAGAGTTCAATAATTTCAGTAGGGGAGGTGGGAAGCATCTCTTTACTGGCTGCGGTGCTTGGGTGTGGTGTTAATGAGTTCCCTTCTGTCTATTTGGGCATGCCTTTGGGCTCTTTGGGTCAGCGACAGCGATGTTGGGATTCAGTGGTGGAGCGGGTGGAGAGAAGGTTGGCTGGATGGAAGCGTCAGTATCTTTCTAAAGGAGGGAGACTTACCTTGGTAAAGAACGCGCTTTCTAATCTTCCAACTTACATTTTATCACTCTTTCAGATTCCTTGTAGTGTAGCCCAAATGATAGAGAAACTTCAAAGGCAATTCTTGTGGTGAGGATGTTGGGAGAGATCCTCTTATCATCTTGTGAGGTGGGAGGCTGTCGTCGCCCACTGCAAGAAGGGGGCTTGGGAATTAGGAGGTTGGTTCCTTTCAATAAAGCGCTTCTAGGGAAGTGGTTGTGGTGTTTGGGGACTGAGAGGACCCACCTTTGGAGGAGGGTGATTTCTTGTCATTATGGTGAGGACAGGAAAGGTTGGTGCTCGAGATATGTGAGGACCCGTAGGGGCATGGGCGTGAGGAAGGATATTTGGCGAGGATAGGAATCCTTTGCTTCACACATCCGGTTCAGTGTTGGAGAGGGGCTCACTGTGTGCTTTTGGTCCGACATTTGGTGTGGGGAGGACAATTTAGGCTCCTATTTTCCTCAACTCTATGGTGTTGCTCGTGATAGTGATGCATCTGTAGCCGATTGTTATCGCATTAATACCGGTAGGCTAGTTTAGGAAGTTCAGTTCGTGAGACATTTCCAGGATTGGGAGATGGAGGAACTTTAGGGATTGATGGAGCTCTTGTATAGACAGATTGTTACTGGTGTTGGCTTGGATCTTTTGGTGCGGAGACCATATTCTCACTGGAGGTTCACGGTTTCCTTTCTTCAAGTGCTTATCGGCCCAAGTGTGTCCGGCCTTTCCTTGGAAGGTAGTCTGGCATTCCAAGGCTCCTCTTAAGGTTGCTTTTTTCGCTTGGTCGGCAACTTGGGGCCAAATCCATACATTGGATAATCTACAGCATCAGAATCTCATTGTAGTTAATCGGTGCTTTTTGTGCAAGAATGACAGGGCCTCCTCCTACATTGCCCGCTTACTTATGATTGTTGGTGCTTGCTTTTTAGCCTCTTCGGTGTATTGTGGGTGATTCCGGCTTCAGTCCGTGATGTGATGTTCTCAATGCTTGGCGTGGTTGTTTTGTGGGATCCTATGCTCGCACTTTCTAGAGGGTTGCTCCCCTTTGCCTTTGGTGGTGCATATGGCTTGAACGCAATAGGCATGGTTTTGATGGGATCGAGTCTCCGATTACCGCTATCAAGGATTTCATTATTTTTTATATATTTTATTGGGTGGAGAGTAGATATTGCAAATCTATAGATGAAAAAATAGACTTTTGTGTTCTCTTGCTCAGTAGGACCCTCTTTGTATCTAGGAATGCACTCCCCTTTTGAGTGTCTTTTATTCTAAATCTTACCTATGAAAGAAAAACATATATATATATTGAAATAAAAATATATATAACGAAGTAATTCACTTTCACCCTGGCAGAAAGGGTATAGAACATCTACTTATACATACAAATTTGGCAATATCAGCAAAAGAATTAGTTACCAGATTTCAGCACTAAAGAATGTGCACCCTTATTATACGGGGAGTTGGTGCAATGACAATAAAAATTAATGATTGAGGTCCATGTCCCATAATCTAACATCGACTACAATGTAAAGCATTTCTCCACACCCTGCCCGCAATAGCCAACTTAAACCCCATGCTAACGAAATTGCCAGTGTTATGGTATCATCAATAACATTTTTAAATTCAGAATTTTGCTTCAAAAAATCGAACAACATTTCAGATGATAAAACCAATATCTAACGTGTTAATTCAGAGATTGTACACAACCCAAGCAAGACAAACTTAAAAACCATAAAAGCATCAAAAATCAAATATGCTAACCTGAAACCCAAAAACATACTGCAGAAAATCCAGTATATCTGCATTCCTTGCGGCTGGTATGGGAACATTTCCGGGCAATTTCGGTAGACCCCTGAAATACTTCAAGGCCGAAACTGCAGCTTTTACCTGGAGAAATATTTTATGGCTGGAGATGAACAATAAAAATAAAAGAAAATGATCAAAAATAAAGAACTAGTCTCACCTCAGGCAAAGTCCCAATTACATTTGTCATAGTAGGAGCATCCAGAGGAATAATGTTATAAGCAATTAAGTCTTCCGTCATAGCTGCATCCGATTCAATTACACGTTTCAGCTGGAAAACGAAAAGGAAAATGAGCAACCATGCAAATTAGGGCAAGATCATATTAATAGTTTCCTTTTCAAGGACCAGGAGAGAGTTGTAGTATGATATATCTCAGGAAAAAAATGGAAACAACAATTTAATGTCTTTGGTGTCTTTGTATTGTTTGCTTCAACGTTGTAGCTGAAATATAGTTAAAAACATGTTTGGGAATGTTAAATTTGTTGCAAGACTTTTGGAAGTAAAACATTAAACAAGTTTGGTAAAGTAGTAGTTTGAAGAAAATAAAACCTAGCTTAAAAGGCCATTTAAGAGTTTTTTTAAAAAAAATAAACTAACAAAAAAAATATCTGCTGTTACTGTTCATCGATACAATATCAGTTGCTGGTGTGATAACATATAGAAACTCCAATTTTTTATTTCCATTTTCGGCCACTATTAATCACACATTTCAGTACTGTTTAAAACATATATGATCTATATCTATATATTAGTCAAGCATGTTGGAAGCAAAACTGCTGCTACTCAGTGTAGTCACGGGCGCGCCTAGGTGCTAGGCGAGGCGAGGCGACACCTTGGCGCCTCGCCTGCTACTAGGCGAGGCGACCTCGCAAAGGCGTCGCCTCAGGTGAGGCGTCGAGCGTCGCCTAGGCGCGCCTATCTGTTTTCTTCTCTTTTATTACTGTTTTGGTTAAGTTTGACTGTTTGACCAATTCAATTATTATATTATAATATTATATACATATATATATATATTGTATATGATAAAGTGGGGACTTGAACCATTGGATTAAAGAGGGCCACAAATAAAACAAGTTGGGCAATGAAGCGACTGGGAGAGGCGGTGCTCCACGAGTCCACGACCGAGTCGCCCAGGTATGTTTCTTCTTCTTCTTCTTCTTCTTCTTCTTCTACTCCTTCTCAATCTTTTCCTCTTTATACTCCTTCACAGCAAACGCTGCAAACCTAAACTGGAGACTTTTTTTTTTTTTTCTTTTTTCAGGGGGTAGGTATTTACATATATATATTTTTAACTCCTCCTCCTACTTACGAAAGCAAACCAACTAGATGGAGATTTTTATTTTTTTTTAACTACCAAACAAACTGGATTTTTATTTTATTCTCATTCTTCTCCTTCTACTCCTTCTCCTTCTTCTTTTTATTTTGTTTAATAAATAGTAAGACAATGTATATTTTTTGCTTCACTTATATTTTCTTTTTTATAATTTTTTTTTTCCTTTTTTTCTCTCTCATTTCTGTTTTTCTGTTTTTTTTTTTTTTCTGTGTACATGATTGCAAATTCATAAGCTCAATGAAAAAATATAATATAGAATACCAAAATGCTTGAAATATATTCCAATTTCTGACTGTTGTGCTTGAAACTTGAAAGTAGTGAATTTGACAATTTCTTACAATTTCAATTTGGCGCACAACAAGCTATCCGGTGTGTTACCGGACTTGGTTTGTTCACTGAAAAGTTTAGTGAATTTGATAGTTTCTTACAATTTCTTTTCTGGGTTCAGCCAAGAATGTAGCAAACTGTACTTTAGGAATGTGGGTTTCGATTTCTCATTGAATTGCATTCCTGGTGGAGACATGCCAGAGTGCTCTGTTACCCCTGGTGGTAGCTTGAATTGCCCAAGAATGTAGCAAATCGTACTTTAGGAATATAGAATACCAGAATGCTTGAAATATATTCCAATTTCTGACTGTTGTGCTTGAAACTTGAAAGTAGTGCTTGGATTGCAGTTCCTTTATTTTTTATTTTTAATAATGCTTGGAGTCGGGACCTTGGGTTAATTAATAATTTCTTCTTCTTCTTTTCATGGTAATTAGTTAATAGACCAGAAAAATGTCAAGAGATCCCGCTTGGAATTATTGTCACCTACAAAATCCAAAGGATAAGAATGCAACAACATGCAACTTTTGTTTAAAAGAATCTAAAGGAGGTATTTTTAGAGCCAAACAACACATTGTTGGAGGGTGTAAAAATGTGACAGGATGTACAAAATGCCCCGAGCATGTAAGGGAGGAGATTAGAGAATATATGTTTAAGAAGAAAGAAGTAAAGGAGCAAATGAATTTGTTGCCCGATTTTGATGAGATTGGTGGCCAAGAAGAAGAGGATGAAGATGATATTGCAATTGTTGATCCTAAAGGGAAAAAGGTGGCTGGTGGAAGCAATATTCAATCAAAAAGGCCAAAGCAAAAAGGACCTATTGATATATATTTCACTCATCCTCCGGAAGTAGCGGTTCAAAATAGGAAAAGTGGCAAAGGTACACAAATGACAATAGATAATGCTTGCAAGAAAGAGCTTAGAGAACGAGCATGCCAACGTTTTTTTAGATGGATGTATGATGCGGGTGTACCTTTTAATTCCCTCAAATATGATAGCTTTGCGCCCGTCATCGAAGCTATTGGCCAATATGGTCCAGGAATGAAGCCCCCTTCTTACCATGAAGCAAGAGTTTCCGGTCTCAGGAAAGAATTATTGCACACGGACAATTTGATGCGTGACCATAAAGCGGAATGGGCAAAATATGGATGCACAATTATGTCCGATGGATGGGAGGATAAAAGGGGAAGGTGTTTGATTAATTTTTTGGTGAATTGTCCTAAAGGAACAATGTTCATAAAATTCGTGGATGCTTCATCATATTCCAAAACGGGTGAGAAAATGTTCGACTTATTACATGAGTTTGTGCTAGAGATTGGAGCAACCAATGTTGTTCAAGTAGTCACCGATAGCGCTTCTAACAATGTTGTGGCAGGTAAATTTTTTATTATTTATCGTAATTACTATACTTATATAATATAATGTAGTATGGAATATATTTTCCGTATACATGTTTTTATTAATATTATTTATTTTTCTTTAATAATAAGGAGGATGTTAGAGGGAAGACATTCACATTTGTATTGGTCTCCTTGTGTCGCCCATTGTTTGGATTTGATGTTGGAGGATATTGGAAAGATGTCAAATATCATGTCAATCATAAAAAGGGCTATCGCGGTAAGCGGTTATATTTATAATCGCAAGACTTTGTTGAACATGATGAGGCGATTTATTGGGCATAAAGAGTTGCTTAGACCCGCAAAGACTCAATTTGCCACTGCTTTTATCACTTTGTCAAGCATGCACAAGCAAGAGAATTCATTGAGGAAGATGTTCACTTCACAAGAGTGGACTTCTAGTAAGTGGGCAAAAGAGCAACAAGGAAAAAATGTAGCACATATTATTTTGATGCCTTCATTTTGGACAACAATTGTTTATGCTCTCAAAGTCTCAGCCCCACTTGTTCATGTGCTCAAATTGGTTGATGGTGAGAGGAAGCCTCCAATGGGATATATCTATGAAGCTATGGATAGAGCTAAAGAAGCCATAGCCAAAGCTTTTGGTGGTCCTGCAAATGAAGAGAGGTATAAGGAAGTCTTCGACATCATTGATAGAAGATGGAATGTCCAACTCCATCGTCCTTTGCATGCAGTTGGGCATTTCTTGAATCCCGAGTATTTCTATAGCGATCCAAGTATAGAGCAAAATTTAGAGGTGATGAATGGTTTTTATGAGTGCTTACAAAGATTAGTTCCAAGCATTCAGGTGCAGGATGAAATTTCCATGGATGTGAGTAAGTACATGAAAGCTAAAGGTCTTTTTGGATTGCCAATTGCTATTAGACAAAGAAAGACGAGAGCTCCAGGTAAACAATATCACTAATAAAGTATTTACTATTGTAGAATATTTATTTTCCAAATTCATTTACTAATTTTTACAAATACAGCTGATTGGTGGTCTGCGTATGGTTCTAATTCTCCAAATTTACAAAAGTTCGCTATTAAAGTGCTTAGTCTCACATGTAGCGCGTCCGGGTGTGAAAGAAATTGGAGTGTCTTTGAACATGTAAGTTATTATCATTTATAACTTATAATATATAATTACTATTTTAGATCGTAAATAATTATATAATTGTGCTTATTGATTATTTAAACAAATGTAGATTCATAGCAAGAAGAGGAACCGGTTGGATCAATCTCGATTGAATGACTTGGTTTTTATCAAGTATAATAGAGCCCTAAAACGGCGATATGACATGCGTGACCGGATTGATCCCATCCTCTTAGATGACATAGCTGATAGCAATGAATGGTTGGTTGGAAGAATGGATGAAGATGTAAATGCCGATGATGATTTGGTGTTTGAAGATGACTCATTGACATGGAGCGCGGTTGGTAGAGCTTTCGGAGTTGGAGAACCTAGCCACAACTTTAGACCAAGAGCGGGTTCAAGAGCAAAAAAGAGGAAAACACTTTCATCATCGTCTTCTATACAACTTTTGGACGAGGAATAGGCAAATTCGGATAAGACGGAAGAGGAGGAAGATCCCGATGGTTATAAATCTTTTGAAGGGGAAGACGATGAGACTAGATTTTTTGGTGAAGAAGATGATTTTTAGATACTTGACATGATTTGGTTGTCAAGTATCTAAAAATCATCTTCTAGTTTTTGAACTTGGGTTGTAGTTGTACTTCTTTATTTACTTTTAACTCGTATTTTGAACTCGTATGAATGCATATGCTAGTTTTTGTTCAGAAAACAACAATGTTGTACAATTATATTACTAATATTTTGTCAACTTCTTATTAGTTTAAAAATTTTAGAGTTGTTATTTTTCTTTTAAGTAATATATTGATTAAATTGTGAAAATAATTTATTATTGAGCGCCTCGATTCATTCGGGCGAGCGCCTCGCCTAGCGCCTAGGCGTTAGGCGACCTCTGGCGCCTCACGCCTCTGACAACTATGTTGCTACTATACCAAAACAAAAAAACACGAAAACAAAAATGCAGGTCAAACAAGACCGTAAACACTAGAGATCAATTTTATTACTATAACAACTCCGTCAGGAAATGGGGGTGGAATGCTAACTTTTATAAGTTCTTACATGATGTTTTGAAATAGTTTATGAGGTATTATGACTTCAACCCAGTAATATTAACTTAAAATATTAAAGGAAGGAACAAACAGCACCATCATAACGCAGACTGATAGCAGCCTTAACAAAAAAATTCCATAAATTCAACATCAATCAATACGTGATGTTCGACATATCAGCAACACTGGAAAATGATTCCATACCACACATAGGAGACCACATGGAGTGGATATTCACAATTAAAATAAATTCTGGGAATGTGAATGATGCAGAAGTTGTCTGCTTTCAGGGCATCAAGGTACAGGCGGTATGATATCTATATGAGAATCTGAAACTCACCCCCCAAAACGAATCAGGTAAGGCTTGGGTATGACCGCAGTCGTGACTCCAACAAATTGTTTGCACCCGGTGGGAATTGAACCTTAGACCTAATGCAAACTGAGGCACCAGACCCAAGTCTTTTCCAACTGAACCACCCTGTTTGGGTTCCAACACTTGCTAAAGAAAGACTATGGGAAAAGGAAGCTTACTCTTGACCCACTCCCCAACAAATATGTGAAACTAAGGAAACATTCACTATTTAGGTGGACCCACAAGGTTGTCCAGGCCTGATCATAAATGAGTTTCCTACAACAGAATACTAGCGCTTTAAGAACCCAAACTAGCTGATCAAACTATTTTACACCCAACCAGTCACCAAAAATCAATTCCCCTCAACCAAGATATATGTAACACCCCGTGTTACTTTCTCTTTTTACTGAAATTAATTCTAATTTAATTTCGGTAATGACGTCACTTGTTATTGACGTATTGTTTATTCTTGGTATTTGATACCTGTAAATTTTTCGCGTTTAGTTTAAAAGTCGACTGGACGACGTTACGCGAGTTATTATTCTCGACTACGCGGTTTCGATTCGACGTTTAATGATTAGTGTCTCGATTGGATGACGACACATTTTAATTGGTCGGACTTGTTTAAGTGTTCCGACATTTGGGTTTCTACCCCGATATAATTTTAATTGGACGTCCCGTTATTATTTCGGGCTTACGAAATTATGTCTGGACGTTCCGATAATTGTTGGAATTTATTATATATATATATGTTTAATTATATATATATATATTGATGTGGGGGTTATTTGGCAATTATAGAGAAGTTGGGGGTTAGTTATGCAATTAGTATATATATGTATAGGCATGTATACACTGATATTCTGTATCTTCCCTCACACGACAGAAACTGCAGCCTCTTTTCCCCTTCGTCATTGAGCGGCGACCATCATCTTTCCACCTTCACCTCCATGAACGCCGGCGAGAGAGAGGGAGGGAGAGAGAGGCCGGCCGGAGGGAGGCGCGGCCGGTGGTTGCAACTGGTAGCAGGGACGGCTGGAGGCGACGCGACTGGTGGTCGCCGAGGCTGTGGACGGCGGCTGTTCGCGGTGGTCGGCGAGGCTAGCAGGTGGTGGTCCGGTGGTGGCACAGTGGCAGACGCGTACGGTGGTGACGCAGCTGGAAACAGCAGCCGCGCGGCAGTCCCGATTCCGGCTAGGCTTCGGCCATTTTTTCGGCGACCTTCCGGTGATCGGTTTGAGCCGATTTTCGGTGAGTAGCTCCGTATATTCATGGTATTCGTTATATATTAATTTCGTGATTTTAGGATGAACGATTTGCCCGGAAATCGCATTTATAGGTTATAGATTTCGTTTGGGGTATTTTAGATTTAACCCAATTAATTAACCGGTTATTAATGGGCTTCATATATATCGTATAGGTTGTCGAGACGGACATTTCGATATATTCGAAATAATTATCGGACGATTTTGGTTGGCGGGCTTCATATTCGGGCGCCGGTACTGTGCTGTTTCGGACTGTTCGGTAACGTATAATTAGGTGGGAAATTATATTTCTCACTCCGCATTATTGAAGTAGTTTAGGGGTGTAAAACCCTTATTTAATTTAATATAGATATTTTAAATCGTTAATTTAAATATCTATAATTCGTTTAGAATCGGAATTTGGACTTAGGAATTAATTTAAGAAAATTAATTAAATTATTTCCTACGAGATTAGATATATTCCTAATTGAATTGAATAGGAATAGACGACTTAGAAATTCCCTTGAGAATTAAATGAGCTAGAAGAATTTGTAAACGTTGGACGTGAGAGACTTAGACGCTATTCTAGGTTCCTTTTTATTACGTGGATTATCTGTTTAAATTATTTTAAAGAAATGATAAGGGAAATTGAAATATTTTCTAAAGAATTAAGAAAATATATTTTTGAAAATATGAGTTATATATGAAATTGTTTTCATATGATTTAAATGCTTTATTGTATTTTTAAAGCATGTAAAGAGATTTGAGAATTTTTGTTGATATTATCATGTGGATAATTACATAAGTATGATGCATGATATATTTATGTTGAGATGTGATTTGATTGTACACCATGTCGTGTGAGCACATGGGTGTTGGTGCATGTAGTGCACGGTTTCACCATTGACAGAGAGAGTTCATTTGGTGTGGTCTACTTCCTTTGTGCGTGGGGCACGAGTAGACGTTTGTGTCGGATCATCACAACAACTGGCCAGGAGGTATCACGCCTACGGAACTAAAAAGCCGGCAAATGTGAGTTAGGAGTCCAGGTAGAGGCTCATGTTCTTGACTCAAGGGTAGTCATGGCGTACGGAGTTGCAAGTTGGGCTCTCGTACAACCGTCTTCCCTGTTGAAGTGATAGAGAGAAAATCACTTGGGAAAGGTCGGTGTGGTAACTCTACACTATGATGAGTGGACAGAGTTTGTATCCGTTACCCTTGGGAAGGGTGTGTTGTGTGTGAGTATCACGGGGAGTGTTGAGTCACATTATACTGCCTATTATTTATGTGATCTCGTTTGACATGTATATGTGCTATATTACATGTGTTGTTGGGGCATGCTATTTATGAATATTGTAAATTAAATTCATATTTTATAAATGCTCAGTTGAAAGTAATTAATGTAGAAGAAAATGATAATATGCCATTATTAATAAGTATAAATGAAACGAATATATTTATACTTGTTGTTGTATACCTTAGTACCCTTGGGGGAGGTTATGCGTGTTGGCATAGTGATTCATGTGGCTAGCGGAGGCTAGTGGTGGACCGTAGGCTTGACTTGAGTTGAGGCCTCAGAGATTGTGGTTAGTAGCCTTAGAGATTGTGGTTTGCAGCCTGGTGATTGTGGTTAGTAGCCCTGTGATTGTGGTTAGTAGTTTGGTGATCGTGGTTAGTTGTGTGAACTCTTTTGAAGATGTGAGGTTAGGGATGATTTTTGTATCAATTGATAATTGAGGCCTTAGAGAAGGCGAGTGATGAGTTGTGTGAGATTTTGATTGATGAGAAGGGGTTATGATTAGGGATTTATTTAGTACTCGAGGTACCGTAGCTTGAGAGTCTCGGTTCTTGTGCTTAGTTCATTCCCCTAAGCATTCCTTGTACGGTGTTTTGTACACTAGTACGTGGTCGTTGACTTGTATGTCATTCCTAGATTCCTTGGTTACGGCGTGGTGTCGAACCTCTTCCTCGTGGTATCATTTGATTTGGTGGAGTTGGAAACGGATGGTTGTCTTCCGTGAGTCCAACGTGTTGTTCTTCCTTTATTGTCCTTTTGGGCATTATAGGAATCCGTGGAGTTGTTCATTCTTATGTGGCTGTCATTTTGAAAACGGTGTTTTCTAAACTTTTTGTATTTAAAAGGAAAAACCCTTTTTCGCCTACCCCGTAGAAATGAAAAGTTTTAATACTTTATAAAACAATCTTAGGATCTTTCTTGAAAAGATTTTCAACTTTTAAAAACCTGTGATGGCGACTGACGGAGACCGGGGGCAAGACGGTCATTTTTACTATGTGGTTCTTAAAAGTAAAACCATTTTATTATTTTCTTGGGATTCTGAGATTTCGAGACTTCTTTCTCAATATCTCATCTTGTAGAGTTTTGAAAGGTGTTCCATTGTTTCACCTTTGTTTCCTATCATGCTTAAGTCTCGGATTGAGGCTTGTTGTTGTTCAGTGCACACATATAGTGTTGCCTTTCCCTTTTCTGGGTTGTTGGTATCACCACCTAGGTGATATGAGTTTTTCTTACGTTAGGGGCATGGATACCAAAAGGATTGGTTCGAGTTTGAAAACCTTTTTCTTAAAAAAACTATTGAATCTCTGGGATTCATCTTTTTATTACTTCCACTCTCGGCCATTCGTTTTTGGTTTCCTTGTTCCCTTTTGGTGTTCTTTCCTTGTTCACTTGTGGTGTTTTAACCTTGACATTGTGTCTCGGTTATCTGTTGGTGTAGCATTGGGACTTCTTTTCCCTTGCTTGGGTTCTTGGCTCTTACGTGGTTTTTCTTATCCTTAGTGAGAGTGTTGGTGATTTATTAATATTGTTGGAGATAGCAATTGAGGTTTGTTATATATATATTGATGATAGTGTTATGAGGTAAATGTGATGATGTGATTTATGGCATTGAGTAAGAGATATGATTGAGGTGATCTAGCCTTTGAGAGGTAGGTTTTCCCTAGGACTGGGATGAGGTTTGTCGTATATATATATATATATTGTACATATATATATATATATATTGAGGATGGTTGTGTTAGTACGCAAGGACGTGGGTGTTTTCCTTCCTGTGTTATCGGGGTGTAGTATTTGAGCCTTCCTTGGTACTATTGGTGGATTTTGTTTCCTGTGGATATTAGAGGTGAGTGTGTTTCCCTCTGTTGGATTTGGTGGTTAGCGTGGTGAGCATTGATGATTGTTAGATTTGACTTGGGTTGTTGTGTACCTAGTGTACATTGGTGAGAGTAGTGTAGACTACTGGTGTTGGGTACTTGGAGTACGAGTTTTAGAGACTCATGTTGTGTATTTATATATATATACGTGTAGATATATATATATATTCCCTATATACTTATGTATACTCGTTTACGATGGTATATGAGCGTGTTGACTTGGATTTGCGTGGATGGGACTAGTTGGGCTATTTATATCTTATTAGACGGTTTAGCTTTACCTAAACTATCAGAGGATGTGGTAGTTAGGATATCTTTTCCCACTGAGCTTATTTGCTCACGGAGGGAATTTCATTTGCCCCCCTGGTATTCCACGCCAGGTTGCAGGAATTATACGGCTATGGACAGGATGCAGTGCAATGGCAGTTTTCCTTGGTTTTCTTGTTACAGGTTTGGAGTTGCGTTGGGTGATGCAGTTATGGTTGCAGCGCGACTGGGTTTGGGGACGGTAGTATTATTCTTTCAGCTTCTTTACCCATTGTTATGGGATTATCATGTATTTCTTTTGGGAGCCAGTCTGTTGGCATATCCCTGTTGATGTATCTTTTATTTCCTGTATTTATTCTTTCAGGAGATTATTGTATTTATTCTGCACAGTTAGGTGCTCTTCTGTATTTTTATTCGAGCATTTGTGGCTCTGTTGATATTATAGGGTTTGGAGAGGTTTTGGTTTCTTTCCACTACCTCGGCCCTATTAGGATTGATGAATGTGGGGCTTGGAAGCCATTGTGATTATTGAATTGCTTTGGGCAGGTTATTGTGTTGTGTTTGGTTGTCCGGATGTTCCATTTACAAACGGAACTCTGCCGGATTTTCGTTAGATTCCGCTGCTTAGTTTTATTAGTCATTTGGGTATGGAATATACCATTTCTATCATTAACCCATATGTTTTCATGGTTAATGATGTCTTAGTTGGTCATTCATATTAAGGATCACATCTTGGATTCCTTGGATGTCCCGGTTCGGGAGTCTTAGGGATTTAGGAGCGTGTCTGTTGGTATCTAAGGATACTCTTGTGTTTTTAGTATTCGTGTTGGCATGGAGTATATTCTTGTTGTTATTCCATGTACTTCTTTGTTATTGTTGACTCTAGTAGTCGCTTGGTTTGCGTCACCCCTTAGGGGCGTGACAGCATGGTATCTGGGCATTCATTGCAACCCTTTATGGGTGTTTGATGACTGAATGTCTCTTGGTTTTCGTTTCTTTTTACTTCCGCAATCACTCCCTTAACTCTTAGGCTCGGGTTTCGGAGTCCTAGGAATTCGGGGCGTGACAATATATGAAGCACCAAACATAACATTCAACTCCAAATAGGCAAGAATCTCCCATTGGATGCCAAGTACATAACCAATATCTTTGCCTTGCTATGTGCTCATGATTGTTTCAAGTTTGTTAGGTTTAAGTGAGTTTTCCACATTTTGCGCCACATTAAATCAATATAGACCTGTCTCAAGGCCCGTGAATGCCACAATCAAGATCCTTAGCCCAAAACATGATTATAAGTGCATGCTTCCCAACCTTCACTTTAAGCATGATGTGATGTTATCTTTAACAACTTACAAGGGTTTATAACTTTCACACCGTTGTTGATGCTTGTCGTACAAAAAGAGAAGTTTTAAATTAATCCCAACAATAATTCTAAGCATGTTTTCAAGTGCATGGGTATTTCCCTAGTTTAAAAACAAAAAAAACAGATTAATAGTATCAAAGATCAAACCTCTTCCGGAATTAGTCTTTCTGCATCTTCAGGAGAAACCTCCTTCATCAACTGCTCTAGTACCATCCCTAGAACTCTTAATGTTGCATAAACCTTTTTCCTTTTCACAGTTGTACGCTCCAACCTGATTTTAGTAAAACATAACAGGTCAACTGATAAATATGAGAAAGCAGAAAATTGATATTTAATTTCCCAAATAATGCATCCAAATCTACCTTCAACTTCTCTGGATAGTTCGAAAAATATGTTTTTGATGCGCAACACTTTTCTATTACCCCCGTCCCCCCCCCCCCACAAAACAAAAAAAGGGCAAGAAGAAAAGTAGAAAACCTCTGAATCCAGATGAAATATGGAGATTAAAGCATAGATACATACATATATATATATATTTAGATGTATACATATACAACTCTGTGTGTGTGAAATTTGAAAACCAATTACCATAAGCATATATTTTGGAAAATGAACCACTGCTTTGAAAAGCATGTACATGTAAATTCAAAAATGAAGCATCAGACTGAAAAGCAACTGCAATAATATATTCCCTGGTTACAAAACTTACTCGCCGAGGTTACCACTGAAAACACCCAACTCCCTCAGCTGTATTTCCTCTTCCCTTAGCTTGTCCGCATTATGCCTCTCTCTATAATGCTTGTAAAACTCCTGTAGGCGAGCGATATCCTGGCTTCTATCAATGCTTCCACCCTCCCTCTTTGCTAGCTTTTGCTGAAATATGTTCAAGACAATCATAATAAAAAAAGATGCACAATGTTTTCCAAGTTCAAATACCAATATTACATATATATATATATAAATATATATTGCAATGAAACTGAAATCCAAAGAACAGTTCGTATCAATTAACAAAGCAAAATTTAAAGTGCAAAAATTAGCATCCTGAGACCAAGTACTATAAAATTAAATAATAAAGTTGGTATCAAATGCCATAACATCAAATAGATCCGAGGCGTATTGTCGATCTATAGAAGTGTTCTGACTGTTTACATTTCTAATCTCAAATATCACAGAACAAAATATCGCACACACTAATAAATAATTTACTTTAGTGCAACACTTTTTCTTTTTTTTTGATAAGTGCAACACTTATTATATATATGTGTGTGTGTGTGTGATATAATATTACCAAAACATGGATGCATGCACACAGACGTATTCTTTCCAGTTGTTGCATAGATGTGCGCACTGAGTTCCTTAAGAAATCAAGGCAATAGTTAATCATCTTAACATCCACAGAATTACCTTGATAACAGACATCAACCCAGTCTTGAACTGTAAAACACCCCTTCCCTCACTATTAGGATCCAGATTTTGAGCCAATGCGTAACCATGCTCACATACTGCAGTGAACCAAGAAATAAAGAACAGCTTCAGACAAAAACAAAGGATTCCATTAAGGAGTCATTGCAGAATAATATATTAAACAAGAGTTATACAGCTCATATGATACCTAATAAGTTTTCTGCTTCGCATTTCAGAATTATGCTGATTTTACAGTTGCTACTCCCTTATAATACTTAGTATTATCAGTTGCCATCTTGTATTTTGCCCTTGATCTAAAAAAAACCTTGTATTTTTCCCTTATTTAGTTCTAGCTCACATATCGCAGTCATAGGAGCAGGAAAATAATAAAATTATTATCAATGATTTCTATTATGCGAGGAAAAAAAGGTTTGATTCTCTTTATCGTATCGGGTCTTTTAGTGGATGAAGTTACCATATTCTATATGGATTTTCCTTTGCTTTAGTGCATTGAAACCAATGTTGTGTGGATACTGAAGTACCAATACACAAACCTTGAGAATCAAATATGTATGCAACACAATTACATCTACTACAAAACATTTACCACAGGAAACCATAAGAGAGCTATCCCACAACTTTCTCAAACTATTGTAATATCACTCCCTCCAAAGGCACCAGCATAAACATAAGAAGCTGCCTACCAACCCATTTTCATTCTCCCTTACACAAATAGCCAAAGGTTCCGACTCTGAGTTCATCAGCAACCAAAGAAAGATAAAGACGAAAAGAGCTTCTTTTTTTTTTGATAAGTATGATTGTATAAAAGACGCTCAATCGGGGAGCGCGTCCCATGTACATAAAAGCCCTAAGAGCCAAGCGAGCCCAAAAAATCTATCTTCTCATCCATGGATATACACTAACGACCCTCCACCCAATAAAATAAATTAGAAATGAAAAAATCCTTAATGGCTCCTATAGGGGATTCAATACCCTCAAAACAGCGACGAAAAGAGCTTATTCCAAATCACTTTTTCATTTTTCGCTAATATATTCGTAGAAGAAATACTGGAGAACAATTGAATGTAATATCACTGTTACTACAAAGAAATTGATAAACAGATACTTCCACGAGTCCTCCTTATTACAAAGGAAATACGAGTTAAGTCCCCCTCCCTAGTGAGTACCAGTTAAGTAAGATCTGTAGCCATTTAACCAAACTATCAATGATTAGAACTTCTATAATAGTATTATATATAAGAAGAAATCAAAAAAAATAGTCCTCAAAATTGCCCTTTACTGGAATAGGAAAGGTAATTGGGACAGTGGGTTTGACAACGGAAACAGTATCCCAAACCCAACCAACACTAAAGCAAATAGGCTCAGGATTGAAAATTTTGTCAGGGGGCACAGGTTAACATTTATGATATTTATTTGAACTAAATAGTCACAAGATCTTGTAAGAACAACTGAGAGGCCATTCACCTAGTATTTGAGCATGCAGGACACTACCAAATCAACATAACTGATATTGCGCAAACATATATACAGATGCACCTAGGAACTGGTTGATTACACCATTTTCCACAGTAAATAATGTCAAAAGTGTTGATTAACAACCATAGCGGCACCAGATGCCTCATCCTCCACTCTGACATAATGCAAAATGTTATAATTGTTTAACAAAAATAAACTGAATGAAGTAGGTAATGAAGTATGACAGGCGGATCAGCATATTTGTCAAGAATCATTGATGTTAACAGCACAGATAAGCTCAAAAGCACCAAGTTCGTCAAGGCTCAGTCCGGGCACCTCAGCTTATATCAGTTCAGGCACTTTCATGCAACAGTGTCTTTGCTCTGGTATATTCGGTTATAGTTTATTCATAAAAGATCCATAACCATAAACCTCAGCTGCAGAATCAATTTCAAGAAAATTACAGGTGCAAAGTCTGGTATGCTCTTTACTTATTTTGTACTTTAATTTGGCACCTTTTCTATATTTTTTGCCTTTCTCTTTACATTTTCAGGGTACTGATATTAAACACAGACAACCTGACACAATTGCATAAATAGATTAAGCAGAATTCCTTGAATTACCAAAATCCGTCAAATCTTTTAGCAAAGGAAAAAACGAAAAAAAACATACAGATTCTTGCGACATTTGGATCTTCATCTTGAATTTCATCTGCAGTTCTCAAAATTGCATCTATGTCCCTACTGTTTTCCAGGGAAGCCGGGACATTTCCAGCAATGCCACTAACTAGCTGCCCCCATGCATCAACCCCGGTCCTTTCCCTCCGTAGAGCTGCACGTACCAAACGCTCCCACAAAACCTCTACCCGAGACATCTCCTGTATTTCAGAAAATGCAAATTTACTCACCTCATCCAAGTATAACAATAAAGATCACCAAAATTAATAATAAGACAAACAAAAAGGAAGAGAAATACAACAAAAGACTTAAGAGTGAAGCAAGTCCAGAAAATAAAGTAATAAACAAAGTCAAAAAGGTTGATAATGCACAAAACCCTATACATCCTCTGTCTCATATTAGTTGTCCACTATTGCAACTTTACTTGTCCCAAAATACTTATCCAGTTCGAATTTCAATGCAATTTAATCTCCCACTTTCCCCAACTAGCCTTCTTCCACTAACTTTAAACAAATACCGGACCCTACCATAATACTATATTATTAAGGACAAAATTGAAAATTGCACATTAGTCAACCCAAATCAATAAAATATTAAAAAGTCAAAATTGGACAACTATTATGGGACGGAGGGAGTATTATTTTTTCTATCATTTTTTTGATAAATAACAAAACCATATATTAACTTATGCTGAAGTAAATTTCACAAGAAAAATAAATTAAAATCTTAGTGTAATAAGTTTCTTGCCATTAGTTGATTCAAGCTTCTTCACAGTTTTTTTTTTTTCGAAAGAAGCTTCTTCTTCACAGTTAAGAACAAAAGAAAAAACAATTTCCACTCACTAATGCCATGTTTGGCATAACCAAATGGGGATTTGGTATTGAAATAAATTTATCTAAAATTTTGAACTAAATTTCCTGCAATCCCATATCTAATTGGTAATTACACCATGTAACAAAGTCTCTCGACAACAAGATTCCGTAAAACACTACACTACATTGCAATTTTTCTTCCCAATTTCACTATTACTTCTCAATTTTCCATGCAACCAAACAGCACAAAAAATACACATACGTACATAGAAGACAGAAAAGGAGATACATATATACATATATAGGTATATATACAACAAATTTCCCCGAATTCATCTCAAATGTTCATCAAGTAAAATTCAGACAAGAATGCGTATGCACGCGAATGTAAGTATACATATATATATATATATATAGAGAGAGAGAGAGAGAGAGATGGAGACTGACCGGATCTGAGATCACGCCGGAGAGTCACCGGCGAAAAGAAGTTCGAGACAGCACCGCGTGCGTGTGACTATACAATATATATATGTATGTATACACGTATATAGATAGATATAGTTGATATGTATATAAACCCTGGAGAAATTAAACCCTAGAAATCGAAGAAAGTGATGAGAATCTGTGTATTATGAGGAGAGGAGAGGAGATTTGAAATGGAGAAGAGGCACGAATCTAGTAATGGGAAATGAGGGAAAAGTCGTGCACCGGTTTTACCGTCTGTACCCGGTTGACACGCCCTTGCCGGGACTCGATTTAGATAACGCGGAGAAGAAACTTTTTTCGACAGCAGGTGACTTTTCACTGTGCCTTGGACGTTTCTTAAGGGACTGTTTCGTAGTTATACATGGATGGATTGGAGGGTGACTCTCACGTTGTCTGATATTGCGTTTTATTGGATGAAACCGTCTTTGGTAACATCGGTCCCAAATTTTTGGTTAGATCAAGTAAGACCAAATCATACCAAAATGATCTTATTTCAGACTAAAAAAAAAAGGTGATTCCTGGTGGTCCGGTTTGATTTTATTAATAAAATATATTTATAAATAATTAAAAATGAATAAATAAAAATAATAAATTAATAATAATAATAATAAATTAAATAAAACATATTTTAAAAATAAAATATAAATAATAAATAATAAACAAAATGAAATAAATAATACCTAATAATAATAAAAAAAATGAATATAATAATAATAAATAAATGAATAAATAATAAAATATTTTATAAATAATTAAAAATGAATAATTAATAAATTAAATAATAAATTAAATAAAACATAATAATAATAATAAATTAATACAATAATAATAAATAAATATAATAATAATAAAAAATGGACTAAATAATAAATAATAATAATAAATTACATAAAACATATTTAAAAATATAATAAAAATAATAAATAAAAAAAATGAAATAAATAATAATAATAAATAAATATAATAAAAAATAATAAATAGATATAATAATAAATAAATATAATAATGAATAATAAGTAAATATAATAATGAATAAATACTTCATAATAATAATAAAAAATGAGTATAATAATAATAAATTAATATTAAATTAATAAAATATATTTTTAAATAATTAAAAATGAATAAATAATTTATAAATTAAATGAATTAAATAATGAAATAATAATAAATAAATAGAATATATTGATAAATTAATATATAAATTAATACAAATAATAATTTAATAATATAAATAATAAAATATATTATAAAGTAAAGAAATAATAAATAAATAAATAAATAATACATAAATAAATATTATAATAAATAATATATAAATAGTAAGACCAGACCGCTTACCAAACAGACTTTTCCATATCAGATTAGACCGGACCGGACCAGACCATACCAGACCAGAAAGACCGCCTACCAAACATGGCCTAAGGGCGAGTTTGGTAGATGGTCCAGTCTGGTCTTATTTGGTCGGGTCTGGTCTTATCTGGGTGGTGTTCTGAAAATCTGTTTGGTAAAGTTGTCCGGTCTTATGGTCTTATTCAAGCTGTTTGGAAAATAATACAAAAAATAAAAAAATAATATATAAAATTCAAAAAATATATTAAGTATGAAAAATATATAAAATTTGAAAATAATATAAGAAATTCAAAAATAATATATTTTTCAAATTTTATAAATTATTTCGAATTTTTATATTATTTTTGATTTTTTATATTATTATCAAATTTTTTATATTTTCTCAAATATATATATATATATATCTAATTTTGTATATTATTTTTGAATTTTATATTTTTTTCAAATTTTATACATTATTTCAAAAAAATTATATTATTTTCCAAAACTTATATATTATTTTTTAAATTATATATATATTTAAAATTTTATATATTAATTTTGATTTTTATATATGATTTTAGAATTTAATACATTATTTTAAAAAAAATATATTATTTTTCAAATTTTATATATTATTTTCGAATTTTATACATTATTTTTTATTTTTTCTATTATTTTGGAATTTTTTTATTTTCCCAAATTTTAAATATATTTTTTGCATTTTATATATTAATTTTGATTTTTATATATACATTTCAAATTTTATACATTATTTCAAATTTTTTATATTATTTTTTTAATTTTATATATTATTTTCAAATTATATATATTTTTTAATTTTATATATTTTTTTCAAATTTTATGGTCCCATGTGTTAAGACAATTGTATATAAGACCACTTGAGACCATCATTTTTGGTTATCTCAAATTACCCATTTTGGTCTCAAGTGGTCCTTATTTTTTTGGAACCGTGCTGTCAAAAATTGTCCGGTCCCAAAAAAGCCATTATGATATCGGACCACATGGGACCGGACCGCAAACCAAACAGGGCCTAAAATTGTAAAGCAATGTTTGGTACAGGTGGAAAAGAAAATAACAAGATAATTTGGGGAAAATAATAATAACAGAGTCACAACAATTTTCTGAAAAATAATAATAATAAATAAAAATTATCTATATAATTTACTAAAAATGTATTCATTTGTGTTCTCTATACTCTTGCAAATATTAAACAATACAATATATTTTGAAATTTCAAAAATATTGATAATATATTATGTAATATAATATAACTCTGGTGTGAAATATTCTTTAATAATATTTAAAATAAATATATGTATGTATGTGCATTGAATTATATTTTTGACTTGAAAAAATAATTCAGACTAGTACATGATATGTCATATATAAAAATGTTTTATATACTAGTAAAGAGTACATGCAATGCACGTGAGAAAAATTGAAGACATAATTCTTATTAAAATTATTAAGTAAAAATATATTTATAATTTATATTTTACTATAAAAATAGTTTAAATAATTTATTTTTGATGCTAAATAAGGAGTTAAATTAATAAGAATATAGGAAAAGAATAAAATTATACAATAGATAATAATTAGTTATACAAAAAGATATATATTTAAAAATTAAACAAATCAACTATATATATGTTTTGATTTATTAGTGTAAAAGAGTAATGAATGAAAATGTCGGAATAAACCATATTTGTTGTATGCTAGAACTTTTTATATCTTACATGTCCCAAAAAGGGAAAAAATAATAAAATAGAAAAGGAGAATAGTGTACAACCAAAAAAACAAAAGGAAAGCACCTAAATCAAACAAGAATTAAAATAAAAATAAAAAAGACACTAATAATTAAAACCATAACTAATATTAATTTTTTTGAGACTTCAATCTCCAAAACTCAACATTGTAATTAAAAAGTTCTGTTGATGTTTTGTAACTACATATTAGTCTGAGTTCGAGAAATTGGATTCACAGGATATTGATATTGATATTTGATAATGGATTTTGATTATATTTTTTAAACTGTTAAAATTATATTTTATATTTTTAAATATAGAAAAGTTAACTGTAGTAGGTTAAGGTGGAAATATTGAAAATTGAGTGGGTCTACCTGCAATTAGGGAAAACCTCATGCGCTCTACCTGCAATTAGGGCAAACTTTAGGGGTTTAGGTGGGATTAGCATATATAGTATAAAATAAAATAAATATAGGATGTTTATAGCAACTATAACATATAATGAAAAAATAATATTAATAGAAATATTGACAGTACAATGTACTTAATATTTATTGGAGCTAAAAGAAAAGTGAAAAAAATAAAATGATAAAAAAAGTTTAGAAATAAAATGCAAATTGAAATACAGCCCAATATATAATGAAGAATACAAACAATGTAAGCTAGTAATTCAAACTAAAAGTGAAAAATAATAAACATAATTAAACTAATAAAACATAAAAATTATGATTTATAGATTGAATCTAGAAAAAAAGTGAATAAATATTTGATAAAAAAAAAAGGTTATGCTGAAAAATATAATTGAAAGTGAAACAATTATAAATTATAAGGTGATGTATATTAAATAAATAGTTGATACAGAAAGTGTAAGATATTCGTGCTAGGTAATAGGAAAGGAAAATAAGTGTTAATGACTAAAAATAAAAAAGAGAAAATATAATATTTAAGCGTATATAAGTAAAGGTTGTTACATAACTCAGGACTCGAGAGTGATAGTTGTTGGAACGCAAAAAAAATTCCACATGAAACTTCATTTGTTCAAATTATTCTTAAGACTTTTTAGTTCATGAAAAAAAAGAAGATGATTTTCATTAAGCATGAATGAGATGCTTACATTCAGATGAACCCCTGGTGTTTTCCTTTAGAAGCTCAAATGTCTTTTAATTTACATATGATGTCTCACTTCCAAATCTAATTTTTTATCTGTTTCATCTATATATAGCACATAAAATACCACGTAGCTTGTAATGATATATGCATATCGCCAAAAAACAAATCATCATATGTATATATCAAGTATTGTGTATCATATGCTATGCTTATAGTGTATCAGTATGCATGCATCTGAAAGCAAACAATTCAATGCATATGTTGCAAATATATTTTTATTTGCAACATATGCATCTGAAAGCAAACAATTCAATGCATATGAGGGAGATGTGGTTACCAACCTCGGTTCTTCCTAAAGCCAACGTCAAAATACAATGTAGACATGAGAGATTGACACCACGAAGATGAAGATATATAGTTGATGCTCGACCTATGTAAACATTGAAAAGGAATGATAATTCAATATATAATTAAAATTAAACTGGTTTAATCATGGAATTTAAATACAATTTGGTTTATTTTAAATTCTAAGTCTTCAACTACAATTATATTTTTAATTAGTTCGTAAAATATTTAATATAGCCCAAATGACAGTTAAGTTTTAATGATGAAGTTTAAATACAATTTAATTTTGGAATATATCTATATTCATCAAATTAGGATTTTAGTTCAATTCAATTGGAGTACACTGAATTCGATAATAATTCCATACACCTCCCTTAAGAACTGGACTATCTTTGGGATTTTATTATCAGTGAACTGGGATTAGTTCACTGAATTATATTATTATGAAAATAGAGTTTAAACTAATTTGGGTTTGGTAAATTAGGATTTTAGTTCGATTTTGGGAGTTAAAATATGACACAAAAATAAAATAGATAATAATAAATTTAAAATTAGATTGTAAATATGAAGTGTATTGGATTTGTTGAGTACGGGTTGAAGTATAATTATGTTTGGAATTAAAATATAATTTTAACATTAAAAAAAAGGACTAAAACATTGAAATTCGTTGCGCTTTTATATTCAATTGAATTGTGGTAGTAGAATATAAGTATAATTTGTAACACCCCGTGTTATATTCTATTTTCCTTAAATTATTTCTGATTTATTGTCGGTTGTGACGTCATTTGTTCATGACGTCTTGGTTACTTTTAGTGTTCGGTACGTGTAAATTTTTTGCGTTTACGTTTATAGTCGACTGGACGGTGACGTTTCGTGTTCCGAACTTGGCGAGACGTTTACGTGAGTTCTTGTTACCGACTACACGGTTTTGTTTAGACATTTAACGTTAGTACATCGACTGGGTGGCGACACATTTTGTTTGTCCGACTTTTAAGGTCCCGATGATTGGGTTTTATACCCCGGGTTATTTATATCAGTTTATATTAGTTATTTGGTGCCCCGTGAATTTCCCGGGTTCGTGTGATTACGTTTGGGTGTTCCCGGTACATTTTCGGGATTTATTGTACATATATATTATTAATTGGGAATATATATGTGTGGGTATTTATTAGGTATATATATATTTATAAAATATAGGGTAAATTACAATTTCACCCCTCTTGTTTGAATTTATTACAGTTTAACCCTTCCAGTTCGGACAATTACAGTTTCACCCCTCTAGTTTGGTTTTATGTATCACTTTCCCCCCTCCGACATAATTTTGGCAAGTTCAACATCGGTCAAAGATGATGTCATCACATTTTTTAATGGGAAATGACTATGTTACCCCTGAGGCAATGAAATTACCTTTTTGTCCTCACTTTTGGTTTATTATTTTACCACAAATGCCCTTTTAATCTTTGTTATACAAACCCAACTGAAAACTACATCAAATACACTACAATAAACATAAGATAACACAAATTAAATGGATTATAAAAACTCTTTTTTATCTAAGACCATACTGAAATCTCTATCAAACACGTCATAATAAAAATGTCCAAAAATCAATGAATATATCAATCAGTCGAAACCCATTATACCATTGATTTAATCTACATATACCTTTGATTTAATTTTACATTTTTTTTTTTTAATCTTTTCATAATTTTAATCTGAACTAAGTGATATATGTATATAAACACATATAGATATCTACATATGTATATATATATACACGTATAGATATACATATATATAGATATATATATGCACTTATATATGGCATCCCAGAGAAGGAAGGTGTCAACACTGGCGAAAAGATGAAAGGTGTCGCTGGTGAGGAACTAAAGGGTGACGCCGACGAGGAGATAGAGGGTGGCACCCGAACCCTAGATGGTGAATCACTAGGTTTTGATAAGGGGTTTGAAGATTTTAGGGGTTGTAGTGATAGTGAATCGGTGATGGTGGTTCGAATGAATGATGGTGGAGAAGGATAGGAGGGAGTAGTGGCAAAGGGAATGAGTTTGGGTGAAGAGGAAGAAATAGAGGGCGATGTAGGGGTTTTGCGGAGGCGGGGGGTGTTGGGAAACCCTAAAGAGAGAAAATGGGTTAAGAGATAATAGAGAAGAATTGAATAATTAATTGTTTTAATGTTAGGTTTATGAAAGGTAAATTAGTAATCTACAAAATTATTTTTAAGTATTAAAATTGAATAAAATGACATGGGTAATAAAGTAATTTACTATTCTCGATGACCGAAGTTGAACGATGATGGCTTAGAAGGGGTTAAATTATAATTATCCAAACTAGAAGAGGTCAAACTATAATATATCCAAACAACAGGGGGTCAAACTATAATTTACCCTAAAATATATATGTAATATACATATATGTATATATCGGTATAGATGGAGAGAGAAAACGATGAACCATTCTTCTCATTCTCCTTCTTCACGATCGACAACCACTTTTTCTCCACCTCCATCAGTTTCTCATCGCCGACAAGGGAAGAAGCTCTGGTGAGAGAGAGAGAATCGCTAAAGGAAATACTGGAGCCGTGATTTGGTCTGCTGGAGTTCGCTAAAGCAGGCAACAACTGACGGCAACGATGACAAGGCTGGGAGGCGATGGTGCGTGGTGGAGCAGTCACGCAGTAGTGGTGATTTCGATCGGACTACTCAGTACTGTTTCGGCGGCTTCCCGAGCTCCGATGACTGCAATTTTAGGAGGGTAGATTTGTCTCGATGTCGTGTACGACATACTCAAATTTAGTGCAAAACTGTTTAGCGATTTGTCGGGAAACTCAATTTTTATGTACGAATTTTGTTTTAATATTTTTCAGATTTATTCAATTCCGTTTAGCTATTGTTAATGGGCTTCGGATATGTTGAATAGGTTGTGGAGGCAGTCATTTTGGTCCAAGCAAAAATTTATTCGGACAACTTTGGTTTATGGGCCCCACATTAGGACGTCGACACTGTTCACGGTAGGCCCCACTTCAGGCAAAAGTGTTTTGGGATAGATTTGAGCTTGCGTATTGGGCATCGTATCGGTGTATCCGGTTCAATCGCGGGCACGATGGTTAGTTCGTAGACACGCGTCGTGAGGTAAGGGAATCACTATATATTTCAAATGAATCTAGACTTATATGTGTATTATGTGCATGTTATAGTTTGATTTGGATATACATTGTTGTTTATATTATATTGGTAATTGTAGAATTACTTGAATGATTTTTGTGGATTAGATGAACTTTCATTTTTGGTAAATATTGAAAGTAAGGACTTGATTTTATATATATATATATATATACATACAAAATATTTATCAGTATAGGAGTCGGTGTAGTAGCCTTAGAAGGGTAAAAGGCTAGCTCATAAGATGAGTATAAATTCATGAACACTAGGTGTGTCTAAGTATATTTATGTAATAGGCGTGTATGGTTAATTATCTTATGCCCCTTGACACCGAGATTTTTGTTGCTATTAAAACTTGAATTGGAAATGATATTGAGTATGTATTAATGTGAATTATTTAACGTGATTTTCATGAACTTAGACGATGCTCTAATTCCTTTTTATTTTTCTCGTAAATTATAAAGAATTGAGAAATTTAGAACATGAATTGTGCATAAGATTATATCCTTATAAATTACTGCTTTATTATGATTTTAAAAGCATGTTAAAGGATATGTGACATTCATGTTGACATTCTTGAGTATGTTGTTCATAAATATGATGAAATACATATTCGTATTGATGTATGGTTCATTTGAGACATAGTTGCATATTGAGTACACCTTTTGCGTCGTCATTCAATTGGTATCGGTTTATGCCCGGTTGTGTAACCATATGTGAGTAGACTTGTGTCGGATAGTCACAATAACTGGCCATGGGGTGGTCTCGACCTACGAAACTAGTATGTCCGATAATTGTGATATATGGTTAGTTGCGCTACCGGGTGTAGTGCGCCACTATCGAAGTAAAAAATGGGGCTTGTGCATTCAATCTTTGGATCATATGGCCAGGGGGTGGTCCCAACCTATGAAACTAGTGTGTCTAAGAATTGTGGTATATGGTTGGTTGCACCACCGGTTGGAGTGCGCCATTCTTTAAGTTGTGAGCGGGGCTTGTGCATTCGATCTTCGGATCATTTATCGCAGCGGGGCTGTGTAAGTGACACTTATATCCATTGACCCTAGTGGATAGGGTATGTACCATGAGGTAGTGTTGAGTCACATTGTATTAATATTGCCATTATGTGATTCCATTCAACATGTAAATCATAATATCATTGTTGGAAAATTATTAAATGAGAAATTAAATTATATTCTACCACTAAAATATTTACATAAAATATAAATATTTGGTGGAGTTTCCATACTCCTTTACGTGAAAGGGTAGTATTATGTATTTATGTGAAAAACACAACTTTGTCATGGTGTAGATTATGCATTTTACATGTACACTAGTAGATATGCATAACAAATATTATATATGTTGAGAAAGTATAATACTGGAATTTTTCACTTATGATATTTTCAACCTTTGAATGAATAACATAATTAAAGTTCATTCAACTATGAGAAATATAAATAGATGTCTACTGGGATGAATGTTGAGTTAGAATGGAGAGTAACCAGCTCTCGTTACCCAAATTTTCATGCTACCATTCTTAATTATTTTGGATATGTACGAAGTAATACATGAAGTGATACAAATGTTTGAACCATCACATCCCTTCACTACTATAACAACTATTCCATATACGCGCATGTTGTTATCTATGAGAAATAAGCACATGTCACCAGAGGCGTGAAATACCAGTGCTATGAGTAGTGTAAAACTGTTTGCTATCAAATTGTGATATATATTTAGTTATATATATATATTAATCTGGTTTATATACATAGTAATATGTTGTTATAACTTTACATATATAACTTGGTTATATATATGTTATATATGTACTGTGATATATGCATTATATATTATGTGAAAATAGTATATATAAATATAGGTTATATATTATTTTATATAAACTGTTAATATAATTTTTATATATACGTTTATATAATCTGATATATAAGTGATTTATGGTGATAAAAAAAATCATAACAGAACGGTTTTACGACTGCTTTAAATATGGTAGAATTTCATCATAAACCTGAAGCAAAAAATATGGTAATTCAGACCCGAGCGATTTCTTTAGTACTTCGGGAAAACATAATTTTAATTCTGAAAAGTTGAACTTCTGTTTGTGTAACATAAATGACCATTAGTAACCCTATTATTGTTACTGTGCCTCATGGGGAGAAGCTTGGAAAATTTAATGGTTCAAACTTCAAGGATCCCATGGAATCAAAAAGGCTAATATTGTGAAAGATGGATCAAAAACTAAAAGTTTAGTAGAGAAGGTTCGAGTCAAGGTTCAAAGAAGTTGAATAGCAAGTGCTCCAATTGTGGAAAGTCAGGACATCAGTTTCAAGAGTTGTTGAATACCAAGGAACTTTAAGAAGCCTAATGCTCAAACAAAAATAAACATTTTCGTTGTTGTTTTCGAATGTAATTTGGTTAGAAATAACAAAGAATGGTGGGTGGACTTTGGTGTTACTCGTCACATTTGTGCTAATAAGTGGATGTTCACCACTTATAAACCTATGGAATATGGAGAATAACTCTATATGGGAAATTCTTCTTCTTCAAAGGTTGAAGGATGTGAAAAGGTGGTTCTAAAGATGACATCTGGAAAGGAAGTGACTTTGAATAATGTGTTTCATGTGCCAGATATTTGGAAGAACTTAGTGTCTGAATCTATGCTGAGCAAGAATGAGTTTAAATTAGTTTTTGCATCTGATAAATTTGTACTCACTAAGAGTGAGATGTATGAGGAAATGGTTATTTGAGTGATGGGCTTCTTAAGCTCAATGTGCTAACTATTGTACCCAAAGTTAATAAGATTAAACCACAGTTTCTTATGCAAATGTGAGACTTGTGTAAAATCAAAGTTAACAAGAATATCCTTTAAAAAATAGTTGAAAGGTGTACTGAACTCTAGAATTAATTCATAATGATATTTTTAATTTAATTTTTTTGCAAACTAGAGGAGGTAAAAGTATTTTATTACTTTTATAATGATTGCACAAGATATTGTTATATATATTTGTTAAGAAGCAAAGATGGGGCAATTATGTTTTAAACATAATAAAAATGAAGTTGAGAATCAACTTAGCAAAAAGATAAAACTTTAAAAAATGATAGCAATGATGTTAAGTTCAGGTGTACCGCAATACTTGTGGGGGGAAGCTATATTTTCTGCTAATTATATTCTTAACATAGTGCCTCATAAGAAAACAGATAAAATCTCTTATGAATTATGGAAATGTCTTATGTCTTCCTATAAATACTTAATAGTGTGGGGGTGCTTAGCAAAAGCGGAAGTTCTTAAACTTAAAAAGGAAAAGATATGACCAAAAACCATTGATTGTATATTCATTGGTTATAACAATAGTGCATATCAATTTCTTGTTAAGTCTCAAGAAAGAGATTTGTTGATGCTACAACTAGTGATAGTCAAGTTAATATAGATAAAGGGTCTATAGAAAATGAACTTAGATGTAGCAAAAAGACAGGGACCTCAACGTCATTTGGGCCATATTTCATTACTAATCTGTTGGAGAATGATCCTCAAACTTTTAAGGAGGACATGTTTTCTCTTGAAGCATTCTATGGAAAAAAGTTGTCAATGGTGAATTTGAATTTCAAAATTCACACTTGGGAGTAATATGTTTATGTATTTCATGGAAGATGTTACCCAATAAATTTGATAATATTTATTTGTATGGGGTAATGTGTAACTTAATAGTTACAAATAGAGTTATCAATATGGATTCATATTGAAATTATGGGCAAGAAGCCTAAGTGATTGGTAACTAAACAGTTGATATTGAGCCTTAGCATAAGGATTGCCCAACTAATGAATGTTGGTGCAAAGTTAGCATAATATTTATGTTGTAGATTGTGAAGCTGGCAAATAAATTGATTTGCTGAAATTATGAGGAAATATAAAGTTGTGGCCACAACTGGAGCCATCTTATTATTTGCATTTCGCTAGTAAATTATATGGAGCTCAAAATCAAATGGTAAGTCTAGACACATATGTTGTAGACATCATACCATGAAACAATTACTCTCAAATGGTATAATATCCATTAACTATGTGAGGTCAAAGGATAATATTGCGGATCGACTACTTAAAGGTTTGACAAGAGAGTAAATGGAAAGATCATCGAGGGGAATAGGCTTGAAGCCTCTGGGTTAAAAGACACAAAAATGACAACCCAACCTAGTTGACTGGAGATCCCAATATCTAGGTTCAAAGGGACAACCAAATTGTGGGTGACTTAGTAAAAACATTGTGGAGATTATTAACTCCTTCTTATTCCTATGATGAGACAATGCATATTTTAGGGCAAGTTATGCTTCTAATGATTTCTATGACTTGGACATATCCAAGTGATGATGTATAAGTATTTCTAATAGAATCACCTATGTGACTAGAAGGGGCTGCTTCTTAGGCGAATTTTTTAAGGCGGAATTCTCTGACAAATACTCATCAAAACCAAGTGGTGTCCAAGGCCAAAATGGACACAAACGTAAGAACCAATTGTGGGGAACTGTGTGAATTTTATTATTTTGGTTTACACAAACAGCTGACAGTTCAAGGCATCATGTCCACTGATTAGCCAGTAAATCCGATAGTCTTTCACAAGGGAAAGTTCAAGGCTCAAATGCTACTTATCCTAATACAGTAACCTTTCATTGTACTCGAACTAGTGTTTGCATATTCACTTGCATATTGAAAAGCTAATTTCCATTCATATGGGGGATTGTTGGAAAATTATTGAATGAGAAATTATATTATATTATGCCACTAATATGGATATGGGAATTATAATAACCGTGTGACTAACCTAAAAGACACGCCTATAGTTGGAGTGTCTCTTCACCTCTAACTAGTGTCAAGACAATTGCAAAGCCTATTTTAAAACATTACAACTACAGTTTACGTGCCTATTCATGTCTATATATACACCAGGGCAAAGTTCACTTGGTAAAACTTTTCAATTATTATTCTCCTTCTCTACTTAGTCAATCTCTGTCTTTACCATATACGTATATATATATACTCTTGCATTTACATACCAGTGTCATTTGGTTCGAGTACAAACACAGATTAAGGTCTTTGGAAGATCGGAGTGTTACTTCTCTAGAGACGAAATCCGTTCTATCTTGGGAGACAAATGCTCATCAACCTTGAGCATCGAAGAGGGAACAAATATGTCTTAAGGAAACTGTGATTGCACCGGGCTTGGATTCATCTTTACCGTTTCGTATTTCTGAAAATTTTGCCACTGTACAATGAGTTTTTTTATTACAGTTTCCTTCATTCTCTGTTTGAATATCGTATTGCATATAAAGTTCTGTTTATATATATATATTATGTTCTGGTTATACTCATATATATTATACGTACATAACAAATAACACATCGTAGGTACTTTTTACAATATATACATATACTATATATATATATATTTGTGATACATTGCTTGCCTAGTATAATATATATAAACATTAGTTTGTACCAACATCATACAATCAAATTTCCTATAATCATTACATATGATTTTTGAGCATGTTTAATGTGGATCTTGATATTATAAATTCACATGTTATTAAAATGCTCAATGAAGTTGGATAATATGAAAATATGATTTACATGTCTTACCTTTAAAGTATAATGAAATGTAAATTCTTATACTTGTGATTATGCAATTTTATACCATTAGATGGTTAAGTATGTTGGTATAGTGACCTTTTTGGATAGTTGAGGTTAGTGATAGATTTTAGCGTTAACTGTGAGTTGAGGCCTTAGAGAAGGCGGGTGATGTGATTGTGAGCTTAGTTGATTGTGTAATATCGGTTATTAGATGCCTTTTACCTTTTGAGGAATGGATTATCAACCGTACTTTTGAGATTTTGGTTGAGTTAGACTAGGTGACAATTGAACTTAGTTAGTTTTGTGGCAACGACCATTTAGGACCCTTGGCATCCTTAGTGATTGTGTTCTTCCTTGGAGTTGTAGTCACTCTTGTCAGGATGTCATTCAAAAATGGCATTTTTCAAGATTTATAATCAAACTCTTTCTTTTTTAAAAGGGAAAACCCGTTTTCGCTCACCCCGTAGCCACAACATGTTTTTGTACTTTAAAAATTGATCTTAGGATCCTCTTTAAAAAGATTTTTAACTTTTAAAAGTCGGTGATGGCGAATGATGGAGACCGAGGGCAAGACGGTCATTTTTTTGTGGATTCTTAAAGAAAATCTACTTTTTAAAATGTATTTAAAATGTGTCTTCTTTTTTCAGTTCCACTTTCTCTCATTTTTAGTCTTGGGTATGAGACTTGTTGTTTAGTGCACACACATAGTGTTGTATTTCCCTTCTTCTTGGTTGTTTGATGTCACCATCTAGGTGATTTGGATTTTTACACATGTTAGGGGTATGAATGTTAAATGGATTGGTTCGAGTATTAAAACATTTTTCTTATAACTATTGAATCCTTAGGATTCATCTTTTATGACTTTCACTCTCGGCAATCTGCTTTTGGTTTCCTTTGTCCGAGTGTCTCCCTAATCACTCGTGGGTGTTCTTAACCTTGATATTATTATCTTGGTTATCCATTTGTTTAGTATTGGGACCTCTTTCCCATTGCCTTGTTTTCCTGACCCTTATGTGGTCGTTCATGAGAATAATGTCCATGTGTTCTCCATGTTTTGATCGGTTAGCTTTCTTCACCTATAGTGAGAGCGTTGGTGGTTTATTTGATCTTGTTGGAGATAATATTTTGAGATTTACATAGTGATATAATTGAGTTGACTTGGTCCTTGAGATGTAGATCTTTTCTAGGAATGGGATGATGGTTCGCATATATATATATTGATAATGGTTATGATAGTACGCAAGGATGTGAATGCTTTCCCTCCTGTGTTCTCGGGGAGTGGGTTATGAGCCTTCCTTGGTACTAGTTATGGATTTTTTCCCCTTTGGATATTAGATGTTATTGTGATTCTCCATTTTTGGATCCTCTAATTAACGTTGTGAGCGCTTGGTGGATAGTGAGCTTGGACTTGGATGTTGTGTACTTGGTGTACGTTTACGTGAGTAGTGTAGACTACTGATATTGGATTGATATGTACGAGTCATAGTGTTCTCTTGTGTAGCCTGTACTACGTGCCTTGTACTTATTTTTTGTCTCTCTATATATACGTATATATATATATATATATATATATATTTAGGTGTGTGTCTGCCATATGATATTATGATATGGTTCTTTTATATGGTAGTTGTCATGTCTGTTGATGCGTGGTAGGAGACTAGAGGGATGTGTTTCAAGGGTCTCATATTGGTATGAGTGTCATGTAGGACGACAGACCGACCTAAGGTAGATGCATGTACACAGGCTGGTTAGCACTACTTGGATGGTTAGAGGATGTGACGGTTATGATTACCTTTTACCTATGGGGCGCAGTGAGCTCACCCCGGTATTTTATACCCTGGTATTTTCACGTTAGTTTGCAGGAAATGTTTCGGCTACGGATAGTATGTGATGCAATGACACCTTTCTTTTGTTTTCCTTGTTGCAGGTTTTGGAGTTGCGCAGGGTGACGCGATTACGGTTGTAGCGCAACTGGATTGGGGATGATAGTTAGTTATTGTCTTCCTTCTCATGTAGTTTCTTTACCCATGTTGTATGGGATTGTCATGTATTTCTCTTGGGAGCCAGTTTGTTGGCATATTCCCTTTTGGTGTATCTTTTATTCCATGCATTCTTTTATTTCAGGATGTCACTGTATTTGTTCGGCGCCGTCATGTGCCTTCGTGTATTTTTATTCGAGTATTGTTGCTCAGTAGGTTATAGAGGGTTGTGTAGAGGTAGCGGTGATTTTATTTCCACTACTTCATCCCTAGTAGATTTATTAAATGTTGGGTTGTGTGTTGTTGTTGTTATTGACAGGTAATTCTATTGTGTTTGTGTTTCCGGATGTTCTATTTACAAATGAAACTTTGTTGGATTTTTGTTGGATTCCGCTATTGTATTTCTATCATTCAATTGGGTTCGGAATATACCACTTTTATCATTATTCCATATGGTTTAATTGTTATTGATATCCTTAGTTGGTCGCTCATTTTATGGATCACACCCCGGAGTTCTCGGATGTCCCGGTTCGAGGGTCTTAGGATTTTAGGGGTGTGACATAATTGATTTGAGAATAATATGTATTTTTAGAAAATACATATAAAATTCATTCTTATAGTATTAGGTTGGTATGACTTTCTTTGCATTTTAATTCAATGAATTAGGTTTTCTTATTCTATTTAAATTGGAGTTATAAAATTCAACGTTTTAATTCATTGAATTAAGTTTCCTTATTCTATTTAAATTGAAACCTTTCGATATGTTTATGTTTAAAAATAGGGATGGAAAAATACATTTAGATTTGTACTTTACATAGTTGATTAAAATTAGATTAGTAGAGGTAGTGTTCAACTATAATTACATTATAATTAAAATATAATTTATAATTTAAAAATATGGTTGAAAACCCTTTGCACTTTTAATAGTGATATAGATTAATTTGAAGAATGATTTTTATTATTATTCTAAAAATATAGTTTTAGGAGTATTTAATTGATGACATTAGTATATAAGGTGCATTTTGTTTGAGATGAATAATGCATGTGCGGTAATAACTATGAAAACATTTATGTGTTACAATGTCAAAATGCAAAAATCACAATTTTTATATTTCTCATGTTTTATGAGAACATGAAAAACGTCTTTCGTTACCAGAAAAACAAAAATATTTTGTTAAATATGATTTTTTTTTTGTTCACGTTAATGAATGCGCCTCTTTTAATTAACTTTTTTAACTTTTAGAATTTTAGACCAAACAACATATATGATTACCTTTCATTACTTAAACATTAAGTATTCTCAAAGAAAATTAAAAAGGGCTGCAACAATGGCTTTAGAAGAACTTTGTGGGAAGTGGCTCAAATAAGTAAAAAATGTAAATGCTCTCTTTAGTTTTGTCAAAAATCAATAATAAATGGATAAAAAATAAAAGTGATGGATTTGTATAATTTTTTAACTCCATGGAGGGATGTAAGTCGTTTTCACTTTAACTTGAAAAGAATAAATAAAAATAAAGGTTGAATTCAAATGAGTTATCACGTGTTTCTTTTCGAAGCATGAATTTAAATTTTTTAGAGAGTTCTGATAGAAGGAAAAAATAATAAAATCATTTGAGTAGGAAAAAAATGTGAATTTGTGAGTGTTAACACATGTTTATATAATATCTTCCTTTACCAAACAACTAATACTATAAGAACATTTATTTATGTAATATCATTATTATGATCAAAAACCATATTGAGAGTTTTGGTGTTTTAGATTGAGTTGTTAAGTGTTAAATGTGTGTACAAACTGGTGAAGATACAAAGAATATTCAGTGGAACAATGGTTGGAAGCGGCAGTGCAATGGAGAAACAAGTTCAAAGAAATTTGTATTTTATTCCACCGAGTACTCGGTGGGAGTGTTATCGAGTACTCGGTAAAGTGCGAACTTGCGGGTGTTTACGCAAAAGTGTTGGAAACCACCACAGTGTTTTTGCAAACTTGCGCACACTTACGCATGAAAAGGTTCACCGAGTACTCGGTAAGTGGCTACGCTGAATTATTTTTGGGAAGGTTTATTCTGTTATGTAATTGATTCCTAACCACTTTGGGACGTGATTAGAAGCTTTTATCAGTATATTGGACTATCATTGACATATTTATTTATATTTGGAAGATTTAAATGGTGAAAATACGAATCCTAATTGAAAAATGATTCTTACCATTAATTGAAGACTATTATCTATATATATGAGTTAAACTTAAGAGAATGAGTGACTTTTGAGAGAATTCTGCATTTCTTCTACAAATTCATATTCTTCTATAGAGATATTTAGAGAGAAAATTATTGAGTGATTATATATTTTCTAGTTCTTTCTTGGTTTGAGTTTTTCCAATTGTGTTTCTACACCGAAGATCATTATGTGCAATTGGATGATCTAGTTGCTGAAAAATCATCACACCACCTTGATCGAAGCAGGAAGCTTCATAGTTCTTTGATTCATTGAGAAGCGAAGCCGTCAAAGTACGGAGATTGGAGCGAGAGCTTCATGGAGCGCGAGTGATTCATGATTATCAAACGTCGAATGGAGAAAGGCATATCAGAATGATTTATAAGTCTAAAACTTCATAGAGTCTTGTACTTCTTGATTCATAATGCATCGATACCCGAGCGTATCCGTGATTTTTTACTTGAAGTCTTTCCAAGGTTTTTTCACGTAAAAATATTGGTGTCGTCTCTGATTTATTTTCTGCACTTATTTATTATTGTGTGGTTTATATTGTGATAGAATTGAATTAAAATTGACTATTCCGCAATTAAAATTTTAATTTGTCAATTAATTCATAAAAAGTCTATTCACCCCCCTCTAGGATTATTTCACCGTCTTCTAAGTAATTACAATTGGTATCAGAGCAAGGTTTGCCCTGATTTAGGTTAATGACCTAGGGTTAGATCTTGAACTTAGACGATGGACTTACCTCGTGAAGGAGGTTCCGTATCTAGGTCTCCTTTGTTTGATGGCTCTAATTATATGTATTGAAAAACTAGGATGAAAACATTCTTAAAATCTCTTGATGAGAGAGCATGGTTTGTTATAAAAATAGGGCATTCACCTCCTACTGTGATAGACGCGACTACTAATAAATCTAAATTAAAACCGGTTAACGAGTAGACTACAGCTGAAATAAACAGTTCTAATTGGAACTCTAAAGCTTTGAATGCTTTATACAATGTTGTTACCTCTAGTGAATTTAAAAGAATTGCTACGTGCGAAAGGCTAAAGAAGATTGGGATATTCTTTAAGCAACTCATGAAGGGACTTTAAAAGTTAAAGATCGAAACTGCAAGTGTTAAATTCTAAATTTGAACAGCTTAAAATGGAAGATGATGAAATTTTTACTGACTTCGAGGATAGACTAACCGATATAGTAACGAGTTGTCATAATCTAGGAGAGCCCATTTTTTAGACTACTATAGTGAAAACGATTCTTAGGTCTCTCCCTGAACGTTTTCGCTCTAAGGTTACTATTAGCTATGAAGTAATGAGTCTTAAAGAAATTAAACTTGAAGAATTGGCTGGAAATCTAAAATCTTATGAGATGGAGATGTTCAAAAGTCCCCCTAAGAAGTCTAGCAACACTAAAGAAAAAAACATAGCCTTTAAAACTACTAGAGAAGATCCGTTTGAATCTAATAAAGAAAGTGATTTAAATATGAATGATATTTCCATGTTTGTTAAAAGGTTAAACAAATTTTTTAAGGCTAATAGTGGCAAATGACAGAAATTTGGGGATAAATTAAATGGTTTTAGAAATAAAAATAAACCCCAATATAAGAATGACCAGTTTGATCTTAAAAAGAAGAAACCTAAATGTTTTTAGTGTAAAGGGTTTGGTCACATAACTGTAGAGTGTACAAACACCTTGAAAAAATTCAAAGGCTTAGTTGTCACTTGGGATGATGAATCTGATAATGGATCAACTAATGATGCGACAGACTCAGAGGTAGGTGATGAGTCTGAGAACTACACCATGTTAGCTGCACAAAGCAATGAGATTAAAGAAGTTGCTACTAGGTGGTCGATGTCTGGGGATGAAGATTCTGAGGGTAATGAAGATTGTGATGCCGTGCATCAAGTTTCTTATGATGAATTACTTGATAAATTTACTCAACTTAATTATCATCACAATCAACTATTGACTAAATATTTAAGAATGGACAAAGAATTACACTATTTAAGAGACGAATTAACCAATAGTCCCCAAACCCTAAAACTCTTATAGAACCAAAAAGCTCAATGGTCTAAAAAATTAATTAAGTCTGAACAAGAAAAGAATCATGCTTTGAAGAGTGTAGATGATCTAAATAAGGAATTAATCAATCTAAGATCAGATATAAATGAGAAATCTGTGAGAATTGAGGTATTGGAAAAAGAATTAAAGGATGTTAACTCAACTATTTATAAATGATCTAGTAGAACCCTTAAGCTTGATCATATGTTTAGTATAGGTAAATCTGTGGGAAATACTAATGGATTGGGTTTCGTAGGAACAACGGGTAATTCTAATATCATTTCCAAAATTACTTTTATTAGAGCTTCCCAAGTAGCATCTAATTCTTCTCAAGGTAAATCTGATAGAAATCATAATGTTCAATCTTATGTTAGAAAACCGGTTGAGAATAAGCCTCATGTTACCTTTAAGTATCATATGATTCCTAATAATGTTTTTCAAATATTTATTCCTATATGTCATTAATGTGGTGTGAAGGGACATATCCGACCAATGTGTTTCAAATTGAGAGGAACTAATTTGAATTTAATAATAAATTCAAGAACACAAAGAAGATCCAATGTTGAAGATCAAATTAGAGTTTTGAGTAAGGATGTAAAGAATTTGTCAGAGCTTACAATTAAAGCTCCGAAAAATAAAAAGGCATGGGTAAGAAAAAGTGGGTTACATTGTTTTGTTGTTCACACTGCTCTTAGAACATATGATTCTAGTGCTTGGTATTTGGATAGTGGATGTTCGAGACATATGACTGGAGATAAGTCATTATTTGGTTTTTTTGAGGAAAGTAATTATGGGATAGTTACTTTTGGAGATGAAAATAAGTCTAGAGTTCGAGAAAAATGAACGATTGTTGTTTCTAATATGCCTAGATTGGAAAATATGTTTCATGTTGAGGTTTTAAAAGAGAATTGATTAAGTATTAGCCAAATTTGTGATAATAATCATAATGTTAATTTCTCTCCCGATAAATGTTCAATCGCTGATTCTTCTGGAAATTGTGTTATGAAAGATATGCGATCATCTGATAACTGTTATTGTGTTATTCCTAATTCTAAATTAGCATGCAATAAGGTTAAGCTTGATGAGATAGAAATTTGGCACCAAAGGATGTGACACGTTAGCTTTCGTGATTTAACCAAGATTACTAAAAATGAAATTGTTAAAGGTGTTCCTAAGCTTGGGTATGGAAAAGGTCTTGTGTGTGGTCCGTGTCAAAAAGAAAAAAAGACTAAATGTCAACACAAGAAAACTAATACCATACGTACTTTTAGACTCTTATAGTTATTGCATATTGATTTAATGAGACCGATTAGGACCTTAAGCAAAGGAGGCAAAAAGTATATTTTTATGATGGTTGATGATTACTCTAGATTTACTTGGGTTGGATTTTTAAGTGAAAAGTCTGAAATAGCTGAAAATTTTAGGAATATTTGTTTAAAAATTCAGAATGAGAAAAATTGTCCCATTACTAGAGTAAGAAGTGATCATAGAAAGGAGTTTAAAAATTCAGGGATTAATACGTTTTGTGATGATAAAGGAATAAAACATGAATTTTCTGTTCCACATACTCTATAACAAAATGGTGTTGTTGAGAGAAAGAATAGGGTTCTTCAGGAAATGGCAAATGTTATGTTAAATGGAAATAATGTTCCAAGAAACCTTTAGGCCGAGGCAGTGAGCACAACTTGTTACACTTCAAATAGAGTTTATCTTTGGCCTGACACTTTAAAAACTCCCTATGAATTGTGAAATGGCAAGAAACCCAATATAAAATATTTTAAGGTTTTTGGATCTAAATGTTATATTCTTGGAGATAGAGAATCTTTAGGAAAATTTGACTCTAAGAGTGACGAAGGAATATTTTTGGGTTATTCATTGACTAGTAGGGCATATATGGTTTTTAATCTTAGAACCCAAACCATGATGGAATATACCAATGTAGTTGTTGATGACTCATGTGTTGATGAGTCTCGATCTTCAGTCGAGGAAAACGAAAGTGAACCGTTTTTCATATTAAGTGATGATTCTCCTACTTATACTGAAGAGGAGAAAACTGATCATGAAGATATTCCTAGTCCTATAGGATCACATTAACAATCTCATAATATTCAGCCTACTCCTACCAAAGAACTATCTGCTAGAGTTAACTTGAATCATCATTTAAATAAAGTCATAGGATCTGTTGATCAAATGATGGTGACTCGTAGAAAGGCTAGGAATGAAATTTCTTATGTTTGCTATACATCCGTCTTAGAACAAAAAAATGTTAAAGAAGCTCTTCAAGATAATGAATGGATAAATGGAATGCAAGAAGAACTTCAACAATTTATTAAGAATAATGTGTGGTATCTTGTGTCAAGACCTAAGGATATAAATGTAATAGATACTAAATGGATATACAAGAATAAAAAGGATGAGAATGGTACTGTTATAAGAAATAAATCTAGGCTTGTTGCTCAAGGTTATACACAGTTGGAAGGTATAGACTTTGATGAGACGTTTGCTCTAGTGGCTAGACTTGAATGTATTCGTATTCTATTTGCTATCTCATGTCATCTTGGATTTAAGTTATATCAAATGGATGTTAAGAGTGCATTTTTGAATTGCATTCTTCATGAAGAAGTATTTGTGGAGCAACCCAAAGGATTTGAAGATCCTTATTGTCCGGGTCATGTTTATAAGCTTCAAAAGACTTTGTATGGGTTAAAACAAGCTCCTAGAGCTTGGCATGAGAGATTGACTGATTACTTGCTAGGAATAGGTTTTACCCGAGAGGGAGTGGACAAAACACTATTTATACAAAAAATTGAAAGTTATATAGTTATTGCTCAAATATATGTTGATGATATAATGTTTGGTTCCACCTCTGATCAACTTGCTCATTATTTTGGAGAACAAATGACGCATGAGTTTGAAATGAGTATGGTTGGGGAATTGAACTTCTTTCTTAAACTACATATTAGATAATTAACTGATGGGATTTTTATTTCTCAAACTAGATATGACTTAGAATTAATAAAGAAGTTTGGTTTGGATAAGGCTAAGGATGCTCGCACTCCTATGAGTACAAGTGTCAAACTTATCATAGACACTAAAGGCAAAAATGTTGATTCTACACTTTATAGAAGTATGATTGAGAGTTTGTTGTACTTAACTGCCAGTCAACCTGACATAGCTTTTAGTGTTGGTATTTGTGCACGTTACCAGGCTAGTCCTAAAGAGTCTCACCTTACTATTGTTAAACGTATTATTAAATATATAAAAGGGGCTATTAATAATGGATTGTGGTACCCATCAGGATCTAATACTGATATTGCTTCTTTTTCTGATGTTGATTGGGCTGGTAATATAGATGATAAAAAGAGTACTAGTGGAGGATGTTTTTATATTGGTAATTGTTTAGTTGCTTGGCATAGTAAGAAGAAAAATTGTGTCTCATTTTCCACTGCTGAGGCTGAGTATATAGTTGTTGGTAGTTGTTGTACTCAGATTTTGTGGATGCGTCAAATGTTACAGGATTATGGTTTTTCATAAAGCACAATGATTGTTTTCTGTGATAATACTGGTGTTATAAATATTTCTAAAAATTCTGTTCAACACTTTAGGACAAAGCATATAGATATTCGACATCATTTTATTCAAGATCTTGTTGAAGATAATGTAGTGTCTTTAGAGTTTAAATCTACTGATTCTCAGTTAGTAGATATCTTTATAAAACCATTGGATTTTCCAAAGCATATAAGTCTTAGAAAATCTATTGGTATGCTTTCTTTATAATAGATATCTACATATGTATCATTCTAGAAATATCTTGCATTATACTTTATCCTAGAATTGATACATTATCATGCATTTTTTTGTTATAGTACATTTTTAATCTTGTTTATTATCATGCATGCATCATGTTTTTGATAATTTTAGGATTGTTCATGCATACATTATGTCATAAACACATCATAAAAATTATAAAAACAAAAATTTCTTAGAAAGATATGAGCAGGGTAGAGATAATGAGCTAATTGTTAACTCATCATTCAAAATATGTAATCAGAGTCAAGTTTGAGTTGATTTTTGTACATGTTATGACTAGAAAGATATTATGTATGCAATTACCTCACTCATTATTATATTATAGTTTGATTAAATTGAATTTTTAAAGGTGTGGTCCGCATGAGTGAATAGATGAGTGAAATTGAAACCGATAAGGATGATTTTGACCTAGTAGCACATGCACATGCTCTCTATGGGACAATTAATTAACCTTTGACTATGTAGTTGAAAAATTAGCTTTGTTACCATGAGAAATGGAGTAGTATGGAGAAAATTTAAAAATATATATAAAAATAAAAAAGCAAAAACCAGTTCTTCAATCCAAAAAGGGGAGAAAACTAATGAGCATAAATCTCATGGAAGAAGCTTAGGCCCAGTTGGTCGGGATTAAAAATTCCTGCTAGAAAGTCTGGGGACTTAGAAAGACAAAAAAGGATAAAAATAAAAATAACTGTTTTTAGCATGACAAAGTTTGATAAATGAAATAGAAGAAGGGAGGTTGGTCTATCATAGAGAATGTTCACAAAAACACGGAAGACTATGTGGATTGGCTGTAGAAATTAGCAAGTTTATTTCACAACTATGGGGACCATTATTTTAAATTTAATTCTTGAAGATTATTGTGTATGAGTGTGTGGGGATAACTTGTATACATTTTATTCTAACGAAATTATAACATTTGCATGAGTAATGATTATTTAATTTCATGAGCATACAAGAATGATGAATGAAAGAATTTTCGGATAATATATTTAAACTTCATGTTTCTAAGAACAATTTTTTTTATTTTATTGAAGCATTTTGCATTCATGCATTAGAATTAAGTCTATGCATTGTAGAGATTTTTGTAAACCGAGAGTCTGAATATATTATTTAGAGTTCTATGTATTTCTATAAGATTTGCTTAGATTTTCTGATCTTCCCGAATATTTTCTCAATGTTTACACTTTGTGTCTTCTTCTTCAAGTATCTTGATTTTTATTATGATTTATTACCTTGTCATTTCAGTGACAAAAGGGGGAGAATTATTTAGTAAGGGGGAGATATACAATTAAGGAGGAAAATTATTTATTTGAGGGAGAGAATTAATTGTTACTGATTAATGATTATTATACTTCATGTTGAAATTATTTGTTTTATTTATGATCATTGAATATTGATTATTCATGTTATTTGTTTTTCACATTTGCTTTTCACAGGTATGTTTGTTTAAGTGTTGTGATTGCAGGATTCGTAGATCATCATGAGATTAAAAGAAAAGTCTATGTCTATGTTTGTCGGTGTGTGTTTATAGGTATAGATTTTATTTTTATTGTGAGGATATATTTGTAAAACATGTTTTTGTCTCAGAAATGCCAAGGGAGAGATTGTAAGAACATTTATTTATGTAATGACATTATTCTGATAAAAAACCATGTTAAGAGTTTTGGTATTTTAGATTGAGTTGTAAAGTGTTAAATGTGTGTACAAAGTGATGAAGATACAAATGATATTCAGTGGAACAATGGCTGGAAGCGGCAGTGCAATGGAGAAACAAGTTCAAAGAAATTTGTATTTTGTTCCACCGAGTACTCGGTAAAGTGCGAACTTGCTGGTGTTTGCGTAAAAGTGTTGAAAACCACCAGAGTACTCAATAGAACAACCATCGAGTACTCGTTAAGTGGCTACGCTGAATTATTTTTGGGAATGTTTATTCTGTTATGTAATTGATTCCTAACCACTTTGGGACGTGATTAGAAGCTATTATCAGTATATTGGACTATCATTGACATATTTATTTATATTTGAAAGATTTAAATGGTGGAAATACGAATCCTAATTGAAAAATGATTTTTACCATTAATTGAAGACTATTATCTATATATATGAGTTAAACTTAAGAGAATGGGTGACTTCTGAGAGATCTCTGCAATTCTTCTACAGTTTCATATTTTTCTATAGAGATATTTAGAGAGAGAAAATTATTGAGTGATTATATATTTTATAGTTTTCTCTTGGTTTGAGTTTTTCCAATTGTGTTTCTACACCGAAGATCGTTATGTACAATTAGATGATCTAGTTATTGAAAAATCATCACACCACCTTGATCGAAGCAGGAAGCTTTATAGTTATTTGATTCGTTGAGAAGCGGAGCCGTCAGAGTACGGAGATTGGAGCGAGAGCTTCGTGGAGCGCGAGTAATTCAAGACTATCAAACGTCGAGTGGAGAAAGGCAGATCAGAGTGATTTATAAGTCTAAAACTTCATAGAGTCTTGTACTTCTTGATTCATAATGCATCAATACCCGAGCGTATCCGTGATTTTTTACTTGGAGTCTTTCCAAAGTTTTTTAACGTAAAAATATTGGTGTTGTCTCTGATTTATTTTTTGCACTTATATTTATTATTGCGTGGTTTATATTGTGATATAATTGAATTAAAATTTAATTTGTCAATTAATTTATAAAAAATCTATTCATCCCCCCCTCTAAGCTTATTTCACTATCTTCTAAGTAATTACAAATACATTTAGAGTAAAATGGATACAAATAAATGTGAATATTAAATAAATAAACATATTGTATAAAAATTGAACTTACCCTTATTGTGGTAATTCTTTATGGTTTAAGTTTGATAAAGTTCATCAACCAATATAATTAATAAGTTTCAAAAAAAACTCCATAGCCACCCAAAGATGAAAGTTTATAATTTCTTAATCTCCAAATCATTTTCATTGTTGAGTCAACAAGAGTGTTAGTAGTTTTGCATTTCTTGAACATTCGAGAATCATAGTTTCAACTCAAAATATTAATTTACATTAGAATTCATCAAATTGAAAAATGTTTATAAGTTAGTTTATAGAATTGTATCGATTAAGAGAAATCACTAAATCGGTTTCCGACCCACATTGTCCACTCTTGATTTAAAAGTTCTTTGTTTTTCTATCATTAAACACTCTAATTGATTCATTCGGATCAAATTTATATCACGCAGAAGCGCTCAAACTCCTCACTCAATAATTTATGTGTTTTTCTATTCTATTATCCTTTTGGTGCTGAGAACAAAGCCTTCCACTGTTAAATTTAATTCAGGTCGAGGATGTGTACATGGCTTTAACCTCTAAAATCCTTCATTTTCTTACGTCAAATTTTGCTATAAAGATATTCAAGTCATATATGTATATATAATACTGTTGAATATTTTGTTTTGACAAGGTTGATCGATCGTTAGATCCAGCATGCGCTAATAAAGCTACATGATAGGTATCAAGAGCACATGTTTAATTAGTATTTTATTTTTTAGGACTCATTTTGGGGTTTCTCATTACTCCCACAAGTATATAAATATACCTCTCTCCCACCTCATGTTTTTTTTTAAAAAAAAGAGATCTAAATATCTAACTTCAACTTAAAAGTGTCTTAAACCTCCAAATCTCCAACTTATTGAGTTTTAACTAATCATTATGAACTCTAATTTTTTCCATTACACTCACGTTCTTTTCTTTCTTTTTTTCACTTATTTTTTGTTATCTGTGGATTGGAATCATAATGTCCAACACAAAATCTTGATTTTTAACTCTAAACAGTCTGAATTCCAATTACTTAGACGTGCATTATACAAGCTTTCTCAACTCCAATGATGTCCTTTTGATTTGCCAATATTTGTTGTATGATATCACTATTAAATTTTAAATATATATTTTTATACAGAGAATCATACAATAACTAAGAACCCCTACCAAACTCGTGCATAAGATCATTGGTTTATTTTCTGAATTTTGTCAAATATTAAAAAGAAGAAATGTTCCACTAATTTGCAACTTACGTTGTCTTACAATTTCAAACATTTCCATATAGCATTTCAAGATACTTTAATTACAAATTTTGATAGTTTAAATGATACAATAAATATCTAAAAATAATAAAAAATTTATTTGAATTTTGTGATTAGCAGCACATACATGAAAATGGACGTGTAAAAGTGTCCTAAAATTTAACTATTTTTGAACATGCCATGAACATGTTTTGAACACTTTGAAAATACGTTTTGGAGACCTTTATGACACATTGGACACTGAGAATACGACATGAGAAATTTTTAATTAATTTAACGTAATTTAAAAATGCAATATGAATTAATTAAAAAATAATATAAAACTTAAGAAAACAACAATACAACGTACAACTTTTAAAAGATTCAAATAAATAAAAAAAAAAGATCTAAATGAGTGATACTTATAATTATGTAAATAAAGTAATTAAAATTTATTTGCTTTTAGGTCATGTTTGGATTGACTTTTAAAAAACTGCTTTGACTTTTTGGAGGGAAAAACTATTTTGAACGGTATTTGACAAAAAAATTAAAATAACTTCTGAACATTGGAAGAACATTTTAAAGAAGTAGAAAGTACCGACTTCTCAAAATGCTTCTACTTTTCTCCTTTTTTCAGAGTAAAAGCATAAGCAAAAAGCTTTGCTAAATATGGCCTTAATATATAATAAAGTATTAAACTATGAACAATAATTGGGTCCTGCTCCCTCGTGTGGAACAAGTTCATCTTCCTCACTCATGTAGTCAAATATAATTTGGACACGTATCCAAAATGTTTTAAAAATGAATTGACACTAATTCTTGTTTTTATGAATTTCATTTCATCTCCTTTTTATACAAAGATTTAGTTACCTGTCGAAATTGTATTGAACCACATCAGTGGTAAGGACGAACTTGGTCCTCAATCCTCGTGGGACGAAACTTAAATATTGTCCTTATTTTTTATGGTTTGATGTGTCTTTGTCTTGTGGTGTCCTATTTTTCGCATATTTGTCCCATGTCTCTGTTCTGTATTAATATATGTATCTGTGTCCTTGCTTCAGAGGTAAATTGAAATGGTCAGTGATCCATTTTCAACCCGACCCAAACCTGTCCGTTTGCTAATAGCGTATCCGGAAAAGGCAGAAAATAACAGAGCATTGATTAATATTTACTGTTTTGTCTGGTCCATTCACAACAGGGGCGGAGGTAGAATTGTTTTTGAGGAGGGGCCGTAACTCGTTTTTATTAGTTTATCTACAAAAAATACATATTTTTGTATGTTACTAAAGAAAATTTTTTTTTTTGGGGGGGGGCATATACAATATTTAGTGAACTTTTCTATAAAATCTAAATTTTTATAGGTTATTAATAGAATTTTGGAAATTTTTGAAAGTGGCCATGGCCCCCCTAGCTTATAGGTAGCTCCGCCCCTGATTCACAACACTCTCTTCTCCTCCTTTCTCCTTTCTCCTTTCTCCTTCCAGAGATAAATCCACTTTATATAATACATATGTATATATATTAGATATATATATACATATATCTATGTAAGGGTACGAAGAAATGCAACACAAGCGCAAAGTGGAAGTTGTGGAACCTAATGGAAGCTATTGCCGCGGGTCATCCTCAAGATTCTTCAAAATAATCTTACCCTCCGTTATTCACGAGAAGAAACTGGTAATATATATATATATATATACACCACATATATCCTCTCTCTTATCTTGATTTCCTTCGACAAGAAAAGACAAGTTTTGTTGTTTTCTTTTCTGGGCATTTTGTTTTTGAAGGCCTAATGTGAATTAATATTTAACACAAGGTTCAAAAATTTTCTCAGCACCCTTTATTTTCCTGTGTTTTCTGAGAAACCAAACACATATTGTGACTTTTTTTTACATGGCTCTTAATTTTGATTATGTTTGCATAAATACTATAAAACTTTAACATACTTGCTTACTTACTAATTTATTATGTATGTTAGATATTTGGGAATGTTACTGCTTGTTTAGTATTTTATTTAAATGTGTAATGGATTTTACTTCTTGGTTTGTCTTGAAGCCCAATATTTTAGGGTTTCTTGATTTTCAAATTGATAGTTCCATGTGAAAGACTTCTGTAATGTGTTTATCAGACTATGATTAGGCCTTAAAAAAAAAAATCAAACATCATCATCCTGTTTAAAATAACTTTCAAATGCTACATGTGTTAACCTAAAACCTCATTAACCCTTCAAATAAAATGTGTCAAAATGAAGTTTTTTCCTTTTCTCTTTTCCTCAGAATAGAGTACAATGATATATAGATACAGAGAGGATTTTTAGGGAGCTGTTCTAGGCAATACAAAGTCTATGGCTGAAATCATGGTTGACTCTTGAAGTATGGGATTTTCCATATAAACAGGTTCCTTTAATTTATCTATTCTAACAGCTCACGCCAATACTCCTCCTCAAGTTGGTGCATAGATATCTCTAATGCGCAACTTGTCGAGTGAGTTGTAGAAGTTTCTTGTGGACACTGCCTTCGTGAGTATATCTGCCAACTGATCTTCTGATTTCACAAATGGGAACCGAATAATTTTTTCTTCAAGGTTCTGTTTGATGAAATGCCGATCCACCTCAACGTGCTTGGTGCGATCATGCTGGATAGGATTATGGGAGATGTCATTGGCTGCCTTGTTATCACAAATCAAGTTCATTTCACAACTAGGAGCAAAGCCAATCTCAGTTAGCAACCTTCTAAGCCAAAGAAGTTCGCAAAGACCCTAAGCCATTCCTCGAAATTCAGCCTCAGCGCTGGATAATGCCACTATTTTTTGCTTCTTGCTTCTCCATGTAACAAGATTTCCTCCTACAAATGTAAAGTAGCCAGACGTAGATTTCCTATCCGAAATATTTCCCGCCCAGTCAGCGTCCATGTAGCCATCAACGTTCAGATGATCATTCTTTGAGAACATAAGCCCTTTTCCTGGAGAGGACTTCAAATAACGAAGAATCCGAATTACCGCAACCATATGGTCTTCATTAGGACAGTGTATGAACCGACTCACTACACTTACAACATAAGCAATATTTGGGTGAGTATGAGATAAATAAATGAGCTTACCGACTAACTATTGGTACCTCTCTTTGTCTGCTAGCACCTGATCTGAATATCCAAGTTTATGATTCTGAACAATTAGAGTATCAGCTGGCTTACACTCCAGTAATCCTACTTCTAACAGCAAGTCTAGTGCATATTTTCTTTGAGAAAGAAATATGCCTTGTCTCGACCTAGCTACTTCAATCCCCATAAAATATTTAAGTCCTCCCAGATTCTTTATTTCAAATTCGGTTGACAATTGCTCTTGGAGTATAGAGATCTCTTTTGCGTCATCCCCTGTAATAATCATGTCGTCTACATAGACTATTAGGGCTGTCACTTTTCCCAATTGATGTTTTAGGAAGAGGGTATGATCCGAATTGCTTTGTTGAAAATCATATTTTTTCATAGCCGAACTAAGTCGACCAAACCATGCCCGAGGTGATTGTTTCAATCCGTACAATGCTTGTTGCAGCTTACATATAATCTTTGCCTCTGAGGATGTAGTGTATCCTGGTGTAAGGTCCATGTAAACCTTCTCTTCGAGATCGCCATGGAGGGAGGCGTTTTTTACGTCAAGCTGGTGCAACGACCAATCTAAATTTGCGGCAAGGGACAACAAAACTCTAATAGTATTTAGTTTGGCTACATGTGAGAAAGTTTCTTGATAATCTATGCCATATGTCTGTGTATATCCCTTTGCCACCAGCCTCGCCTTGTATCAATTGATGAACCCATCCGCTTTGTATTTAATGGAGAAAATCCACTTGCACCCCATGTCTTCTTTCCTTTAGGTAGTATGACTAACACCCATGTTTTATTTTTCTGCAGAGCCTCCACTTCTTCCTTTATAGCTTGAGCCCATTTTGGATCTAACAAAGCTTCTTCAACACTACTGGGAATATAACATGAGGAAAGCTTATGCGCAAATGCCTTTAGAGGTTCGGATAATCTTTGAGTAGACACATAGTTGGTTATCGGATACTTGAATCGTCTTTCTTCTACGTCCGGAGAGTATCGATCTGGTGGCTTGCCACGATTGTGTCTGAAAGGTAAAACATAACCCGTAGATGTATCCATGGCATTAGTATGCAAAGGTGTGGTAGGAGAGCTTACCTCAGGAATATTCTCAGGAGGAAGGTCGGCGAGTACTGAGGAGTGGGGAAATTCATTTCCAGATTCCGCATTTTCCGATGATACAGGCTCAGCTCTTGGAGACATATCAACTCCTGAAAAAATCTGAACATTCGGTTCTATCATGTCGTTTCCATCATTCGGATGTGTTAGATTATCTTCAACGCCCAACCCTTCACCACCCAACCAATTCTGCTCTTCCATGCCACCCAACCAATTCTGCTCTTCCATGCCCAGCTCTTCACCACCCAACCAATTCTACTCTTCATCTCGGAGCTCCTCTTGAAGGGTGGAATTGGATGTCGGTGATGGAAATAAGGTGTCAGACTCGAGAAAAGTAACATCCATGGTGATGTAGGTACGTTTGGCGATGGGATCGTAGCACCGATACCCTTTTTTATGTAAGCCATACCCCAAAAATAGACACCGAACCGTGCACGAATTCAACTTAGTGCGTTGATTCTTATGAAGGTGAACAAAGGCAACACAACAAAAAATTCGGGGAGGAATCATCAAAACAGTAGGTAATGGGACATGATTAGAAAGAACCTTTAATGGAGTCTGAAAGGTTAAGACTTTTGTAGGCATACGATTCAGTAAATGCACGGCTGTGGCAATAACATCATCCCAGTAGCGACTAGGCACATGTGCTCCGCTTAATAAAGCACGTGCGGTTTCTAAGATATGTCGGTTCTTCCTTTCAACAATGCCATTTTGTTGTCGGGTCTGAGAACACGAGGTTTCATGGAGAAGACCATGACTATTGCAGTATACCTGAAATTGTTGATTAACATATTCGCCTCCATTGTCAAAACGAAGGATCTGAAGCTTAGCTGAAAATTATGTCTGAACCATGACATGAAATGATTGAAATACACAAAATATTTCATCTTTGTGTTTCATTAAGTAAAGCCATGTCATTTGAGTGCAATCATTGACAAAAATTACAAGCCAACGATGACCAGAAGAAGTAGTTACTGGGGAAGGTCCCCACACATCGGAATGTATTAAAGCAAAAGGAATAACACTTTTATTCAGGCTCATTGGATAAGGAACTCTATGACTTTTGTCTAAAATGCAAGTACTACATTTAAAGTCTGAGTGCTTTACATTGGAAAATAAATCCGAAAATAAGTGCTTTAAATAACCAAATGATGGATGCCTCAAGCGATGGTGCCATAGCCAAATTTGTCTTTCCTTGTTACTACCCGTATGGTGCATATGATTAGCTCTGCCCGGACTGAAGTCATCCACATAGTATAATCCCCCCCCCCCCCCCCCCCCCCCCTCTTAGTACCACGCCCAATGATCTCCTTAGTGAGAATATCCTGAAGAAGACAAAAGGTAGGATATATTAATACCACATAATTGAGATATGAGTAACTTGGCTTACAGACATCAATTTATTTGAGAGAGATGGAGCAAGTAAAGTATGACACAATGAGAGAGAAGGAGATAGAGTCACAGTTCCAGCCCCTGTAACCGGATAATTGACCCCATTAGCATTAGCAATACGACTCTGTCTCGTCGGAGTTGTATTAGAGAAATCATTGGAATCAAATGTCATGTGATCGGTAGCCTCTGAGTCGAGAATCCAATCATCATCACTGTGATTAGAGCTAAGATGTGCTTGACCACAGTTACCTGGATCATTGAGAGATAACTGAGGATCACCGGTGGCCACGACAGCTCTCCTCGTTCCGTCATCAGTAGCTGGAGCTTCACGTTTTTTTCGTGCTTGGAGATCATTCCACCAATTTGGATACCCATGTAACTTAAAGCAAGTTTCACGGGTATGTTTGGTGTTGCCACAATAAGTACATTTCTTGCAGTCAGATAGAGCCTTGGACCTGGAGGGTGGATTTGATTTTCCGCTGCTCAGAGAAAGTACCCCTATTTTCGGCGGTGTATGATAGTGGCCTGTCTTGATTCCTTTGGATGCCATAACCGCTCCAGGAGTAATGTCTGCACCTGATGTCATTACAGTCTGCCTGATATCTTCCCGTCGGACATGTCAACCGTAGGGAATGGTTGTAACTAGAGCCCATCACTCCGAGCGTTATCCAGCCGGTCATCCAATTCATCGAGGAAGGTATAAACTTGATCTTCTTGTAGGATTGAATTATATTTCTGGATGTCAACAGCGCATTCCATTGGGTTAGGACGATGGAAATCGATTTCTCGCCACAAGCCTTGAAGATTGTTGTAATATTTTTCAATGGATTCGCCAGCTTGTTTCATGCGAGTCACACGACGCCGGAGATCATAAACTTGAGACGTATCAGTCCCATCAAAATAAGTTGTAGCAGTAGAGTCCCAAACTTGGTTTGCAGTTGGGAAGCGAATGAAGTTAGCGATCAAGGAAGATTCCATTGAATTGATCAGCCATCCCTTGACAATGGCATTTTCGGGTTGCCATCTTCGAAAAGATGGATCTGTTTCCGGAGGCTGGGGAGAGTCTCTATTGATATATCCCAACTTGTCTTTGCTAGAGATATACATCTCAACAACCTGGGACCATAAGGCATAGTTGGAGCCATCCAACTTGATGCCATTGGAGTAGTTGAAGAATCAACAAGCGGTGGGTGTGGTGAGGTATGGGCTTTGGTCAAGACTTCCGTCATCTTGTTCGTCAGGTCGTTAAGAATGGATTCGGTCTGGGTATTGTGATGTTGTATCAGATCAGTGGGTTCCGCCATGGATTCCACGCGGTCTGAGGTTTTTTCTGGTCACGAGGTGGTTGGAGCAGAGATCCTAGGACCATGCTCTGATACCATGTCAAAATGAAGTGTTTTCCTTTTCTCTTTTCCTTAGAACGGAGTACAATGATATATAGATACAAAGAGGATTTTTAGGGAGCTATTCTAGGCAATATAAAGTCTATGGCTGAAATCTTGGTTGACCCTTGAAGTATGGGATTTTACATATAAACAGGTTCCTATAATTTCTCTATTCTAACAGCTCACGCCAACAAAATGGGCAGTACTGTTGTACTGATATATGTATCTATCTATCTATTTCAATGTTGAAACAGAAATGCAAGTTTTATGTGTTCTCACTTCTCAGTAAAATCAGTCAAACTACATATTTTATGCTTTGGCAATATGTTTTGTTTAGGGATTCTATCTGAGGTTTTACTTTGAGCAAAAATTGTAGTGGTTGTACCACAAGAAAATTAGGCACTTCTTCACTGACAACAATTTTTCTACATCTGTACGGAAATAATAACATGTGCAATTTTTTGAGCATTAGGGTTAAAATAACATTATGGGATTAATCCTTATTTTATCAAACCTCTCATAAGTTGGTGTGAAAAGGGTGATCTTTTAGCCAATTAGTTTTGTTTCCCCTTCTTAGAAACTAAAGTGAAGAAGAACCAAAGGAAAATGTAAGTCATGTAACTGTGCTTGATTTGTGTGGTGGTGTTTCGATGAGATATATAACATTTAAAGTTTTTTGTGTTTATGTTATGCGGACGCTTTAAGCTTAACAGTTGAGTCAATTTTATGTTTATCTCCGCAGAGGATTCCCGAAACGTTTGTCCGGAAGTATGGTGATGAACTCTTTGCTGTTGCCAAGCTCACTGTTCCCACTGGTTGCGTTTCGCGTTTGGGATTGGAGAAGGCTGACAAGAAGATTTGGTTTTCCAAGGGATGGCAACAATTTATGGAGCATCACTCAATCGGATGCTATTACCTTTTAGTCTTCAAATACAAAGGGAAGTCAAGCTTTGATGTTCTTATTTTTGATTTGAGTGCCTCCGAGATCCAGTACCCATGCAGTATCTGCTGTAATTCCGAGGAACGTGATAATATAAAGCAATGTCGGTTATCTGGTGAGGAAGATATAGAAGATGATGAATCTGTTCAAATCTTGGGGTCCTCGGCTTTTGTTGGATCTTCATCCAAAAGTAGACCGGGACTTGACAAAAAGGGTAAAGGTGCAGCTTTGGGGGAGAGCTCAAAACCCACTTGTCGATATCTAACAAGAAGCAAAAGAAATGAAATAGAGAATTTGAATGAAGTGTGTGGAAGAAGACCAAGCACAAGCAAAATGTCAAAACGGGAAACGTCAAGCTGTCATGCTTCTGTGTTGGGTAAATCGAAAAAAGCGAACCAGCATGTGACTAAGGATGTTGAGAATTTACAAGCACTGGATGATAGGGGTGCTCGATTGAATTGTAGTGAACTTAATGTTAAAGTAGAAAAAATTGATGTGGAGGTGCAGCATCCAACAAAAAGGGCAAAAATTTCACAAATGGCCAGTCAAAGAACTATTTCTCGTAAGCTTTTCGGACTACTTTTTTCCTGCCACATGTTATTTTAGAATTGATTTTCTTGTCAATAACATGATAAATTGCAGATTGGAACGACTCATTGGTAAAACATGAAGTGTCTGAAGAAATGTTTCGTCCTAAAACTTGCTCAATATGTCGTTCCAGAGGGAGACCAAGGAAAAACCAAACAAGCGAAATGGCAATTAATGCTGCAAGAATGTTTAAGCCTACAAATCCTTTCCTAATGGTTATATTGCGTCCATATAATGTAAAGAGAGTGGTGAGTTCTTGAATGTTAGATGGTCTATTGCTTGAGGTTTTTATGTTGCTTCATTAGTCATGCAGGTAAAGTTGTCCAATCAGCTGCTTATATATAGGTTGAAGCAAACTGAAAATTTATCCCGATATATTAATCTTGTGTCATGATTTTCAGTTTTATGTTGGAATAATAGATACCAATTTTCTTTCTTATGCAGAATATCCCGCCAGAATTTGCCAAGAAATTGCTGCATTTGCCTGGTGTTTCGGCTGTTGTTAAGCTTCAGGTTTCGGACGGAAGACACTGGCATGTCGGTGCCATTCCTGAAAGAAGACAAGGATGTGGACACTGGGCTTTTTTAAGCAAGGGCTGGCCTAAATTTGTGAAGGACAATAATTTGGTGAAAGGAGATATATGTGTCTTTGAGCTGGTCAATGTCAAGGACATTGCGCTAAATGTTTCCATATTTCGCACTGTGGCTTATGCAGGGGAAGCATATCAACCCTCTGGAGTGGCACCCATCTGATTAGAACCTCGAAAAATTGGTATTTTGGTGTTATTAAGTTACTTCTATCCATGCAGCTCTATATTACTAGTATTTTTTGTTTATTTTGGTTCCGTTTTGTGGATGCAGTAAACTTGTGATATATATATATATATATTTAACCGTTTTACTTTTTGGGGCTGTGAAGTGGTGTAGTTATATACTTTATTTAACGGAAAAAAAAAAGTGGTGTAGTTCATACAACTGATCACCATAAGCTGTAATCTAACTCTAGCATTTTTCTCATGATTTGGAATGTGTTGAACTTGAGCATTCTGCACTTTGTCCAAGCAGTTACTTTTGTTGCAATTTTGGAATGCTCGTTTTGTGATGCCTCTTATGAAACTTTTTTTCTTTCTTTCTTACATAGCACTCGTTCCCTTTCCATTAAAACATGGTGGTTTTGACCGTTTAGCACACTCTATAGACACACATAGTTTCCCCTTTCACATGTACGCGACAATTACCCTCTCATTTCTCCCGTACACGACATTACCCTCTTGTTTCACATGTATATTCGATTCTCGAAATTCTTTTTTTCAATTGAATTCTAATAACATTTGAACTTGTTGTTTTCAAAGATGTGAGGTGAGAGTTTGTTAACTTGTTATATTGTCATTTGGAGTTTACAGGGCAGAGGATGTAATGAAGCTGTATGTACGTAGTATATTTGTTATGGTGAAGATTTATAACATGCTTACAATATAGCCTGTGATTTTAGCTATTTTTATTCAAATTTTCCGTGAAGATGGGTTTTGTTTTTTTTGGTAATGTTGATTAAAACTTAAGTGTGTTTTTTCATAAGCATTATGGATGCGTGTGAGGTATATATGTACAAAGCACATAGGTATTCATTTATTATTATGATTTTGACTCTTTTTAGATTAAATAATTCTGTTGATTATTCTTTAATTTGTGCTGGTTATATATATTGGAGGTGAGTGTACACAACTTGAAACCCAAGGCTGTGTTGTGTCCAGAGGTTCCTAGCACTTTACATCGTTGTTGTCCATTACCTAGGTTGCAGAAAATCACGAGAATATCTTGTTGTTACTATGTATACACAAGCACATATACATATACATATGTATATATACACGCCCATGTTAGGAGTAATTCAGTAATACAACGACACAACCGGACGGTTGGACCCAGAGTAAGCCACTCCCGCCGGTGAAATGCTCCGATGACAGAATCACCGAGATTCTTCAAGATAGTATTACTGTCTGCTATTCATCAGAAGAAGCTGATAATATATCATTTTCTCGTTCTTTCAATCTTTATATATATTCCTTACACATGTCTTCTTTTGTTTTCCGTGAAAATAAATGAGAAAGGACTATGTTAATTTACGTAGCATTTCTTATTGGATTGCATCTATAATTTTTGACTTTTTATATATTCAGTCAAAATTCGTAAGACAAGGGGTGTCCGTAATGAAAGAGTACAAAGTATTAGATAAATGACGTGAAGTAGAAGAATCAAGATAAAGTAATATTTTAAAGAACAGATGATAGAGGATTTTTAATTTTTTTTTGGATAAAGTGCAAAAATGCCTCTGAATTATGGCCAAATTTGGAAATTATCCAGGAAAAATATAATTTGTGCCCTGCACTATTGCATTTTCATGCAAAATGCCCAATTGTCTTGAATTTTTTTTCATAAATGACCACAATTTCTTTTCTTATTAGATAATAGTTAATGTATATATAGTTCGAGCTTTATTACGGTCACTTTTCACGATCCATGTAAAAATACAGAAATACTTGCACTTTTTTGTATTATATTAGATTGTGCCATTGCTTATTTTTTTTTTATAAATTTCTTTTCCAAATTGATTTGTTGTACTAAGATAAAGAAAATAGGGTACCATACTGCCAAAGTATAAGACTAAAGTGAAAGCAGCCCTCTGAAGTGAAATACTAGCAACAACTTTTTGTTGTGCATTTTCTTGATTAGAGTAATGCTGTAACTAATAGCTCATTTCTGGCCCTTCTGACAAACCAATTAAATCGAATAACCAAGGAAAAGGCAACTCATGTCAGCCCAAAAAACAGTTTCTCGTAACACGGGTGCGTTTGGAAAGCCTGTTTTTTGTATTTGTTTTCTGTCTTCAGATATAAAAACTGTTTTTGTATTTGTCTTTGTTTTTTCAGGAAAAAACTAAAAACAAAAAAGCGTTTGGATGAAGGTGTTTTCACCACTTTTATTTGGTGAAAATTGTATTTTATGAATTTGGTGTTTTCATTATTTTTACCACCTAAACAGTGAAAAAACTCAAAAAACAATTAAAAGTTGTATTTGGTGTTTTTACCACTTTTACATACTATTCACAGAAAACAGTTTTCTTGGGGAAAAAAAAGTGAACAGTAAACACGTTTGCCAAACGTGTTTTTTTTTTTGAACTTGGTGAATAGTAAAAAAACAAAAACTGTTTTTCCGTATCCAAACGGGGCCGTTAGAGTCTGCTTGTTTTGTTTTGTGTTTATGAGAATAATTTTTTGTTTTCTTAAAAATTGAAAATCAGAAAGTTGTAAAAAAATTTGTTTTGTTCAGTTTTCTGAAATTTCAGTTACAAAAATGATTATTTTTAGATGATTCATTTTTATTGTTCTCAGAAAACTTTTTTTTGTTCTCATAATTTTCAAGAACTCGAGAACAGTTTTCAGAAATACAAACCAAGCAGACCCTTAGTGCTTATGTTTACATTACTCCTTAGGAATAATTAGTCTTCACATTTTTTTCCTATATTGATACTAACTGAGGGAGTTATACTTGAAAACTCGATTCCGAATTAAAAAGTCTTCATTGATATTTGCAGAAGATCCCTGAAGATAGAGTATCCTAGCAGCATTCGTCGTAGTCCAAGCACAACCGATTGCCATAATCTGTAATCTAACTTTAGCATATTTCTCATGATTTGGAATGTGTTGAACTTGAGCTATTGCACTTGGTCCAAGCAGTTATTTTTGTTGCAATTTTGGAATGCTTGTTTTATGCTGCCTCTTGTGAAACTGTTTATTTTTTATTTATTTTTTTAATTTAACTACCAATTAGATCAAAGTCTCAAACAAAAAACAAAAAATCTAATTGGTAGTTAAATTAAAAAAAATGAACTATATAAAAAAAAAAATTAAATAAGATTTTTTGTTTTTTGTTTGAGATTTTGATGTATTTGTTGAGAAAAAATAATTTTTTTTTCTTTTAGGGTAAATATAAAAAAATTGTTCGATATTTTTTTTTCATTTATAGTTCAATTTTTAGATTTAACTACCTAATTATATTTTTTGTTTTTTGCTTGAGACTTTCTTGATGTATTGGTTGAGAAAAATGGGTATATGAAAGGGGTAGGGGTGTATTTGCACCATTTTTGAATAGTTAATGCATTTTATTACCCTTAATGAAGTAGATGAGTGTTATTTGCCCAAAATGCAAACTATAGGGGTATATTTCACCCTTTGTCCATTTTTAATTCGTTTTTATGTTAAATATTCAGAGGTAACAACGTCAAATTACTTCTCAGTTAACCGCATTATGACGTCAGGGGTCTCTTTAATCACAAATTAAACTATAAGGATCTGTTTGAACTTATAAGGGGTTTAGTGCTCATTCATGAAACTACAGGGGTGTTTTTTGCCCTTTGCCCACATATATATATATATATATATGTATGTATAAGTATCTATATAATTTTTTGGGTAGATAAAAATTTGTTTTAAACTGAAAAATCATATAAACAGTGGACTTAAAAGGCCAAAGAAACAAGCCCAAAAGATCAAAAATAACATAGAGAAAAGCCGAAAAGAGCTACAAAATAAACACAAAGACCCGGCATAAATCTTAGTCCAAGACATCCATCGACCTCAATCCTTGCACTTGCACTACCTGATCTACTTAAAAGGTACAAGAAAATTTCAATTAATGATTCAATTAGAGATGAGAAATGAACTTTGAAACTAAACATGGAGAAACTAGTATAAAATATCACCTCTTAAATTAATTAGCTTAAATTCTCCGCTTCCATTGAAATATCTATCCAAATAATTAATTTATCTCATCGTCATTTTTCCCCTTGTATTTTTGTATTCGGCCAAATGACTAGAAGTAAGTGAATCTTCATTTATTGAAGACCGAAAATACAGGGGAAAAATAATCGATGATGATATCTTCAGACATACTCTATCTTCACAGTTGCAATCTCCCTTTATTATTATATATGAGTAATTTTATAGACAGAGATGGTATTATATACGAGTAATTTTTGTCACAATCGGACACATGTGTCATTAGTATGTATATGCATGTTGTATGCGTGTTCTATACAATATTTTTTTTCTCAACAACTGACATAGGTGTCGTTCATAGTAAATATATGTATGTGCATGTTGTACGCGTGTTCCTACCTAAATCCTTACCTACCTAATTATCTCAGATTAAATATTGGTTAGTAATTATACCGCGAGACAATAAACAATTAAACATTTTGCATTTTTTACACCAAATGGTTAAATTTATATCATGAAGGTGGAAGGAATAGTTTAAATATTATAAATTTCACCTATCTTCTTAATCTTTTATAAATTTTGGCAATCAACCATTCTACATACTTTTTAATATCTAAGATCTTTTTTAACACTCTCAACATTTCACTGTATTTCTAACTTTCTATAAGGACATCATCATCAATGTTCACATATGTCATATAAATGCACATCAGGAAAATATATATATATATATATATATAAATGCACATATGCCATGAAAATGCAATAAACAATTCTAAAGTAAAAAATAGGTAAAGAATAGTCAGACATCTTTCAATCACTCCTTTCCGTGACATCAATTATAAACGGATAAATTACATTTTCACCACCTGTTATTAATGTAAATTATACCTGAACCCCCTCTTATTTTGCTAATTACACTTTCACCCCTTATTTGTTTCAATTACACCCCCTTGTTTCAACCTCCGGCGAGATCGAACCCAGTCAACTCAATTTTGGGATGCGAAATGACAAACTTATCCCTAAATGTGTGTGAAAACCTATTTGTCCACCTATAAAAATGGGAAAAGACTGATCTACCCTCAATTTATGTGTGTATATGTTATATATATGTATGTGATGTATATATTAGAATTGAAATAAAAAGAGAAAAAATAAAAAAGTTTCTTTATTTTTTAAATTACAGAACATATATAAATACTATATATAGACCTGTATATATATATATATCTTTCACTGCATATATATATACCATACATATAGACATGCATTATATATATATATATATATATATATATATATATATATATATATATAATTTTCACTCTCTTTCTCATCTTCTCCACTCTCATCCTCCAAATCCGTTACAATTTAGGGTTTAGTTTACCGATTTTCAGAATTGTTTAGGGTTGATTAGGGTGTTGAGAGAAAGGGGTGGGAAGAAAATGGGTTTTGGAGGGAGAGCGTGGAGGGTGAAATTTCTGGCTAGAGGTGTTGGAGAAGGAGGTGGTGGTGGCGACGACGACGGACTTGAGGGGGAGAGAGAGAGGTGTTTCTCCATTTATTAAAAACCCTAAAATATATAAAAGGGTAAATGGGTAAGTTAAATAAAAAAAATTACAATTAAAAAAGAATTAAAAATCCTGGGCAGAAGGGTCATTTCCATTCTCTGGTGGCCGCCTGTGGGTTCTAGGGGAGGAAAGTGTAATTAATGAAATAAGTGAGACAAATATCCACCCACATCATGCACCCGAAAGTTTAAATTGATAAGCAAGGCCATTCCTGGGGGCTTCAGCTCCAGGGGGACCCAATTTTTTATTTTTTTATTTTTGTGAAAAATATTTCTAGAAGTCTTGAAAAAATTATTAGTTTCACATACCAATTCAAAACAAAACCTAATATAATTACACAATTTAGGGCCTCAAATCTTTTTTATATATACATATTTATATATATGCTATAAGACTATCAAACTTTTAAGTTATATTTTTTCATCAAAGATTGTGAAAAAGTTATCCCGCGTACATGAAAGGCTTTAAGAAGTTTTCATCATTAATTTCATTCTTCAATGAGAAAACTTGAAATGACATTAGATTAAAGTGATTTAACTTATAAAATAGAGGAAATGTATAGAAATATTCTTAGAGCCTCACACTTAATGATTAAAGTTATAAATATTAACTGTTACCAAGAAGGGTTTGAATTTGTGTTATATTTTTATCAATTAAAAAAAAAAAAAATGTATAAAAATAAAAAACAGACATCATACTATTATAGAAGTATAGATTTGTTGGCCTATGGGTCAATCAAAGAATAATTATCTGTTTTGATGATAATAATATGTTAGCACATGTTTAGTACTAATATTGTTATTTAGTTTAGTACTTCAGAGCTACAAGACTCAAAGTCGGAAATGAATGCGAAAAGCTTAAGGGAAGGACAAAAGGGTCCTTTAATATAGTAAGTGCTTCAAAGATTGAAGAATTAAGACTTGAGGTAGATAGGTTGGATAGTGACATGTATCAAAGGTTTTATGCTAGGTTTTCACACTTTATAAGCTCAAGAGTTAAAATTGAAAACGGAAATAAAAACCTAAAAATGAACTATCAGCTGATTGATTTTCTGAATCAATCGACTGCCTACTTGGTCAGTCAACTGAATTTGAATTGTCAGCCGACCGAAATGACTAGTGAGTTTTAAATGAAGTTGTCAGTCAACCGAAACACTTTTGTCAGCTGACCAATAAGTCAGTCAACCGACTAAATTTTGACCGTCAGCCGACCGAACCATCTAGAGGGTTTTTCACCTATTTGTCAGCCAACTGAAACTTTAGTTTCAAGCTGACTGAAATGGACAGAGGTTTTTGAACTTCATTTCGAGCTATTTGTCATCCGACTAATGAGGTACTTTCAGTCTACTGATGGTAGGCTTTCAGCCAATTGACGGAAAATTTCATTCGACTAATAGAGCCAAAAACGGCTAGTTCAGAGCATTTAATGCCTTTAACCACCAACCAACCACCACCACTCTCAGCTCACTCTCTTTAAGTGAGTTTCACTCTTTTGGCTTTTGACCTAGGTATATATATAATGGTATAGAGTTAGAGAAGACATCAACCTCCATTACTCTTAAATTTAAAGCTCTTTACTCTCAATCATCCATCATCTTATGTAAGAAAAAACTTGAGTATTGAAAGCTAGGCTCCTCTCATTCAATTATAATAATTGTGAGAAACTAGATAGAAAAGATCTTTTGATCATTCTCTTGAGTACAACTCTCATTTATTGTCAAGAGATTCAAAGATCTTGAGAGAACTAAACATATCACTAAAAACACTTGAACTTATATTTTGTGTATCTTTCATAAAACCTAAGGGTTTTGAGTATTTATTGAGTAATTTCATTATTTATAAAAGGATTGTGATATTTGAGTGAGTGAAACTCATTGATCTTCAAGAGGGGTTTGTCCTCTTGTTTGTGTGAAGGACTCGTTAACTCGTGTGTAAAAGTTTGTTATTCCACCTGCAAGGAAAAACCATAGTGTGAAGATTGGAAAAGTCTCAAGGGGGAATTCTTGAGCCGAGGAGTAGGAGTTACCGAACCTCATAAAAATCGCGGTGTCATCTCTGTCTCTTTCATTTGATCTTTTCTACGCTCTACTTATTTTGTTAATTATATTATTGCTTGCACTGTTAAATCATCTTTCAATAATCAACCATATAAGTGTTTAGTGCATGCTCATTGTTAGCTCATATAGAGTAGATCAAATTTATTGCAAAAAGAGTTAAAGAATTTTTATAACCCTAACCAAAGGCCTTTTAGTATGATGGTATCACATTTCCTCCCCAAAGGAGAGGTTAGGGCTCATGTGAGGTGTGTGCGTTTCTTACCATTCAAAAAATAAAAATAAAAATAAAAATAAATTTATAACCCTATTCACCCCCTCTAGAGTCAATTAGTGACTAAAAAGATTAACAATAATAAAAACTATAAGTAATTATATATATAAGTGTGTCTTTTTTTGTAACTTTATGTTAGTAATTATTATTATAAATGTTCATATTAAGTGTTTTAAGAACTTTTTATCATAAATTATATTCTTAAATGAAGAAAGTTGAAAAGATATTAAATTAAAGTAATTTAATTAGTGAGTATTATTTTAATTAATAAAATAAAGAAAATGTATAGAAATATTCTGATAGGCTCACATTTTAGGAATTGTATATATATTTGTCCCATGTCTGTATCCGTGTCCAGGCACGGAGCCACAACCAAGTGGTGGGGGCAGCCGTCCCCATATTATTATTTTATTTTTGCTATTTTTAATACTAATATAATTTTTTTTTAAGGAAATATAAGAAAAATATGAGATTTGTATTCCATTAAATATTAAAATTTTTCCTCTAATATCATATATTGTCCCCGTTATAATTTTACTGTCCGTGACTGAAATGTATAAAGGGGTACATCCTGGTGTGTAGTATTTACTGCTTTGTCTCCATCCAACACACTCTCTTCTCCTTTTTCTTTCTTGCAGAGCTTAACCCACTTGATATAGTACACATGTATATATATTAGATACATATATATATATATATATACGAAGAAATGCAACACAAGCGCAAAGTGGAAGTTGTGGAACCTAATGGAAGCTATTGCGGCGGCACGCGGCTCATCCTCAAGATTCTTCAAGATAATCTTACCCTCAGTTATTCATCAAAAGAAGCTGGTAATATATATATATATATATATATATGTACACATACACACATATATCCTCTCTCTTTATCTTGATTTCCTTTGACAAGAAAAGGCAAGTTTTGTTGTTTCCTTTTTTGGGCCTAATGTGAATTAATATTTAACACCAGGTTCAAAAACTTTCTTAGCCCCCTTTGTTTTCCTGTGTTTTCTGAGAAACCAAACACCTATTGTGACTTTCTTGACATGGCTCTTAATTTTAATTGTGTTTGCATAAATAGTAAATACTATAAAACTTTAACATACTTGCTATTTATTTAGTATGTATGTTAGATTATTTGGGAATGCTACTGCTTGTTTAGTGTTTTAGGTAAATGTGCAATTGATTTTACTTGTATTGTAATCTTGGCTTGTCTTGAAACCCAATATTTTAATGTTTCTTGATTTTCAGATTGATAGTCCCATCTGAAATAATTCTGTAATGTGTTTATCAGAACATGATTAGGCCTTAAAAAATTAAACATCATCATCCCTCTAACCTCAGTAACCATCCAAATAAACGGGCAGTATAAGAGTACTGATATATTATTTTTGTTATATATATATATATATATATATCTATGTGAATGTTGAAGCAGAAATGCAAGTTTATATTTGTTCTCAGTAAAACCAGTCAAACTACATATTTAATGCTTTGGCAATATGTTTTCTTTAGGGATTCTATTTGAGGTTATTTTTTGAAACTAAAGGCACTGCTATAAAAAATTTCTCAAAGATTATTTGCTTGAAGAACCCTTCTTTATTGTAGTGGTTGTACCACAAGAAAATTAGGCACTTCTTCACTGACATCAATTTTTCTACATCTGTACGGAAATAATAGCGTGTGCAATTTTTTGAGCATTTGAGTGTGTGGAAGGACATTCGGCGTGGATGGAATCTTTTTGCTACTTTTGTTAGGTTTAGGGTGGGTGATGGCCGCTTTGTCTGCTTTTGGTCTGACTGTTGGTGTGGGGAGTTTTCCCTTGCTTCTTTGATTCCTTTGCTTTTTAGGATTGCTCGTGATCGTCACATTTCTCTAGCTGACTGTTATCACCTTGATACCGGGAGGATTGTTTGGGATGTTCAGTTCACGCGTCCTTTTCATGATTGGGAGTTGGAGGAGGTTTCAGGGCTGTTGGAGTTGCTGTATTCTTTGTCAGATGTTGGTGTCGGCTTGGATTCGCTGGTTTGGACCCCTTCGCCTCACAAGTGTTTTATAGTCTTTTCTTTCTTTAGGTACATGACGCCTCGGGTCGGCATTGTGCTCCCTTGGAAGGCGGTCTGGCACACCAAGGCCCCTTTCAAGATTGCTTTTTTCACATGGTCGGTGGCATGGAGCCGTATTCTTACGATGGATATTTTGAGACGGCGGGGTATTGTCGTAGTCAATCGGTGCTTTTTGTGTAAGAATGATGGTGAGTCCATTGATCACCTCTTATTGCACTGTCCAGTGGCCTACGATTGTTGGTGTATGATTCTTGGGCTTTTTGGGTTTTATTGGGTGATGCCGGCTTCGGTTATGGAGGTTCTTCATTTTTGGCGGGGTGGTTTGCCTGAATCTCATGTTCTAGCTGTTTGGAGGGTGGCCCCTTTGTGTTTATGGTGGTGCTTATGGCTCGAACATAATCGTTAATGCTTTGAGGGGATCGAGTATCCATTGGGGATTTTGAAGGATGTTTTTATTTCTTTTTTATTTTGTTGGGTGGAGGGAAGCAATTGTACATCTTTAGATGAAAAGATAGATTTTTTGGGTTCTCTTGGCCCGTAGTGACCTCTTTTTTGTCCTATGGGACGCACTCCCCATTTGAGTGCTTTTTATACTATTTCTTACTTATAAAAAAAAACATTATGGGATTAATCCTTTTTTTTTAATCAAACCTCTCCTAAGTTGATGTGAAAAGGGTGATCTTTTAGCCAATTAGTTTTGTTTCCCCTTCTTAGAAACCAAGGGAAGAATAACCAAAGGAAAATGCAAGTCATGTAACTTTGCTTGCTTTGTGTGGTGGTGTTTTGATGAGATGTATAACATTTAAAGTTTTTTGTGTTTATGTTATGTGAACGCTTTAAGCTTAACAGTTGAGTCAATTTTATGTTTGTCTCCGCAGAGGATTCCCGAAAAGTTTGTCCGGAAGTATGGTGATGAACTCTCTGATGTTGCCAAGCTCACTGTTCCCACTGGTTGCGTTTCGTGTTTGGGATTGGAGAAGGCTGACAATAAGTTTTGGTTTTGTGAGGGATGGCAACAATTTATGGAGCATCACTCAATTGGATGCTACTACCTTTTAGTTTTCAAATACAAAGGGAATTCAAGCTTTGATGTTCTTATTTTTGATTTGAGTGCCTCCGAGATCCAATATCCATGCAGTGTTTGTAGGAGTCCCGAGGAATGCGATAATCGGTTATCTGGTGAGGAAGAAATAGAAGATGATGTATCTGTTCAAATCTTGGGGTCCTCGGGTTTTGTTGGATCTTCATCTAAAAGTAGACCAGGACTTGACAAAAAGGGTAAAGGTGCAGCTTTGGGGGAGAGCTCAATACCCACTCGTCGATATCTAACAAGAAGCGAAAGGAATGAAATAGAGAATTTGAATGAAGTGTGTGGAAGAAGACCAAGCACAAGCAAAACGTCAAAACGGGAAATGTCAAGCTGTCATGCTTCTGTGTTGGGTAAATCGAAAAAAGCGAACCAGCATGTGACTAAGGATGTTGAGAATTTACAAGCACTGGATGATAGGAGTGTTCGATTGAATTATAGTGAACTTGATGTTAAAATAGAAAAAATTGATGTGGAGGTGCAGCATCCAACAAAAAGGGCAAAAAATTCACAAATGGCCAGTCAAAGAACTGTTTCTCGTAAGCTCTTCGGACTACTTTTCTCTGCCACATGTTATTTTATAATTGATTTTTTTGTCAGTAACTTGATAAATTGCAGATTGTAACGAATCATTGGTAAAACACAAATGGTCTGAAGAAATACTTCGTCCTAAAACTTGCTCAATACGTTCTTCCAGAGGGAGACCAAACAAGCGAAATGGCAACTAATGCTGCAAGAATGTTTAATCATTCAAATCCTTTCCAAACGGTTATATTGCGTCCATATCATGTACACAGAAGCGGTTTCGTGGTGAGTTTTTGAATGTTAGACTGTCTATTGCTTGAGCTGTTTATGTTGCTTCATTAGTCATGCAGGTGAAGACGTCCAATCAACTGCTGAACCCGATATATTAAGCTTGTATCATGTATAATTTTCAGTTTTAAGTTGGAATGATAGGTATCTTTTTCTTTCTTATGCAGAATATCCCAACAGAATTTGCCATGAAATTGCTGCATTTGCTTGGTGTTTCGGCTTTTGTTAAGCTTCAGGTTTCGGACGGAAGGCACTGGCCTGTCCGTTTCCTTCATGAAAAAAGACGAGTAAATGGACGCGGGGCGATATTAAGCATGGGTTGGCCTGCATTTGTAAAGGAGAATAGTTTGGTGGAAGGAGATATTTGTGTCTTTGAGCTGATCAATGTCAAGGATATTGTGCTAAATGTTTCTATATTTCGCGCAGGGGAAGCATATCAACCCTCTGGAGTGACACCCATCTGATTAGAACCTCGAAAAATTGGTATTTTGGTGTTGTTAAGGTACTTCTATCTAAGCAACTCTATATCACCAGTAGTTTTATTTATTTTGGTTCTGTGAAGTGGTGTAGTTCATACAACTCATCACCACAAGTTTTAATCTTACTTCAGCATATTTCTCATGATTTGGAATGTGTTGAACTTGAGCTATTGGACTTGGTCCAAGCATTTACTTTTGTTGCAATTTTGGAATGCTTGTTTTATGCTGCCTCTTGTGAAACTGTCTCTGTGTTTTTTTTTAAGCTGTTAGAGAGGGTGTAACTTAAATATTTATATCCTTCAACACGCCCCCTCGAGTGTGGCATTCTTTTTGGTACAACACGTGAAACAACAATTTCAACAAAGGGTGGCGGTGAGGTTTGAACACGAGACATTTGGCTTTGATACCATGTTAACAACCAATTACTCCAAAAGCTTAAACTTTTAGAGTAGTTGGGTAGTTATCAGATATGTGTGGGATGTGTATATGTACAAAGCACATAGGTATATATATTGAATGTTGGTAAACAAAACTTAGCACCTTACGCAGTGTTGTGTCCAGAGAGGTTCCTAGCCCAGTTGATCTCATTGTTGGGAATGAAATGATCGTATGAAACTACTATTTACATATGAAGTTTTCAAAAATTTTGCGAGTTCTACTGGACAAGATTAGTACAAAGGGTTTTAATTATTTTGATCTAATTCTTAAGGCAAGTTTTGTATTTATATTTTGAAATTTGATAAATGCTATTTAACATTTTCGTTTTCGTTTTCTGGAAAAGCAGAATCGTGAGTTTGATTTCTTTAGGAGTGAAATTACCTAGACGATCAATGAAAACAACCGCCGGGGGGGGGGGGGGGGGGGGGGGGGGGAATAGGCTTTTTGTGGATTTATTGACAAATTAAAATTAATTGCGGAAAAGTCAATTTTAATCCAATTATCTAACAAGATAAATCATGCAAAAATTATTCTAAGTGCAGAAAATAAAGCAATAGAGACACAATATTTTTACGTGAAAAACCTTGGAAAGACTCAAAGTAAAAATCACGGATACGTTCGGGTATCGATGCACTATGAATCAAGAGATATATAGACTCTATGAAGCTTTAGACTTACAAATCCCTCCAGATTTGCCTTTCTCCACTCGACGTCTAATAATCTTGAATTACTCGCACTCCACGAAGCTCTCGCTCCGCTCCGTACTCTGACGACTCTGCTTTTCAACGGATCAATGAACCACGAAGCCTCCTGCTTCGATCTCCGCACTCAGACAACTCCGTTTCTCAAACAGATCTAAGCAATCACGTTACATAAGGTGTGTAGACATGTAAAATTTGGTGATGATTTAATCACCGTTGGATCGGTCAACTTAAGTCAATAAGTCTTGGTCAAATTCATTGACAATTACGGGTCCCACAAATGGACACGTGTCAAATTCTCAAAGGTATGAGTTATATGTTTTTAATTCAAAATTAAATTTGGATTTATTCCCAGAAATAATAAATAAATAAATATCTTTTATTTTATGGGATTTTAAGCATAATTGGTGGGTACTTTCCAAAATTAAGACCCCACCTTTGGCCTATAAATACAAGGCCACCCAACACACCAAAAGAAAGAAAAACAAGAGAAGGAGAAGAAGACTGCAATAAAGCTCTGCCGACTCCAACTCAACAAAACCTCTGAAATTCTTGAAGACGAAGAACAACAAGCACGCCACACTGTGTCGTTCTTTTTCAAAGACCTTCAGCAAATCAAGATCTCTTCAATCTCGAAGAACACAAACAACAATCAAGTAACGGTTCAAGATCAAGCTTTCAAAGCCTTTGCACCGGAGTTTTAGGAGATTTAATCAGAGGAAGATTCTTATTTATTTAAGAATTGACCACAGAGAATTGTATCACTTTATTTTATAATTTATTATCAATAAAATTAATTGTTTGCTCTTATTTTGTTTCATAGAATTTCGGATACAAAATTTGTGTTTACAAGGTGGTGTATAGATTTTTCAGAATCTATGTCATTCAATTGTGCATAAGATCATCGATGTAGAAACACAATTGAATAAACCCTAAATAAGATAGAACTAGAAGATATAGAATCACTCAATGATTTTCTCTCTCTAACTCTATCTCTGTAAAAGAATATGAATCTGTATAAAACTTGCAGAGATCTCTCAAAGGCTCTCAAAAATTCTAGGGCTCTAGGGCTGGCTCACATTAGTAGAAGACCTTGGTATTTATAGACAATGCTAAGGAGAAACCCTAATCTTCCCTTTTTTCATAATTTCACACAAAACCAAGTAAAACCCTATTTTCTGATGAATATTATGTTTATGGCACAGATCTCAATGTGTAAAGTCGTAGCCGCTTCAAAGGAGAACAAGTCGGGGGCAAAACAAAAATTTCCAGCATCATAACTTGCCAGAACCCTCGCCTGGGGCACAGGGTTACTACGCCTGGGGCGTAACCATGCCTACGTCTGGGGCGTAGGACCAAAATGGCCATGTTTACTTCAGGCGTAGAAACGACAATTTCTAGCCACTTTTTGTTGTTGTGGGCGTAGGTTAAGTGTAGCAAAATACTTGGAACCAACGTTTCTTGATAGTTGTGCCATTTGAACCTCCTTGACTCACTTGTTAAGATTCTTGAAGTTGTGGCTTGAAAAAATGACATTTCTGCCCTCCGGGAGACACTTTTTACTCAAACTTTATTCCTCTTGTATTATTCATTTCTTTAGGCTTGATTTGAATTTGACGAAACTTGTCGATACCTATTAAACCTACCCCACTCCACAATTCACTCAACATGATAATTCACTCAACATGGTTATTGTCTAGAACATGCCAAACACAAATAATACTATAAATGCTATAAATGTTCTTACAATCTCCCCCTTGACATTTCTGAGACAAAACCATGTTTTACAAAGCCTTACGAATAACAACATAATATCTATACCTATGAACACACACGAACAAACATAGATATAAAATATTAGATTTTCCTCATGACGATCTTCCAATCCTGCAACCACAACACTAAACAACATACCATGGAAAACAAGTGTGAAAAACAGATATAAACCAATATAATGATTGATGTGAAATTTAGAGTAACCCAAAATATAGATTAACCCAAACCAAATTTTACTCGCAAGTATACAAATCATAGTAGTAAAGAGTACAAGTATTGCGAGGTCATTCCCACGAGGATTGATTAGACAAATTAAATCTAAAAATTACTATCTAACTAATTCAACCAAATATTGATGATTTTGATAAAAGAATAACTGTAAAAGAGATGAAAGAACAATGATAAAGAAAATACCAAGGCTTTGATTCCACCACTAATCAATACAATTCCAATTTTCAATTGAAGTTATTAAATAGCCAAATAATCTTCACACATCCAATAAAAAATAATTATAATCAAACATATGGATGGCCTATCCGGGTTAGGGCATAGGTTCAATTAAATATTTATTATCTTGATCATGAATAATAAACAAATAATTGAAAGAATAACATAAATCACAACTAAATATCCATGGTCAGACATAAATAATTATGATTTACTTTCTTCTTCTTAAATCGCCAAATAAGATTACATGTTCATGGTCAGACACAAGTAACCTATATGCTAAAGTTCCAATAAATTCAATTAAAGTCTTGGTTAAAGCACATAAAATTGAAAGTATAGGAAAACATTAAAATAATAATAAGAAGAATTTAAATGAAAGATTCAACTACTTATTTCAATTGAAATAATAGAATTGTAAATGAAAAAGGTTTCCTCTCAGGCTGGCCGAGAGAATTAGTTACACATGAAGAAAAAAATAATAAAACAACAACCAAACCGAAATTGAAGATGGAAGAACGCCTTTGCTTTCTTCGTGGATTGCACCAGTCTTCTCTTCTTTTCCTTGGCTCTTCATGATCCTTTGTGCATCCATATATGCCCTATTTATAGGGGTCCTCAAGGTTTCATCTAGGAAAGTAAATAAAAGAATACAATATTCCCATATTTCTTTTCCTAATTGGTGATATCTTGCAGCCCACTTTTGACCAATTTGGAGAGTAAATTTGGAAGATATTGGTGAAATACTCTTTTCTTGTTAATCAAGTCCTCTTCCCACAACCATTGATTTCATTCCATTCTGATCGTTCCTTCAAAATCAATATTCTTTAAATTGAATCAGCTTTCTAGGAACACTGGGCTCACACAAATCCGAACAACGGGTTGAAATATATGGCCCAAATACTAAGACATGGTCTAAACAGATTTTGGGCTTGTTTAGATGGATTTAACCCATTTGTACCAGAAATCACCAATAACCTTTAAAAATATAAAAACACAAATATTAATTAAAATAATTTAAAATAAATGACTAAAAAATATATTTTTGGAGGTTAATCGTGTATGAATTATGCACTTATCAAATACCCCCAAACTTATATTTTGCTAGTCCTCGAGCAAAACTAAAAAAAAAAAAAAAAAAAAACCTAACTATACCACTTTCGCAGGAACTCTTGATTGCATTTAACATATGCAATAAGCCTTTGAACCCCTAGGTTACCCCTAGTGGACGAGTTATAGTCTCGTGAGGGTTTCCAGTGATGATACCCACAAACATCCGAAAAATAAGTTTCAAAGCAATATACAATCACATATGTAACCTTGAATAGTAAATTGTCATCAACTTGAGATTTTCGAATCATTAATTTATTTGAGATGTCAAACCCATATTCTCCGTCTAAATTAAATTTAAGCTAAGTCTAATTCACTTATCAAAATTTAGTTGAAGACCCAAATTGTCCATCCTTGTTGTAAAGTGCAACAACTAAACACTAATTCAGAATTGGTCAAAACCTCATGACATAACTCCAAAATCTCAAAAATCATCGGGTTTCCAGAATAAGAACAATTTTACATTGGTAACTCAAGTGATTATTATTTTTTTCTTTGACATACTTCCACAAGGAATTGTTTACCCAAGAGGAGCTTAATTTACTCCCAACCTCAAGCCAACCCTTTAGATTTGTTTTTTTTTTCATCACAAGAGTTCTGATTGAATCTCATCCTGGTCTACCGATTTTTTTTCTAAGATAATAGAACGATATCACTAAATTTCAGACATTTTCTAAAAAAATGTAAGCTGACAGTGCTCGTGAAATATGTTTCAAGGTTTAACTATGAGGGTCATCAACTAAATAATGATAAGTATAAAAGACTAAGGACTATCATTCATTCTGACTAGATTAAGTATTTTAGTCTCAAATATACTAATGATTTTCAAATCTCAACCAAACTGATGACAATTCAATACTCAAAGATATAGAAATACTGAACATATTGCATAGGTTTTGAAACCTTTTTTTTTTTTAATATGAAAATATATACATATATCTATAAAAAATTCCCTTTACCCCCAAACTTAGATCAAATATTGTCCTCAATAGTTAAAAATGAAAGTCACAAGGGCAAGTTTGAGAATTACCTTGGATGACGTATTATCCAACTTCGACCAAGAACAAGGAGAAAAAAAGAAAAAAAAATAATAATAAATAAATAAAAAAAATGGATCAGAAGGAATCACAAGTATGCCACCCCCAAACTTGGATTATAAGCAACACAATTTTTTTTTTTTTTTTTTTAACTCAACAATTTTGATAAATGGGGTCCTCTAGACGAATACACTCCACATCTCTATCTACCAACCCATCCAAGTATGGTTTCAACCTCTGCCCATTCACTTTGAAAATACTACCATCCTTAGGGTTTTGAATCTCGACTGCCCCATGAGAAAAAACATTTGTCACAGTGAATGGACCAGTCCATCTAGAACGCAACTTTCCAGGAAAGAGACGTAATCTAGAGTTGAATAACAAAACTTTTTGGTTGGGCTCGAAGGACTTCCTAAGAATAAATTTGTCATGAAACATTTTAGTCCGCTCTTTATAAATCTTGGCATTCTCATATGCATCCTTACGAATCTCTTCTAACTCATTGAGTTGGAGTTTACGATGTGACCTAGCCTTACCCATATCAAAGTTGAAGGTTTTGATAGCCCAATAAACACGATGTTCTAATTCTACAGGCAAGTGACATGCTTTTCCAAAGACAAGTCAATAAGGGGACATTCCAATCGGGGTTTTAAATGCAGTTCGATAAGCCCAAAGAGTGTCGTTCAACCGTTGCGACCAGTCCTTACGATCGGGTCGAATCATTTTTTCTAAAATAGTTTTAATCTCCCGATTGGAAATTTCCACTTGTCCAATTGTCTGTGGGTGATAAGGAATGCCAACTTTATGAGTGATGAGGTACTTTTTCATGACAGTTTCAAATGGTTTATTGCAAAAATGTTTACCACCATCACTTATAATTGCACGAGGCGACCCAAAATGAGAAAATATGTTATCTTTTAAGAATTGAATCACGATCCTATGATCATTTTTCCTACAAGGTATAGCCTCCACCCACTTGGACACATAGTCAACAACTACAAGTATGTATAGGTAACCAAATGAGGGAGGAAATGGACCCATGAAATCAATACCCCAAACATCAAAAATTTCTACGATAAGGATGTTAGTGAGGGGCATCATGTTCCTACGAGAAATACTACCTATACGTTGGCACCGATCACAAGTGGAGCAAAATGCATGTGTATCACGAAAGAGTGTTGGCCAATAGAATCCACATTGTAAAATCTTTGTAGCTGTTTTCTTAGAACCAAAATGACCACCACATGCATAGTCATGACAAAAAGAGATAATACTATGAAACTCATTTTCAGGAACACATCTCCTAATGATTTGATCAGGGCAGTACTTGAACAAATAAGGATCATCCCAAAAAAAATGTTTAACCTCAACAAGGAACCTAGATCTATCATGTTTTGTCCAGTGTTCAGAGAGTTGACCAGTAACAAGATAATTGACAATGTCAGCATACCAAGGTAACTGGGAGACAACTAAAAGTTGTTCATCAGGAAAAGATTCATTCAAGGGTGATAAATCCTTAGTGCATTTCGAGACAATCCTAGACAAGTGATCAGCTACGACATTCTCAAAACCTTTCTAATCACGAACCTCAATTTCAAACTCTTGTAATAGTAAGACCCAACGAATCAAACGAGGTTTAGCATTTTTCTTTGAGAAAATGTATCTCAAAGCAGCATGGTCAGAGAACACAATAACCTTGGACCCTAAGAGGTATGATCTAAACTTATCTACCGCAAATACAATGGCCAGTAGCTCTTTTTCTGTGGTGGAGTAATTGAGTTGGGCATCATTTAGAGTCCTACTAGCATAATAGATGACATGGGGCATCTTATCTACCCGTTGCCCTAAGACAGCTCCAACAGCATAGTCAGAGGCATCACACATAAGCTCGAAAGGTAGAGACCAATTGGGGGGTTGTATGATGGGAGCAGAAGTCAATAAGAGTTTGAGCTTTTCAAATGCTTGTGAACATTCATCATTAAAGACAAAAGTGGCTTCCTTAGCAAGTAGGTTGCATAAGGGACGATAGATTTTGCTAAAGTATTTAATGAATCTCCTATAAAATCCAACATGACCAAGGAAAGATCGAATTTCCTTCACTGTCCGTGGTGGAGGAAGGTGTGAAATTATATCAATTTTTGCCTTATCGACTTCTATTCCCCTATGAGAAATGAGGTGCCCAAGTACAATGCCTTGTTGTACCATAAAATGACACTTCTCCTAATTTAACACGAGATTTGTTTCTTGACATCTTTCCAACACAAGGGATAGGTGGTGTAAACACTCATCGAAAGAAGACCCAAATATTGAGAAATCATCCATGAATACCTCAAGAAAACGCTTAACCATATCAGAAAAGATGCTCAACATACACCGCTGAAAGGTAGCAGGTGCATTGCATAGCCCAAAAGGCATGCGTCTATAAGCATAGGTACCGAAGGGACATGTAAATGTGGTTTTTTCTTGATCTTCAGGAGCAATAGGAATCTGGTTGTAACCAAAATAACCATCCAAAAAGCAATAATGGCTATGTCCAACTAGTCTTTCAAGCATTTGATCGATGAAAGGGAGAGGAAAATGGTCCTTCCTTGTGACTAGATTCAGTTTACGATAATCAATGCACATACGCAACCCAGTCGTCATTCTCGTAGATATTAGCTCGTCATTAGTATTTTTGACAACCGTAATCCCAGACTTTTTAGGCACTACTTGGACAGGACTAACCCAAGTACTATCAGAAATAGGATAGATGATTCCCGCATCTAACAATTTGAGCACTTCGGCTCAGACAACTTCTCTCATGTTAGGGTTAAGCTGACGTTGCATTTCACGAGTTGCCTTTGAGTTTTCCTCAAGATGAATACGATGAATACACCTAGTGGGGCTTATACCCTTGATATCTGCTATTGTCCACCCTAAAGCTATTTTATGTTCTCTGAGAACATTAAGCAACTTTTTCTCTTGTGCACTATCAAGATTAGAGGCAATGATGACAAGTAACTTATTAGAAGGACCTAAGAATGCATACTTGAGATGCTCGGGCAAAGGTTTAAGATCAAGTTCGGGTGACTCTTCAACAGATGGGACAAGTTTAGACTTGGATGGTAAAAAAGGTTCTACCATGGCTTTCCATTTAGTTGTGTCCATAACAGGGGTAGAATCAAGCAATGAATTGACTTCAGCGATGGAGCTATCTATGTCAAAATCTAAGCCAAAATGGGCTAGACAAGTCTCGAGGGGGTCATGAGAAGATAATTGTGGAAATGAGTCATGAACAAGGCTTTCAATCATGTTAATCTCAAAAGTATCCTCTAAATCTGGAGGTTGTTTTTCCACATTAAACACATTGAGTTTAACATTCATGTTTCCAAAAGATAGTTGCATAACCCCATTTCTACAATTTATGACAGCATTGGATGTGGCTAAAAATGGGCGACCTAAGATGACCGGAATGTGGTTACTAGGATTTTGGACAGGTTGGGTATCTAAGACGACAAAGTCCACTGGAAAAATAAACTTGTCAACCTTGATTAGAACATCTTCAATAACACCACGAGGAATTTTCATAGATCTATCAGCCAATTGCAGTGTTATAGGGGTTAATTTTAACTCATCAAGACCTAATTGCACATACACAGAATATGACAATAGATTCACACTAGACCCTAAGTCGAGTAATGCCTTCTCAATCATATGATCACCAATGACACAAGAAATGGTAGGGCATCCAGGATCTTTAAACTTAGGTGGGGTGTTGTGACGGATGATTGAGCTTACTTGCTCTGTGAGGAAGACTTTCTTGTGCACATTTAACTTTCATTTCTGAGTGCAAAGATCTTTAAAAAATTTGGCATAGGTTGGAACTTGATCGACAAGAGTGAGTACGGGAATGTTTACTTGGACTCGCCTAAACAAGTCCATCATTTCACTATAATTCGTCCCTTTCTTGACTGGGGTCAAATGTTGAGGAAAAGAGGCCTTGGGTATATAAACTTCCATAGGATTGGACTCAGAAGAGGTGGATGATTTTTGACACTCTGGTGAAGCATCATTTTCTTTGATTTGCTTGTTGTTCCCTTCTTCTACATCACACTCTTTGGACACAACTTTTTGTTCATGCCTAGGTATTTCTACCTTGTTATCAATTTGTTTGTCACTTCTAAGGGTAGTGATGAACTTCACTTCCTCGTATTGTTCATGCTTAGAACTAGAGCTCACCTCATGTTGACCCTTTGGATTAGTTATGGGTTGACTAGGAAACCTTCCATTCTCTCTCTCAGTTAAGGTAGAGGCAATTTGACCCATTTGAACTTCCAATTTAGCAATGGATTGAGAATTAGAATGCAAGCTTTGTTGGGTATCTTTTTGGAATTGAAGTGAACTTTGCATGAAAAGTGGAGAGTGTCCTCAATGGATGACTTCCTAGTTTGTGTAGGATATGGTGACAACTGTTGAGTTGATGACTGACCGGAAGCTTGAGGATTAGAATGAGTGTTGGAATTCCCATATGGAACTCCTTGATTTGACCCTTTGGACCATGATAAATTTGGATGTTTAGTCCAACCAGAATTATAAGTTTGTGAATAAGGATCATTGTCTGGTCTCCTAAAAGCATTCAAGGCATGGGCTTGCTCAGATGCATGTTCAGAAAATGTCATATTAGATGGACAAGACATTGTGAGGTGGGTTGGGCTTGAACAGATGGAACACACCTCAGATTTAGGTGTCAATGGGGGCCCACTAACTAACATCAAAGCATCGACTTTTCGAGCCAATGACTCAATTTTTGTATTAAGGTCTACAGTACTTCCTATCTCATATATGCCACCCTTCTGTTGAAGATGAGTATTCCTTTCCACCCTAGTTGAATAATCCCATTGTTGGGAATTTTCACACAAAGTTTCAAAGAAGTCCCAAGCTTCGATGTCACTTTTATCCATAAATGTTCTTCCACTAGTGCATCAACCATGCGACGGTTTTGGGGTGTTAAACCATCGTAGAAATATTGAACTAGTCGCCACTTCTCATATCCATGGTGGGGACACTTAAGAAGTAAATCTTTCCATCTCTCCTAACATTCATAAAATTGTTCAACCTCTTTTGTGTAAAATTTGAAATTTCTCTCCGAAAGGAATTGGTTTTATGAACAGTGAAGAACTTGTTCAAGAATTTTTTTGACAAAACATCCCAAGTAGAGATAGATCCTGATTCTAAAGAATTCAACCATGCCTTCGCCTTATCTTTTAAAGAAAAGGGAAAGAGACGTAGACGAATGGACTCATCAGAGAAGTTTTGGAACTTGAATGTGGAACAAATATCTAGAAAGTCCTTGACATGATAATATGGATCCTCACTATTTAGACCATGGAATGTGGGCAGAAGTTGGATGACACTTGGTTTAAGCTCAAAGTGTGTGGCCGTTGTGGTTGGCAACACTATACATGAAGGTGTTCTACATTGGACAGGGGCAGAGTATTCCCTAAGTGTTTTAGGCGCAACCTCTTCTCTCATCTCAACCAAAGGTTTATCCAATTTATTTTTACCTTTAGATATTTTCCTAAATGTTCTTTCAATTTATGGATCAAAGGATACTAATTTTAGATTTTGAGATCGACAACCTTGCATATACTAGACACACACTCAAGAAAGTTAACAAGGATATACCTAGCAACCAAACAAGTCAAACAAGTATTGTTTTATTTTTTTTTCTAATTTTCTTTGTGAGAATTAATTCAAGGGCAATGTTAATGTTTATTTTCTAATCTTGTAGAGAATTATCAGGAATAACCACAATAATTCTCTCCTAATTAGAGCTCCTACTCTCTTCCAAAGTAAATCAAAGGATGACCAGTTAAGGCCTGCCAACTAAACAACCAGGTGGGTTCCCAGGTAGGTGGAGAGGCACTAGGCCTGGTTAATGACGGGACGTCCACACAACCTTAAGCAACAAAGTCGCCGTTTGACGGAACCTTTCTAGACATTGTTAAGTTGGAAGGTGCTCACTGGAGTTACCAAATATTATCTTTTTCCAAGAGGGTCCTATGAGCTATATGAAAATCCTAGGGCCAACGTCTACTTGATTTTAGATTAAAAAATTTAGGCTTGGGTTTGACAAATGAAAGGAGATTTTTAACCTAGGTGGGCAAGGAATTGGTGATGAAATCCAATCCTTATCTTGTTAGGGGTTAGTGCCCTTACTAAAATTTTATGCAGAATGCTAAATTAAAATGCACAAATAAAACAAGTAAGAAATAAAGGAGAGAAGAAAAGAAAAAAAAACAAAAGAATAAATAAATACAAAGGAGTGAATGTGTGAACTTTTTTTTTTTTTTTTTTTTCAAAAATAAGTGTACTAACAATAATAAAAGAAAAGAAAAAAAACAAAATTAAAAATAAATATGAATGAAGAAAGTGTGCTCCTAGAAAAAAAAAATCTATGTTATTCTAATCTAAACAAAAAATAATAAATAATAATAAAATAAAAATAAGGTTAGAGTCACTTACCTGAATTGCAAAATTATGCAATAGTGCGATTTTTTTTTTCTTTTCTCTTTTATTTATTTTTTTTCTTTACACCCCTTTTCTGTACCAAGCGTCTTGAAGTTGAGGAAGCAGCAATATCAAACCTGTAAAAGGATGACAATGACTTGGATGTTGCTTGGAATTAAAGGAATCATAGAAATTTGGAATGAAAAAAAAAATAAAAAATAAAAAAAATAAAAAAAAATAAAAATAAACCTAAACTAAGAATTATGATAAATAATAATATTCAAATTTAATTCTATCAAATACAATCCCCGGCAACGGTGCCAAAAACTTGATGTGAAATTTAGAGTAACCCAAAATATAGATTAACCCAAACCAAATTTTACTCGCAAGTATACGAATCATAGTAGTAAAGAGTACAAGTATTGTGAGGTCATTCCCACGAGGATTGATTAGACAAATTAAATCTAAAAATTACTATCTAACTAATTCAACCAAATATTGATGATTTTGATAAAAGAATAACTATAAAAGAGATGAAAGAACAATGATAAAGAAAATACCAAGGCTTTGATTCCACCACTAATCAATACAATTCCATTTTTCAATTGAAGTTATTAAATAGCCAAATAATCTTCACACATCCAATAAAAAATAATTATAATCAAACATATGGATGGCCTATCCGGGTTAGGGCATAGGTTCAATTAAATATTTATTATCTTGATCATGAATAATAAACAAATAATTGAAAGAATAACATAAATCACAACTAAATATCCATGGTCAGACATAAATAATTATGATTTACTTTCTTCTTCTTAAATCGCCAAATAAGATTACATGTTCATGGTCAGACACAAGTAACCTATATGCTAAAATTCCAATAAATTCAATTAAAGTCTTGGTTAAAGCACATAAAATTGAAAGTATAGGAAAACATTAAAATAATAATAAGAAGAATTTAAATGAAAGATTCAACTACTTATTTCAATTGAAATAATAGAATTGTAAATGAAAAGGGTTTCCTCTCAGCCCTGGCCGAGAGAATTAGTTACACATGAAGAAAAAAATAATAAAACAACAACCAAACCGAAATTGAAGATGGAAGAACGCCTTTGCTTTCTCCGTGGATTGCACCAGTCTTCTCTTCTTTTCCTTGGCTCTTGATGATCCTTTGTGCATCCATATATGCCCTATTTATAGGGGTCATCAAGGTTTCATCTAGGAAAGTAAATAAGAGAATACAATATTCACATATTTCTTTTCCTAATTGGTAATATCTTGCAGCCCACTTTTGACCAATTTGGAGAGTAAATTTGGAAGATATTGGTGAGATACTCTTTTCTTGTTAATCAAGTCCTCTTCCCACAACCATTGATTTCATTCCATTCTGATCGTTCCTTCAAAATCAATATTCTTTAAATTGAATCAGATTTCTAAGAACACTAGGCTCACACAAATCCGAACAACGGGCTGAAATATATGGCCCAAATACTAAGACGTGGGCTAAACAGATTTTGAGCTTGTTTAGATGGATTTAACCCATTTGTACCAGAAATCACCAATAACCTATAAAAATATAAAAACACAAATATTAATTAAAATAATTTAAAATAAATGACTAAAAAATATATTTTTGGAGGTTAATCGTGTATGAATTATGCACTTATCAATGATCATAAGAATAACATAACAACAATGCAAGTATAATGATCATCATAGACACTCTCCCCCTGAGAATATACTCACCCTCAATTAAAAACTCTTTCCCCCTTAACCAAACAATCTCTCCCTTACTAAGTATTTCTCCCCCTTTTTGTTACTGAAATGACAAGCAAAGATATAATAATCAAAACATATGAGAGATACAAAAGAACAACCTCAAAATGCAAACATAGGAAAATATCACAGAGGAGACGCACAAGAATCTAAGCCAAACACTAAATACTAAGATAAAGTACTCTATAAGATTATATCCAGATTCTCAAGTAACATAAATCTCTACAATGCATGAACTTACAGATTAATTCATGAATGCAAAATGCTCAATTAAAAAAATATATATTTTTGTTCTTAGAAACATGTGAGTAGGGCATGATAGACAATGAACTAATCATTAACACATCATATCCGCATACTTGACTTAGCTATTATACACATGATAGTGAAGAAAATCAGCACACGTACCTTGTAGTTATAAGCAGTCACAAGGCAAACTTTACATAACATTTACATATATGAAAAATATTCAGGTGAAAGCAAACAACTAAGATGAAAGCAATACGTACTAATTCTAATAATCTCCTCACTAATCGTGATGATACTTCAGTCCAAAACCCAAGCTAGAAGTCAAATATTTAGCTCAGATCTTATTGCAAATTAAGGGAAAATACAATATACTAATTTCTTTTTGTCACACAATTTAATCTTTTCCGCATTTTCACCTCATCCCTTTTGATCTTTCTAAGCTCCGGACTTTCCAGCGAGGATTTTTAGTCCCGACCAACTGGACCCGAGCTTCTCCCTTGGGATTTTTGCTCATTAATATTCTCCCCTTTTTACGCGAACACTCTTCTACTTTGTGATGGGAGGCCCGATTACTCAAATCGAAGAACTACTTTTTGCATTTCTATATTTTGATTATCTCATTATTTCCTCTTTCAACATTATGACAACATTCATAAGCATGCAAAAGGTATTTCAAAGCATAGATCAATCTAGAATAGCTCATGAACCTACATATTACTTCAGATTAGATGAAAAAGACTAAAAGTTTTAACAAGTATCACACTCATCTCCGAAACAAACACCCAAAGTTAATGAGTTCTAAAAAAAAGTACTTAAATATGTCAAGTGAACAACTCATATTATTGGGTCAGACTAATACCTCCAATTCTCATAAGCATAATAAAATAAGTAAATATGAGAATATAGTGAAATATGACAACTATTTGTACCCTTAGCCAAGCTCAACATGCTAAGAATTTTTTTATTTTATAATTTTTATGAATTTTTTTTTCATAATGATGCATGCATGAATAATTCTAATAGTAGCAAAACATGATGCATGTATAATAAAAAAATAAAAATAAACATGCAAACAAAACAAAATGCATGATAATGTATCAATTCTAGGATAAAAGATTTCTAGAATGATACATATGAAGAAATATTTCCTAATGATAACATGCCACTAGATTTTCTAAGATGCACATGCTTTTGAAAATCTAATAGTTTTGTAGAGATGTCTGTCGACCGAGAATCTGTGTATTTATACTCAAGACCTTTCTCAGAACTAGAGTCATGCGCTTTACATGCAGTATGCGCAACCAAATAATGTAGTTCATATTTCCTAACCCACACTTGTTTAATTTTCGGTATTCTATTTGCTAACCTAGACAACCTCTTCACATCTTCACTTAACACCCAAATTTGATTTTCAACATTGGGTTTTTTTTTAGTTCTATGTTTCCACTCTGATTTTAAAGTTTATCTTCTTAACTTTGAATACACGGGTCGAATGTGACCTTTCACTCCACAGTGATGACATATTGGGATAAACCTTTGAAAATCATTGTTCAAACCCTTGTTGAATCTAGAGGTAAAAAGATGCTTACTCTCAACTAGTTTTCTGACATAAGATTGAGCATTATAATTCTTATCAGACTTACTTTGAGAAGACCTAGATTTTACATGGGATCCCTTAACAAAGGTAGTTTTGGGGATGACATTAAACTTACTCGGTGTTCCTACAAATCCCAAACCTTTAATATTTCCCACAGATTTACCTACACTTAACATATGATCAAGCTTAAGAGTTTCACTAGACCATCTATGAATAGTTGAGTTAACATCCTTCAAATCCTTTTCCAATCCCTCAATCCTTATAGATTTCTCACTCAATTCCAATCTTAGAGTTCCTAATTCCTTATTGAGACCATCTACCCTCTTCAAAGCCTGAGTCCTTTCTTGTTCAGACTTGGTCAACTCTTCTCTTACAGTTTGTCTCTCTTTATCAACATTGTTGAACTGAACTATATATTTTGAGAAGACTTTGCTAATATGAATAGACTTTTCATAAAGTTTATTGTATGCATCTTCATACGAGTCCCCACGATCTTCATTATCCTCATAATCTTCATCCCTAGACATTGCCTAACTTGCAGCAATTTCACCGACCTCTTTACTTTGTGCAGCAAACACGATGAAATTCTCAGACTCATCAGCCACGCCAGACTCAGCAGAGTCACTAACTGTTCCATCATCTGATCCATCACTCCAAGTAACAACTAGACCTTTTGTCATTTTCTTCTAATTGGCACACTCAACAGCTATGCGACCGAACCCTTGACATTCAAAACATTGATGTTTCTTCTTTTTAGGGTCAACATTGTCATTCCGATTTTGGACTTTTCTATTTTTAGAATCATGTGATTTATCTCCAATTTTTTGTCCTTTAATCAATTCTTGACCACAAGAAGATTTTAAAAACTTATGAAACTGCTTCATGATAAAATCAAATTGTCTTGGTCTACTCTCACCCTCCTCATCAGACTCACTAGGATCCTCCTTAGTGGTTTTAAAAGCTATGTTTTTCTTTTTTGTGCCGCTAGACTTCTTCGAGGATTGAGCACACATCTCCATCTTATAGGATTTTAGATTCCCTGCCAATTCTTCAAGTTTAATCTCTTTGAAACTCATGATTTCAGATATGACAGTAACCTTAGACCGAAAACGTTCAGGTAGAGACCTAAGAATTTTCTTCACTATGGTAGTCTCGGAAATAGGCTCTCATAGATTGTGACAACTAGTTACAATATCAGTCAGTCTAGTCTCAAAATCAGTGTAAACTTTATCCTCCTCCATCTTAAGCTGTTCAAATTGTGAATTTAGAATTTAGAGTTTTGACTGTTTAACTTTTGAAGTCCTTTCATGAGTTACTTGGAGAATATCCCAAGCTTCTTTGACAATTTCGCATGTGGCAATTCTCTTAAACTCACTCACGGTCACAACGTTATATAAAGCATTCAAAGCTTTGGAATTCTAACTCGCACTGTTTGACTCAGCAGTAGTCCACTTATTTGACAGTTTTACTCTAGATTCATTAGTAGTAGCGTCTTTCACAGTGGGAGGTGAATATCCAACCTCTACAGCAAGCCAAGCTCTCTCATCTAGAGATTTCAAGAACACTCTCATTCTCGTTGTCCAATAAGTGTAATTTGAGCCATCAAACAAAGGGGACCTAGATATGCACCCACCTTCACGAGATAAATCCGTCGCTTAAGTTTAGAATCAAACCCTAGGTAGTTAACCTAAAATGGGATAACCACGCTCTGATACCAATTGAAATTACCTAGACGATTAAGAAAAACAGCCTAGGGGGGGGGGGGGGGGGGGAGGGGTGAATAGGTTTTTTATGGATTTATTGACAAATTAAAAATAATTACGAAAAAGTCAATTTAATCCAATTCTTAAACAAGATAAATCATGCAAAGACTAATCGAAATGCAGAAAATAAAGCAATAGAGACACAATATTTTTACGTGGAAAATCTTAGAAAGACTCAAAGTAAAAACCACGGATACGCTCGGGTATTGATGCACTATGAATCAAGAGACATACAGACTCTATGAAGTTTTAGACTTACAAATCTCTCCATATCTGCCTTTCTCCACTCGACGTCTGATAACCTTGAATCACTCGCGCTCCACGAAGCTTTCGCTCCACTCTGTACTCTGACGGCTCCGCTTCTCAACGGATCAATGAACCACAAAGCCTCCTGCTCCGATCTCTGCACTCAGACAGTTCCGTTTCTCAAACGGATTTAAGCAACTACGTTGCACAATGTGGTATATAGATTTTTTAGAATCTATGTCATTCAATTATGCATAAGATCATTGATGTAGAAACACAATTGAACAAACCCTAAACAAAAGAGAATTAGAAGATATAGAATCACTCAATGATTTTCTCTCTCTAACTCTATCTCTGTAGAAGAATATGAATCTATAGAAAACTTGCAGAAATCTCTGAAAGGCTCTCAAAAATTCTAGGGCTCTAGGGCTGCCTCACATCAGTAGAAGACCTTGGTATTTATAAACAATGCCAAGGAGAAACCCTAATCTTTCCCTTTTTCGTAATTTCACACCAAACCAAGTAAAACCCTATTTTCTGACGAATATTATGTTTATGGCATAGATCTCAATGTGTAAAGTCGCAGCCGCCTCAAAGGAGAACAAGTTGGGGGCAAAACGGAAATTTTCAGCATCATAACTCGCCAGAACTCTACGCCTAGGGCGTAGGACCAAAATGGCCGCGTCTGCTTTAGGTGTAGAAATGACACTTTTTGTTGCTGTGGGTGTAAGTCAGGTGTAACAAAATACTTGGAACCAACTTTTCTTGATAGTTGTGTCATTTGAACCTCCTCGACTCACTTGTTAAATTTTTTGAAGTTGTGGCTTGAAACAAATGACGTTTCTATCCTTTGGGAGACACTTTTTACTTAAACTTGCTTCCTCTTCAATTTTTTTGTATTATTCACTTCTTTAGGCTTGATTTGAATTTGACGAAATTTGTCGATGCCTATTAAACCTACCCGACTCCACAATTCACTCAACATGACAATTCACACATGGTTATTGTCTAGAAAATGCCAAACACAAATAATACTATAAATGCTATAAATGTTTTTACAAGGAGAAACATAAAGTAAAATCATGTTTATTAATTATTGATTATGTCAAAAACAAAAACAAAAAATAGAAGTATGTTTAATAAAATATGTTTAACATAATAATAATAAAAAATTAATTGTTTTTTAAAAATATTAAAACTATTTTAAAAAAAATTAATCAATATTTTTCCAAAATTTTATATTATTTATTGATTTATATTATTTGATATGTAATATTTATTTATTTATTATTTTTATTTTATTACTTAATTTTAATTATTTATTACTCATTTTTATTTATTTAATACTTTTTGTATTAATCATTTTATTTATTTAATAATGATTTAATTATTTATTATCTATTTTATTTTACTTATTAATTTTTTTATAATTATTTATTACCCATTTTTTAAATATTTTTTGTTTATTTATTATTTAATAATTAATTTATTAATTAATCTTTTTCATTTATTTATTTTTATTATTGATAATTAGGATTAGTGAGTAACAAAAAGAAAAAACACATTTTGTTTTTTACTTCCTTTTCTCTTTATTAGTGGAGGAAATGTTTCCTTTAAGTTAGAAAATATAAGTAAATTAAGAAACATAATTTTATTTGGGCTAATTTCATTTATACTCGTGAACTTTAATTTGACCTCATTTGGTTTGCATAAATTCAACCACCCTTTACTTTTGCCAAAGTACATTATTTGCACTCCTAATGTCATTTTCATAGCTTTTTAAACATGACATCACCCAAAATTTTAATTTAATACCTAAATTAATCCTGAAATGAAATTAGCCCTATCCTAGTATTTTCCCACCTCAATTTTTCCCACAATTATTTTATTATTTTTAACCGATAAAAATTAGGCATTTTCAAAGGTCTTCCTAAATTATTAGTAATCCTAATTTATTTTTTTTACATTTCAGGAAGTAAAAGTAGGAAATGTTTAAAAAATGAAGGCTTGTTAGGGTTGCAATTCTGAAAATAGTTTTCTGTTTTTTAAAAATTGAAAATATAATAATGGAACAAAAAATCTAATTGGTTAGATTTTCTGAAAACTGTTTTAAAAATATTCAGTTATAAAATTTTGAAAACAATTTTCAGAGATTGAAGCGAACCATATATATAATTTTTGTATATAGGTGATCAAATATAAGTGTGCCTTTCTCATATATACACATATATATATATACATATATATATATATATATATAATTTCTTACATGAACAAACATTTGTATCTCCCTACGGGTCCGTTTGGATGCCCTGTTTTTTGTTTCTGTTTTTTTACTGTTCACAATACTAAAAAAAAAAACACGTTTGGCAAACGCGTTTACTGTTCACTGTTTTTTTCCCAAGAAAATTGTTTTATGTGAATAGTGTGTAAAAGTGGTGAAAACACCAAATACAACTTTTAGTTGTTTTTTGAGTTTTTTCACTGTTTAGATGGTAAAAATAGTGAAAACACTAAATTCATAAAATGCAATTTTCACCAAATAAAAGTGGTGAAAACACCTTCATCCAAACGCTTTTTTGTTTTTAATTTTTTCCTGAAAAAAACAAAGACAAATACAAAAACAGTTTTTGTATTTGAAGACAGAAAACAAATACAAAAAACAGGCTTTCTAAACGCACCCTACTAGTTTAATGAAGTTACAATACACTCTTTTCTTTATATCAAGTTTCATATTATTTAAATTGTTAAATTTACGAGAAATTAGGAAATTGTAAATTTCTTATTTTTAATGAACTTTTTATTTTTTGTTTTGTAAACGTACTATTTGGGATTGGGAACACCAACAGGCAGGAGAGTATTCAACTCTCGGAATCCATTACCTAGGTTGCAGAAATCACGAGATTATCCGGTTGATACTGTGCATACACACGCACATATACATATACATATATATGTATATACTCGCACCTATTATAAATCAGTAACGCAACGACACAAGCCGACAGTGAGACACAAAGTAAGCCGTAGCTGGCGGTGAAATTCTCCGATGATGGATTCGCCGAGATTCTTCAAGATAGTATTACCGTCTGCTATTCATCAGAAGAAGCTGGTAATATGTCATTTTCTCTCTCATTCAATCTTTATATATTTTCCTTCTACATTTTTTTTCCCCGAGAAAGTAAATGAGAACCAAAAAATAAAAAGGACTACTGTTTAATTACGTCGCATTTCTTATTGTATTATTTATTTTTTAAAAAAATTGATGTGTGTTGATTTAATCTTTCTAAATTGGAACCAACTTCACTATAACCACTTATTGTGATAATATTTTTATTATTTTTTCCTTTATATATTCAGTGTAAATTCATAAGAGAAGGGTACAAAGTATTTAATAAAAGAGGTGAAGTAAAAGAATTAAGTTGGAGTAATATTTTAAAGAAGCAACACGCTACATAAACAGATAAACTGACATAGATTATTTGAATCAAAAAGGGGGAAAAAAAGAGAAAAAACTGGATAAAGTGCAAAAAACCCACTGGATTATGGCCAAATTTGGAAATTATCCCGTGCACTGCAACAAATTCCATACACTATTATATTTTGTTAAAAAATGTTCCATTGTCTTGAATTTTTTCTTAAAGGATAAATTATATTTTCATCATCTGCTATTAATGTAAATTACATTCATACCCCCTGTAGTTTTGCTAATTATACTTTCATCCCCCAGGATATGTGAAATGACATTTATATCCATACATTTTAATTCATTTTTAATTCTAAAATATCTGACATGTTAAATTACCCATTTACCCCCTTCTTCTCCATTTCTCCTATTTCCCTTTTGAATACGTGTTTATATATATATATATATATGTTAGAATTGAAAAAAAAGGTTGATGAGAACCCTCATGTTCTATTTTATTTTATAACTTTTAATTATTTATTATTTATTGAAAATCAAGCAAAAATATTTTAACGAATATATATACACATATAAAAGGAGGGTAGGTTGGGGGTTAGTGGATATGTGACATGATATGAATATACATATACTTAGTATATAAAATTTCAATGAATATATATATACACATATATAATTTCAACTTCAAGAATGCTTGTGGTTCTTCGATTTCAGTCCATTGGGTTTCCAAATCTGCATCAAATTAGAGGTTTTGATGGTTGGGGGTTAATGGGTATGTGACATGATATGAATATATACTAATATACATGTATATAAATATATATGTATATTTTCAGTTATAATATATACATATAAAAGGAGGGTAGATTGGTCTTTTCACATCTTTATGGGTGGATAAATAGGTCCTCACACACATTTAAGGGTAATTTAATCATTTTACATCTCAAAATTTGGTTGAGGGGGTCAAAGTAAAACAAATAAGGGGTGAAAGTGTAATTAGCGGGACCACAGCAGGAAGTGAAAGTGTAATTTACCCTTTCTTAAATGACCACAATTCCTTTTCTTATTAGATAATAGTTAATGTATTGTTCTTGTTAACATAACTTTTAAGATGATTGATACTATTTTGAAGGCATATTCTATATGTACATTACATAAAGGTAATGAACAATGAATGGTGAAAAGAGTTTATCGGAACAAGCTAGCTCAATTGGAAAAGATTTGGGATAGGGTGTAAGAAAGCATTGATCTCAATTCGTTGGGGCCGTGACCATTGAGATAGTTTGAGCTTTATTACATAAGGGTCACTTTTCACGATCCATGAAAAATATAGAAATACTTGCACTTTATTGCATTATATTAGATTGTTAGTTCTTTCTTATAACCTTAAGATGTGCCATTGCTTTTTTTTAATTTTAATTATATATTTATATATATTCCTTTCCAAATTGATTTGTTGTATTAAGAGAAAGAAAATAGGGTACCAAAGTAAAAGATTATAGTGAAAGCAGCCCTCAGAAGACTGAAATACTAGCAACAACTTTTTGTTTGATTTATGTATCTCACATGATCATATAATAGGAGTACATCCACATTCTATTGAAACCTCTCATAAGCTGATGTGATTAGAGTAATGTTGTAACTAGTACCTACATTTATACTAATTGAGCGAGTTATACTTGAAAACTGATTCCGAATAAAAAATTCTTCATTGCTATTCGCAGAAGATCCCTGAAAAGTTTGTTAAGAAGTACGGCAGTGAACTCTCTGCTGTTGCAATCCTCACTGTTCCCACTGGCCACGAGTCGCGTGTGGGATTGGAGAAGGCTGGCAAGTTGCTTTGGTTTTATGATGGTTGGCAACAATTTATGGAACATCACTCAATCGGGTGCTTCTACTTTTTAGTCTTCGTATATAAAGCGAATTCAAGCTTTGATGTTCACATATTCGATTTGTCTGCCACCGAGATAGAGTACCCTAGCAGCATTCATCGTAGTCCTGAAGAACACAATAATGGAAACCAATGTGCGTTATTTGATGAGGATGAAATAAAAGATGATGATTCTGTTGAAATCTTGGGGTCCTCAGGTTTTGTTGGATCTTCATCTAAACATACACTGGGACTTGACAAAAAGGGTAAAGGTGCAGCTTTGGGGGAGAGCTCAATACCTACTCGTCGAGATCTAAAAAGAAGCAAAAGGAATGAATTAGAGAATTTGAATGGAGTGTGTGGAAGAAGACCAAGCACAAACGAAATGTCAAAACGCGAAATGCCAAGCTGTTATGCTTCTTTGTTGGGTAAATCGAATAAAGGGAACCAACAAGTGATTAAGGATGTTGAGAATTTACAAGCACTGAATGATAGTGAACTTAATGTTAAAATAGAAAAAATTGATGTCGAGGTGCAACATCCAACAAGAAGGGCAAAAAGTTCGAAAGTGGCCAGTCAAAGAACTGTTTCTCGTAAGCTTTTCGGACTACTTTTCTCTGCCACATGTTATTCTAGAATTGATTTCCTTGTCAATAACTTGATAAATTGCAGATCGGAAGGAGTCATTGGTAAAACACGAATGGTCTGAAGAAATGCTTCGTCCTAAAACTTGCTCAATACCTTGTTCCACAAGGAGACCAAAGAAAAACCAAACAAGCGAAATTGCAATTAATGCTGCAAGAATATATAAGCCTACAAATCCTTTCCAAATGGTTATATTGCGTTCGCATAGTGTAAACAATCACGCTTTAGTGGTGAGTTCTTGAATGATAGATGGTTTATTGCTTGAGCTGTTTATGTTGCTTCATTAGTCATGTATATTTTTCAGTTTTAAGTTGGAATGATAGGTATTATTTTCTTTCTTATGCAGTATATCCCAAGAGAATTTGCCATGAAATTGCTGCATTTGAATGGTGTTTCGGCTTTTGTTAAGCTTCAGGTTTCGGACGGAAGACACTGGTCTGTCCGTTATATTCATGGAAAAAATGGACGCTGGGCGATATTAAGCAAGGGTTGGACTTCATTTGTAAAGGACAATAGTTTGATGGAAGGAGATATTTGTGTCTTTGAGCTGATCAATGTCAAGGATTTTGTGCTAAATGTTTCCATATTTCGCTCAGGGGAAGCATATCAACCCTCTGGAGTGACACCCATCTGATTAGAACCTCGAAAAATAGGTATTTTGGTGTTGTTATAGTACTTCTATCTAAGCAGCTCTATATCACCAGTAGTTTTATTTATTTTGGTTCTGTGAAGTGGTGTAGTTCATACAACTCATCACTTCAAGTTTTAATCTAACTTCAGCATATTTCTCATGATTTGGAATGTGTTGAACTTGAGCTATTGGACTTGGTCCAAGCATTTACTTTTGTTGCAATTTTGGAATGCTTGTTTTATGCTGCCTCTTGTGAAACTGTTTATGTGTTTTTTAAAAAATTGTTAGAGAGGATGTAACTTAAATATTTATATCATTCAACATGCCCCCCTCATGTATGACATTCTTTTTGGTCCAACAAGTGAAACAATAATTTCAACTAAGGGTGACGGTGAGGTTTGAACATAAGATATTTGGTTTTGATACCATGTTAACAACCAACTACTCCAAAAGCTTAAACTTTTAGAGTAGTTGGGTAGTTATCATATATGTGTCGGAGGTGTATATGTACAAAGCACTTAGGTATATATATTGAATGTTGGTATACAAAACTTACCACGTTACGCTGTGTTGTGTCCAGAGAGGTTCCTAGCCCAGTTGATCTCATTGTTGGGAATGAAATGATCGTATGAAACTACTATTTAGTTTGGTCAAGGCCTTGTGGTTTGGGTTACGTTTTTTATTTCAGCATCCAACATTGTTGAGTTCAATTTTAATAATTAAAGATTTTTGTTTTCGATTTTTTTTTTATGTAGGTTTTTTTTTTTGAGGTCATGTCAATGTAAATGATTATTTCTATCATTTCTCAATCAGCTAGAATACTTTTAATTTCCCCCAAGTGGTTTCAGGATTTAATCACAGAACTTGTGAGGGTTAAAAAAAAACCCTTAGATTTTTAAAATGTATCAATTATTCTATGCTCCCAAAACCGGCCAATTTTCCGGCATCAAAAATGTAAAATTACTAAACTACCCAGAAGAAAACGACAACTAATGCAGAGAATTTTTTAATTGTCAAATTTGCCCTTCACAAAACGATGCTGTTTGGAATCTTTAGGGGTTTTTATGTTAATTACCCTTTTATTTTTTTAATAATTTAGGAGGTTTTTATTACTTCTATATTTAATTTAATTTACTTATTATGAATATTTATAATTATAATTTGTATTAGAGACAAACACTAACATATTCTGTATTATCTTTTAGCTTTTCTCCAAACATGCATCATAGCTAATTTTTCTTCCCAATTCGATATACATACCCACCTCACACACAATTCACACATCAAATGTTTTTTTGGTTGAATAAAATATTATTACCCAAAACAAAACTAGACAAGAGAAGGCCCATTTATAGCCCAGATACAACACACCCATAATCAAGGAAAACCAGGGGCACATATTCACCCCACTAAAACACAACAAATTGGGGCAAAACCAAAACCCCAAAACGGGGTCAACACCAGGAGAGAAAGAACAAATGAGGGAAAACCCTCAAAATCAATCCCAACTCATACCTGCATACATGGCTAATCAACAACTGCAACAACATCATACCTCAAATTCTCATGGTGGTATGGGTGGTTCCGAGATGTAACAGGAGGCACTTGGCATGGATAGATTGGGGCTTGGGCATTTGAAATGTGATGGCCTGCAATCAATGAGGGGTTGATAACATAGCTTCAATGGAGTATGAAATCAAAGAAAGGATTAGAGGCTGCAGGATCATAGAAGGAAGAAGAAGATCCCAATCATTCGTAATCATTTCTGTCAGAGGGCTTTGCCTAATCTTCTCCGAAAATAGCCTGAATCTAACAGAGCTTATAATGGACTGGAGAACCTGGTTCGAAGGTGAGTACCTTTCATTGAAAATCCTTTGATTTCGCTCTTTCCATACATGGTACACATAGCTAGACAACACTAATTTCCACACAAGAATACGGCTTATCTCCATATTATTTCTCCAAATACTTGCTGCCCATCTAATAAAATTATCCCACGTGCTTGCATTTGTATAGAAACCACATTTATGATGTAGTTCCTCCCAAATTCTTTTCGAAAATGCACATTCCTTAAATAAGTGGTTGTGAGATTTAACATTTTTGTAGCAAAGAACACAACAATTAGGCTGCATTGAGAGTTGGAAGAAAACTTGTCCATAGTGAGTAGTTTCTGTTGTATTACTAACCACAAACAGAAAGAATGCTTAGGGATTTGATTTTTGAACCACACAAGTCAATGCCACTTGACAGAAATGGTTTGAGGAAAGATTGCCTTCAGAGTATGCTTTACTGCGAATGATTTAGAGGGGGAAAAGGACCATTGAATAGAGTCAAGGGCAAGACGGTTAGGGTTTGGTAAAGAGGTTAAGTCACAATGAGGTGAAATGAGGTTTTAAGATACCTAGGCCAAGCCCACCCACCATTAACAATGAGTTGAGACATTTGCATTTCTGTTGAGCAACCATTTATGCCTATGAGTTGAGTTTTGAATTACCTTAAACAAATGCCCACAGGGCAACCAATTGTCATAATAGATCTTTGTAGCTTCACCATTTGAAACTTTATGTTTGAGAAGAGGTTGGGCCATATCTCTATGTTGAAGCAGCTTCCTCCAAAACCATGAGCAATCCTGAGGAATCTTCATCTCCCAAAAAATCTGATATTTTATAAGGTTAGTCTGAACCCATTCCTTCCAAATGCTAGATGTACCATTAGACTTCAATAGCCAGATGCCTAATGATAGATGATTTGTTCCAATTCTTGATTATTTGAATCCCTAATCCTCCTGCTTTCTTGGACTTACACACTTGATCCCATTTAACCTTTGCTCTCATCTTGGTCATTGCTGGTCCACTCCACAGAAATGTTTGAAGGATGTTCTTAATCTTCTTATAGATCATGCTTGGTAGCACCTTTAGATTTTTCCAATAAGTATGCATGCTTGTCAAGGTGGACTGGATTAAATGAAGTCTTCCTGCAAAGGACAAATTTCTTGTTGTCCAATTTGAAACTTTGGAAAGCATTGAGTCAGTCAAACTTTTACAATCAGTTGCTGAAAGCTTTGTTGTGATAAGGGACAGACCTAGATACTTAATAGGACGGACACCAAGGACAACATTAAGAAGCTCACAAATTTCATCTCTAACACTATTTTGAATGCTCACAATTGGCATTTAAATGGATTTGGAACCAGTTCAGAGAGTAAGGAAAATGTATCAAGAGCAGATTTAACAATAGTGGGAGAATCAATATCCCCCTTAAAGAAGACCAAAATATCTTCAGCAAATGTCAAATGAGATAATCTAAAGGCTTTGCATCTCCAGTGATACCCAAAAATAGTGTTTAAAGAAGTTAAAGCATTTTTTATTTGGGAGAACACATCCATAGCTAGAACAAAGAGATAAGGGGAAATTGGATCACCCTGTCTAAGTCCTTTGACACTTTGAAAGAAACCACATAACTCTCCATTAATTGAGACTAAGAAGGAAGGGGTGGAGATGCAAGTTTTAACCCAATAGATGAATAAAGGGGGAAAACCAATAATGGACATGGCATCCAAAAGAAATTGCCAATCAAGGATATCATAAGCTTTTTGCAGGTCCACCTTAAGAGTGCATCTAGGGGAAACAAGTTTCTTATGATACCCTCTAACTAGTTCCTGAGCTAAAATGAGATTTTCCCCTATCCTCCTACCTTTAACAAAGGCATTTTGAGCCTTGTCAATAAGGTTAGGGAGGACTGGCTTAAGCTTCTCAGCTAGAATTTTAGAAATAATTTTATAAATGACATTACAACATGATATAGGCCTATAATAACTTGGGGATTCAGGATTTGGGCCTTTGGGAATTAAGGCAATAATAGTAGTGTTAACTTGCCTAAGCAACATACTATTTTCAAAAAAACTTTTAACAGTTCTAACCACCTCATTTCCAACTATGTGGCATGTTTTTTTGAAAAAATAAGAGTTGAATTCATCAGGTCTAGGGGACTTATTGGACTTGATGGAGAACAAACAATTTTTAATCTCCATGTTAGTAGGAATTAAGGTTAGGCTTTCAACATAATCATTATCCATAGTTTTGGTAATAAACTTGGATAGAAAATCCTTACCTGGGTAACAATGTGGGTTGATCCCTATGAGAGACTGGAAATAGGAAGTGAAAAAATCTTTAACCTCACTAGACTCTGTAGCAACTATCCCATCAGACTTGGCTTCTTTGCACTAAGAATTTTCTTTATATTCCCCATGCTCTGAATGTTTTTGTGGAAGTAGCTTGTGTTTTGGTCCCCCAGAACAAGCCATGTGATTCTAGATTTTTGGTGGACAAATTGCTCTTCCATATAACTGAGACTAGAATAGGCCAAAGTGAGTTGTTTCTCCTGAATTCTTAGCTCATCATTACTTGGATCATCATCAATAGCCTTCTGGCAAGCTGACAGGCTTTCTCTAGCAATCAGCACCCTCCTAGATAAGTCATTGAAATCTTTTTGGTTGAGCTTCTTAAGTTTCTGCTTCAAAATTTTGAGTTTTTCAGTAATTATGTACATAGGAATACCTTTAATATTTCTGTTCCACACTTCTTCTACAATGTTGTAAAACTCAGGGTGTTCACTCCAATAGTTAAAAAACTTGAAAGGGCATTTCCTAGGTCTAATTTCAATTCCAAGATTAACCACCATAGGGCAGTGGTCAGAACAGAAGGGGGGGGGGGGGGGGGGTTTAAAAATGGCACTTGAGTTGGGATAGGTAGACAACTAAGAAGAATTAACCACCACTCTATCAAGCATATTAGCAATAAAGCCATTGTTCACTGCTTTGTGAGACCGTGAATAAAGATGCCCAGTGTACCTTAAGTCATCAAAGCCATTGTTAATCAACATCTCATTGAGATCATTCATGCCCTGATTCCATTGGTCACTTCCCCCATACCTTTCATTTGGCCACCTCACAACATTAAAATCTCCCATAAGGATCTATGGTTCATCCTCACAACTGGGTACAAGACTGGTTAAATCATTCCATAGTATTCTTCTCCCTTCATTTGAATTAAGCCCATAGATAAAAGTCACAAAAAATTTCCTACCAGTGTCCACATAGTTCACTGTGCAATGAATGAATTGATCAGACATCCTTATGCAATCCATTTTCACCTTATTTGGATCCCAAAGAACCCAAATTCTACCCAGGGGAGCATGCTCTATATTAGAAATGAGAGGCCACTAAGATATAGAGCTATGCATATTATTCTGATTTAACAATCTTATTTTTGTTTCAATAAAACCCACAAAATCGAGCTTATACTCCATCATGAATCTTCTAACTTCACAATGCCCTGAAGGGTTATTCATACCTCTAACATTCCAAGCTCCAAATATCATTGGGATTTTTTTTTTGGGGGGGGGGGGGGGGGGGGTTTGGATGTCCTCAAAAAACCTCTGATACTCCTACTTATAATTTTTACTAGTTGCTTTGGCAGCCTTACTAGCATTATTCTTCAACTTCTTTCTTTATCTTGGAGATAACCTTTTGTTGTTACCTTTTTTCACCCCTGGTACAATAACCATAATAGCCTACTCAATATCATTTGTCTGAACCCCTGTGTTATCATAACCTTGGTCACCAGTGTTAACCTCCATACAATACTCATGTACCAAAGTATCATCCACATAGTTAGATATAACCAAGAACCTATTAGATGATTTGGCAGATGAAGAGCCCTGGTTAAGGGGGAAAGAAGGAATGGGTGGATTTAATGGTAAGGGAGATGACAAATTAATCCCAGCTGACACGGGTTATAGAGGCAAGCCAGGGTCATTAAAGTGTTCACTAGAAAGGCCTTTTGGAGTGGAACTATCCATCCCAGAGATCTGAGGCGCGGGAAGATGATGGGCAAGGTTTGTGATTTGGAAAACATCCTCAAGGGGCCTACACTCCTCATGAACAGACTTTCCACCCTTAGAACTAGGGCCTTTTGTCACCTGGATCCATTGGGTTTTAGGTTTGTATTCACCACCTTAGGAACCCATTTCCTTGTAACTTTGGGACAACTATTTTCACCTTGACCAAAACAGTTACAATAGGAACAAGATTGAGGTTTCCATTGGTACTGCACTGTGAATTCAAGAGTAACATCTTTGCTAACTTTCATTTTAACAGTGTCAGGGAGTTTCTGATTAACATTGAGCTCAGTTAACCTTTTTCACAACCATTCAGTCTTACCATTGAGCAATCTGGGCCGTTCGATTCCGCTAAAAAATGGAAGATCTTTGATGCCCAGAGTCGTTGCTTGCGCGCACCGGATTTAGGGAATTCAGGGAAATTAGGGTTTAGGGTTTAGGGTTAGGAGCATGCAGGTGATGGAGGCAGAAGAGAGGGTTCTGGTGGGGACGTATTATTTAGTTTAATTATAAATTAAAAAGTTCTCTAATTCTAAAATCAGGTCAAAAGTATATAGGTAAATTATAATTTCACCCATTCATGTTTTCCATATCACACTTTTCTCCCTCTTGTTTGGATAATTACACTTTGACCCCTTCTAGTTTGGTTATGGTTACACTTTCCCCCCTCCGTCTGTTTTTCAGTGACTGAGAATTTGAAATTACCTAAATGCCCATCATATTATATTATAAATTTATTATAAAAAATCATTTACACCCCCTGAACTATGTCAAAACGTCATTTTGACCCTCCCACTTTTGCATAAATGCATTTACACCCCCTAATTAAGGAAAATGGACTCATTTGCACCCCTACCACTTTTGGCACCTTTTCAGACCTAACTGTGTGAAATGCCTAAACTACCCTTTGCCCCTATCCCTACTTTATTATATCAATTTGACCCCTCAATTTAGAAAACAACTATATTATTCAAAATTTAAAGGGTGTAAATGAAATTAACAAAAAAAAACTTATTCACATATTTAACTAACACAAGTATTTATATTTAAAATATTTATATTTATATTTATCAAATTTGTAAACTAACACAAATTTTCATTATCTACATTTATTTATTTTTTAAAAATATTTATATTTATCAAACTTGTAAACTAACAGAAGTTTTTATCTTTTATTTTGATCTTGAAACATATTGACTTTACTAATACATATTTTAAAAAATAATAGACACACTTCACAAAAAATTATTTGTCTATTATTTTGCTTCATTAATAATAAATACTCTACTTGGTGTGAATTTGTATTTCTCTTTTTAAATTTCTTTCACTAGAAAAAAAGAAGAATAAGAAACTGACAACATTTGGGGCTTTTGGTGAGGGTGAACACATTACTATATTTTAACCCATTTAAGTATTTATTTGAACTTTCAAAAATATACAAAATACATATATTGTTTTTTATTAAAGAAATTAATCTCAAATTTTTTTTATAATTAAATACTTCAATTATGTCGAACCAAAATGAAGGAAGCAATAATAATCTCCATCAAAGTTCGCTTGGCATCCACGTATTTATCAAAAGCATCCTCTATCTTCTTGATCGCAACCATCTCCGAATCTCCAACCAAACTTCATAACAAAAATAGAAAATCAATAAAAACTTATTCAATACATTATCGTTCACTCAGTAATCATCAATCGATCAATTTCAGAATTCAAACCTAAAAATTTCCCCAAAATCAAACCCTATATTTATATATATATATATATATATATATGTATAGACAATTAATGAATAGGAAACTCGCCTCCGTGAGTCAGAGCAGAAGGGTAGTCCAAAAATCGACCACCGACGACGTTAACCCTGTAAGGGGGTGTCTCGCGAGTATTATTTTGGAACTGGCCCAAAATGGTTTATATGCGAGTAAAAGCATTACACATAGGTAATTATGGGAGGACTGATATGGGTATAGCTAACATCTAAACCCATAGCCTTATATGTTGCTCGCCTAGGAAGTACTATATGGAATCTGGGGGAATGCTTTAAAGACACACAAGTAGTGGGTCGCGACCTTATTTGCGTTGTCTAAAAGCTATAGTACCTCAGAGAGGTCAGTAGTACTCAGGGTCATGAAAAGGTTACGCATGCGAAAAGACATGACCCCGAAAAATGCTATAAACATCAATAAAAGGGTAAAGCTCATTAAATAAGGGCTATGGATCCGCGAGGGAACTTCATGGATCAAATAGTGTGAGGTACCTTTAAACCTCGCGAGGTGTATCAGTTAGGGCGTGACATGATTCTGACATGGCAAGGATGTCTCGCGAAGACCATCCTGACTTTGATGCCTATAAATAGAGGAGCACAAGCTCATTTTAGGGGGACTTCCAGACTTAGAGAGAGAAAGTTCTAGAGAGAGAAAGAGTGGTTTGCAAGTGATTGTATGTATTGTTTCTCTTTTTTTTTTTTTTTCCTTTCTACAGTTTTGTAAATCATAAAAACAACAATAAATATCATTTTTGTCAGGGAGTGTTAGAGTGTGTAGAAACTATCTCTAAATCAATCAAATCATGAACCCCCTACATTAAGGTGACTCTGTTGGGGAAAAAATGTCTTCTGCACAAGCTAACCTCCTTTCAGTTCGACCAAGAGGGTGTCCGCCAACAAGGCATACCGTGTAACATGAATAACATGAAACATATCAAGGAAAAGAGCAAAACGAGGAACCCGAACTAGTTCCACCAGTACGAAGGCAGGGTCGTCATGTAAACACTGGCGCGACTCAAGCAGAGACTCCTTCGGTGATAGATCCAATACCAGGATCACCAGAATTGCCACCAGTTTTACTTCAAACTCTATTTAGCATCCAAGAAACTCAAAAGGCTATTCTGACCTTTATAAAAGCTTCACAACCCTCGGAGCCGAACTCAGCATCTCCTCAGGACAAAAATCATGCTCTACCAAAAATAACACATATACAGGTTGAAACACTAGAGAATGAAGCTTATATCACCAGAGAGCAACTGCAAGCTATTTTAAATGCAAAAGCTGATGTAGATGAGGTAGAGACAGCTCCACCGTACCATCCAAGTATCATGGCCTTACCATATCCCGAAGACTATGGGATACCAAGTTTTCAACAATTTGACGATAAGGATGACAATGTAAGAGAGCATGTCTCCCGATTTGTGGATGCTTTAGGGCCTCACAGAAACAATGAGTATTTGAAGTTTAAGGAATTTTCTAAGTCCCTGACGGGTACTGCATATACTTGGTATACTAGCCTGGTTCCAGCCTCAGTAACAAGTTGGATAGATATGGTAATCAAATTCTACACCAAGTTCTTTCAGGCAGATGAAGAGGTGTCGATGCTTTCACTCACGAGACAAAGACAACAATTGGGAGAGGAAGTGACAGTTTATGTCAAGAGATTTCATGAGACTGCTTTACAATGTCACAAGCCGCTCTCCAAGCTCCAGTTAATCAAAATATGCATAGAAATGATGCTACGAGAATACAGGGTACATTTGGTCAATCATGATTTCATAACTTTTTCCTTATTAGTTGACAATACGTGAAGGCTGGGAGAAATCCTTGCACCTCCAACACGACTAAGCATTTCCACACGACGAGTGGCGATGGTAGCAACCACACAAAATGGGAGAACAATTGGAAATCACACCAGAATATCTGAGCCACCTCATCTACCTTTTGGTGAAAAGGATGCGATTGTTTTACTTAATCAGTGGATCACTGATGAGATTATATCATTGCCTCTGGTGCAAAGGATGCCAATGAGGGAAGATAAAATGAGAAGTAACTATTGTCATTATCATAGGTCTATTTGGCATTCTTTGAGCGGGTGTTGGGCGTTTCGCAAAATTGTGCACAAGAAAATAGCATCAGGAGCCTTAGATGTCGCGAAAAACGTAGCTAATGAACCTTTTCCTGCACATGTGGCAGTAGTAAGTGCTCACAATGACACTGAAGAAATGATGAGCATGGGGAAGTGTGAATGTGCTCCTGCTCATGAAACAGTTGATACTGCTAAATTTGAAGTTTTCTTCAATGAACTTCCAATACAAGAGCATGTGAGGGAATTCTTGAAAGAGCAAATAATTGTTGCTCTCAATCACACCATCATAATACCACAACAGGGGAAAGCCACAGGCGAGATTACATTCTCAAAGGCTGACAAACAAGTTTTATTTCCTCACAATAGACCCTTTTACGTACCTACTATTGTTAATGGTCGTGAAATAAAATGGACCTTTCTGGATGGTGGAGCATCTGTTAATATAGTTCCACTTGCAACCTTGCGAATGATAAACTTTCCTGAAAGTAAAATCGTGACCTATGCTATCTCAGTTACTGACTTCAATGGGGACCAACAAGCCCATATGGGATTCGCAAAGTTGGATCTTAAAGTTGGGAAAATCATAGCCCCAACAAAGTTTCATATTATCAAGGGAGAACCTTCGTATCAATTGCTACTGGGAAGGCCATGGTTGCATGCGTATGGCGTAGTGCCATCATCTTATCATCAAGTCATGAAAGCGAATTGGGGAGAGGGAATAATGACCATTAAAGCATCAAAGAGCCCCTTATGTGCTTCTAAATCTCACTTCGCAGATGCAGTTCATTTCTCAGAGTACGAAAAAGAAGCTGGTCGTGGTGTCTATGCTACCCCGTTGCCAAAATGGAAGGATCTGGAAGCTGAAACTTCACTCAAAAGGCGAGCAAAGGAGGTTAGTTGGTCGTGAGTCAAAATGCCTGATGGGCGCGTGGTATATAAATTATGACGGGATTGGGGGTCAGAAGCCTGCACAGTTGGCACTGACCCTGAGACATCAAAGTTGAATCCGCGACCAGAGCATGGTTTATGCGAGGTTGATATAAGAGATAGAACAACACCGCATCCAACCTTTATAAGTAGTATTTAGACCGAGGAAACAAGAGTATCTTTGGTAAATATGCTCAAAGAATATCGTGATGTTTTTGCTTGGGATTATGGTCAGATGCTGGGGTTAAGTACTGGGCTAGTCAGTCATCATCTCAATGTACACCCCGCATAAGAACCAAAGAAGCAACGGTAATGGGTATTTCACCCAGATTTGGAAATACAAATTAAGGCAGAGGTGGAAAAGTTATTAAAAGTAGGATTAATCAAGCCTACTGAGCACCCGACATGGCTCGTGAATATTGTACCTGTGAAAAAGAAAAGTGGGCAGATTCGAGTCTGTGTGGATTACCGCGACCTTAATAAAGCCTGCCCAAAAGATGATTTTCCTCTACCAAACATTAATACTATGGTAGACGCAACTGCGGGACATGAGATATTTTCGTTAATGAATGAATTTAGTGGTTATAATCAGATAAAAATGGCACCATAGGATGCTGAAAAAAATTGATTTTCACACTCCAATAGGAAATTTCCATTATACTGTAATGCCCTTCGGACTTAAAAATGCTGGAGCAACATATCAAAGAGCCATGAAAGTCATTTTTCACGATATGATGCATAAAACAGTTGAGGATTATGTTGATGATTTGGTGTTCAAGTCCAGAGCAGTCCAACATAATGTGGGTGATTTAAGGAAAGTATTACAAAGGTGCCGAGAGTATAACTTAAAGATGAATCATTTGAAGTGTGTTTTTGGGGTACCTAAAGGAAAATTTCTAGGGTATGTTGTACATCGACAAGGAATAGATTTAGACCCAACAAAAGCCAAAGGAGTGTTGGAGATGGTGCCACCTACAACCCGCAAGTTGTTAAAATCTTTTATGGGAAAGATTTCGTATCTCGGAAGGTTTATTCCGGCTTTAGCATAAGTCACTCATCCCCTCATGCCCTTACTAAAATAAAATGCAACATATAATTGGGAGAAAAAGCAACAAGAGGTTTTTGAAAAGATTAAATAGATTTTGATGTCTCCCAAAATGATGGTAGCATCGCAGCCCGGAAAGCCATTAATAATGTACCTCACATCCACTAATAAATCAATAGGAGCATTGTTGGCTCAAGAGCATAATGGGGAAGAAAATCCAGTATACTACATTAGTCGTGTGCTCAGAGGGCCAGAATTATTGTATACATCTTTGAAGAAACATTGTTTGGCTTTGGTATTTGCGGCACAAAATTTTTGGCATTATCTATTGGCTCATCCGTTGGAATTGGTGACTAAAAGCGACCCAATTAGAAATCTGCTTACAAAGCCCATACTCAGTGGAAGAACAACGCGATGGTTACTGACATTATCTAAGTATGAGATTATGTGTTCTAGGCCAAAAGCAGTAAAAAGCCAAGCATTATCAGATTTGTTGACTTTATTTCCAAGAGGTTCTGAGCCCAAAGAATAGCATGTAAGAATAGTGGGTGTGACACGAACTGCAGAATTTACATTAGAATTTGATGGTTCTTTCATAGAATAAGGAGGTGGGGCTGGATTTGTACTAAGAAATGAAAAAACAAAAGAAGAAGTGGTCATGTCCTACAAGCTTGATTTTCCCTTCACCAACAACATAGCAGAATATGAAGGTTTGGTGTTACATTTGATGATGGATCAACAGTTGAAAGTAAAAGTCTTGCATGTAAAAGGGGATTCCAAGCTTGTCATCAAGCAGGTTAAGGGTGAATATGATGTCAAAGAACCACACCTCGCACCTTACAGAACTCTCATAAGATAGATGCTGGGAACTTTTGAATCTGTAAACTTTCAACATGAGTCGTGAGAGGGAAATCGGCGTTTTGATGCATTAGCAACAATGGGCTCGCGACTACAATTTCAAGGGAAATATGCTACTTTACAAATATTGCGAAAAACCAGTTCTGCTATTAGTCATAAAAAGAAACCAAAACTCTTCCCAGAGCAGGATTGGAGGGAAAATATAGTACAAGTTTTGCTAAGAAATGATTGCACAACCATACGGCGAGGTTACCAAATCATAAGAGGGGTGTTATATCATAGAGCAACAGAAGGAATTTTAGCCAAGTGTGTGCCGATGAGTGAAGTACAACAGTTACTAGAGCAGGCTCATGAAAGAATATGTGGGCAAACAGATGTGAGTCTCTACAGGAGTATGCAACGAGAAGGATATTTCTGGCCAAACATGAAAAATAATGCAGCCGAGTTACAAGGTAGATGCCAGAACTGTAATGCTTATCCTTATGCGAGTGAGGGAAACTTTGCGAAAATAACTGACTGGCAGGAGAAGTATGAGCTTTATCTAAAAGGAGGGATCTTGCCTAAGGTAGACAAGTTGTGATTCAAAATATTGGCCTCGCGATTTGTCATCCAAGATGGAAAATTGTTCTGCAAAAGTTTCAATGGAAAACTACTAAGATGCATTGATAAGGAAGAAGCAGGGGAAGTACTTAAATGGACCCATGAATTTGGGCATCAAGGCCCAAGAAAGGTGTTCCAGCAGCTTCTCCTATCTGGGTATTATTGGCCAACAATGGAAAATGATGCTGGCGACTTCGTCTGGATATGTCACATATGTCAAGTGTATAGAAATCTCATTCATGCTCCAACAACAGAATTGCACAACATGTCCACTCTATGGCCCTTTCATACTTGGGCATTAGATATAATTGGATCAATCACACCACAGGCTCAAGGGCATACATGGGTTTTAGTCGCAATTGAATTATTCACAAAGTGGGCGGAGGCTATTCTATTACGACGTACACCAATAGATAATGTGGTACGATTTATAAAAGAGAACATTATCTACCGATTTGGAAGACCGAAGGTCATATTATCAGATAACGGGACTCCTTTTGTTAACCATAAAGTGGCAGATTTGTTAGGAAAATATTCAATAATTTATCACAAGTCAACACCATACTATCCTAAAGGGAATGGACAAGCTGAAGCTTCTAATAAAGCATTGATTCGAATCTTGTCAAGGTTGGTACTTGATAACCAAAATAAATGGGTAAAAGAGCTTCCTCTAGCATTATGGGCACATCGGACCTCACATCGAAGCGCAACAAATTTGACTCCATACATGTTGGTCTATGGGGCGGAGGTTGTATCACTAGAAGAATTGGAGGTAGCAGCTAAAATATTGATGTAAAAAAGTAGTAAGGAAAAAAGGCTACTAGAAATTGAAGCATTAGAAGAAACAAAGGCCAAGGCCTTCATAAATCAAAAGATTTACAATAAACATCAAGCAAGAAGCTACAATAAGAAAGTACGATACAGATGGTTCAAAGAAGGGGACAGGGTGTTGAAAACAGTTTCAACAATTATGAGAGGACAAAGAGTAAGGAAGTTTGAAGCTAAGTGAGAAAGTCCTTATGTAATTACAAGTGAAAATAGTAGTGGCTACTACAGAGTGGAGCACGAGATCACTCATGAGAGAACTGGGCCCCTTAATGTGAAATGGATAAAACTGTATCAAGCATGAAGCCTTATGTTCTGAGGAAAGGTGATAAGTTGAAATGCATAGAAAATTGAAAAAAAAAACCAGAAGCATGTAGTAAAAGATGTTGAAGTAGTAAAAAAACAGTCATAATGTGATATATACAAAGAATATGATCAAAATTAGTGTATCAAAAATGTGTATACATGATGAGGATAAAAGTACTAAAAAAGATCCCTGGTGATAGGACCTGACAACTTAAAACCCTCATGCTCCTCCCAATACATACGAGTCCTCTCAGAATGAGCTATCGTGTCTTGAAGTTTCTAATCCTCTTCCTAAAGTAAGGCTAATCTCCTGCGAGCTTCTACTATCTCAGCCTATTTCTCCTGTCGAATGCCACAGTCCTTGAGCTCAACAAGATGATGATCATAAAGCCTTTGAACAGTATCCAGGCATGTCTCCCACCAGGACACATCCATACCAATTTTCTTCCAATCTTTTATGCGAGCATAGCATCTAAGAAGTGTATCAGGGACAAGGTCCTGAATGGAAGTCCCATAGCAAGTCTTGAAGACATCTGCGACAAGCTGGAGATGAAAGGCTTGCAGGAGTGGCTCATGGATTTCTATTCGCGCAAATTTCTCTGGATGAGCAGCGATGATCTGATCTAGCACAAGAATATCACCGGATAGCAAAGCCACAGATGCCAAGGCACTGGTATCTGTATATTCTGAAAAGAGGGACCAAGCTCGTAAGGAGACGCAACAGTCTCGCGAGAAGCATTACGCAAAATCATTAACGAAGGCAATTCATCTATAAGATTTATGTCTAAAGTCTGTGAAATCCTTTAAGCATTAGCCATGAGCTCATTAACCATGGTTTCGCCTTCAAAGTCAAGGCCTGAATGGAAATGAAAAGATATAAGTGTCAATAAAAAAGGGGGGGTAAGAATGATAAGGAAAACTAGAGCAGGAAAAACATACCCACTTCCACGTTAAGAATGATACCACCAAAAAGAGAGTGTTGAATTTGCGGCCCATCCTCAAGTGTTGCAGCAATCTCTGTAGCGACATCACCTTTAAGAGGCTGCAAATAGCTGTCATCTACATTCTGATCTTCTGTCTGATCAGCAATAGGTAAGCCTGCAACTAGAGAAGCAGTAACAACAACATCAGGAACGGATGAATAAGGAAGTAAGGGGTGAATAGCTAGGTCTGAATGAGGCTCAGCTAATAGCTCGTGATCTGCTGGTTCCTCGCAATCTGCTTCAGGAGTAGAGGTCACGAAGAACACAGTGTCGCGAGATGAAGATGATCATCATCTTCTTCAAAAGTTAGTTGAGTAGACTTTTTCAACAATGTGTTATTGGAGAAATGGTCCTTGTCATCATCAGAAAAATCTTCAAGTGAAAAATTAGAATGGAGACCACCCCCGAGAGAAGGAGGAACATGAGGAGAGGCTGTCTTGCAAGAACCTGAGAATTTATGTGGAAAAGGGTATCAGTAGTATGAAATTAATAAAGGGAAATGACATGTAAGAGATAGAATGAGGTGACTCACTTTGAGAAATCACTTTTTCCGGAAGAGAGGAAAGGATGTCAGCAACCTCTGTCTCCTCTGCACTATCTGGTAGACATAGCAAGGTGGAATAAATTAAATAATGAAAGGAGGGAAGGAAATTAAATAATAAAAGGGGTAAGAAGGCTACCAGTATAGATATGGTCGCGAGAAACCCCATGAGTGCTTGCAAGTTTCTGTGCATGAGCCGAATCAATAACTTTAATATCTTCCACCACACGAGCTACTGTGTCTAATAAAGAAGACAGAGCATCAGCCTTTCGCTTGTTCTTCAACTTAACTAAAGCCAACTTTCAGCTAAAGGCACCTCTCCTGGGTCTGAAGTATCTCCTGCTGCATATGGAATCACCTCTGTTTGCACTTCAGAATCAGTGGATTCTTTGTCCTTTGATGAAGCTTTTTTAAACTTACGTTTTCGCGTCAAAGGTACTTCCTCCGAGCTTAGGGTCTCTCCTGCTAGATGGGTCTTTGAGGCAGAAGTGAAAGCTTTTTTCCTTTTCGCGAGAGGTACTTGATCCAAGAACTCTGCATTAATAAGATTTTTAAACCGGAGAGACAAGTGAACATTGTCCAACTCAGAAGGCAAATGAGGAGTACTGATGTTACCTATGGGCCGGGCATTGGAATGCTGCAAAGGAATATAAATGATTATATTAGTTCCAATAAAAAAAAAATTAATATGAGTGCATACATGAAATGATAAAGAAAAATAGGGATAGAGAAATTACAAGTCGCCTCGCGGATAGGAGATCTCGTAGGAGAAACTTCCACGCGCTCAGAACACTTGCGAGTTTTTATCCTTTTGAGTTGTTGAGGAAATGGGACTTTGGTAGCTTGAAAGGACTCCACATGACGATCACGGATGAAATAGTCTGAAGTTTTACATGCAAGCTTGCTTTTATGACCTCTTGTAGTTCGCGCCTTGTGAAGCTTCAATGAAGGATCCAAGGCATAAAGAGGAACGAGGTTTGGAGTAATGGGAGTGTCATTCATAAAACTTTATAATTTTACTAACTATTCCTTCCAAAATTTGTTATATCCAATAATCACACCACCCCTGCAAGTACCTGGCTAAATATATACAACTGTAGAGAAAACACGAATGCTTTTCTCCAATGACTCGCGATATTGAATAAGCAACCTATCAAAGGTTTCATCGCGTGATAAGAAGAGAATGAGGAATGACCTTATCGAAACTGAGCTGACGAGACTTATAAATATATTTTAAGCGATATGAGTTAAGTTAATGGTTCTAGGACAACATCTTTGTTGATTTCTTCCACCATTTATTACAAAATATATATATTACAAAAATTACAAATTAATTTTTTTTAGGGTTAATTTCAGTAAACCCCCCTATACTATCTAGATTAATCAACTAACCCCTTGTGTGTCCACTTTGCCCCATATACTATTCAATTTCATCAAATTGCCCCCTCACTTCTCAAAATGCCTAAACTACCCTCAATAGTATAAGGGGGTTTAGTGAAATTAATAGTATAAGGGGGTTTAGTGAATTATTTCGGAAAAAATAATATATACTTTTTGCAAAAAAAAAAAAATTGAAAACAAATCATATTTTGTTCCTAAATATGAAATTTTTTTTCGAAAAATACTTTTTTTTGCGAAAAAGTATATATTATGTTCCAAAATATGAATTTTTTTTTCGAAAAATATTTTTTTTGCAAAAAAGTATATATTATTATGTTCCAAAATATGAATTTTTTTTTCAAAAAATATATATTATGTTCCAAAATATGATTTTTTTTCTGAAAAATAATTTTTTGCAAAAAATATATATTATGTTCCAAAATATGAATTTTTTTGCGAAATTTTTTTTTTTGCGAAAAAGTATATATTATGTTCCAAAATATGAATTTTGTCTTCGAAAAATAATATTTTAGAACAAAAATGTCTATATATTATGTTCCAAAATATGAATTTTTTTTTCGAAAAATAATTTTCGGAAAAAAAATCATATTTTGGAACATAATATATATTATATTACAAATTATTTTTTTTTCAAATTTTTTTTTTTTCAAAAAATATATATTATTTTTTCCGAAATAATTCACTAAACCCCCTTATACTATTGAGGGTAGTTTAGGCATTTTGAGAAGTGAGGGGGCAATTTGATGAAATTGAATAGTATAGGGGGCAAAGTGAACACACAAGGGGTTAATTGATTAATCTGGATAGTATAGGGGAGTTTACTGAAATTGACCCTTTTTTTATATAAAATTCAAAACAAATATTTAAAATTCAAAAAAATATATAAAATTAGAAACAAATATATAAAATTCTATAATAGGCCCTTTTTCCATGCTATATCAAACAACTTGTTACATATTCCACACAAAGGAATAAATGGATCTCAAATAATTTGAAGATCGGACATGTTAAAAAAGGAAATTACAAAAAGTGGGTGTCACGACCCATGAAACAAAAAGGTAATCAATTGAGACTGCAAGTCTAAAACAAAAAGAAATTCCGAGCACATGCAATCTGCAAAATAGATTAAAAGAGAATCAGGCTTTGTATAAGTGTACATATGAACGGATAATATAAAAAACAGAGCTAACCAATTCAAATAGATAACCCAGGCAAACAAAACCACACTACTAGATTGTCAAAGATAAAATCTAGATATATAGCAGGAGCAACACTAGTAATCCACATAGAATTAAAAATTGGATAGCGGAGGACGGTGATCGAAGAATCGACACCTAAATAGAATCCCTGATTTTTAATTAATACCAAGATTAAAAAAAAGTTCATGAATATAACCCTAATAAATATCTAAACAAGATTCATGAAAAAACATGTGTAGCTTTTCTCTGATGTTTAACTTACCAAGCAGACAAGGTAATGATTGTGTGTGAAGGTTGAGCGAGAGAGAATCAATAATGATTTCTTTAAAAACCAAAACAATATGGAGAGGTAAAGAAAAAAAACCACATCAGATTTCTGAATTTCCCTCAGATATAAGACTGTCATAGCTATAAAAGGTAATGAGCTGTCTCTTTCCGTTCGGGCGGCAAAGACCAAATGAAAATCAGGTGGCGTCAACTTCCAATTTTTTCAAAACGTTTGGCCGCAAAATCAATTGCAAGTAAAAAAAGAAACTTAAATAGCTACCAATATATATATATATATATATATATATATATATATATATATTTTATATATATATAAACCAAACTTAAATAGATCCAATTTTTAATTTAATAAAAACCTTAACTAAACTTTGATTTTTAATTTTCTTAAATAAATATTTTTTATAAGATATAATTTAAATATTAACTATAATAATAATGATAAATATCTTATGTTTACAATTAATTAAATAATCATTTTATTTAGGCAAAAGTGCATAATACCCCCTTGTTCTTTGGTTGAGTTGCAAAATACTCCCTATGCTATTTTTTGCCCCAAATCACTACCCTATGTTTTTTAAAAGTTACAAAATACTCCTTTGTGCTTTATTTATCTCCAAATTACTACCATGTGCTTTTTAAAAGTTGCAAAATACCTCCATTGGTTATGTTTTACACAAAAATATTGACCATTTTGCCCCCTTGTCTTGTAATAATCCATTTTAATATTTGTTTTCCTTTTTCAATAATATAATTCAAAATTCAAAATTTCACACACATATATTTATTTATAAGGGTGTTCAAAACCGGTTCGGTTCCAATTTCGTAAATAGCTACCAATATATATATATATATATATATATATATATATTTGTTAAATTATAAGTAACATTATTTTGAATTACGAATTTTACTAAATCTTAGTTCTCCTCTTCCTTTCTTTCTCTCATTTTTCCCTCATTCTGTCTACAAACCAACATATTGACATATATAAAATAAATATTATCTTTTGATATTTGATATTTTTTACTTTTTTTGAAAAAAAATGATAATACTAATCGGAACCTAAATTTTGGGTTCGGTTTGGTTTCGATTCCTATTTTTAAGGAACCGAAACGATTTTGAACACCCCTATAAATAAATATATTGTGTGAAGTTTTGAATTATTAATTATATTATTGAAAAGAGAGAGAAAAAAAAAGTTAATAAAATACTAAAAATAGGTTATTACAAGATAAGGGGGGCAAAAATGTCAATATTTTTGTGTAAAACATAACAAATGGGGTATTTTGCAACTTTAGAAAAGTACGGGGTAGTGATTTGAAGTTAAGTAAAGCACAGGGGGGGGGGTGTTGCAACTTTTGAAAAGCATAAGATAGTGATTTGGGACAAAAAATAGCATAAGGGGGTATTTTGTAACTGAACCAAAGCACAGGAGGATATTATGCACTTTTGCCTTTTATGTATCTTAGTGATATCGTTTATACAAATAATATATCGATCTAAGAATAGATTCATCGTGACTAAGTAATTAATTAGTTTAAATAATATATATAATAATTACAATGATATTACAACTATTTATTATTATTAAATAATATAATAACTTATCTATCCCAATTCGATTTAAGGAAATTAAGTTCAATTTAATAAATCCCCAATTCAATTGAGTGAAATTGAATTCAATTAAGTAAAACCCAAATTCAATTGGGTGAATTTGAGTTCAATTAAGTAAACCTCCAATCCAATTTATTGAAATTGAGTGAAATTAAGCAAAATCCCAATTCGATTAGGTGAAATTGAGTTCAATTTAGTAAAACTCCAATTCAATTGAAGGAAATTGAGTTCAATTTAATAAATCCCCAATTCAATTGAGTGAATTTGAGTTCAATTAAGTAAACCCCCAATCCAATTGATTGAAATTGAGTGCAATTAAGCAAAATCCCAATTCAATTAGGTGAAATTGAGTTCAATTTAGTAAAAATCCAATTCAATTGAAGAAAATTGAGTTCAATTTAATAAATCCCCAATTAAATTGAGTGAAATTGAATTTAATTAAGTAAAAACCAAATTCAATTGATAATACTTATGAATATGTCAGTACTTGTAAAGAATTAATGTTATATTTCATTATTAATGAATGTTTGGAAGTTCATGAGATCAAATTACAGATTAATTATAGTTTGCTTAATTATACTTGTACATATATAGTTATGTTTTATTAAAAATTGAGAAACAGAAAAGAAATATGAAATAAATATATAAGTTATTTAAAGGTAAAAAGTTTACCATTCTGTATCAAATTAAAAATTTGTTCCAAAAAGTGTACTATTTTGCAACAAAAATACAAATTTGTTACTAAAAATTAAAGTTTAGGCAACAAATCGAAAAATTGTTGCAGAAAGCTCATCATCCGCAACAAAAACTTTTGTCACTAAGGATCAAATAATTTGCAACAATATATTTTGTAGCTAAAAGTGTATTTGTTTGTCACTAAATGCAAGCATTTTGCAACAAATTTTATTTTTGTAGCAAAAAATACACTTTTTTGGCAACAAATATAGAAATTTGTAGCTAAAAGTAAAATATCTACTACAAATCCAATTTTTTTTCAAAAGATTAAATATCTGCGACAAAATCATTTGTTGCTAAAAATAAATTAATTTGCAACAAAATGTTTTGTACCTGAAAGTCTTTTTTTGGCACAAAAAATATTTTAGTCACTAAATGAAAATATTTTGCAACGAAATTAATTTTTGTCTCCTAAAGAATGCCCTTCAGCGACAAAAATGTTTTTTGTTACAAAAAGTTACATATTAGGCAACAAAATCTTAATTTTGTTGCAAATTTTTTTTTTAGAACAAATTATAATTTTGTTGCAAATTGCAGTTTTCTGCAACAAATTTCATTTTGTTCCTAAAAAATTCATCCCTAATACCTATTTTTGTTGTAGTGAGGCCATATAATTCATTTTTGTCAATCAAGGGAAGTTAGCTTAGTTTTCTTGTCAATTCTTGAAGTTTAACATGAATGATGCATATGGTTGTTTGTTGTGACTCATGTATGATCCATATATGAAATAGAGTTTCATTCATATTTGCATTTTCATATTGGTTCATTTACTTGTTAAATAACCATGAGCATATCTTACTATTTGAATTGACAAATGCACTTCATGATAATGTTCTTGAATAATAAATTCAATTGAAGCATAGTGGTTGTAGAAGATCATTCATTTTGTATTAATGTGCTTATAATGAATTATGCCCATGATTGTGCTAACAGAAATGGACCTAATAGCAAAATGGGTACCAAAGAAAGCTACTTGAGTGTGTTGTATGTGTGGATTGTTTCCTTACTCAAGAATTATTGGTTCCTCAATAGTAGAAGCTTTAACTCAAAAGGGGAGATGAAATTAAGGTCTCTCACAAGATGAGTGGATGATACAATTCATCTACAAGCAACTCCAAGTAAAATGGGTAGAGCTAGCACCATGGTACACATTTTCTAATCTCCATTACTAATGTGCTTTCTTGGATGAGATTAAACATGACATACATATGCTTATTAAAGTTTGTTGAATCTTTATTGATATGTCATGGAATAAATTTGATGATTGGTAATGAGGGTGATTGACTACTTGGTGTATGCAATTGAATATGCTTATATAATAGATTTTTGATGATTGGAAGTAGCTTGCTTTGAAATGTGACTTGGATATATGATATCATGATATTAGTCTTTTGTCTTTTCAAGTACATTTGATGCAATGTTTTTTAAAGACTAGTTTTATGAAAGAAAGTTTTGATCATGCATGAAATTTAAAGAATATTGTCATGACCACCTCTAGACCATCAAAGCTATTTTACTTGAATTTGGTTAATTTATTGAGTAGCTATTTCTTGATATTTGTGTACGTGCTTACATGATTTTTTTGTTATATCTAAATCGTCTTGATATCATATATTGCACATTGAATTGAGATGTTTGAACTTGAAGTGAAATGAAGATGTGCTTGAAATAAATGAGTAATCAAATAAGTCCACACTAGTAAACATCAAGATAGAGTAATTCTCTTTGAAAGAGCCAATTCATGAAAATGAGAATAAGAATTACCTATTGGGCTCCTAAGACTTGTAGAATGTTGCACCACCATCCTTTTGGTAATTTATTTTTGGTGAATTTTCTAAAGATGCTTGTATATGATCCTCCTAATGTCTTATCTAAAATGTTTAGCATTTGTAGTTTCAAATTGAAATATTAATTGATGTTAAATTTGTCATGCTTGGATCTCTATGATGCAAAAGGGACTAAAAGTCCATCATTGAAGGAAGCATGTTGATAAGAGAAAATATTGTACTTATATGTGATTATCTTGATCTCTTGTTGATAAGCATGGATCATGAATCTTATGTGCATATATCATAAAAGACATACATTTTTATTGTTTTTGTATCTCATATTATTATTATTTTTATATAAGTTTTTCAATGATATATAATACTTTTAATCTCATATATCTTATATTTTTATATCATTATTATACATGATTACTCTTGTATATTTTATAATGCATAATAATGTTGCAATCTAAGTCTAATAGTGGTGACCCAAGGTTTTGACTATTATTATCCCATGATCTTAATCAAGAAGGATATAGTTAATTCTTTGCACATGTGAATGGAATTGAAATTCTAAGAATGTCACATGCCTCTTTGCATGAAATATTTTTATTTAATGCATTCTTATATGATTCTTCAATGAAAAATTTTCATGTAGAGAATCACAATGCTTTGAAATGTATAAGTTTTAGACAATGGGTTTTAAAACTATCATAAGCCGTGTTTAACTTGAAATATGCTCCAAGAAGGTGTTTTGAATGACTTTAAGTGATTTTCTTATGGATGAAGGTTATTTTAGAACCTATATTGATAAACATTCTTCTTGTTGTTTATCATTTATAACTTATCAAATTTGGTTATTGCACTTATATGGAAATCTCATGTTTACCAATATTTGATGTGTTGTGCAAAGAAGTTTATCACAAACATGCAAACTATTTCAAAATGAGCATGATAGATGAACTTATTTCCTTCTTGGGTAAAGGCTATTTAAGTGTCATGAAAATAATTTCAAATACTTTTTGACACTTTGGTTTTGGGAATATATGGCTTTCTTGGTTAACTATTCTTGGATTTATAGTAACACAAATGAAAATGCATAACATGTGTTAATTTTTGTATATATATATACATTCATTATCTTGTTCATCTCTTATTATTTTAGATAAGTATTTTTACCATATATGTAAGAGATATATTTTATGCACTTGAGAAGAATGCATACAATGCCATCACATTACATTACAAAGACATGTATTTATGAGAGATATTGAGCTCATTTTCATGATTATAAATTTCTTCGTCAATATTCTCACCAAATTTCTCCAAGAGAACTTATTTTGTAAAATTCATAGAGAAATGAAAATGTCTTTGAATATCAATGTGTTAGCATGTCTTGTGTATCAAATAATTTGCAACAATATATTTTGTAGCTAAAAGTGTATTTGTTTGTCACTAAATGCAAGCATTTTGCAACAAATTTTATTTTTGTAGCAAAAAATACACTTTTTTGGCAACAAATATAGAAATTTGTAGCTAAAAGTAAAATATCTACTACAAATCCAATTTTTTTTCAAAAGATTAAATATCTGCGACAAAATCATTTGTTGCTAAAAATAAATTAATTTGCAACAAAATGTTTTGTACCTGAAAGTCTTTTTTTGGCACAAAAAATATTTTAGTCACTAAATGAAAATATTTTGCAACGAAATTAATTTTTGTCTCCTAAAGAATGCCCTTCAGCGACAAAAATGTTTTTTGTTACAAAAAGTTACATATTAGGCAACAAAATCTTAATTTTGTTGCAAATTTTTTTTTTAGAACAAATTATAATTTTGTTGCAAATTGCAGTTTTCTGCAACAAATTTCATTTTGTTCCTAAAAAATTCATCCCTAATACCTATTTTTGTTGTAGTGAGGCCATATAATTCATTTTTGTCAATCAAGGGAAGTTAGCTTAGTTTTCTTGTCAATTCTTGAAGTTTAACATGAATGATGCATATGGTTGTTTGTTGTGACTCATGTATGATCCATATATGAAATAGAGTTTCATTCATATTTGCATTTTCATATTGGTTCATTTACTTGTTAAATAACCATGAGCATATCTTACTATTTGAATTGACAAATGCACTTCATGATAATGTTCTTGAATAATAAATTCAATTGAAGCATAGTGGTTGTAGAAGATCATTCATTTTGTATTAATGTGCTTATAATGAATTATGCCCATGATTGTGCTAACAGAAATGGACCTAATAGCAAAATGGGTACCAAAGAAAGCTACTTGAGTGTGTTGTATGTGTGGATTGTTTCCTTACTCAAGAATTATTGGTTCCTCAATAGTAGAAGCTTTAACTCAAAAGGGGAGATGAAATTAAGGTCTCTCACAAGATGAGTGGATGATACAATTCATCTACAAGCAACTCCAAGTAAAATGGGTAGAGCTAGCACCATGGTACACATTTTCTAATCTCCATTACTAATGTGCTTTCTTGGATGAGATTAAACATGACATACATATGCTTATTAAAGTTTGTTGAATCTTTATTGATATGTCATGGAATAAATTTGATGATTGGTAATGAGGGTGATTGACTACTTGGTGTATGCAATTGAATATGCTTATATAATAGATTTTTGATGATTGGAAGTAGCTTGCTTTGAAATGTGACTTGGATATATGATATCATGATATTAGTCTTTTGTCTTTTCAAGTACATTTGATGCAATGTTTTTTAAAGACTAGTTTTATGAAAGAAAGTTTTGATCATGCATGAAATTTAAAGAATATTGTCATGACCACCTCTAGACCATCAAAGCTATTTTACTTGAATTTGGTTAATTTATTGAGTAGCTATTTCTTGATATTTGTGTACGTGCTTACATGATTTTTTTGTTATATCTAAATCGTCTTGATATCATATATTGCACATTGAATTGAGATGTTTGAACTTGAAGTGAAATGAAGATGTGCTTGAAATAAATGAGTAATCAAATAAGTCCACACTAGTAAACATCAAGATAGAGTAATTCTCTTTGAAAGAGCCAATTCATGAAAATGAGAATAAGAATTACCTATTGGGCTCCTAAGACTTGTAGAATGTTGCACCACCATCCTTTTGGTAATTTATTTTTGGTGAATTTTCTAAAGATGCTTGTATATGATCCTCCTAATGTCTTATCTAAAATGTTTAGCATTTGTAGTTTCAAATTGAAATATTAATTGATGTTAAATTTGTCATGCTTGGATCTCTATGATGCAAAAGGGACTAAAAGTCCATCATTGAAGGAAGCATGTTGATAAGAGAAAATATTGTACTTATATGTGATTATCTTGATCTCTTGTTGATAAGCATGGATCATGAATCTTATGTGCATATATCATAAAAGACATACATTTTTATTGTTTTTGTATCTCATATTATTATTATTTTTATATAAGTTTTTCAATGATATATAATACTTTTAATCTCATATATCTTATATTTTTATATCATTATTATACATGATTACTCTTGTATATTTTATAATGCATAATAATGTTGCAATCTAAGTCTAATAGTGGTGACCCAAGGTTTTGACTATTATTATCCCATGATCTTAATCAAGAAGGATATAGTTAATTCTTTGCACATGTGAATGGAATTGAAATTCTAAGAATGTCACATGCCTCTTTGCATGAAATATTTTTATTTAATGCATTCTTATATGATTCTTCAATGAAAAATTTTCATGTAGAGAATCACAATGCTTTGAAATGTATAAGTTTTAGACAATGGGTTTTAAAACTATCATAAGCCGTGTTTAACTTGAAATATGCTCCAAGAAGGTGTTTTGAATGACTTTAAGTGATTTTCTTATGGATGAAGGTTATTTTAGAACCTATATTGATAAACATTCTTCTTGTTGTTTATCATTTATAACTTATCAAATTTGGTTATTGCACTTATATGGAAATCTCATGTTTACCAATATTTGATGTGTTGTGCAAAGAAGTTTATCACAAACATGCAAACTATTTCAAAATGAGCATGATAGATGAACTTATTTCCTTCTTGGGTAAAGGCTATTTAAGTGTCATGAAAATAATTTCAAATACTTTTTGACACTTTGGTTTTGGGAATATATGGCTTTCTTGGTTAACTATTCTTGGATTTATAGTAACACAAATGAAAATGCATAACATGTGTTAATTTTTGTATATATATATACATTCATTATCTTGTTCATCTCTTATTATTTTAGATAAGTATTTTTACCATATATGTAAGAGATATATTTTATGCACTTGAGAAGAATGCATACAATGCCATCACATTACATTACAAAGACATGTATTTATGAGAGATATTGAGCTCATTTTCATGATTATAAATTTCTTCGTCAATATTCTCACCAAATTTCTCCAAGAGAACTTATTTTGTAAAATTCATAGAGAAATGAAAATGTCTTTGAATATCAATGTGTTAGCATGTCTTGTGTATTTTTCATATGCTTATTTTAGGATATTCATCTCTTATTCATCATTATGATTTTTAATTTATGCACATTACATTCCATGATTAGTTATTGCATATGTGTTTATTGTATTTCAAATGTGTAACACCCCGTGTTATATTCCTATTTCCTGAAATTATATTTATATTTAATTTCAGTAATGACGTCACTTGTTCGTGACGTATTGTTTATTCTTGGTATTTAATACCTGTAAATTTTTCGCGTTTAGTTTAAAAAGTCTACTGGACGACTACGCGAATTCTTATTCTCGACTACGCGATTTCGATTCGACGTTTAATGATTAGTGTCTCGATTGGAGGACGACACATTTTAATTGGTCGGGCTTGTTTAAGTGTTCCGACATTTGGGTTTCTACCCCGATGTATTTAATTGGGCGTCTCGTTATTATTTCGGGTTTACGAAATTATGTCTGGGCGTTCCGATAATTGTTGGAATTTACTATATATATATATTTAATTATATATATATATATTGATGTGGGGGTTATTTGGCAATTATAGAGGAGTTGGGGGTTAGTTGTGCAATTAGTACATAAATATGTATATACATGTATGCAGACCTTCAGCTTCTCCTTCACGCCAACATCAGACGAACTTCATCTGCTCCTCTCCTTCTCCACAGGCGAACGACCGAACCACACTCCTTCACCTCCATGTTCGCCGGTCAGGCGAGAGAGAGAAAGAGAGAGTTGCCGGTCATGGCGAGAGAGGTAGCAGAGACGGCTGGAGGCGACGCGACTGGTGGTCGCCGAGGCTGTGGACGGCGGCTGTTCGCGGTGGTCGACGGGGCTGCTGGGCGGTGGACGGCAGCGGCGACCTTGGCAGACGGCGGCGCAGGGGCGAGTAGCTGCGGCTGGTGCACGCAGCAGGGGCGGAGCAGTCGTTCGACAGGGGAGTCCGGCTGGACTTTGGCCATATTTTCGGCAACCTTCCGGTGATCGGTTTGAGCCGATTTTCGGTGAGTAGCTCCGTATATTCATGGTATTCGTTATATATTAATTTCGTGATTTTAGGATGAACGATTTGCCCAAAAATCGCATTTATAGGTTATAGTTTTCGTTTGGGGTATTTTAGATTTAACCCAATTAATTAACCGATTATTAATGGGCTTCGTATATATCGTATAGGTTGTCGAGACGGACATTTCGATATATTCGAAATAGTTTTTGGACGATTTTGGTCGGCGAGCTTCATATTCGGGCGCCGGTACTGTGCTGTTTCGGGCTGTTCGGTAACGTATAAATTAGGTGGGAAACTTTATTTCTCACTCCACATTATTGAAGTAGTTTTGGGTGTGCAAACCCTTATTTAATTTATTATAGATATATTAAATCGTTAATTTAAATATCTATAATTCGTTTAGAATCGGAATTGGACTTAGGAATTAATTTAAGAAAATTAATTAAATTATTTCCTACGAGATTAAATATATTCCTAATTGAATTGAATAGGAATATACGACTTAGAAATTCCTTTGAGAATTAAATGAGCTAGAAGATTTGTAAACGTTGGACGTGAGAGACTTAGACGCTATTCTAGGTTCCTTTTTATTACGTGGATTATCTGTTTAAATTATTTTAAAGAAATGATAAGGGAAATTGAAATATTTTCTAAAGAATTAAGAAAATATATTTTTGAAAATATGAGTTATATATGAAATTGTTTTCATATGATTTAAATGCTTTATTGTATTTTAAAGCATGAAAAGAGATTTTGAGATTTATATTACCATGTGGGTATTTTTATAAATATGATGTATTACATATTTATGATTGAGATATGATTTGATTGTACACCGTGAGCACATGGGTGTTGGTGCATGTAGTGCACGGTTTCACCATTGACAGAGAGAGTTCATTTGGTGTGGTCTACTTCCTTTGTGCGTGGGGCACGAGTAGACGTTTGTGTCGGATCATCACAACAACTGGCCAGGAGGTATCACGCCTACGGAACTAAAAAGCCGGCAAATGTGAGTTAGGAGTCCAGGTAGAGGCTCATGTTCTTGACTCAAGGGTAGTCATGGCGTACGGAGTTGCATGTTGGGCTCTCGTACAACCGTCTTCCCTGTTGAAGTGATAGAGAGAAAAATCACTTGGGAAAGGTCGGTGTGGTAACTCTACACTATGATGAGTGGACAGAGTTTGTATCCGTTACCCTTGGGAAGGGTGTGTTGTGTGTGAGTATCACGGGGAGTGTTGAGTCACATTACACTGCCTATTATTTATGTGATCTCGTTTAACATGTATATGTGCTATATTACATGTGTTGTTGGGGCATGCTATTTATGAATATTGTAAATTAAATTCATATTTTATAAATGCTCAGTTGAAAGTAATTAATGTGGAAGAAAATGATAATATGCCATTATAAATAAGTATAAATGAAACGAATATATTTATACTTGTTGTTGTATACCTTAGTACCCTTGGGGGAGGTTATGCGTGTTGGCATAGTGATTCATGTGGCTAGCGGAGGCTAGTGGTGGACCGTAGGCTTGACTTGAGTTGTGGCCTTAGAGATTGTGGTTAGTAGCCTTAGAGATTGTGGTTAGCAGCCTTGTGATTGTGGTTAGTAGCCCTGTGATTGTGGTTAGTAGTTTGGTGATCGTGGTTAGTTGTGTGAACTCTTTTGAAGATGTGAGGTTAGGGATGATTTTTGTATCAATTGATAATTGAGGCCTTAGAGAAGGCGAGTGATGAGTTGTGTGAGATTTTGATTGATGAGAAGGGGTTATGATTAGGGATTTATTTAGTACTCGAGGTACCGTAGCTTGAGAGTCTCGGTTCTTGTGCTTAGTTCATTCCCCTAAGCATTCCTTGTACGGTGTTTTGTACACTAGTACATGGTCGTTGACTTGTATGTCATTCCTAGATTCCTTGGTTACGGCGTGGTGCCGAACCTCTTCCTCGTGGTATCATTTGATTTGGTGGAGTTGGAAACGGATGGTGGTCTTCCGTGAGTCCAACGTGTTGTTCTTCCTTTATTGTCCTTTTGGGCATTATAGGAATCCGTGGAGTTGTTCATTCTTATGTGGCTGTCATTTCGAAAACGGTGCTTTCTAAGTTTTGAAAGTAAACTTTTGTATTTAAAAGGAAAAACCCGTTTTCGCCTACCCCCGAACAAACGAACAGTTTTAATACTTATAAAATGATCTTGAGATCTTCTTTGAAATGATTTTCAACTTTTAAAAGCCTGTGATGGCGACTGACGGAGACCGGGGGCAAGACGGTCATTTTTACTGTGTGATTTCTAAAAAGAAAACTATTTTATCACTTGTCTAGAGATTCTGAGATTTTGAGACTTCTTTCTCAAAATCTCGACTTGTAGTATTTTGAAAGGTGGTTTCTTGTTTCACCTTTTCTTCGGATCGTTCTAAGTCTCGGTTAGGAGGCTTGGTGTTGTTCAGTGCACACTTATAGTGTTGCCTTTCCTTTTCTTTGGGTTGTTGATGTCACCATCTAGGTGATTGGGGTTTTTCACTTGTTAGGGGCATGGATGCCGAATGAAATGGTTTGAGTTTTAAAAACCTTTTTCTTAAAAACTATGGAAATCCTTGGGATTCCTCTTTTATTTACTTTCATACTCGGCCATTCGCTTTTGGTTCCCTTGTCCACTTGTGGTGTTCCTTTCTGGTTCATTCGTGATGTTCTTTCCTTGTTTGGGTATTCTTAACCTTGACATTGTGTCTCGGTTATCTGTTGGTGTAGCATTGGGACTCCTTTTCCCTTGCTTGGGTTCTTGACTCTTACGTGGTTTTTCATATCCTTAGTGAGAGCGTTGGTGATTAATTGACATTGTTGGAGATAGCAATTGATGTTTGTTATATATATATATATATGTATATATATATATATATATATTGGTGATAGTATTATGAGGTTAATGTGATGATGTGACTTATGGTATCGAGGAATAGATGTGATTGAGGTGATCTAGTTCCTGAGAGGTAGATTCCTCTAGGAGTGGGATGAGATTTGTTATATATATATATTGTATAAATATATATATATATATTGATGATGGTTGTGTTAGTACGCAAGGACGTGGGTGTTTTCCTTCCTGTGTTATCGGGGTGTAGGATTTGAGCCTTCCTTGGTACTATTGGTGGATTTTGTTTCCTGTGGATATTAGAGGTGAGTGTGTTTCCCTCTGTTGGATTTGGTGGTTAGCGTGGTGAGCATTGATGATTGTTAGATTTGACTTGGGTTGTTGTGTACCTAGTGTACATTGGTGAGAGTAGTGTAGACTACTGGTGTTGGGTACTTGGAGTACGAGTTTTAGAGACTCATGTTGTGTATTTATATATATATACGTGTAGATATATATATATATTCCCTATATACTTATGTATACTCGTTTACGATGGTATATGAGCGTGTTGACTTGGATTTGCGTGGATGGGACTAGTTGGGCTATATTTATATCTTATTAGACGGTTTAGCTTTACCTAAACTATCAGAGGATGTGGTAGTTAGGATATCTTTTCCCACTGAGCTTATTTGCTCACGGAGGGAATTTCATTGGCCCCCCTGGTATTCCACGCCAGGTTGCAGGAATTATACGGCTATGGGCAGGATGCGGTGCAACGGCAGTTTTCCTTGGTTTTCTTGTTACAGGTTTTGGAGTTGCGTTGGGTGATGCGGTTACGGTTGCAGAACGACAGGTTTGGGGACGCTAGTATTCTTCTGTCAGCTTCTTTACCCATTGTTATGGGATCATCATGTATTTCTTTTGGGAGCCAGTCTGTTGGCATATCCCTGTTGATGTATTCTTTAGTTCCTGTATTTATTCTCTCTGATGGTTATTGTATCTATTCTGCACAGCTAGGTGCTTTACTGTATCTTATTCGAGCATTTGTGGCTCTGTTGATTATTAGAGGGTTTGGAGGGGTTTTGATTTCTTTCCATTATCTCGGCCCTAGTAGGATTGATGAATGTGGGGCTTGGAAGCCATTGTGATTATTGAATTGCTATTGGCAGGTTCTTGTGTTGTGGTTGTTGTCCGGATGTTCCATTTACAAACGGAACTCTGCCGGATTTTCGTTAGATTCCGCTGCTTAGTTTTATTAGTCATTTGGGTATGGAATATACCATTTCTATCATTAACCCATGTGTTTTCTTGGTTAATGATGTCTTAGTTGGTCATTCATATTAAGGATCACATCTTGGATTCCTTGGATGTCCCAGTTCGGGAGTCTTAGGGATTTAGGAGCGTGTCTGTTGGTATCTGAGGATACTCTTGTGTTTTTAGTATTCGGGTTGGCATGGAGTATATTCTTATTGTTATTCCATGTACTTCTTTGTTATTGTTGACTCTAGTAGTCACTTGGTTTGCGTCATTCTTTAGGAGCGTGACAGCATGGTATCTGGGCATTCATTGCAACCCTTTATGGGTGTTTGATGACTGAATGTCTCTTGGTTTTCGTTTCTTTTTACTTCCGCAATCACTCCCTTAACTCTTAGGCTCGGGTTTCGGAGTCCTAGGAATTTGGGGCGTGACAAAATGGTTGAGATGGAGGTGGTGTTGACTCATTCTTAAATGCTTATATGTTATCTTAAGTGAATCTTCATACATGACTATGTGATTTAAAATGATTTAGTGATTGAGTGTTCCTTGTTTGAATATAGTATGTTGAATACTTATGATTTGAGCTTTCATTCAAACACACACTTGAACATTAAGTCACTCTCCGTTTGAGTCATTCACTTGATACATGTACTTCATATATGAAAATCTATTTTGATCATGTATCATATTTGTCTATGAAAAGCAAGCAAATGATTTAGTCATCATTGTTTACATATGCTAGCATGTCCTTGTTGCCATCATGAATGCAAAGCTATATTTGTAATTTGGTATCATCTTAAGCATATTCATGAAATGTATAAACAATATGAGATTGGGTTGCTTCAAATGATATATTCTATTATCACAATTCATATATGCAACTTGATTCTCTCCTTGTACCTGATTATATCTATTCTTTTTGATGATGTCAAAGGGGGAGAAATGTTAGTTGATGTGTAAGTGTTGTATGCACATTCTTAGGGGGAGCTTTGAGCTTTGCTCCTCGAAATGATCACATGTTACATGTTTAGGTGTTAACATCATTTAGAGCAAGCATGGTGATAAGGGAAGAAATTCCAAAGTTTATGCGTATGCATTATTATAATATTCATTGATTGCATATTGATAGGGGGAGCATTTATAAAATGCCCTCAACTATTTATTGGCACACATCAATGTTTGTCATCATAAAAAAATGGGAGATTGTTGACACAAGGTTTTCCACCATGGGTAAACATGATATTTTGATGATCACAAACCATTGAATGTGATCAATTTAATGTCTACTTAAGTTATGCTTAATAGGTTATTGATTCAAGATAAACTCAAGAGAGCTAGTGGATCTATGAGAAGATCAAGAAAATGTGCTTAGAGCTCAAAAGAAATTGGAGACAAGGATAGAGACATCAACCCAAAGTTTAAAGAAATTGAAGATCAAATAAATAGGTAAAATAATCTTGGGTGAGTGCTAGATTAAATGTAAAGTTATTTTTGAAATAAATTATTTAAAAGTTTAACTCTTTACCATATAGCATATAGGACCATGCATATCATTCTTGAGTCCTTGCATCATTAGCAATAGACTATGCACATTATTGAAGACACATTTCTATGTATAGTCTTTGTTAAAGTTGAGTTAGTTCAAGCTTTCATAAGCTATGGAATAAATGAACAAAAATGTTCTCCTAGAACCATTAACTTAATTCATATCACTTGAAATGGATTCTAGATGCATGTTAAAGTTTTGAACAAAATTGTTAAACCATGAAAAACTTTTGTCTAATATTGAGAATTTTGTTTAAATTAGAAAAAATATTTTATGATCTCAATATTGACTTTAGGCATGTAAAGGACCTTAATAAGTTTCTAAGACATCCTAGGAGTGTGTCTAAGTCATTTCGAAAAAATCTCAAAAGAATTTATGAAAATTGTCAAGTGGGCTAGAAGTTCGAAATGAATTGTCACATTTAAACGATCATAATGCACTCAAAAATGGGTTAAATGGATTGATTAAAAAGCCTAAAATCAATATCTTGAAGTCTTGTTTCCAAAAAGCTAAAGAACACCTCCATCCGAGTTATGGAACTCCAGTTATGACCAAAAGAGTAAACTACATCGAAACTGGGTTGAACAGCCCAGTCGACTGGGTAAACCACCCAGTCGACTGGCTGAGACAAAAGGTTAAAAATAAATTTCGGAATGAATTTTTGAAGACCGAGCCGACTGCCCCAAAACACTCAGTCGATTGCCTCATCCTGGATTTGAATTCTAACGGCTAGTTTTGAATCCAAAGTGTTCCAAAACTTCCCAAAACACCCCCAAACGGCTATATTGTGTTCCTATGCTATATATATGCCATATATGAGCCAAAATGGGTTGGAGAAGAGAGGTATAGGAGTATGGAATAAACCTACCATTTGTGCTTCATTTTTGAATTTATTTGGGTAGAAAACTCTCCTATAGGAATCACACCAATTGTGCATCATTCACATCATCTTCTTGTGATTCATTCTTCATACTTGATTTGACCTTATCATGTGAGTATTTCATTTATAACTCTAAGTATGTGAGGAAGTGAGCTTTGATTTTCTATATCCATCTTTTAAGAGATATGTTGTAAACACTCAAAATTCCATTCTTATTCTTTGTGAGTGAAAGACCAAGAAGTTATCTTGGCATGGGATGGGCTTGTTGAGGCTATGTAAATATTTTTATCTACCTTAAAAAGAGAGGAAACTTTTGGCTCTTCACCCGCAAGAAGGAGCATGTAAGGGGTTTGTTATTCACCCGAAAAGAAGGAAACATGTATGGGTTTGCTCATTCACCCAGAAAGAAAGAGCTTGTGAGGGATTGCTTTTTACCCCGTAAGAAAAGCACGATAATGGAATCCTTGAGAGGTTTTATCAAGGTATGGACGTAGACCAAAGATTTGGTTGAACCATGTAAAAATCTCGATGTCTATGGTGTGCATTTTCTTTAATTCTTATCTCTTTACTTTTAAAGCAATTGTCATTTTCAATCTTGATCTTTATATATCAATGTTATGGAATTGCTTGTGTTTGTGTATTAATGAAGAGGTTAGAAAAATGCATAGTTGAAGTGGATTGGATTGTGAACATAAATGGATTATAGCTTAGACTACAATCTCATTTTATTTAGCTATAATCTACATACACCCCAAGTGTTTGACTAAATGCATATTTAATATAAGATTCTAATTGAGAGTTTATGTATGAACTCGATGTTTTATAAATTGCCATAAACTCTACAAGACGTTCCTCATGACTAATAGCACTTTGCATTATGTATTTATAAATGAGGAAAGTGCTATTACATGCCTAGTTGAATTGCATACTTGGGTGCATGAATTATTTTTTATTCTACTTGAATTCATTATGCATATAATTGGTAATGCAATTCATTGTTCATGATTCAAAGTATGAATTGAGGTAGACACTTAAGATATCATCTTATTCACTATATGTTTGACTAGAGCTCTACAAATATTATTTTTGATAAAACAAAGTCAAACCAAAAAAGTCTCAAAGTTTGTAATTGACCCTATTCACCGCCCTCTAGGTGTCAATATGTGGCCAACAATAAGAGACAAGTTTATCAAATGTTTCACTAAAAACTGGGAGATGACAACTATGGGTGATGGCAAAAAAAATGAGATAGTCAAATTTCATAACTAACAATTTCATCCTTTGGATAGAAGTCAGGAGAATAGAAACTTTCAAAAGGAATGGCATATGGATACCATAAAAATTTAGAGGATAAATCAATGAAATCAGCAAGAGATTTTGAAGAAGAAAGGGAAAACCAGCGAGTGACTTGCGACCTTAGTGAAGTGGAAGTTATGTCCTCTGAAGTTTGAGATGGAGAAAAATAAATTGGAACTGGAGCATAATGGGGAAAATGAGAAAAAAGGAGTAGAGTGAGAAATGTACCTGATATGTGAGTACTAATATCATATCTACCTAGGGAACGGGAAAAATCATTGGCAAGGGTATCAAGCTGGGAATATAATGTGCCAATGAAGAATGATGCTAAAGGAATTCGTGTACCTCACGACAACATAGCAGCAAGAAGGAACACGATTCTACTAGAACCATCCTCTAGTTTGCCCTGAACAATGTATCAGTTGAGCCAATACGCGAGGAAACCAGCTAGTTCTAGAGGCCCATTGAACTTAGGACCAGGAGCGGATTCGCGATCCTGACCAGGAGCTGGTTTTTGAGGAAAATACTCACCGAAGAAGTGATGGCACCATGCAGAATATGATAACTTAGGGCGACTTGATATAGCCTGTTCAGGGAGGAGTACGCCTTTGTCAAATCAGCTACCACGCTTGTAAGCATATTTGCCACAATCACAAAGTTGGTTGAGAATTTTCTTGTCTTCTGGATCAACTAAAGGAGCTTTGATAGGGCGTGAGTCAAGAACTAGAAGACGGAATAAGACTATCACATCTTCTAAAGTAGGAGTAAAATCACCCCACGAAGCAACAACGGTATACGAGAAAGTGCTCCATCGCGATACCAAAGTGTTCAGTGCATCTACATCGTGACGAACATAGAAGTCTGAAAAAAGCTCGATAGAATAAAAAATACCAGCCTTAGTAAGAGTGGCGCGATGGCGGTCCTGATTAAGAATATGGCTAGACCACATCTTCCATTCTGTGATAGGTGCTATATGGCCTTCATACTAGTAAAAGAGAAGGGTGCATCACCCCTTTCAATAATAAAACGCGAAATGGAAAGAGGAGGAATGAAAATGGGGTCAGCTTCATGATCTGGGTCAAGGGTGATGGGAGAGCTTGCAATAGTATCAGAAGGCGGGTTCTCCATGGAAGACCAGAAGATATCATGATGAAGGTCGAAGAAGGGGACTTTCCTCCATTCTGAGGCCTCTGGGATGGGAGGAACAACCCTAGAAGGGGGAACAAGAAGTTTAGGTGTGGAGGATGCTTTAGTCATTTTTGGTGAGGAATAAAGAAGAGAAAATTGAAGGAAATATTCGTGAAGAATATAAATAGGTTAAAAGATATGAGAAATACAAGTAAAGGAAAAGGGTAGAACAGAGTAAAGGGTAGAAGAATAAAGCAGGAAGCTTTGAGAGGAGGAGGGTGAAAAAATGAGGAAAAATGACAAGTATGGTTTATATAAGGGATGACGCGGAAACCGAAAAGACGTATTTAATGCGCGAGGGAGGCGAAAGGTAGCTTAGCCAAGCACATCAAAATTGGTCGCGGATCCTAAAGGATAAGTTATTTTGAAAAGTTGAATTCAGATTAAAAGAGGCAAAATTAAATGCATACATGGGAAGAGGAAAAAAAGGTAAAAGGAAGAATATTGACTTTGCGAAATAAATTTCAACTCCTGAAATGAGTATTTAAAAACTGAGTGAAAAAGAGAAAACATGATCCATCATGATATAAGGGGTCGCGGAGAAGCATATTGCGACAATGATAAAGCATTCGCGAAAGGGAATAATTCACATCAGGAACTTGCGAGGTAAGGATTGTTGCACTTTAAATACTTGATTAAGTACTAAAGTGCAATGGGGGGGAATATAAGGGGGTGTCTCGCGAGTATTATTTGGGAACTGGCCAAAAATGGTTTATACGCGAGTAGAAGCATTACATAGATGTAACTATGGGGGGACTGATGTGGGTATAACTAACATCCAAACCTATAGCCCTATATGTTGCTCATGTAGGGATTACTATATGGAATCTGGGGGAATGCTTTAAAGACACACAAGTAGTGGGTCGCGACCTTATTTACGTTGTCTAAAAGCTGTAGTACCCTAGAGAGGCCAGTAGTCCTCAGGGTCATGAAAAGGGTATGCATGCGAAAGGACATAACCCCGGAAAAGGCTATAAACATCAATAATAGGGTAAAACTCATTAAATAAAGGCTATGAATCCGCGAGGGAACTTTGCAAATCAAATAGCGCGAGGTACTTTTGAACCTCGCGAGGTGTATCAGTTGGGGCGCGATATGATACTGACATGGCAATGATGTCTCGCGAAGACCATCCTGAATTTGATGCCTATAAATAGAGGAGCATAAGCTCATTTTAGGGGGACTTCCAAACTTAAAGAGAGAAAGTTCTAGAGAGAGAAAGAGTGGTTTGCAAGTGATTGTCTGTACTATTTCTCTTTTCTTCTTTCTTCTTTCTACAGTTCTGTAAATCATAAAAATAACAATAAAGATCATTTTTGTCATGGAGTGTTAGAGTGTGTAGAAACTATTTCCAAATCAATCAAATCATGAACCCCCTACAAACCCCAACCATTCTTTATGTATCTATAGATAAATACACATATATGAATCTATATATATCTATAATTTATGTGTATAATGCATTTCTCTATCTAGAATTTATGTATATGGTACTAGTGTTGAGATAGGAACGGTTCTGAGTTTCGTTTGGGGTATATACTTAAATCATGACATTCTAGAACTTTGATGTAAGAGTTTGATAGAGGATGCTTGTGATAGGCCATAGCTATAAACTCTCACCATAAGGCTTTCAGGCGAAGGTCAAGGAGAATGATGCGGCCATGGTCGCACCGGCGACGAGGATGTGGCGGTGGTGGAGGTGTTTGGGTGAGGGTGGTTGAAACTAGGGTTAGGGGTGGAGGAGGGAGTGAAGGGAGATGAGTTGGTGTTTGGGTATAGGAATAGTGGCTGTTTGGATAGGGTTTAAGCTATCCTAGTTATTCCTATTGAGGATAGTTTTGTAATGGGAAATAAGGGTGTTTGGCAAAGGGCAATATAGTATTTTCCTTCAAAGTTAACGTCCAAAAGTGGTAAGGGGTGTAAATGCATTTATGTAAAATTGGGGGGTCAAAATAATATTTTGACATAGTTCAGAAGGTGTAAATAAAATTAACACTAAAAAATATCTTAAATATGATTTTACCTATTTGCCCTTCTAACCTAACCTAACCCTTATGTCTAAACCTAACCCTAATGTTAATCTCATTCAATCCCAACATATAAATTTACATATATATGTAAACCAATATCAAGAAATCTGCAAATTTATTTCACAACACCACTACCACCACCACCACCACATCTCGTAACACCACTGTAATCGTCAAAATAATTCATGGCCCAACTAGGATGGGCCACATGACTGATGGGCCGAAGACTGATGGGCTGAAGACGGATGGGCCGAAGAAATAAATTGGCCCATAGAATTTTCTAGAAGATGAGTGATCCATAAGTCAAGGAATTGTCCTACTTATGGATTAAAGAGTCCATGGGAGAGTTTATCAAATCCCCTGATTTAAGGGATTGATAAATTTGGGTAAATGGGCTTGACCCATTTACCAAAAATATGTATAAATACAAGGCAAAAGATTGAATGAAAGATCCAATTTTTTACCCCAATTATTATTGTTTATTTTTCTACATCTACACAATTGGCGTCGTCTGTGGGAAACACGATTATTGAATTTTTTTTTTTTCAATAAGCTTTTCATTCTTTACATAAAAGCTGAGATTCATACCATCAAATGGCGGTAATCACCCGTTCGCATCAAACTGACTTACCTCCGAATGGAGGCCAACAAGCTGAGGATATGATTAGGCGAGCCTTAGAGGAGGGGACCGCCGAATTGGAGAGGCAGAACGCTGAACTGGTTGCAAAACTGGCACAACTTCAGAACCCGCAAGAAGTCCAGAACGATGAATAGTCCAGCCAGCAGGAGCGGTCCATAGGCCACCGGTCAGAAAGGGAGAACCACTAAGTAAAATCCAACAACGATCAGGACGATCACACAGAATCATCCCTGCAGGTGCTTGGAGGGCGCAATCCCGAGGAGATCCTGACTATGAGGAAGTTGGAGGAAATTATTACCAGATTCTAAATAGAGGTGCTCAAGGATCTGAAGGTGCAGACCCCTATCGATCTGGCCTCCAAGGCGTCCATCGATGTCGTGCAGACCCCTTTCACTGTAGCGATCACCAGTGTGCCCTACCCGGAGAGGTTCAGACTATCGAAGTTTACCTTGTTCGACGGCACGAAGGATCCAACGAAGCACATCTACCACGTTCATACCAAGATGAATGTTTATAACGAAAATGAGGCCTTACTCTACAAAGTCTTCCCCACCAGCCTGACCGAAGTAGCCCTGCTCTGGTTCAGAAAGCAACCGTCCCGATCCATTGAAAGTTGGCTCAGGCTCTACAAATTATTCATAGCCCAGTACTTTGGTAACAAAAGATAGAAGAAAACTATCTCCAGCCTGTTCACCATGATCCAAGAAAAAGGCGAGTCCCTGAAAAGTTTTGTCTCGCGATTCAATGTCGAGATGTCCTCAATTGATAATTGTGACCAACATTCGGCTGTCGAAGCCTTCAGAATGGCCCTGATCCCAGGAACCAAGTTCTATCAGTCCCTAGTTAAAAGGCCACCAGGGGACATCAGAGAGCTCAATTCTAGGGCACAAGGGCATCTCTGAATAGAGGAGGAGTTGGCCATACGCCAGAGAAGAACAACCTTTGCAAGCGTAGAGGCAAGGGCATCTGAACCTTCCAGGATAAAGGATCGGGCACCAGACCGGAAGCGACCGAGCGCTCCTCCTGCACCCTCCCTAGTCCCAGAGAAATGCCAGAGGTTTGAAGACAAAGTCACTCCCTTGAAGGTTACCTTGGCCAAACTGTACCAAGAGACTAAGGGTAAAGGAATCACCGGTCACCACCACCCATCAGACAGCCGATGGACCAGAGAGATATGTTGAGGCTCTATGCCTTCCATGGCGAGTACGGGCATCACGCCAAAGAGTGCAGAAGCCTCAGAAGACAGGTGGAAGACATGATAGCAAAATGAGAGCTGACCGAGTATGTTGCCAAGAATGAACCCGATCAGATCAATCATCTCATACACCTGCCAAGGGGGCAATGGAACAGCCTGTAAGAGTCATTCACATGGTTCACGGAGGACCAGGTCGATCAGAAGTAGAGGAAGCCCATAGATCTCAGATGCGTCAAGCCCAGAAATTGCGAAGGGTTTGGGAAGTCAGTGAGTTCCGAAGCATGAGAGAGGAGGCCCCGCATAACTTTCTCCTCTACAGATATGAGGGGCATTCAATCTCCACATGACGATCCCTTGGTTATCTTTTTTATGGTCTCAAATTGCTTGATCAAGAGAGTGATGGTTGACCCAGGAAGCAGCGCCAACATTATTACCAAGTGGGCCTTTGAGAAGTTAGAGATCAACCCCCAGGAGATAGTACCTTCGCGCAGCCCGATCATTGGATTTGATGGCAGAAGAATGGAACCAGTGGGAGAGATTCAACTACCGGTAACAGCAGCAAGGCGCACGCTCAGAGAAACCTTCATGGTGGTGGATGTCAAACCCTCCTACAACCTCCTTATGGGGAGAGGTTGGATCCATCGGATGCACGGAGTTCCGTCAACAATACATCAGGTCATGCAATGTCTCGATCCGAATGGGATTGATGTGATTGACATCAGGGGCGATCAGGTAGCAGCCAAGGAGTGTTATGCTGTTACCATGAAAAGTCTAAAGAAAAGGGCAGAACCGGAACGAGGGTCACGATCTAAGGCGGTACCCGATGACCAATAGCAATTACAGGAGGAGGGTACGGGGTCATCAATAGCAGCTAAACCTTTGCTTGAAGTACAGATCTACCCCGATCACCCCGAAAGGTTGACTTATATCGGTTCTGGCCTTAGTGCTCAAGAAAAAGAAGAAATGGAGGTCGTACTACGCTCTAACGCTGACATATTTGCCTGGGGACATATAGATATGACTGGCATCGATCTGTCCGTAGCCCAACATTCCCTCAACGTGGACCCCGACACAAAACCTGTCAGACAGAAGCAAAGGCGGATGGGGCACAACGGAACCAGATTATAGCTGAGGAGGTCGATTGACTTATCCAAGCAGGATTCATAAAAGAGGTACAGTATCCGTCCTAGCTGGCAAACATTGTTGTTGTTCAGAAAAAGAACGGGAAATGGAGGGTGTGCGTGGACTTCACTGATCTGAATAGAGCATGCCCGAAAGACTGTTTCCCCTTACCAAAGATCGATAAGATGGTAGATGCCACCACAGGGTTAGAGCGCTTGAGTTTTCTGGATGCGTACTCTGGATATAATCAGATACGAATGAACCCCGATGATGAGGAAAAGACAACATTCATCACCGAATTAGGTACATATTGTTACATAGTTATGCCTTTCGGACTAAAAAATGCAGGTGCAACCTTTTAGAGGTTGGTGAACAAAGTTTTCCATGGCATGATGGGATCCACCATAGAAGCTTATATTGATGACACGGTGGTTAAAAGCAAAGCAAAAAGCGATCACCTGACCGATCTGTAGCAGGTGTTCAATACCCTTAGAAAATACAAGATGAAGCTCAACCCATCTAAGTGTTCCTTCGGAGTGGCTTCGGGCCAGTTCTTAGGACACATAGTTGATCGGACGGGAATACAAGCTAGTCCAGCACAAGTCAAAGCTCTTGTGGAGTCAGCAGAGACAAGGTCCCGGAAGGAGATCCAGGTGCTAACAGGAAGAGTAGCGGCCCTCAGCCGTTTCATCTCTCGATTAACCGATCGGTGCAGGCCGTTCTTTCAAGCTATAAAGGCGGCGAAATGAGAGGTCTGGGAACCGGAGCAATCAGAAGCTCTAAAGAAACTCAAGAGCTACATGGAAAAGCCTCCTATACTGGCAACCCCAGAAGCCGATAAGCCGCTACACCTGTATCTGGCTATATCTTCAACGTCTACCAGCGCCGTTATGGTCAAAGAGGGTAAGGGGTACCAGACACCAGTCTTCTACACTGGCAAAGCCCTTGCTGATACAGAAACCCGTTATATGAAGCAGGAGAAACTGGTACTATCACTGATCAATGCAAAGCGACGTCTTCAGCATTATTTTGAAGCACATCCGATCGTGGTGCCAACTGCAACCCCGATCAGATCCATAATGGCGAAGCGTGAATTATCGGGGAGGGTATCCAAATAGGCAATTGAACTCGGGATTTTTGACATAACCTACGTCCCCAGAACTACAATCAAAGGCCAAGCAGTAGCTGACTTTTTGCCAGAAACATAAACTACAGACTTTTTGGAAGAAAATGAACCTGGCTTATGGATTGTGTTCGTAGACAGATCATCAAATGTCAATGGAGCAGGGATCGGTGTAGAACTCGTGACGCCAAATGGCACTAAAATCCAGCAGTTCATTCGACTGGAGTTCCCTGCCTCCAACAACGAAGCCGAATATGAAACCCTTCTTTCAGGAATTCGGTTGGCCCGAAGCCTTCAAGTACAGAAAGCAAAGATTCGCAGTGATTCTCAGTTGGTCGTGCGGAATTTAAATGGGGAGTATGAAACCCGAGAGCCGAAAATGGAAGCATACAGGAATTTGGTTCTAAAGGAAGCCGAAGGGTTTCAGTAGTTAACCTTTGAACAGATTCCCAGAGGGGATAATTTTATAGTAGATCGTTTAGCTAACCAGGCCTCCGCAGCCGAAGAAAGTATGACTCACATTGTACCAATAGACTTCAACGTCCGATCAAGCTTGGAGCCCCCCGAAGAAGTAATGGTCATTCCATGGGAGCCAAGTTGGATGGACCCTATAGCAGATTATTTGAGGACTGGTGCATTGCCTGAGTCAAAATCAGAAGCCCGGAAGATAAGAATAAAAGCATCCAGATATGCTCTATACAACGGCCAACTATACCACAAGTCTTTCTCTGGGCCATACTTGGATGTCTCACGCCCTCCGAAGCTTCAGCGGTCATGGAAGAGATTCATGTAGGAGCCTGTGACAATCATTCCGGAGGAAGGTCTTTAGCCCACAAAGTTCTCACCCAGGGATATTTCTGGCCCTATCTGTCAAGAGACGCTAAGGTCTATACCCGACACTGTAAGAAGTGCCAATTTTATGGGGATGCCATTCATCCACCTCCGGAGTTACTGAACCCAAAAATTATACCTCACCCCTTTGCCCGATGGGGGATGGATATTATGGGTCCTCTCCCGCAGGCTATACGATCAACCACCCATGTTCTTCTGGCTACATACTACTTTACCAAATGGGTGGAAGCCGAGGTGTACACCACCATCACAAGTAGCCATGTTATAAAGTTCATCTAGAGCCACATCATCTGTAGATTCGGTCTACCCCGAACTATAATGATGGATAATGGCACTAATCTTGATAACATGAGGGTTCAAGCATTCCTGGCAAAACATGGGATCAATCAGAACACTTCTTCCGTCGGCTATCCGCAGGGAAATGGGCAGGCGGAAAGGACAAACAAAACCATTTTTGATACACTGAGGAAAAAACTTGAAGAGGCAAAAGGGGCATGGTTGGAGAAATTGCTCGAGGTGTTATGGTCCTATCGGACTACTCCGAAGCAACCAACTGGAGAGACCCCTTTCGCCATGGCTTATGGGGCCGAAGCAGTTATCCTAACCGAATTAAGAGTACCTACTTTGAGAAGTCAAGCCTGGGAGGAAGGTCTGAACAATCAACACCTGGCCTATGATTTGGACCTCCTAGAGGAAAGAAGGGAAGTTGTCGGGATAAGGCTGACTGCCTATCAGCAACAGGTCAGGGCACAGTTCAATCAGAAAGTCAGGAGAAGAGAATTCCAGGTAGGCGATATGGTACTCAGAAGAAAGATTGGGATTGTAGGTAAATTACGAGAGACATGGGAAGGACCTTACACAATAGTTGAAGTGATCGGAAGTGGGGCTTATCGGGTCCGGAAGAACGAAACAGGTCGCATCGAGTCCAACTCTCAGAATGTTTACCGGCTGAAGAGGTATTATCCTTAGGAAGTTTCTTTTTCTTATTAAAACAATAGAACTGTGTCGAACATATGACACCTTTTACTAATTATAATAAAGCATATGTGCCCGATGCCCGGCACCTCTGCTTCATGACTCTCAAGCTCGTTTCAATAATGATACATTGTATTTTATGCCGGTGTTCTATTCTTTTTTAGATTCAAATTCCTAAGTGTTGAGTTCAAACCTGAGTTGAACTGACCAGAGGACAAATACAAGCCTCAGGGGCTATATGCCCGAAGGCTCCATTTTTAAAATTTCATAAGTGTTGAGTTCAAACCTTAGTTGAACTGACCAGAGGACAAATACAAGCCTCAGGGGCTATATGCCCGAAGGCTCCATTTTTAAAATTTTCTAAGTGTTGAGTTCAAACCTGAGTTGAACTGACCAGAAGAAAAATACAAGCCTCAGGGGCCATATGCCCGAAGGCTCCATTTTTTAAAATTTCTTAAGTGTTGAGTTCAAACCTGAGTTGAACTGACCAGAGGACAAATACAAGCCTCAGGGGCCATATGCCCGAAAGCTCCATTTTTAAAAGAAAATTTCCTAAGTGTTGAGTTCAAACCTGACTTGAACTGACCAGAAGACAAGTACAAACCTCAGGGGCCATATGCCCGAAGGCTCAATTGTTTTCATAAATGCTGAAGTTCAAACATAAAATATAAACTAGCAAGTTGACAAGAAGCAGGTATCAGGGGCCATATGCCCGAAAGCTAAATATTGTAGGAAAGCAAGAGTGAAACAAACACTGAGATGGGAAAATCCTTTTTCATTGAATAAAAAGAAAGAAATTACAGAAGTACCCTTCGGGGTAAGTACAGATAAACTTTAAAAACCTATTCTACTGATCGGGGGGATGATATTCTTCTCCCTTCCAAATAGCGGCAAATCGCTTCTCGTTTTCGGAGGTGGGGGGTTTTTTGTAGGGAACATGCACTCCCATGTGGGCATCAAATTCCTCAGCGATCTTGAACTCCCGAGCTTCCAGAGGAATATGCTCTATTTCGTGCCTCTCTCGCCAAGCTCTGGCCGTTCGGAGATCACAGATAGTGCATTATCGGTTGTACATATCCAGACCTCCCAGGCGACACACTTCCACCTTAGCCCGCTCAAGAGCCAGGAGGTTCTCTGATTCTGCCTTTTCAGTTGCCATCTACTGGTTAGCTGCCTTCACTTCTTCAAGCTCAGCAGCCAAAGCTAGCTTTTCAGCAGTCAGAGCCCGTTTTTCCACCTCAGTCTCTAGGAGGGTTTTCTGCTCTGAGATAGTCTGACGAAGGTCATCTGCTTCCTTGACCAAAGCAACCCGATGGTCGTTATTTTTCTCTTTTCAAGTTATATATGTGTAATGCTTCAATTATAATGGGATGATATAAATTGAAAAGAGAAATTAAATTTATTTTTAAAATTTTATTATTTTATTTATTCTTTTTATATTTTATATTTCATATTTTTTTGTAATTAAAAATATTATTTTGTTAGACAAAGACAAGAGTTAATGGAATAATAAATAAAATTATTTAAATGATAAAAATAAAGTATATGAAATTTATGTTTTTTTAAAGTGCATAAAAATTTTCACACATCTTTTTGTAACTGTAGATATATAAATATATATATACACCTCAGTAGTCTTATTAAAATAGTTCATTTAATGTATTAATGGTGAAAGTAATTTGATTAAAGTAGCTCCTTTTAATGTATTAATGGTTAGTGTGTATATATATTTGCTCAAGAGATAAGGGGGTAAAGTGATCTATTTTCATAAAAGAAAACTTAATGTTTTTCACACATTTGTGTTCAAGAAATTTGGTATATTTATACAATAGTTATTTATCATGTAAGATTCAAAGAAATATAATAAATATAACATTACAAAGAAATAGTCACCAATTTATACACACTAACAATTAATACATTAAATTGGTGATTGTTTATTTGTAATGTTATATTAATATTTACAAACTAACAAATTTAAGCAAGAGGGTCACTTCTAAAATATCATTAGTACTCCATGTATAGAATAAATTTAATTTTGTTTTTTTAAAAAAAAAAATAACTTTTGCCATTACCTATTCTTCTCCCTTGATGCATCAATATAGGTATATAATTTTTTTTAGACAAATTAAATTTATGAAACAGATAATCATGGTATTCTTTACATCAAATCAGATGCAAAGGTAGAAAAGAGAGAGATTTTGTTTTTTTTTTGGGAAAATGAGGTTTATTCAAGTATATCTCTATACACATTTATCCATTAATTATGCAAGTAATAAGAGGGTAATATAGGTAGTTTTGTTTTCAAAAAGATTCAAACTTTATTGGATCTCAAGTTGCGCTTATATACACTCTCTCACACTAACCCGCGAATCATGCTCGGAAATGTCCCAACTTATCCTCTTTTTTCCTTTTACATTGTACATCACATATAGTTAGGGGTGCAACTTGGGCGGGTTGGCCCAGCACAACTGGACCCAACCTGGAAATTTTGGGTTTGGGTTCAATTTGGGTCAGCACGGGTTGGATTTTATCGGGTCAATGTTTAAATTGGGTTGAGTTCGGGTTAAACCCAAACCCAACCCGAAACCCAGTTTTGTTAAGAAATTGGGTTGGCCACCGTAGCTTCCTCAGTCACCACCTCTGCTCCCGCCACCACCGCCACTGCCTCCGCCGCCGCAGGTGCTGCCTTTCACCGGCTCCCCGTTAGGGCCGATGACGTCCATAGCCTTAGTACGGCCGTCGTCGCCGGATTGGATGACATACTCGACGATTTCACCATCTCCGAGGCTGCGAAATCCATCGGCTCTGATCGACGACTGGTGGACGAAGAGATCTTCGCTACCGTCGTCGGGAGTGATGAACCCGAACCCCTTCTGGTCATTGAACTACTTCACCACCCCCTTCAATATGCTTCCATCACCCTCCATTGAAACCCCCAAATCAAAGAAAACCCTATATATATGTATATATAGATACAGGTATATGTATACACACACTATATGCAATTTTTTTTCTATAAAAAAAAAGGAAGAGGGTTAACCCGACCCAACCCAACCCATGAAAAAATGGGTCGGGCTCAACTGAAACCCGAACATGTCTTAAGAATTGGCCTGCCCCGACCCGACCCAATCCGGATCTGGCCCAGCCGGGTTCGGATTGGACCGGGTTGGGCTGCCCCAAGTTGCAGCCCTACACATAGCCAACAAATGCTTATAGGAAAATCCATTTCCCTCTATGAAACAATTGTCCAACGCAACACAAACAGAATAAATCAAAGCAAACTTAATCTAATTTCCTTCTCCACTTAAAGACTAATGTCAACCAACCAAACTCAAGAAGAAACAGAATAGAACAATATATAGAAGTTGCATACTTAATTCAAAAGTTTTATGCAGTAGAACAGGCAACTTATGACCTCCAACAGATTCTAAACAAAATTAAGGGGAAAAAAACCCGAATTTACTCGGCCTTTTAGTTTCAATCTCCTCCCAAAAAAAAAAACTCTTACTACACTAAATTAAAACAAAAGATATTAGATTGAAGTGATTTAATTAGTGAGTATTTTTTTAATTTATAAAATAGAGAAAATGTATAAAAATATTCATAGAGCCTCACACTAGTTTTAAATATTAACCGTTACCAAGAAGGGCTTGAATTTTTTGTTATATTTTTATCAATTAAAAAAATAAAAAAAGCAGACCTCATACTATTATGGTAGTATAGATTAACAATAATAAAAATTATAAGTACTTATATATATATAAGTGTGTCCTTTTGTGTAACTTTATATTAGTAATTATTATTATAAATGTTCATATTAAGTGTTTTAAGATGTTCTTATCATTAATTACATTCTTAAATAAGGAAACTTGAAATGATATTAAATTAAAGTGATTTAATTAGTGAGTATTATTTTAATTAACAAAATAAAGAAAATGTATAGAAATAGTATATATATCTTGCTCCCAGGATCATTTTCTTATAAATATATATATATATATATATATATATATTTGTCCTATGTCTGTATGTAAAAAAGGGTACATACTGAATCACTGATACTGGTGTGTAGTATTTACTGTTTTGTCTGGTCCATCCAAAACACGCTCTTCTCCTTTTTCTTCATTGCAGAGATTAACTCACTTGATATGGTACACATGTATATAAATTATATTATATATATATATATATGTATGAAGAAATGCAACACAAGCGCAAAGTGGAAGTTGTGGAACCTAATGGAAGCTATAGCGGCGGCCCGCGGCTCATCCTCAAGATTCTTCAAGATAATCTTGCCCTCAGTTATTCATTAGAAGAAGCTGGTAATATATATATATGTATATATATATATATGTATATATATATATATATGTACACATACACACATATATCCTCTCTCTTTATCTTGATTTCCTTTGACAAGAAAAGGCAAATTTTGTTGTATTTATCAAAATCCTATCTGATTTTTAAAAGAAGTATTTATCTCAATTTTAAGTTTTTATTCACTTTTTTTTTTTTAATGAAAGGTAGTGTTTAAAAGTATTTTCAAAAGTAATTACCTGTATTTCTATCCTACAAAATTAGTGCTTCAAAACTTAGTTACTAGAAAAAAGTCAAAAAAATAAAAAATAAAACAAGGGTTCGAACACTAGCACCACATCAAATGGGTATGCAGATCCAAAAATCATATGAACACATGAGAGAACCTTATGATCAGATGAGAGAATTTAAGAGTTCAGACCAAAGAACAAGTAGATGTTATCTATAATATGCACTGTTATATATATAGATGAAATATATACTCATAAACGTATATGTATAGACTTGCAATAACAGAGAATAGACAGAAAACAATGAACTCACAGTGAAGTTGACAGAAAGAAATTGTAATGGAAACAAAAATCCGAGCCCTGTGTATCATAGTGTCCTTAAAACAATTTTGCTCCCTCTCCGGTGCTCAAGGTGTACGAGCAATTGTCTCCCAAGATAGAACGGATTTCGCTTATGGAGAAGTAACAGTCCAATCTTCACAGACGACGAACACAAATATGTGTTTGTACTTGAATCGTATATAACCCTAATATATATATATATATATGTATATGCAGAGAGAGAAAAGAAGATGAAGAGGAGAAGTCCTCTAAAAGATATGTAAAATGACATGCGGGGTGGGCTATTTATAGACATGAACAAACATGAAAAAAAAGACACAGCTTCGAAAAGGTATTAGTCACACTATTTAGAACAGTCACTCAAACTGTCCAAGCACTAATTCGCATTTAATAGCTAATCCAACTACCACGTAATATATGGAGAAATATTTTTTCCATTCAACTAATTTCCAATAGTAGAAACATGTAGAACCATGAGTTTAGATGAGAGAGAGAAAAATGGAGACAAAAATTGAAAGAAAATGATGCATCTATGTGGAATTTGATAGCCAATTGGGTGGAGGGTAAGTGAAGGGTGGGTACTTTAGACATTTTGCATTGGGCAATACTTGCCTTAGACCTCAAATTGTCTACAATTACTTCCTCAAATTCATTCATTAAGTGTGGGTCCCATCACCATTCAATGGTATGGATTCACTTATCACTTGTCTAAGGATTAGTACATTTTTTATGGATGAATCAACACCATTAAATGGGTGTGGGACCACCCTCACTTGATTCAAGTCCATGTAGACGATTTTTGTTTCTTGCATTAAGCCATGTAAGTAGGAGACTCCTACTTATAATCCATGTGGCCCAATAAAAAATTGACACATATTTATGATATAAAATTAAAAATAAACTATACTATATTACCCTTCTTTCTTAAACGCGCCTCTCTCTCTCTCTTCTCTCTAAACCTAACTACCTCCTTGTAGGGCTGCAAACGAACCGAACCGAGTCGAGCTTTGGGTTGTTCGGGCTCGGTTCGTTTGATTATTACCTCTGCTCGGGCTCGTGACGAGCCCTAAAATTTGTGCTCGGGCTTGGGCTTGGCTCAGCTCGTTTAAAACTTATTTGTTATCTAGTATTCAAAATTTTGTTCAAGCTTGTTAGGCTCATTATGCATATTATTATGAAACCCAAAATTGAACCAACTTGTTATATTAATACATTTAATTCAAATCATATCTAAATTTTTTTTAAAAAAATGTAAATATATAACAACCATTAAGTATATTGAACAAACCAAACATCATTACAAAAAATTGGTTACAAAAAAATGGATGACTTTTTTCCAAACAATCTGAACCCCAAAATATCATATGACAGCTCCCAAAAATATGAACCAAAATAACTTCAACCTACATTAAATAAAACATCCGGAAAAATATAGGTTAGGATATTGTTGTGCTGAATACAATAATCCTATGTATTCAGCATAGTATTTCAACATACTTACTAGCAGAAATGATATTATTACTAAGGCAAAAATCAGAATCCCAAAAATCAGATCAAGGCAATATCCATTGAGTTGATTCCACTTCTGAGTTCAGTTTCTTACCACTGTACTAGTCATTCACAGTGAATATAATCACTTCTTAAGTTCATCTACTACAAAATTAACACAAAAGGACTTTAATATGAATTTCACAGTTAGAATATATTGAAGTAAAAATAATTTTCTAGTTACCAGTTAGAACATATACGAATACAACCGACCTGTGAGAGATGATCAGGATCAACTAAGGCAACTAATACTAGCAAATCACTCAAAAAATCAGAAATCAAAACCTAAATTTAACAAATTCAGAATCAAAACGAAATAAGAGACCCTCTACTGCAATCCATAAACCAAAATAAAATAAAAATATACATTAGGAATAGTATATTGTTGTGTTAAATATAATAATCCTATGTAAATCAATGAAGACTTATACTTACTAGCAAACACTGTTGTGCTTGGCTGACCTTTGTCTCTCAGATGAGCTTCAAGCTACTAAAAGATGGGGAGCTCGGATTGTTATTTTAACCAGCAATCCTGAAGGGATTAAGTGTTTTAATGATATTTAGATCGTCTGGTTTCAAAACATAAACAACAAAAGCATATGGACCTGGACCAGCCAATTATATCAGTTATAAAAGGAACAACAATATAAGGGGAAAATCCTTTATTCTCCTATTGTTGATGACAGTTTGTCCACGTAGTGAAATAGAATCTCCATTCAGGAGGTTTTAGTTGGGGGTGATAATGAATATAACACAATGATACATAGGAAGTTACAACAGAAGAGGTCAAGATTAATTAGTTATATAAATCAAAAAATATACATGCTTACAGTATAACATGTAATTCAAAATTTAAAATATTACAAATGAATAGTATACAATTCAGTTACCTAAAAATGATGAGATGACAATATCATGATTTTTTTTTCCAAAATTCAGAATTCCCAAAATAGTCGACCCTACATTAAACAAAATGAAACAAAAATATAGGTTAGGATATTGGTGTGCTAAATAAAATAAAATAATATAAATCAATGAAAAACAATACTTAAGGATTCACTAGGATGACCAAAGGCTGATATTATTATATACATATGAGAAAATATGAAAACCCTACTATACACAACTTTATGCATTCCACTATCTACTTTTCCATGATGTATCACGAGGATTTTAATCAAATGACTCCAGACTATGCAATATCAGTATTTACAGGAAAAAAAAAAAGACCTAACATTTTATACATTTCATTACTTGTTTTTCCTCTTTTGCATCATAAGGGTTTCAAGCAAATGACATGAGAACTAGGACATTTTCACCCATAACTTACTATAACACAAGCTAAGTAGCTAAGAAAGTAAAAGCAATTAATTAGAATTTTTTAAAAAATGCACTGAATTATCAAAAGTAATTACGCATCCTTGTTGTAAATCACAACGACCCAGACATTAGGTGGAGCTTCAGAGACCTCACGGACGAAATCTGACCCGGAAATTGGAATCATGATAAACCGAGAAGATCGCAACGTGGTCCTAAGAAGAATCCAAGGTTCCTAACATGAGAAACATGCAGAGTACGTGGGACGTGAAAGGAGTTGTTGGGGATTAATTGCTGGCATAGTGCCGTTAGAAGACTTGGTCTGATGTTTGTTAGCTATTATTTTGCTATGTAAATAAGTGTTAGCTATTTAGTTGCTAGTAGTTGTGTAGTCCTTATTTTTAGTACTTAAGGTCGTGGGTTTAGGAGAAGTTATTTTTTTTATGTATTTAAACTATTCCAGTATGTAGTAGAAAGGCAGTTTTTATTCAAAATCCAAATTATGTGGTTCATTCTTGCCCTAAGAAGAATTTTATCTACTTATTTATAATAGCTTTGACCGGGACCTATCATTAGTATCAGAGTTGTACTACGATGGCAACTAACAAGGAACGAATCGAATAATTGGAGGCTGGGCTAGGAGGACTTCAAGATGGTGTGAGTCGGATGGAACTTGGTCTTATTGACAAGTTGCATCAAATGGAAGAAGCCCTAGTCAGGTTATCGGAAGCTTTGCTTTCCAACAAAGACGGATCCAATAGTAACGCCAATGACCGTAATGGTCATTTACGCAACAATTGAGACGACTCTAAGGAACATACGAAAAGGGGACGACAAATGTTCATATCCAAGTTGGTAAAGCTTGAATTCCCAAGGTACTCAGGTGATTATCCAACTGAATGGTTCACCATAGTGGACCAATTCTTTGAATACCAAGGCACCATATAGCAGCACAAAAGGTGTCATTGGCATCATTCCATCTTGAGTGTGAAGTTAATCAATGGTGGCAGTGGTTACGATGATCCTACAGGGAAGAAGGGAAAGAAGTGATGTGGGCAGATTTTGAAGAAGAACTCTGGGCTCGTTTCGGACCTACGGAATATGAAGATTTCGATCAGGTGTTATCAAGAGTGAAACAGGTGGGCTCATTACAAGACTATCAGAGAGAGTTTGAAAAGCTCATAAATCGGGTGCAAGGATAAACACAAAATGCGCTAGTTGGAACGTTTATGGGAGGTCTTAAATCGGAAATTGCAAATGGCATTCGGATGTTCAAACCCAAATCATTGAAGGAAGTAGTCAGCCTAGCGTGAATGAGAGATGACCAGTGAAATTTCCAGCAAAGGTTTACACGGCCTCCACAACCTAACCGCTTGCAGCTTGACTTGTCTACCCAAACGAAATCCAAACCAACACCACCCATGAAACGTCTCACTTGGGAGGAAATGCATAGAAGGCTAGCACAAGGACTCTGTTTCAATTGTGATGATAAATTCACCTTGGGTCATAAGTATCGAGGACCTCAACTTTAATTGCTAGAGGGGAACTCCAGTATAAACAAGGAAGATGACACAAATGAGGAGATAGAGGAACCCGTTGCCGACGAATAAATTGAACCCGAAATCTCCTTCCATGCTCTAACCGGATGGTCAACTTCTAAAAGCATGCGGCTTACAGCTAAGATCGGGCATCATGAGGTGGTTGTCCTCGTTGACAGTAGTTCCACACATAACTTCAGTAGTGAGAAGGTAGCCGAAATGTTGTACTTACCTTAGATTCCAACCGATTCATTCAATGTCAAGGTAGCCAATGAAGAACCATTGAAGCGCCAAGGGAGGTTTAAGCACGTGCATGTATTACTTCAAGGTATCCCTTTCTCTCTTACTCTCTATTCCTTGCCACTAACCGGGTTGGACTTGGTGCTAGGCATACAATGGTTGGAATAATTGGGAACAGTTGTATGCGATTGGAAAAAAATGACAATGGAGTTCTAGTGGGACAATCGAACTCACAAGCTACAAGGGACGAATATATAACCCATTCAAGCTGCATCCTTGAAAGTTATTTCAAAGGACTTACGGCAAGGAAGTTCTATGTTTGCGGTCTACCTGCAATCCGTAACAAATGAAGTACAACAAGATAACCATCCGGACATGCAACGATTACTTTAAGCATTTGAGGAGCTTTTTCAAGAGCCAACTCAACTACCTCTGGCAAGAGAGATTGACCACCGAATTACTCTGAAAGAAGGAACCGAGCCCATCAACGTGAGACCGTACATGTATGCCTATTTTCAAAAGGCTGAAATTGAAAAACGTGGATGAACCTTTTGTTCGCAACGTGTTCCTAAGAAGAATCCAAGGTTCCTAACATGAGAAACATGCAGAGTGCGTGGGACGTGAAAGGAGTTGTTGGGGATTAATTGTTGGCATAGTGTCATTAGTAAACTTGGTCTGATATTTGTTAGCTATTATTTTGCTATGTAAATAAGTGTTAGCTATTTAGTTGCTAGTAATTGTGGAGTCCTTATTTTTAGTACTTAAGGTCGTGGGTTTAGGAGAAGTTATTTTTTTATGTATTTAAATTATTCTAGTATGCAGTAGAAAGGCAGTTTTATTCAAAATCCAAATTATGTTGTTCATTCTCACCCTAAAAAGAATTCTATCTACTTATTTATAATAGCTTTGACTGGGACCTATCAAATCACAGATCCAAACCTCAAAATTTTAGCTTATTCTCTTGTCTCTGCCAGCCTCTTCTTCCTTTTTTTTCAATGCAAACCAGTTAATCAAACTGAAACATATTCAATAAATAACCAAAATATTATCAAGATTGAGAGAAATCACATATGAGAATTACCGAGAAAGGTGTGTGATGTGTTGGTTTAGTAGAGAGATTGGAAGAACTGAGATTAAATTCTTGAATAATCCATCTTCCGGCCAGGTCGAGATCAGTAAGAGACGTTTGCACTCTCACTCTCAGACAAAGGAAGGGTTTGAGTAGGGTAGAATATGAATTGGAATTGGAAAAGTAAATCAAAGGAAATGGCTAGATTACATTGTGATAAGGGTTTGAGTAGGGTAGAATACGAATTGGAATTGGTAAAGTAAATCAAAGGAAATTGCTATATTACATTGTGATAAGGTTTACTCTTTAGTTGACAAGTGTCCTTAGTTTTAGAGATAATGTAGTAAATTGGAATTCTCTTTTAGTTTTTTGTTTTAAATTATATGAATATATATATATATATCCATTTATTTTTATTATATTTTAAAATATTAAATAAATTATTATTTTAAAAAGAATGGTTAATAAAAGTTCATTTTTTTGTTTGAAAAAGGATAATAAAATTTTATTGAATAATATTATATATAAAAAATTCATATAATTCAATTATACTTTCTTTTTTGTTACATTACAACAAAACATTATTAGTTTAATTGACTTTAATCGAGTAAAATTGAGTGGAATTGATAAAATCCCCAATTCAAAGTAGAGAAATTGACTTCAATTAAGTGAAAATTAGTAAATCCCAAATTCAAAGTAGTGAAAATTGAGTTCAATTGATATAATCCCCAATTCAAAGTAGTGATTTTGACTTCAATTGAGTGAATTCCAGTAAATCCCCAATTCAAAGTAGTGAAAATTGAGTTTAATTGAGTGGAATTGATTGAATCCTCATTTGAGTGGAATTGATAAAATCCCCAATTCAAAGTAGAGAAATTGACTTCAATTAAGTGATATTTAGTAAATTCCCAATTCAAAGTAGTGAAAATTGAGTTCAATTGAGTGGAATTGATATAATCTCCAATTCAAAGTAGTGTAATTAATTGAGTAAATCTCCAATTCAAAGTAGTGATTTTGACTTCAATTGAGTGAAATTTAGTAAATCCCCAATTCAAAGTAGTTTAATTGAATTCAATTGAGTGGAGTTGATAAAATTCTCATTTCAAGGTAGTGAAATTGAGTTCAATTGAGTAAATCCCCAATTCAAAATAGTTTAATTGAATTCAATTGAGTGGAATTAATAAAATTCCCATTTCAAGGTAGTGAAATTAAGTAAATTCCCAATTCAAAGTAGTGAAATTAAGTTCAATTGATAAAATTCTCAATTCAAAGTAGTGAAATTGACTTCAATTGAGTGAAATTCAGTAAATCCCCAATTCAAAGTAGTTTAATTGAGTTCAATTGAGTATAATTGATAAAATCCTCAATTCAAGGTAGTGAAATTGAGTTCAATTGAGTAAATCATCAATTCAAAGTATTTTAATTGAATTAAATTGAGTGAAATTGATAAAGTCCTCAATTCAAAATAGTAAAAATTTATTGAAATTAAGTTCAATTGACAAAATTCCTAATTCAAAGTAGTGAAATTCAGTAAATTCCCAATTCAAAGTAGTTTAATTGAGTGGAATTGATAAAATCCTCAATTCAAGGTAGTGAAATTAAGTTCAATTGAATAAATTCTCAATTCATAGTAGTGAAAATTGAATTAAATTGAGTGAAATTGATAAAATCTACAATTCAAAGTAGTGAAATTAAGTTCAATTAACAAAATAGTATTATAGTAATTAAATATATAATTCAAAATATTTTTATATTTATATTTTATTTTTATACAAAATATACTATTTTAAAAATAATTTTGCTTAATTTTTATTACTAAGATTGAAACAAGTTCATGATAAATTTATTGAAAATTCTTTTTAAAGGAATCCAATATCTACAATAAGAATTCTAATTAATTGAATTAGATGGTTTTGACTATTCTAAAATTGAGTTTTTCACCGATTCAACATATGGTAATTACTTTATTGTGCGACTTTGTAAATTTGATACTATACATACATATGTATATTTTGGTTTTCAATTCATTTTTCTCCTATTTTTCTCTCTTGTGTTGTCTATTGATATAATGTTATTGAAATTTTAAATAATTTTAAGTTAGATAATAAATTTTATTTATTTAAAAAAATTATATTGCTTTATGGCAATTAATGAACAAAGATTATTATTTTTAATTCCCTAATTCAATTTTAAATGTTTAATTATGTATAAAAGTATAATATTAACGAGCTTATACGAGCTTTTGTTCATGAACATAAACGAGCCTTAATGATTTCATGTTCACGAACATATACGAGCCGAGCCCACCGTTGCTCAAGCTTGGCTCGTTTACTAAACGAGTTTGGAAATCGTGATCAAGCTCGGCTCGTTTACTAACAAGCCAAGCCCGAGCTGTTCACGAACAACTCATCTCATTTGCAGTCTTACCTCCATATCCTTATACTCTTTCAAGACAGCTATTTGAGTACTTTAAAGCTCCGATCATTACCAACGACCCCATAAAAAAAACGCAAAGCCACTGAATCTCCCACCACATGGACAACCCAAGGGGCTGGCGACATCAAAGCTACGGCGGTGGGTGGAGATGGAGGTGTAGACAAATCAAAACAACACCAACATGATTTATGTAATAATATCTGGTTTATGCAAAAATACATATAAATATTAAGGTTCCATAATTTTGGCAACATCAAGTATTTCAATTATCTTTTTTCATTCTTTTCGATAAGTTAAGCCTCCTAATCTACCTAGATTTTTAAAATTTTACTACATCACAATTTTTTTTGGTCTACCTCCTTAAGTACAATTTCAACCACTATTTTTATTCTACAATTCTGTGCCATCTGGTCTATTTTCCCTTGTTCTATAATGAATAGATGTCATTCATAATTTTGGTCTGAATGGTTCGTTCTTTCTTCCATCTCGATACCCTTACATTCTGCTACATATAGAATAGTTGGACTGACAAATTTCTCGATTTTGTTCCTTTTAAACCCATGTAACAGTAGCTTGTCTCCACTTTACTCAATCTATATCGAATTTCCATCCTACTAATATACACTTTTCGGTTTCAATTCTAGCATTGACTATTTCAGCAAGCATTGCTCTTTGTATTTTTTCCCTCTTCAATTACAGGTAGATTATGATTCGTCACTTGCTAGTCTTATGGAATTCAAATCTCATTTAATTTAGAATGTTTTGAAAATATATATATATCAAATTAGATGGGCTAACGTCATCTGCACCTCCGCCTGCCAAACCTCCATCGTGGCCAACCCAGGGGTCGTCCATGTAGCGGTAGCGATTTGCAATTTTTTTTCTTTATTTAGTGTGTTGTTGGTGAGATAGGTTTTAGGTTTTCAAACAGAAGAGGAATAACAGTTTTGAAAAGGAAAAAAATAGAAAGAAGAGAGAGAAAGGGAGTGTGATATAGAGATATGGTAAATTGCCTAATATAATATATTTTATTTTTATTTTTATATTACAAATAAGTGTCAGTTTTTTATTATTAGGCCACTTAGGCTCTCCTACTTATGGCCTAAATCAAACATTCCCCTTTTGCATTTATCATACTTACATAATAAAATTGATTAAAATACGCAAGAGCCAGTGTTACTGCAATTTACCTTTATTGTGACAAACCATATAAATGCAACCACTTTATCTGTAGATTTTGTACTCGATGGATCTATAATAGAACTACCTTTAGACCCTTTTATTATCAAAACTTGGAAAAGCCTACAAAATGTCTTACTTTTAAAATTGTTAAACTATTAAGCGGTATCCTATATTGATGCAGGAGGATCAGCGCAAGGATGACAGGAAATCGTGATATGCTGTTTTCCTTTTCAAATCTCTATTTTTAGTTAATTTTTACTACTTATGGTAATTTTCTATTTGTCAATTAGGAATTGATTCTGAACCCAATTTGGGCCAGATTTTTGGCAATCTTTTGATTTCTTTCCGTATTTCGTTTTGGTAAGACTTTTAGGGTTTTGCTATTTTTGGTAAAATCCTTGATTTTCTGCTATTTAAATCCGGCTTGTGGGTTGTTTTAAATTCATTCTTGATTATAAACAATTTTATTAAATTTCAGAGTATTCTCTGAATTTTGGGTCGAAATTCTCCTGTTTTTCCTTGCAAAGTACCTATTGCACTAGCCTGCAGAATAATCTCTATTCTGTCCGGCGTCAATTGGTATCAGAGCTCAGCATCTTCCTGAGGCGGTATTTTCATCAGTTTTCAATGGCTGGTGGTCGTGGTCGTGGTGGTCGTCGTGGGCAGGTTCCGATTGAGGAAGTCCCGCACCATGATCGTAACGTTCAGGATGTTATGATTGAGGATTTGCAGAGGCAAGTGGCAGAGTTAACCCAACGCCTGGCGGCGCAGGAAATCGGTAATCATGATGTGGAAGATTCTGATACCGACAATTCCACCTTCGAAAATCCGTATCCACAGTTAGGGCCAATATTTTCGGAAGATTCTGATTCCGAAGATGATTGGTTAAAAACCAATATTTTCATTGGAGAGCCAGTGTATGACGAAGAAGGAGATAATGATGTGTTCAATGCAAGCACGACGACTGAAGTTCAGTGGACGCTTCCATACCAGTGGCCGGATTATGAAGTCAATAACCTCGTTGAAGTTGATTAGATGGAAAACATTTTCTTGAACTCCTTACTGGAGGACGATATAACTGGCATGAAAAATCTTGAGATCCCATTTAGCAATCCTCCTGAATCTCAGCAGAATGTGATCCCAGCAGCAGGTCCAAAGAAAGAAGTTGTTTTTATGCCTTGTGGAAAAGTGCAACAGGTGAGGTTTCAAAATTACCCATGGAGGTCCAGCAGCTGTTTTCGGAATTCTCTGTTTTGATGCCAGAAGACCTTCCTCCTGGACTGCCGCCAGAATTACCCACGGGACGTTTACATCCTAAGGCAGGTGAGTTGGGCCAACATCTTCGAGGCATCCATGAGCAGGTGAAACTGGTCAGTCACGAGAGTAATGCCAAGTACAAAACTCGAGCGGACAGTCATCATCGTCAGGTACTTTTTGATGTTGGTGATTTTGTTTGGGTTGTATTAACTCGTGATCGTTTCCCTGTTGGCGAGTATAATAAGCTTAAGGAGCGGAAGATTGGACCCTGTGAGATATTGCAGAAGATTAATGACAATGCATATAGGTTGTGTTTCCCTAGTCACTTGAAAACATCTGATGTCTTTAATGTGAAACATCCGAGTCCTTGTTTTGCGGATTCTGCTGATGCTGCTGTGAACTCGAGGATGAGTTCTTTCCAACCTGGGGTGACTGATGCAGGAGGATCAGCGCAAGGATGGCAGGAAATCGTGATCTGCTGTTTTCCTTTTCAAATCTCTATTTTTAGTTAATTTTTACTACTTATGGAGGATCAGCGCAAGGATGACAGGAAATCGTGATCTGCTGTTTTCCTTTTCAAATCTCTATTTTTAGTTAATTTTTACTACTTATGGTAATTTTCTATTTGTCAATTAGGAATTGATTCTGAACCCAATTTGGGCCAGATTTTTGGCAATCTTTTAATTTCTTTCCGTATTTCGTTTTGGTAAGACTTTTAGGGTTTTGCTATTTTTGGTAAAATCCTTGATTTTCTGCTATTTAAATCCGGCTTGTGGGTTGTTTTAAATTAATTCTTGATTATAAACAATTTTATTAAATTTCAGAGTATTCTCTGAATTTTGGGTCGAAATTCTCCTGTTTTTCCTTGCAAAGTACCTATTGCACTAGCCTGTAGAATAATCTGTATTATGTCCGGCGTCATATATATTCATTGTTTAAAATTGACTAAATCTCTCATAGTCACAACTTATATATACATATATATATATATAACAAATATATATTGCAAAATATTAGTCATTCCAAAATTCCATTTTAACAAGTCGCATCTCTTACATACTATTTTTTTTTATGATTTATTTCACCATTATGAAAAAAATAATAATACCAATATGCTACATCATTTGCTTAAGTAGATTATTATTAATAATAGCAAATTATTATTATAAATTTATAACACTTTAATAATTATTATAATTTTTTTCACTACCACGTGCACTTTACGTGTATTTATGTCTGTATGTAAAAAGGGGTACATAGTGTAGTATTTACTGTTTTGTCTGGTCCATCCTGTAATAACCGTGATTTTTTTTTCTTTGCGTATATATCTATATAGTTATATATGTTAGAAATTTGAATTTAAAGTAGATGGATAAAAAAATAAGTTATCAAATTTTAAATTATGATTTTAAAATTTAAAGAGATTGAATTATCTCTTTACCCTAACAGAATGTATTATTTATAATACAAATATTAGTTATTTTAAGTAGGAGATACGTACATGATATGTGCATAAGGAAAGTGAGTTACAGAGTGAGTGTTGCTGTAGATTCATCGGTAGCAGCAAGGAGGAGGTGATCGACGATTTTCTTGTTGGGTTTCATTCATCTAATGCATGCAAGTTAACCTTGCCTTATACATTTGTATATAACTAGGATTCATGGGTCTATGCATGTGTACAATCTTAAATTTCTTTTGTTATGATTGATGAAATTAATTACATAGAATTGTTAACAATATAATCTTCCTATTACGGTATATCAGATCGTTTTGTTCGTACCCTATGTGAACAGTAGGTTAGATTTGAACGTAGGTGTGTTATTGGTTTGTCATATTCAATAAATTGTTGTCGATTGCTTACATATGAGTAAATATTAGGTGAGATTACTAATTAATGTTGTTGACACAAAGTTAATGAATATAAACAATAAAATTGTTGGTTGTACGTGAACAATAGGTTACAGAAGAAGATTATTAGATGGTGTTGTTATCACGATAACAATGAATATTAATGTGTTATTTATACCCTTGCGAACAATATGTTATAGGAAAACATTAGTATATTAATTATCTGTACCTATGTAAATAGTGGTTTATACATTTCTACGCTCTCTAAATTATGTATTAGTTGATATTAGGTCATACGTGTATATTGGTGGTTACTGTATATTCTATATGGGAATAATCTATAATGTATATTAGGTTTTGTATGTGAATAATCTATAATATATATTAGGTCATATGTGCATATTGGTGGTTACTCTATAATATATATTAGGTCATATGTGCATATTGGTGGTTACTGTATATTATGTATGTGAATAATGTATAATATATATTAGAATATGATTGTTTTTTAGTTAAATTTAGCCGTTTAATGAATGCTAATGGTATGCGTATATTTATAGGGTGAAATGGGTGAAAATTAAGAAACCAATATTGTTTAGAATGATTTTAAGTAATCTTATATAACACTTTTTGAATATTTATCTTGTTCGAAAGTAATTGTAAAAACTGTAAAGTATTCTAAATTTGTTTTGGTAAAATTCTTTCAATATATATATATAATTTATTCATTTACTTGTTACTGTGAGATAATATATTATATGTTATTGGAGTTTGTAACAGTGCGATATTAATGTCTGGTGTCAGTATGAGACTTACATTAAAGTAGGTTGTTAGGCATGGTCCGGGACCTGCATTTAACGAGTGCACTAAATTTTGTTATGGCCATTGGGCTTAATGTGCCCTTATTATGTGGACGTGGTCCGGGACCATCTGGGTTTTTAGACGTCTTCCCATCCACTTGTGTGTTATCGGTAGTCAGGGATTATTCGTTGCACACCGGAGGGGAGCCTGGGGCTCAAGTGAGATTAATTGATTATGAGTGTTACCATTAATTTAGGTAATCAATTCGTGAAATTTAAATTGTATATATGTTTTGTGATGGACGTTAATTCTCTTTATATACGAATATATAAAGTCAGGTTAATGCTGAACGATGATTATGTTTAGCACTTTTGCTGAGCTTGTGAGCTCACCCCTTTAATATTTCAGGTATTCGTTGATTAACTTGTGTTGAGGACACATGGTGGTCATCGGAGTTATGTTTTTGTTTCCTAGTTTTGAGAACATTGTAATAAGCTTACATTATTATTGAATGTTAGTGAATAATGGTGATGTAATAATATTTTTACTACAATTTTAATTGTTAATACAGACATTGTAATGTTTATTAGGGGTTCACGCAACTATTATGTAGGTAACAATTTTTGAATAATGGAAATTATTTATTTTAGTTCGAAATTGGGGTGTGACACATCCAAAACACACTCTTCTTCTTTTTCTTCATTGCAGAGATTAACCCACTTGATATGGTACACATGTATATAAATTATATATATATATGTACGAAGAAATGCAACACAAGCGCAAAGTGGAAGTTGTGGAACCTAATGGAAGCTATTGCGGCGGCCCGCGGCTCATCCTCAAGATTCTTCAAGATAATCTTGCCCTCAGTTATTCATCAGAAGAAGCTGGTAATATATATATATATGTACACATACACACATATATCCTCTCTCTTTATCTTGATTTCCTTTGACAAGAAAAGGCAAATTTTGTTGTTTTCTTTTCTGGGCATTTTGTTTTTTGGGCCTAATGTGAATTAATAATTAACACCAGGTTCAAAAATTTTCTTAGCCCCCTTTGTTTTTCTGTGTTTTCTGAGAAACCTAACACCTATTGTGACTTTCTTGACATGGCTCTTAATTTTAATTGTGTTTGCATAAATACTATAAAACTTTAACATACTTGCTATTTATTTAGTATGTATGTTAGATTATTTGGGAATGTTACTGCTTGTTTAGTATTTTAGCTAAATGTGCAATCGATTTTACTTGTATTGGTTTCTTGGTTTGTCTTGAAACCCAATATTTTAGGGTTTCTTGATTTTCAAATTGATAGTCTCATCTGAAATAGTTCTGTAATGTATTTATCAGAACATGATTAGGCCTTAAAAAATTAAACATCATCATCCCTATAACCTCACTAACCATCCAAATAAAATGGGCAGTATAAGTGTAACTGTGTAAATTTCCAGGCCCACAGAAGCCCATCAGGCTGATAGCCCAACAAGGTCACCAAAAGCCCGAAGATTAGGCCCATTTCTAGCTAAAATTACTTGAAAGTACAGATAGTGATGTAAGCAAAATAGTGGTGCCCTAATGGGCTCGAAGCCCAAACTGTGAATGTGTATAAAGGAAGCAAAACCCAAATAAAAAGATTCATTAGTGTGTTATGCAGTTTTTGGCATCTACAATAAGAGTACTGATATATTATTTTTGTTATATATATATATATATATATATATCTATGTGAATGTTGAAGCAGAAATGCAAGTTTATACTTGTTCTCAGTAAAACCAGTCAATTAACTACATATTTAATGCTTTGGCAATATGTTTTCTTTGAAACTATTTGAGGTTTTTCTTTGAAACTAAAGGCACTGCTATAAAAAATTCTCAAAGATTATTTGGTTGTACCACAAGAAACTTAGGCACTTCTTCACTGGCATCAATTTTTCTACATCTGTATGGAAATAATAGCATGTGCAATTTTTTTGAGTTTTAAAGTTAAAACAGCATTATGGGATTAATCCTTTTTATTTTTTATTTTTTTATTTTATCAAACCTCTCATAAGTTGATGTGAAAAGGGTGACCTTTTAGCCAATTAGTTTTGTTTCCCCTTCTTAGAAACCTAAGTGAAGAAGAACCAAAGGAAAATGCAAGTCATGTAACTGTGCTTGCTTTGTGTGGTGGTGTTGTGATGAGATGTATATCATTAAAAGTTTTTTGTGTTTATGTTATGTGAATGCTTTAAGCTTAACAGTTGAGTAAATTTTATTTTTATCTCCGCAGAGGATTCCCGAAAAGTTTGTCCGGAAGTATGGTGATGAACTCTCTGCTGTTGCCAAGCTCACTGTTGCCATTGGTTGCGTTTCACGTTTAGGATTGGAGAAGGCTGACAATAAGATTTGGTTTTGCGAGGGATGGCAACAATTTATGGAGCATCACTCAATTGGATGCCACTACCTTTTAGTCTTCACATACAAACGGAATTCAAGCTTTGATGTCCTTATTTTTGATTTGAGTGCCTCTGAGATCCAGTATCCATGCAGTATCTGTAGTTGTCCCGAGGAATGCGATAATCGTTTATCTGGTGAGGAAGAAATAGAAGATGATGTATCTGTTGAAATCCTGGGGTCCTCGGGTTTTGTTGGATCTTCATCTAAAAATAGACCGGGACTTGACAAAAAGGGTAAAGGTGCAGCTTTGGGGGAGAGCTCAATACCCACTCGTCAATATCTAACAAGGAGCAAAAGGAATGAAATAGAGAATTTGAATGAAGTGTGTGGAAGAAGACCAAGCACGAGCAAAACGGCAAAACGGGAAACATCAAGCTATCATGCTTCTGTGTTGGGTAAATCGAAAAAAGCGAACCGCCATGTGACTAAGGATGTTGAGAATTTACAAGCACTGGATGATAGGAGTGTTCGATTGAATTATAGTGAACTTAATGTTAAAATAAAAAAAATTGATGTGGAGGTGCAGCATCCAACAAAAAGGGCAAAAATCTCACAAATGGCCAGTCAAAGAACTGTTTCTCGTAAGCTTTTCGGACTACTTTTATCTGCCACATGTTATTTTAGAATTGATTTTTTTGTCAATAACTTGATAAATTGCAGATCGGAACGAATCATTGGTAAAACACGAATGGTCTGAAGAAATAATTCGTCCTAAAACTTGCTCAATACGTTCTTCCAGAGGGAGACCAAAGAAATACCAAACAAGCGAAATGGCAATTAATGCTGCAAGAATGTTTAGGCGTTCAAATCCTTTCCAAACGGTTATATTGCGTCCATATGATGTAAACAACAAACACGGAAACCTGGTGAGTTTTTGAATCTTAGACACTATTGATTGAGCTGTTTATGTTGCTTCATTTGTCGTACAGGTAAAGATGTCCAATCAGCTGCTTATAAAGCAAACTGAACCCGACATATTAATATTGTATCATGTATAAATTTCATTTCTAAGTTGGAATGACGAGTATCATTTTCTTTCTTATGCAGCATATCCCACCAGAATTTGCCTTGAAAGAGAGATGTTTGTTTGGTAATTCGGCTTTTGTTAAGCTTCAGGTTTCGGACGGAAGACACTGGCCTGTCCGTTATATTCATGGAAAAAATGGACGCTGGGCGATATTAAGCAAGGGTTGGACTGCATTTGTAAAGGAGAATAGTTTGATGGAAGGAGATATTTGTGTCTTTGAGCTGATCAATGTCAAGGATATTGTGCTAAATGTTTCCATATTTCGCGCAGGGGAAGCATATCAACCCTCTGGAGTGACACCCATCTGATTAGAACCTCGAACAATTGGTATTTTTGTGTTGTTAAGGTACTTCTATCTAAGCAGCTCTATATCACTAGTAGTTTTATTTACTTTTGTTCCATTTTGTGGATGCAGTAAACCGGTTATTTATATATAACCATTTTACTTTTTGGGACTGTGAAGTGGTGTAGTTCTTACAACTGATCACCATAAGCTGTAATCTAACTTTAGCATATTTCTCATGGTTGTAATGTGTTGAACTTGAACTATTGCACTTGGTCCAAGCAGTTACTTTGTTGCAATTTTGGAATGCTTGTTTATGCTTCCTCTTGTGAAACTGTTTATTTGTTTTTTACCTGGCACTTGTTCCCTTTCCATTAAAACATGGTGGTTTTGGCCGTATCGCGCACTCTATAGACACACACAATTACCCTCTCATTTCTCACGTACGCGACAATTACCCTCTCGTTTCACACGTACACGACAATTACCCTCTCGTTTCACACGTACACGACAATTACCCTCTCGTTTTTTACAAAAAACGAGAGGGTAATTGTCGTGTACGTACCCTCTCGTGTCACATGTATATTTGATTATCCAAATTCTTTTCAATTGAATTAGAAATGACATTTGAATTTGTGGTTTTCAACAATGTGAGGTGAGACCGTTGCTGTTATATTGTCATTTTGAGTTTACAAGGCAGGGGATGTAATGAAGGGATAAGTACATTGAGTAATGGTATATTTGTGGTTTTAATTTGTGTTTTTTTCATAAGCATTATTGACTAAATGGATATGTGTGGGAGGTATATATATACAAATAACATAGGTATTCAATTATTATTATGTTTTCGAGTCTTTAAGGTTAAATAATTTTGGTGATTCTTCTTTGATTTGGGCTGGGTATATATATATATATATATTGAATGTGTTGGATCTTCATCTAAACATAGACCGGGACTTGACAAAAAGGGTAAAGTTGCAGCTTTGTGGGAGAGCTCAATACCCACTCGTCGATATCTAACAAGAAGCAATAGGAATGAAATAGAGAATTTGAATAAGTGTGGAAGAAGACCAAGCACAAGCGAAATGTCAAAAACTGAAATGGCAAGCTGTCATGCTACTTTGTTGGGTAATTCGAACAAAGTGAACCCGCATGTGACTAAGGATGTTGAGAATTTACAAGAACTGAATGATATGAGTGTTCGATTGAATTATAGTGAACTTAATGTGAAAACAGAAAAAACTGATGTGGAGGTGCAGAATCCAACAAAAAGGGCAAAAAATTCACAAATGGCCAGTCAAAGAACTGTTTCTCGTAAGCTTTTCCAACTACTTTTTTCTGTGACATTTTATTTTAGAATTGATTTTCTTATCAATAACTTGATAGATTGCAGATCAGACGGAATCATTGGTGAAGCACGAATGGTCTGAAGAAATGCTTGGTCCTAACACTTGCTCAATAAGTTGTTCGAAACCAGTGATCAACCAAACAAGCGAAATGGCAATTAAGGCTGCAAGAATGGGTAGGCCTAAAAATCCTTTCCATATGGTCATATTAGGTCCATATAATGTATACAGCCACGCTCTCGTGGTGAGTTCTTGAATTTATGTTAGATGGTGTAAGCTTATTGCTTAAGCTGTTTATATTGCTTCATTAGTCATGCAGGTGAAGACTTCCGTCCAATCAGCTGCTTATAAGAAGCAAACTTAATAATTATCCTGATATATTTTTCTTGTATCATATATAATTTTCAGTTTTAAGTTGGAATTCTAGATATCATTTTTCTTTCTTATGCAGAACACCCCAGTAGAATTTGCCGAGAAGTTTAATTATTTGCTTGGTGTTTCGTCTTTAGTTAAGCTTCAGGTTTCGGATGGAAGAGAGTGGCCTGTCCGTTTCTTTCGTGATAAAAAAACGAGGAGATGGACGTAAGGCAGTATTAAGCAAGGGCTGGACTACATTTGTAAAGGACAATAGTTTGGCGGAAGGAGATATTTGTGTCTTTGAGCTGATCAATGTTAACGATATCGTGCTAAACGATTCCATATTTCGCGCTGTGGTTTATGCAGGGGAAGCACATCAACCCTCAGGACTCAGGAGTGAAACCATCTGATTAGAGCCTCAAAAAATTGGAATTTTTAGTGCTGTTAAGGTACTTTTATCTAGGCAGCTCTATATCACTAGTAGTTTTGTTTATTTTGGTTCCGTTTTGCAGATGCAGTAAATTTCTGTTATATATATATATATATAACTGTTCTGTTCATACAAGTCAACCCCATAAGCTGTAATCTAACTTGAGCATATTTCTCATGATTTGGAATGTGCGAAGTGAGGGCATGTTTTATGTTGCCTCTTGTCTGAAACTGTTCTTTTTTGAGTAGCACTTGTTCCTTTTTCATTAAAACATGTGTGAAGTGAGGGCATGTTTTATGTTGCCTCTTGTCTGAAACTGTTCTTTTTTAGTAGCACTTGTTCCTTTTTCATTAAAACATGTTGGTTTTGGCCCTTTTGAGCGCACACGTAGTCTCCCGTTTCACATGTAGGCGACAATTATCTCTGGTTTCTCATGTATATTCGATTCCCGAAATTCTTTTCAAAATGAATTCTAATGGCATTTGAACTTGTGCTTTTCAAAGATGAGAATGTTGTTATATTGTCATTTTGAGTTTAGAAGGCAAATGGTGGAAATGTCCCCAGCTGTAACGAGTAGGATGCTTCGCGATTCGGTCCGAATATTTAAGTTTATAGGTGAGACATTCACTCAATTACTTTCCCATCTAGATCCGATGAGGGACAAATGGATACCACTAACGGCTTATACTATAGAGCAATATATATAATTTAGTTTCTGAAAACAAGAATGTGTCATTTTTGCGTATTGGTGGTTAAATGCAAGTATGTTGCAGATCATCAACCATTCTACAGAGCCTCAATAATAATTGGAATACAAAATTCAGTATTGAAGATTTTCTATTACAAAATTTAATTACATAATATTCATGTGAAATCAGTTAGAAAACCATTGAATTCACCAAGTTTTGTTAATGCTTAATAGAATTAAGGACAACTTATTTAGGAAGGCCACAATAATGGTCCAAAAATGAAAAAAAAAAGGATCTTAGGAAATTAATTTTTCGTAAATATACGTACCTTTCTCATATATATATATATATGTTTCTTAAATTGTTAAATTTACCAAAAATTAGGAAATTGTAATTTCTTATAATTTTTGTCAAAGAATTTATGGTGACCAAATTGTGTGTTTAAAAAATTTATGAACATTATTTTTACACTTTCGGAAACGTACCATTTGGGATTGGGAACGCCGACAGGCAAGAGAGTATTCAAATCTTGGCGTCCATTACCTAGGTTGGAGATATATTTTTATATATATATATATATATATATACATATAATTATATATTGGACAAGCACATAACAGGTGTAGTAAATCAGTAACAGGGAGACCCAAAGTAGGCCATTGCCGCCGGTGAAATTCTCCAATGGCGGAATCGTCAAAATTCTTCAAGATAGTATTACCGTCTGCTATTAATCAGAAGAAGCTTGTAATTCTCTCTCTTCAAGCTTTATATATATATATATATATATATTCCTTATATATGTCTTCTTTTGTTTACCGATAAAATAAATCAGAAAGGAATTTAAATTAAGGACTACTGCTAATTTACGTCCCATTACATATTGGATAAGAAATTTCTTATTTTGTTAAAACCTTGAGGCGTGTTGTTTTTATCTTTTTAAGTTGGAATCAAAGTTCACTGTCACTTTATTATTGTGTTCATATTTTTATAATTTTTTACTTTATATATATATAGAGAAAATTTACAAGGGCTATTATCATAAAATCCCCAATAATTTTCAAAAAACATTAAATACCCATGTCTCCTATACTTTCCAATTTGATCAATCTTCCCCCTCTCGCTTGAATTTGGTGATTTTATTCCCATTTTGCCCTGAACCCATTCTAAAAATTCAAATTTTAACATTAAAATTGCTCTTAACTCTCTAAAATTCATATATCATAAATCGTTTATCCAAAAATTACAAATAATATATGCACGAAAAACTTATGGAATGATGATATCAGTAATATAATTTTTATACAACAAGATTCAGTACTGAGAGATCCTAAATACGAATTTGGTCCAAATTTTGTATTTTAATTTTAAAAAGTAAAATACTTAGAGTTTTACATAAAATTTTCCCACTATCATTAATATAATTATGTAGCCCCCAAAATGTTACCCATATAAATATAACCCGAGCAGGTTGACCTAGTTGGAAAAGACTTGGGACTTGGTGTCTTAAGAAACATGAGGTCTTATGTTCGATTCTTACTAGATGCAAACAATTCGTTAGGGTGTGGACATAGTTTGAGCTTTACCCGATTTTAGGGTGTGGACATAGTTTGAGCTTTACCCGATTTTATTTTTTTTGGGGGGGGGGGGGGGGGGGGGTCGCTTTGCACAGGTCCCGTGGATTAGTGGAGGTGCGCGTAAGTGTTCGCTCCGAAAAATAATATTCACCGGCCGAATAGTAGGGGCGATAATATTCTTGTTTTCATAGGATTCCGAAAAATAATAATCATCGGCCGAATAGTAGGGCTGATGGTTCTGATTGCCTCAACAAAGTCTATAAATTTGGTATTCGAAATGCAAGTGCGATGAATATAAAAGACGATAAAAAAGTAAAATATGAAGCAGAAACATTTTGTATTTGGTCGTGACCTTTAAAACAGAAGTCTACGGTTATTATTTATAACATAAAACTAACCTAAACATAAACTAGAAATAAATAAATAAAAGAAGATAAAAACAACCTAAATTTTAATCATATCTAAACATTATCATCAACTCAACTACATCTCTTTTCCAAAAGTGTCCAATACTCCACAAACTTTATAATCTTCTAGTCTTGATCAACAAAGTTACTTTATGATCTGGCTCATTTTTAGCCCATCTTCTAACCCATTTTTGCAGCCCAATTTCAGCCCAACTTCTGGCCCATTTTCGCAGCCCATTTCTGGCCCAATTCGCAGCCCAAATTCCAACCCAAAACAGTCCAGTTCTGGCTAGTTTTCGGTCCATTTCCGTTGCCATGTGTTGGCTCATTTAGAGTGTCAACAGTAAGCTGATCCTATTTCGCCTGGACATCGCGGTTATCAAAATAGTAATATAAATATGTAGCTCTCAATTTACCATTATCATTAGTTTCGTGCAAAAGGAATTTTTTTTTATGCAAAAGGTGATATTTATACATTTATGCCACAATCGCTACATAGTTCGATCTTTATTATAGAGGGGTCACTTTTCACGATCCATGAAAAAATATAGAAATACTTGCACCTTGATGCATCATATTAGATTGTTAGTTGTTTCTTACTATCTTAAGATGTGCGATTGGTTTCACAGGTATTTTTTTAGTATTTTATTTTCCAAATTGATTTGTTGTATTAAGAGAATGAAAATATAGTACCAAAGTATAAAATTATAGTGAAAGCATCCCTCTGAAATAATAGCAGCAATTTTTTGTTGTGCATTTTCTTGATTAATGTATTTGGGATGATCATATTACATATAACAGGAGTACATCCACATTATATTGAAACCTCTCATAAGCTGATGTGATTAGGATAATGTTACAAGTAATAGCTCCTTTTTGCCCCCTTCTTACAAACAATTAAATCGAAGAACTAAGGAAAAGGCCACTCATGTAAGCCACCCCACCTCAAACCACCACCACCACCACCACTACTGCCTCCGACTTCCACCACCACCACTTCCCTTTGCCCTCAAACATCACACATATATATACATATATATATATATATATCTACAGCAAAAACACCAATACCAAACATGCTTCTGTTTTAGACTCACAACACTCCACAAACACTAACATGTACTTCTCTTTTTTAAATTTCACAGCACAAAAACACAAACACGAACCAAATGGACCCTTATGTTTACATTACTCCTTAATGAATAGTTATTCTTTACATTTTTTGAATCTACATTCAAACTAACTGAGCGAGTTAAACTTGAAAACTTAATCCGAATTAAAAATTCTTCATTCATATTCGCAGAAAATCCCCGAAAAGTTTGTTAAGAAGCACGGTAATGAACTCTCTGCTGTTGCAATTCTCACTGTTCCCACTGGCCACGAGTCTCGTGTGGGATTGGAGAAGGTTGGCAAGACGCTTTGGTTTTGCGATGGTTTGCAGCAATTTATGGAACATCACTCAATTGGGTGCTTCTACTTTTTAGTCTTCATATACAAAGAAAATTCAAGCTTTGATGTTCACATATTTGATTTGTCTGCCACCGAGATAGAGTACCCTAGCAGCATTCGTCATAGTCCTGAAGAACACAATAATGGAAACCAATGTCAGTTATTTGATGAGGATGAAATAAAAGATGACGACTCTGTTGAAATCTTGGGGTCCTCGGGTTTCATTGGGTCTTTGTCTAAACCTAGTGCTGGACTTGACAAAAAGGGTAAAAGTGTAGCTTTTTCAGAGAGTTTGAAATCTATTCCTCAAGATATTAGGAGAAGCTCCAAAAGATATAAGCAAGATGGGGAGCAAATGGTTACATTAGAGAATGTGGATGAAGCACGTGGAAGAAAATCAAGCCAAAGCGAAATGTCAAACTGGCGCGATTCCATTTCAGATAAATGTAATAGAAAGGACCAGTTTGTGACTAAGAATGTCGAAAATTTACATGCACCTGCTCCGCCAGTTTGTAAAAGAGAGAGTTTCGACATAGAGGAGCAGTCTCTAGCAAGAAATGCAAATAGTTCACAAGTGACTACTAGAAACATTGGACAAAAAAGTCACAAATTCGTACCAACTAGAAATCGAGAAACTGTTTCCAGTAAGGTTTTCAAATTCCTTTTTTCTAGATGTTAGAAATGATTTTTGTTCCCCCCCCCCTAATTTGATGACTTGCAGATAGAGTGGAATTATCGGTAAAACATGAATGGTGTGAAGAAATGCTTGGTACCCGCACTTATTCGCCGAGGAGACAAGTGATAAACCAAGCAAGCGAGAGGGCAATTAATGCTGCAAGAATGTTTAAGCCCGAAAATCCTTTCCATATGGTTATATTGCGTTCATATCATGCCTATTTCATGGTGAGCCATTGAATTTATGTTACATGGTGCTTCTTTGGTCATGAAGCAATATTTAATTCATGCTTATTTGTTTCTTGCTTCGTTGTTTATTTTCATTGTTGAATTCATTCAAATGGTGCTAGATTTGGCTTTGTTGCTTCATTAGTCATTAAGGTATTAGTTTGATATTGGAATGATAAATTATTTTTTCTCTCTTATGCAGCAAATGGAAAAAGAATTCTCCATGAAGATGAAGTATCTGCTTGGTGATTCAGATAGAAATACAATTAAGCTTCAAGTTTCGGATGGAAGAGAGTGGTATGTCGGTTGCAATCATGACAGAGGAGGTCGACGCGCAATGTTAAGCAAGGGTTGGACAAAATTTGTGAAGGATAATAATTTGGTGGAAGGAGATGTTTGTGTTTTTGAGCTGATCCAGGTTAAAGAAATTGTTTTAGAAGTGTCGATATTTCGCATTGTGGAGTATGCAGGGAAAGCATAGCTACCCTCTGGAGTGGAGCCCATCTGATTAGAGCCTCGAAAAAATAAAAACAGAAACTGTTTTGAGAAGCTGTAATTCATATCTTATTCTAAACGCTCTTCTATGACCCGAAAATTGTTCTAATTATTTTGTCAAACAGGGTCTATATCACTTGTAGTTTTATTTATGTTGATTCCGACCATCAGAAGTTGTTGCTTGATGTTTTGTGGATGCCGTAAACTTCTGATGCATATATATAAACGGTTTACTTTTTGGTGTGATGAAGTCGTGTAGTTCATACAAGTGATCGCAATAAGCTTTAATCTTACTTGAGGATTTGTTGAAGTTAGGCCATTATTTATTTTTAAAAAAATTAAATAATAAATAGAACTTCAACATATTAATCTCAAGAAATAAAAAAGAATCAGCAAAGCTTAAAGGTGAACAAATTGAACCTCGCTACAAATTAGGAATGACAAGTGACTAACCCAAAACCTGAATTTAAATCAAGACCACCCTCTTGGTGTCTATCTCTAACAAGTTCGGTCTCAAATGAATATAAATTTCTGTCCAACCAGAAGTCGATATAGTTATAATTGTCTTCAAACACTGAGTTGGGAAAATAAATCATAGAGTTCAAATTCATGTATAACTGAAAGAATTAACTCAACTAGATGCTACAGAATTTTAATTGTAGGAAATAAACTTGATATACATATCTATACTTATTTACTGTGAAGAATTCCGGTGTTTCGGTGTTTCAGTATTTCAAGATATTTTTATATTTAAAATTTAGAAATTTGAACCAATTAAAGAATAGTGATTTAGAATAATTCAATAATTAAGATTCTTTATAATTTTAAATTATATTTGAATTTCAAAACTATCCAATTTAATTTTGATTACATCCTTTTGTATTGTATTGTAATCCTTATCATTAAATAACTCTTCCTTATCAAAAAGGTAAGCACGACCAAAGGATTGGAATTTGGATCCTAAACTTCTCAGATAATTGAACTTTTAACTGAATAATACTTTTACTTAACTAAATAATACTTTTACTTTCTAATATACCACCCGTTTCAAAACTAATTATACTAACCTATATTTAAATGACAAATTATATTTAAATTTCACACTTAATTATAATTACTTAAATAAACTAAAAGCTTAATTAAGCACTAATGTTGTAACCTATATTTAAATGACAAATTATATTTAAATTTCACACTTAATTATAATTAATTAAATAAACTAAAAGCTTAATTAAGCATGAATCCATATCTTTTTAATCTTTGCCGGAAGATATTTTGATTTTATTGTAATCGATAATCCTAATTATACTATAAAATTGATTTTTATTATTTTTCAAAATTGCAACTGCCCTTAATTTTATTTTTATTTTTTTAAGTTATATTTTAATTCGAAACATAAATATACCTAAACTCCACATCTACAATCCAATTTTAATACATTTCATCTCTACAATCTAATTTTCATTTTTAATATTATCTTATATTTTCCATTTTCCTTTTTCCTTTTTCCATTTTCCATTTTCTTATGTATTGAATCATCCATATATTTACCTAATGAGTAGGTAACATTATGGTTTTATGATAAAAGAACTACGGTCTCCGTGGGACCAAAGGCTCCTAGCCGGGGAGGATTCGAATGAGTAGTTATGTTAAAAATAAATAGAACATTCTGTAAAAGCTATAGTAATTGAATTGTGGTTGGAATGTTATTTGATAGTTTAAATTTTAGTAGGCTAAAATTACAATTATTTTTGGTAAACTCTCCACATGATTTAGCATAATTAAAATTAAAATTGGATTGCACTAGTGGAGTTTTGGGTGGTATTCTATGGTTACGAAAATTGGATTGCACTGATGGAGTTTTGGGTCATATTCTATTCTTATGATTCTACTATATGTTTTTTTATTGCAATCTCCCCCCTCTATACGTTAATAATTCTCGTGGTATTACGACTCTTACCAGCAGGCACGGAGGGACATAATTTTTTTATTTTTTTTAATGCTAATTTAAGTATTTTGAAAAAAATATAGGCAAAAAATGAAAATTGACCCCATTAAAATTTGAAAAATTTATGCTTATTGTCTCTAATTATCTCTAATGTCATGGATTGACCCCAATAAAAAAAAAAATTATGGCTCCGGTAAAAAAAAATACTCCAAATTAATTTAACTCCAAACATAATAATACTTGAACGCCACCTCTACAATCCAATTTTAAGTAACTCAATTTCTAAAATTTAATTTTAATTTCAATATTACCAATTGTATTTCTTTGTGTCATATTTTAATTCCAAATCCAACTATAACTCCACCTCTACAGCCTTAATTTTAAGTCTTTCTCTGTGTTTTTTGATTGCACATCCATTTGCAAGTATGAATTCGTTAGGGCCACGACCGCAGACATAGCTCGAACCTTACCTGATTCATGTATGAGGGTTGCCTTTGCATGGGTCCTGTGAATTAGTCGAGATGCGCGTAAGCTAGCCCGGACGTCACGGTTATCAAAAAAAAAAAAAAAAGTATGAAGCCACTGTGATAAATAATGATAATATTGTATCCATTTCTAATTGTATTATAGTTAGTATAAAATTAGTAGGGATCCAAAAATAGAATCAGAAAAAGAATTCTAATATAATAGAAGGTAGTACGGCTTACGTTAAATGATGTCCTAAATGACCAATAAGAGTTATATTAGAATTCACTGTCACTCCTTATTCTATTTCTTCAAAATTTCAAACACTAATTAATTGAACTAATGCAAGTTTATATTAATTAGTAAACTCTTTACTTATTGAGAAATAACAAAAACTCTTCCTAAAACTGTATAAACAATTAATACTATACACACACACACAAGTGTCCACTAGCAAGTCAGAATATATGGGTCAAAATTCATGGTCGAAATCTCAAGAAAAGAGGGTGAAAGGAGAGAAAAGAGAAGGTGAAGAAAAACAAAGAGTGTAGCCTCATCATAACTAGAGAGTAAGTAGTGAGCACTAGTAGAGCTAAAATCCCCAAAATGAAATACCCCCAAATAGCTAAAAACCAAGAGATGGAGAAGAGAAAAAAAAATAGAGAGGAAGGGTGGGATGTGGTAAAGGTAGAAATTCACTCCCCATGGCCGAAGCCCCGTGAGAGAAAGCAAGAGAGGAGGAGGTAAGAAGAAGAAAAAAGAAGAAGGTAGGCGCCGTCCTTGAGGAAGTGACCTCCAAGAAAGGAAAAGAATGAGAATGAAGTTGGGATCCCTAGGCAAGCACTATTACCTTCTATTTATAGGTCACTTGCTCAAAATGTTGCCCTAATTAAAGTGGTCCCCAAGTCCTACCAATACTCCACATATCTCTAATAAGTGATGAGGGTTATAATCTGGGCCTATAAGAAGAGTTCCTTCCACATGAAGAATAATGGGTGGAATTCACATTATGGGCTTTTATTATGACTAAACTACACCCCTAACCTCCATGCAACATGCTATTTCCAATCCCTTCAAAATGTGAGGATGGTGTCGCGCTGTCCACGTGTCACGGTTACGTAGCATTTGTGGCCACAACCGGATTAGTCATGCAACGGATCACTCCCCAATAGCCTTCGTAGTACATGCATATAAGCTGTACAAAAATGGTGGTAAACGCCCCTGGGATACTGCTACGTCATCAGGACCCGTAGACCATGGAGGTACTACTCCCGTGTACGCGTACGCTCTTCAGTTCCACAAACTGTGCTGCCACAAAAGGACCACCTTTAGAAGGCTTTGAGTTGCCACGAGTAATCCGCCCCGATGTCGGACACATTGGGTCAACCCATATACCAATTTCGGTGGGGCGGGTCCAAGGCTCTACCTAGTATCCCAGCACCCTAAAGAAGACCCCTCTACGAGTCGAGTGCACCCTAAAATAATACCTATGCCTACAATATTATATCCATTTCTAATTGTATTATAGTTAGTATAAAATTAGTAGGGATACGAAAATAGAATTAGAAAAAGAATTATAATATATTAGAATGTAGTATGGCTTATGTTAAATGATGTCCTAAATGACCAATAAGAGTTATATTAGAATTCATTGTCACTCCTTATTCTATTTCTTCAAATTTTCAAACACTAATTAATTGAACTAATACAAGTTTATATTAATTAGTAAACTCTTTACTTATTGAGAAATATTAAAAACTCTTCCTAAAACTGTATAAACAATTAATACTATATATACGCACACAAGTGTCACATGATTGAAATTGAATTATCCTTTTTATGAAGAAATACGTTGTAATTAAGTGAGGAAATCTCCGAGCCCATCAAGCATCAGGCCATAAGGTTGACGACCCAACAAGGCCCTCCAAGACCCAAAGATAAGGGCCCATTTCAAGCCCAATCACCAAAACATTCTAGAGTGACTTGATAATCAAGTTAGTGACGTAAAGAATGATGAGGTAAGCATGAGAATGTTGCCATAATGGGCTCAAAGCCCAAAAAGGGAATGTATATAAGGAAAGCAAAATCTGAATAAAGTATTTCATTCTTGTGTTGTGCAATTTTTAGCATCTACACATTGACACCGTCTGTGGGAAATCTGGGAGCATATTCTAGATCTGTGACTACACCTTCATCTACCAGATTCGTGCTCAAATTCCCATCTCGATAGCTGAGCTTGTTTATGTTTATACTAGCTCTACAATTTTATCTCCATCTTCCGAATCCGTGTTCATCTTCCCATTCTTATAATTGAGCTTGCTTTCGCTCATCTTCTCCTTCTAGATCTATGAAATACATCATTCTTTTACCTTCCAAATGAACATGCCGATAACTCGTTCCCAAGCAGAAGCTCCGGCTATCGGAGACAACCATACAGGTGGTTCTCAAACCATCGAATAGATCTTGCAACGCCTGGTAGCCGTTGAAGAAAGGAGACAGGCTCTTGAGAAGCGAAACGCCGAACTTATGGCGATGATGGCTCTTCCACCCGCTCCCTTAGCGGTACCCGTACGTTCACAAAGCCAAGAAGGTAGCATCGGACTCGAGGAACATGTTGAATCCTCTCATCGCCTAGGCAAGGCCCCCGTCACTGATGAGGCCTTGACCACCCAAAAGCTCCAGGAAATGATGGCCGATTTCCAGAGAAGGGTCTTGAGAGATTTGAGGACCCAGTCTACAGACTATCTGGTAGTTCAGGCCTCCACTGAGTTAATCTAGTCATCGTTCATTTCTGGGATAACTCGGGAGCCCTTCCCAAAGAAGTTTGTCATGCCTCGGTTTACCCCCTATGATGGCACTAGGGATCCCGAGGAACACATCTATTAGATCCACCAAAAAATGACCATATATGCTGAGAACGAGACCTTGCTCTGTAAGATATTTTCCATGAGTCTTGCCGATGCAGCTTTGTTATGGTTTAGGAAACAACCACCCGGATCCATCGCCAGTTGGCAGCAGCTGACCAAACTCTTTGTTGCCCAGTATTACGGGAACAAGAGGTAGAAGAAAATCATATCATGTCTCTTCACGATGATCCAGGAGAAATGAGAGTCCTTGAAAAGCTTCTTGTCCCGATTCAACATTGAGTCTTCCTCCATCAACAATTGCGATCAGCACTCCGCCGTCGAGGCTTTTCGGATGGCCCTAATATTTGGAACTAAGTTCCATCAGTGTCTAATGAAGCGCCCACCATCGGGCATCGGATAGTTGAATTCCAGAGCCTAAGGATACTTGCGGATATAAGAGAAAGTGACTCCCCTAAGGGTCAGCCTTGGCAAAATTTACCAGGAGACCAAAGCGAGATGAATCTTCCAACCACCACCACCCATCAGGCCTCTGGATTAAAGGGACAAATAAAAACACCGCGCCTTCCACAGTGATTTCGGGCACATTACCAATGAATGCTGAAATCTCAGGTGTTTGACGGGTTGAGATTTGATGATATTGTGTCGTTGTTTCACCACACCCCGATCAACAAGAATTTATACCTACTAATACTTTACTTAAAATAGTATAGCAATAAGTAGGGTCGAACCACTCTCAACTTGGAACTCGTTTTGAGACAAGGATCCAAAACTTTACTTTTCGAGATAAAAAGAAATCACTTAAAACAACTCTTGAATTTTTTTAATAGTAAACTAAAATAACTAGATAAAATTATCAAATGGTGGAAAAAATCTCAAGGGAAAAGAATCCACCACCCGGGTCTATATAAATAATATTATATATTTCTATTGCAAATTCTCCTCCAACCTATTAAACATAAACATAGATATTGGTAGGCATTCCCCGTATTTCCATTAATTGGTAATCACGAAGAATCCTCCCTCTAATGTTTTGGTTTAAATAAAATGTAAATAGTAGTAGGCATTCCCCGTATTTCCATTAATTGGTAATCACGGAAAATCCTCCTTCTATTTTTTAGTGTCCAACCTCTATTGTAAGGTTTTTGTTCATTGAGATTCATAAAATGAATACTCTCGGGACGAGAATTAAACAATATGAAATAAAATAAAAATTATTTATATCTTACCCATGGTGGCTTCATCACCCCCTTGAGAAGAGTTTTAAGCTAGCATGTTGATAAAAAAATGAAACAAGGTAATAGAATAAAATTCCATTGATAGAACAAAAATTACACAAAATATGAAAATGGTACAAAAGTATTCTAAGCTCTCATTCCTCAACTCCTCCCTCTCATTCTACATGGCCTCTATATATAGGCATAATGCAACTGATGCATTTAATTCTACATTAAATGTTACCTACTCTCTCAACTACTTCTCTCAACTACTTCTCTCACCTACTTCTCTCAACTACTTCTCTCTTTTTTTTTCTTTAACTCATCACACACTTTCACACGTACACACACACACATATATATATATATATGCATTTATTACATTCTCCCCCACCAATTCTTTCTTTTTCTTCATTTTCATCCTTCTTGCTTTCTTTTTCTTTTCTTTTGCAAATCAACCCCTGCATGAAATAAAAATATATACATATGAGGACATTATGTTAGGTAAATTACTCTATTTTGTGCACTTATCAAATTACCCCCAAACAAGTTTTTGCTAGTCCTCTAGCAAATAAGGAAAAAAAAAATAGATAAGTTCACAAAAATGATATATTATTGAAGTTTAACTAAAGATGTGCCACTTTCGCAGGCTGCATTCGATTGCATTTACCATATGCAATAAGGCCTTAAACCCCTAGGTTACCCTAGTGGACGAGCAATAGCCTCGTGAGGGTTTACAGTGAAGATACCCACAAACTTCTTTAGTCTTCATTTTCACGCATTCATGCATTCACACACTCATTAATTAAGCCATGATACAATATATAAGATAATATGAATGCAAATACTCTCACTCACTACCGAACAATAACTATCTCAAATTAATGATATGAACGGTCCCCACTAAAGTAAATAACTTCGTTACTCTCTACTCCCAATCTAGACAACCTTCCGTGTTTTAGTGAACATTCTACTATGGTATGTCAATTTCTCTTCTTCTAATTCATTGATCAAACTTTGCCATTTTTCATAAAAATTTATTATTTCCATCATTCCACTTCTATCCTTTTTTTATCTTTCTAAGCTCCGGACTTTCCAGCGAGGATTTTTAGTCCCGACCAACTGGGCCCGAGCTTCTTCCATAGGATTTATGCTCATTAGTTTTCTCCCCTTTTTACGCGAGCAGTGATATTGGTGATACCAAGGCCCGGTTACTCAGATCGAAGAACTACTTTTTGCATTTCTTTCAAAATAAATTTTTAAATTTCTCCATTCTTTCTCCCCTTTTTATAGCGGCAAAGCTATTTTTTCAACTTCATAGTCAAAGATCAACTGTTTTTCCCATAGTGAATGTGTGCATGTGCTTATAGGTCAAAGTTGTCCTTTTCGGTTTCAATTTCACTAATTCATTTACCTATGTAAAACCACATCACTTCACTAACTCAATCTAATCATTACTCTCATGAGCGGGAATATCGCATCACATACTACTGCTATATCATAAACACAAACTTAATCAACTTATAATGCAAAACACTTATGCATAAAAACAAAGAATTTTTTTTTTTTATTTTTTTTATTTTTTTTTTTGAAACTCTATTTGATTAAATAGATATCCACCCCCAAACAAAAATAACACTGTCCCTAGTGTTTAAAAATACATCTAAGAGACAAATTGGAACAAATTACCGCAATTGAGGTGGAGGTTATGGAGTATAGTCCCTGCAAAGATTCTTGGCAAAAGAAAAGTCAAGTGATTGGAAATATTATGACAGACTTTACCCCCAAACAAAATTTAAACATACCCAAATAGAGTGAGAAAGAAATTTTGTAGAAAATATTTACACAACATACTGGGTTGCCTCCCAGGAGCGCTAAGTTTAACGTCATCAGCCAGACTTAATGGAGGTGCTACCCTTAAATGGATCAGTCCGAATAAATCGGATCAATGAGGAAAATTTCCTCAGTTTCAGAAGCTTCAAGTTCTAGGAAAGGCTTGAGGCGATGAGCATTGACTTTAAACAACTGTCTAGTCTTAGGGTCCTGTAACTCAATGACACCATGACTAGAAATGTGATGGACATAGTACGGGCCTGACCAACGTGACTTTAACTTCCCAGGAAACAATTGAAGACGGGAGTTATACAAAAGAACCTTTTGGCCTATGAAAAACTCCTTTTTGAGAATGTGTTTGTCATGTTCCATTTTAGTCTTAGCTTTATAAAGTCTTGAACTCTCATAGGCATCATTTCTAATTTCTTCTAACTCATCAAGTTGAAGGGTCCTACGTTGACCGGCTTTATCATAGTCAAAGTTCATGGCCTTGATAGCCCAATAAGCACGGTGTTCGAGTTCAACAGGCAAGTGACAGGCTTTGCCATAGACCAATCGATATGGGGACATTCCTATAGGGGTCTTGTAAGCCGTTCGGTATGCCCATAACGCATCCTGGAGTCGAAGACTACAGTCCTTCCTGGTGGGGTTAACAGTTTTCTCTAAAATCTGTTTAATCTCCCTATTGGATACCTCAGCTTGACCATTGGTTTGAGGATGATATGATAGGGCCACTTTATGGTTGATTCCATATTTGGACAACAGGTTGCCAAAGACTTTATTGCAAAAATGTGAACCATTGTCACTGATTATGGCTCGAGGTGTTCCAAATCGAGGCAAAACCTGGTCTTTGAAAAATTGCACGACAACTCTATGGTCAGCTGTTTTGGTGGCTAAAGCTTCTACCCATTTGGACACATAATCAACTGCTAGAAGGATGTAGAGATTGCCAAACGAGGATGGAAATGGTCCCATGAAATCAATACCCCAGACGTCAAAGATTTCAACGACGAGAATTGATTGTTGAGGCCATTCATTTCTTTTGGTTATCTTACCGAGCAATTGACATCGATGACAAGCTAGACAGTATGTGTGTGTGTCTTTGAAAAGGGTTGGCCAATAGAATCCTGACTGCAAGATTTTTGCAGCAGTTCGTTTGGAACTGAAATGGCCACCACAGGCCTGGTCATGACAGAAGGAAATGACAGACTCTTGGTCTACCTCAGGAACACACCTACGAATGATCTGATCTGGACAATATTTAAACAAGTAGGGGTCATCCCAAAAATATTCCTTAGCCTTGGCCAAAAACTTATCTTTCTCTTGCTTGGACCAGTTGGAAGGAATTTGACCAATCACAATATAATTGACAATATCTGCATACCATGGTGCATGAGATATCTCAAATAATTGCTCATCAGGAAAATAATCAGAGATTGGAATGGAGTCACTAGTGGATTCAATAACAAGACGGGACAAATGATCAGCGACTACATTCTCAGAACCTTTCTTGTCTCGAATCTCAAGGTCAAACTCTTGAAGGAGTAAGATCCAGCGTATCAACCGAGGTTTTGCATCAGATTTGGACAAAAGATGTCTTAACGCTGCATGATCTGTATAGATGATGACCTTAGATCCAATCAAATAAGATCGAAACTTCTCAAAGGAGAACACGACGGCTAGCAACTCTTTCTCAGTGGTTGAGTAGTTGATTTGGGCATCATTTAAGGTTTTGCTAGCATAGTATATGACATGTCGTGCTCTATCCACTTTCTGGCCTAAAACAGCACCTACTGCATAATCAGACGCATCACACATAATTTCAAAAGGTAAGGTCCAATCAGGTGAGCGAATGATAGGTGTAGTAGTGAGTGTGGACTTCAAGTGCTCAAAGGCGGACTTACAGGCATCTGTAAACTCAAATTGGGCATCTTTAGCGAGAAGATGGGTCAAAGGTCTAGCTATCTTACTGAAATCTTTGATGAAGCGCCTGTAGAAACCGGCATGACCTAGGAATGCTCTAATATCGCGAACAGATTTAGGGATAGGTAGATTGGAGATTAGATCAATTTTGGCTTTGTCGACCTCAATTCCTGCACTAGAGATATTATGACCTAGGACAATTCCCTTTGTAACCATGAAATGACATTTTTCCCAGTTAAGTACCAAGTTAGTGTCACGACAACGTTGAAGTACGAGAGAAAGATGGTCCAGACATTGCTCAAATGATGATCCAAAGACAGAGAAGTCATCCATGAAGATTTCTAAAAACTTTTCAACCATGTCACTAAATATACTCATCATACACCGCTGAAATGTAGCTGGGGCATTACACAAGCCGAATGGCATACGACGATAAGCGAATGTACCGAATGGACAGGTGAAAGTTGTCTTGTCTTGGTCATCGGGGTGGACAGGAATTTGATTGTAACCAGAATAGCCATCTAAAAAGCAATAGAAGGCCTGACCAGCTAATCTCTCTAACATTTGGTCGATGAAGGGAAGTGGAAAATGGTCTTTCCGAGTCACACTATTCAGTTTCCTGTAGTCTATGCAAACTCGCCATCCAGTTTGAATGCGAGTAGGAACTAGCTCATTGTGGGCATTGGACACAACAGTGATGCCAGACTTTTTTGGAACGACCTGGATTGGGCTCACCCACTGACTATCAGAAATCGGGTAGATGATATCAGCGTCAAGAAGTTTGATAACTTCTCCACGGACAACTTCTTTCATATTGGGGTTAAGTCTCATTTGAGGTTGCCTACAGGTTTTCGCATTATCTTCTAAGTGAATGCGATGTTGCACCACTAGAGGACTAATGCCTTTGATATCATCAATGGACCATGCTATGGCTTCCCTATTTGTCTTTAGAACCTCAAGTAATTGGGACTCTTGTTGCTCAGTTAACTCAGAAGATATTACCACTGGAAAAGTCTCAAATTCACCAAGATACGAATATTTTAAAGTCTCGGGTAAAGGCTTTAATTCTATCTTAGGTGGTTTCTTTGCATGTTCAGATTCAGTGGTAACCGGTAAGGACAATGATTCAAATTTAGATTTATACTTGGGGGCTTCAAAAGGTGGGGCAGAGTTTAGCAAATCATTGATTTGGCTAATATAATTAGCCTCATCAAAACTATCACCAAAATGGGCTAAACACTGCTGAAGTGGATCCTCAGGATAAAAGTGGTTAAAGGTGTGGGTGGTCAATGAATCAATAAGACAAACTTCCTCAACAGATTCTGATTCAATGGGTTGTTTCATCAAATTAAACACATTGACTTCCACTTTCATGTTCCCAAATGTCAAAGTCATGCTACCATTTCTACAATTGATCAAAGCATTGGCTGTGGCTAAAAATGGTCGACCTAAAATTATTGGAATTTGCTTCCCTTGAGTGGGCTGAGTGTCTAGCACAATGAAGTCTACGGGGTAATAAAAATCATTAACTTTGACTATCACATCCTCAATGATACCCCTTGGAATTTTTATGGATCGGTCAGCTAACTGAATTCTAACGTCAGTTTTCTTCAAATCAGTCAATCCTAAATCCAAGTAGACTGAATACGGTAGCACATTGACACTGGCACCAAGATCCAATAAAGCCTGACCTTCAAAATTTTCTCCTATCCTACAAGTGATAGTGGGACTACCAGGGTCTTTGTGTTTAACCACAACTTGGTTTTGTAGGAAAGAAGAACAATGTTGGGCCATGAAGGCTTCCTTAGGGATATTGGTTTTCCTCTTGACTAAGTCTTTAATGAATTTTGCATAAGAAGGAATTTGCTTAATAGCAGTGAGAAATGGAATGTTAATCTGGAGATTTTGAAAAATCTCTAAGATTTCACTGTATTGAGAATCCTTCTTATTGTTGACTAGTCTAGAGGGAAAGGGTGCACGTGGAACAACCGGCTTAGGAATAACCTCATCAAGCTCAGGATCTTGATCCTTTTTGGATTTTGGGGAATTGGGTCGAAGAGATTTGGATTGTTCATTTTCATGACTGATGGGTGGCTCAACCTTATTATCAATTTTCTTTCCTGACCTCAAGGTAGTGATAGAATTGACATGGTCATTTGAGTGGTCAGAATTAGAAGTGGTCCCTATGTGATTAACTCCTTTTCCTTTTGGATTGATTTCGGGTTGGCTCGGGAATGTACCCTTTTGTCTTTCAGACAGAGCTGCAGTGAGTTGACTCAACTGATTTTGGAGAGACTGCTGAAATTGCAGTTGATTTTGAGTCAAGAGATCAAAGTTATTTTCTAACTTTTGGAATCTCTGATTGGAATGCTTATTGGATTGATCAAGATTAAGGGCAAGCATTTTCAAAGTGTCCTCATAATTGGAAGTATTATGGACCGGTGGGACCGGAGCAACATAGTTGTTCATGGGATCAACTGCTAAATCTCGGCTTGGATTGAACTGGTTATTCCTGGGGAATTGAGTTTGAGGAATGATTTGTCCTTGAGGTGGAGGTGGCCTATTGGAGTTACCTTGAAAACCGGATGAACCACCTAAGTTTTGTGGAGGTAAATTTTGCCTCCATGAAAAATTAGGGTGGTTTCTAGTATCAGGATGGTAACTTTGGCTAAATGTGTTAGGCAATGGTCTCCTAAAGGTATTGAAAGCACAAACTTGCGCATCCGAAGGTTCAGATGTGCAATAGACCGGACATTCCTCTGTGGGATGAGATAAACCAGAACAAACATTGCATTGTGCAGGTGTGGATATTAGGGCAAATGCATCAAACTTTTTGCTTAAGTCTTTCACTCCATCAGCAAGACTTTGCATCACAGACTTTAACTCATTTTCAGGTTTGTTCTCATAAAAACCAGGTTTTCTATTCATTTGATCATTCCTAGAAAAATCATTATCACTTTGGTTCCAATTCCAATTTTGGGCATTTTCAGCTAGTTCCTCCAAAAATATATAGGCTTGGTCAGGGGTTTGGGCATTGAACTTTCCTTGGTGCATTGACTCAATCATGGTTCGGTTCATAGGGGAAAGTCCCTTATAAAAGAAATGGACTAACTGTGCTTTATCAAAGCCATGATGTGGGCATTTGAGGAGCAAGTCATGAAATCGGTCCCAAGTTTGGTGGAATTGTTCTTCAATTTTTCCTCTAAAAGTACTAATGGCATCTCTCATTGATTCGGTCTTTTGCATGGGATAAAACTTACTCATGAATTTTTTTGCAAGTTCATCCCATGATCTAATGGAGTTGGGTGGAATGGAGTTTAGCCATGAAGCAGCTTTATCTTCTAAGGATAGGGGAAAAAGACGCAGTTTGACACCCTCTTCATTCAAATTTTGATTTTTGAATGTGTTGCATATTGTCAAAAACTTCCCTAAATGGATATAGGGTTGTTCACTTTCGAGTCCATGGAATTTTGGCAACATATTGATTGTGGCAGGTCTAATCTCAAACTGGGGTGCATCATTCTCAGGTAGAACTATGCTATTGGGTGGGTTGGCTGTGATTGGGGCAAAATAGTCATTAAGAGTTCTTGGTGCAGCCATTGATGAATTATTGGTGGTTGACAGATATAACAAGGGAATTGATTTTTCTTCTAAATCAATTAGAGATAGATCACTAGGAAACCTGACTAGACGCTTGTTAACTCGCAACCACTGGGGCATAAACAAAAAGAAACCTAAAAGGGCTAGATGAGGGACAAAGCACACAAAATTTTTGGCTTTTTTTTTTATCTTGAGCTTAAATTCAAAGGTGGTGAATTTTTAAATCTAATATTGTAGAGAATTAATAGGATGATGTCCAAATTAATTCTCTCCTAATTAGACAGCTCCTACTCTATTCCAGATTAAGTCGATAGATTACCAGTTAAGGATCATCAAACTAACAACGGAGTAGTTCCCAGGAAAGTGTGGCGAGGCACGTGGCCTGCTTAATGCCGAGTCAACCTCACTTTCCTAGACAGAACTGTCCTATCGTTTATCAATTTGATAATGACTCACTGGAGTGACTACCAACCGTTTCCTTCCTAGAGGGCCTATGAGCTCGTAACCCTAAAGTGACTGATTTCTAATGAATTTTAATCAAATCTGGCTCATGGTTTAACAAATGCAAGGAATTTTTGTGATTTGTGGGCCACGGAGACGGGTGATGAAATCCCGACCGTATCTTGTGGGAATTTTTGCCCTTAAGTATCTTATGCAAAATGCTAATTTAAAATATGCACAAGCAAGACAAAAATAAAATACGAAAGAAATATACAATTTTTTTTTTTTTTTTTTTTTTTTTTTTTTTTTTTTGTTTTAAGATAATATTTATATGAAAAAAAACTAAATACAAATAACGGGAGCCTAGGGTAACGTCTAATGTTATTCTACCCTAGAGGTCGCATGCAAAATTTTTACCTATTCTAGGGGAAAATAATAATTACAAGAGTATAGAAATATGGAACCTGGATGACGACCCGGTACGGTAACTCCTGCAAATAGAAAACAACAAAAATAAACAAGTAAGTAAAAAAAATGAAAATAAAATTGAGTGAATAATAAAAATAATAAGAATTAAACTAATCTAATTTTTTTTTTTTTTTTTTTTTTCTTTTATGGGTGGGTTTGATTATTTTGAAAATAAGTAGGGAAGCAAAAGTAATTTTCAAAATGTTTACTTGAGTGCTTCGGACTGTATTTTTAAATTGTTTTTTTTTTTTTTTTTTTTTTTTTTTTTTTTTTTTTTTTTTTTTAATGAAGGGGGCCCACGAAAATGAATGGCAAAAACAAAAATTTCAAACCTTAACAAAAATTTCAAAAGTGATGCTACTTTGACTTTTACGGAAATTAATTTTTTTTTTATTTTTTTTTTTTATTTTTTTTTTTTTGGGATACCTACGGTTACACAATGAGCAGAGGATAAAATGAGCTAATTTTTTTTTTTTTTTTTTTTTTTTTCACAAAATAACAGAAAATCACCAAAATAGAGAGAAAAGAAAAAAAAATAATAAGAAAGGGAAGGATAGAAAGGTCGGGTGGGTTCCCGAAAAATTAGAGTTGAGGATCTTTAATTTCGAATTCTTAGTGTTGAAGCGGCAACGGCGCCATTTGACGGGTTGAGATTTGATGATATTGTGTCGTTGTTTCACCACACCCCGATCAACAAGAATTTATACCTACTAATACTTTACTTAAAATAGTATAGCAATAAGTAAGGTCGAACCACTCTCAACTTGGAACTCGTTTTGAGACAATGATCCAAAACTTTACTTTTCGAGATAAAAAGAAATCACTTAAAACAACTCTTGAATTTTTTTAATAGTAAACTAAAATAACTAGATAAAATTATCAAATGGTGGAAAAAATCTCAAGGGAAAAGAATCCACCACCCGGGTCTATATAAATAATATTATATATTTCTATTGCAAATTCTCCTCCAACCTATTAAACATAAACATAGATATTGGTAGGCATTCCCCGTATTTCCATTAATTGGTAATCACGAAGAATCCTCCCTCTAATGTTTTGGTTTAAATAAAATGTAAATAGTAGTAGGCATTCCCCGTATTTCCATTAATTGGTAATCACGGAAAATCCTCCTTCTATTTTTTAGTGTCCAACCTCTATTGTAAGGTTTTTGTTCATTGAGATTCATAAAATGAATACTCTCGGGACGAGAATTAAACAATATGAAATAAAATAAAAATTATTTATATCTTACCCATGGTGGCTTCATCACCCCCTTGAGAAGAGTTTTAAGCTAGCATGTTGATAAAAAAATGAAACAAGGTAATAGAATAAAATTCCATTGATAGAACAAAAATTACACAAAATATGAAAATGGTACAAAAGTATTCTAAGCTCTCATTCCTCAACTCCTCCCTCTCATTCTACATGGCCTCTATATATAGGCATAATGCAACTGATGCATTTAATTCTACATTAAATGTTACCTACTCTCTCAACTACTTCTCTCAACTACTTCTCTCACCTACTTCTCTCAACTACTTCTCTCACCTACTTCTCTCAACTACTTCTCTCTTTTTTTTTCTTTAACTCATCACACACTTTCACACGTACACACACACACACACATATATATATATATGCATTTATTACATTCTCCCCCACCAATTCTTTCTTTTTCTTCATTTTCATCCTTCTTGCTTTCTTTTTCTTTTCTTTTGCAAATCAACCCCTGCATGAAATAAAAATATATACATATGAGGACATTATGTTAGGTAAATTACTCTATTTTGTGCACTTATCAGTGTTAAGTGGAGGCAATGTTAATGCAAGGTGAGCTCCGGGACTACATCCAGCAGGACATACCGAGGACCGATCAACATGCACCCAATGCCCCGCGAAATCCCGCAGTTGCATAGCCAGTCAGAATTATCAACATGATTCTCGGTAGCCCCACTTCTAAAGTAACGGAAGGAGCCAACAAGATTCAAATGCGTCGAGCCCGAAAGATGAGGAAAACTAGCAAAATAAATGAAGTCCACCATCAGATGGGCAGAACACATATTGTCTTTTCCACTGCCGACCTTTAAAACATCTAGATCCCTCACAATGACCCACTTGTTGATACACTGATGGTGGCAAATTGCCTCGTGAAGCGAGTCATGATTGATATGTGAAACAGAACAAACATCATAACCAAATAGGCCTTCAAGAAACTTGATGTAGATCCAAGCAAAGTTATGGCCTCCCTAATCCCTATTACAGGATTCGACGGGAAACACGTTGAACTGATCGGGGAAGTCCAACTACCCATATATGTTGCTCAAAGGACCCTATTAGAAACTTTTGTCATAGTGGATGTGAAGCCATCATATAATTTGCTCATGGGAAGAGGATGGATCCATCAGATGCAGGGGGTACCATCAACCTTACACCAGATGATGAGATGCATATGACTGAACGAGTTTGACATCATCGACATTAAAGGAGATCAGGTAGCTGCGAAGGAATGCTACGCCGTTACCCTAAAGGGGATCAAGAAAGAGAGAAACCCGAAGGCAATCTGCACCGAAGATCTGGAGCCCAACCCCAAATAGCAATTACAGGAAGGGGATTCGGGTACCCCGATCGTGGTTGAGCCTTTACAGCCTATATCCATCGTACCCGATGAACCCAAAAAAGTAACCTACGTAGGTACAAACCTTATTGGTTATGAATTAAAGGAACTGACATAATTTTTGCAGAACAACTCCAACGTCTTCGCATGGGGACACATTGATATGGCCGGTATTGATCCCACTGTTGCCCAACACTCCCTACATGTTGACCCAAATGTAAGGCCAATCAGGCAGAAGAAGAGGTGCATGGGGACCCACCATAACCAGATCATAGCGGAGGAAATATCTCGATCGATACAGGCCATTCTTTCTGGCATTAAAGGCAAGAAAGGGCTAAGTCTGGGGTCCTGAGCAATCTGAAGCCCTGGTAAGATTGAAGGAAAATATAACCAAACCCCCAATCTTAGCCACACCAGAACCCGATAAAGTCTTGTATCTTTACCTGGCAACGTTCTCTGTCTCAACCAGTGCAACCCTCATTAGAGAATATGGGAGCTTGTAGATGCCTATTTTCTAAACTAGTAAATCCTTGGCAGAGGCTGAAACTTGGTACAACAGACAGGAAAAGCTGGTGTTGTCACTGGTAAACGCAAAAAGATGACTCAGGCATTACTTTGAGGCACACCCAATCATTTTCCCGACCTCCACTCCTATCCGGGTCATCATGTCAAAACCTGAATTTTCTGGCAGAATCTCCAAGTGGGCCATCGAATTAGGGATATATGATATAACCTACATACCCCGGGTCTCCATCAAGGGTCAGGCAGTAGCAGACTTTTTGTTCGAAGAGGAAACTAAGGAAACCGATCAACTGGATGTGATGGCTACCTGGAAGTTATTCATGCACGGGTCAACCAGTACAAGCGGTTCAGGAGTCAGCTTGGAGATCCAAACGCCCAATGGTACTCATCTCCATATGTCAGTACGATTGCAGTTCCCTGCTACCAATAACGAGTTCGAGTGTGAATCAATCATATCCAGTTTGCAGTTAGCCAAAAGCCTCCAGATACAGATCCCGACAGTACACAGTGACTCCCAATTGGTCATTAGGCAAATCAAAGGAGAGTACGAAGCAAAGGATGTAAAAATGGAGTCTTATCGGGCACTTGTGTTAAAGGAAATAGAAAGCTTTCAGAAAATAACTTTCACCCAAATCCCAAGAAATGAGAACGTTATAGCTGATCACCTAATCGGTAAAGCATCTTCAGCTGGTGAGGATCTGACCCGGGTCATGTTGGTAGATTTCCTGGCCAGATCAAACATTCAAGAACCCGAACAGATAATGCTCATCCCATGGGAGCCTAGCTGGATGGATCTCTTGGTGAATTATCTTAGGCATGGGGCTTTCCCGGAGAACAAAGCTGAAGCTCGCAAGATCCGGATGAACTCATCTAGATATTCAATCATAAGGGGGCAACTCTATCGGAAATGATTCTCAGGACCGTACTTAGAATGTGTAACCCCCTCTGAAGGAAGGGCAATAATGGAGGAAATCCACAGCGGATCCTGTGGGAACCACTCTGGAAGAAGATATCTGGCTCACAAAATACTCTCCCAGGGATACTTCTGGCCCTACCTATCACGGGACGCCGAGGGCTATGCCCGAAGATACAAAGCATGCCAGATGCACGGAGATGATATCCATTAGCCACTAGAGTTTCTGCACCCGACTGTGGTCCCGCATCCCTTTGCCCGATGGGGAATGGATATCATGGGCCCACTCCCGATGGCAATACCGTCAACCACCCACGTTCTTCTAGCCACCAACTATTTCACCAAGGAGGTAGAGGCTGAAGCTTACCTGAAAATTAAAAGCAGTCATGTCATCAAGTTCATCTGGAGCCATATAATATGCAAATTTGGGCTACTGAGAACGATTATGATGCACAATGTAAGAAACCTAGATAACAAGAAGGTAAGAGCATTTTTTGCCGAACACGACATCAATCAGAACACATCTTCGGTCGGGTACCCGCAAGGGAATGGACAAGCCGAAAGAACAAACCAAACCATCTTCAACACCATAGCAAAAAATCTTGAGGAGGCTAAAGGGGTCTGGTTAGAAAAATTGCCCGAAGTACTCTGGTCGTACAGAACGACACCCAGGCAACCCACCAGGGAAATGCCCTTCGCCATGGCAAACAGCGCTAAAGCTGTGATCCCCACAGAAATTAGAGTTCCAACTCTCAGGAGCCAAGCCTGGGAGGATGGCCCGAACAACCAATATCTGGCTCACAATCTTGACATGCTGGATGAAAGAAGAGAAGTAGCAGGGATCAGGTTGGAAACCTACCAGCAGCGCGTCCGAAACCATTTCAATCAAAAAGTTAAAAGAAGAGAGTTCCAGGCCGAGGATATGGTCCTTAGGCAAAAAATTGGACTCGTAGGCAAGCTCAGGGAGCCTTGGGAGGGACCGTACACCATTACCGAAATTATTGGGCGTGGAACATATCATATCCGCAAAAATGAAGATGGTAGAATGGAACCAAATTCCCAGAACGCCTCTCACCTGAAGAGGTACTACCCGTACAAGGCTAATTCGGTTTATATCTTACCTTGTTCACTTTTTGTAAGAAGGCTTGAATGCCAGATCAGTTAAGTTGACATTAGTAAAATTATCTTTTCTTGACAAAGATGGTTTACAGATGACTACTGGTGCAAAAATAAATTAAGTGTTGTCATGTCTCTCGCATGGCCTTAAGAGCTCGAAAGACACAACACCCGACTCATAAGTGGTTAAAATTTTACAAAAATTATCCAAGTGTTGTCATGTCTTTCGCATGACCGCAAAAGCCTGAAGACACAACACTGATCCACAAGAGATCAAAATTTAGCGAAAATAAACTAAGTATTGTCATGTCTCTTGCATGGCCTCAAGAGCCTGAAAGACACAACACCCGACCTATAAGTGGTCAAAATTATACAAAATTATCCAAGTGTTGTCATGTCTTTCGCATGATCCCAATAGCCCCAAAACACAACACTGATCCACAAGAGATCAAAATTTTGGGAAAATAAACTAAGTATTGTCATGTCTTTTGGTGTTTTTTAAAATATTACTCCCAAATGCACGAATCAATTGTAATTTAGGTTATGCGAGATCGAGGTCAAACCCAAAAAAAATGCTTTAAAAGGGAACTAATTAAACTCAAATTAATCTAAAACTAACCTAGTTTCTCAAAATTTTGTTTGTTGAATAGATTTTTATACTAAATATGCAATATCAAAATACAAATAATTAAAACGAGAATAATCGGAAAAAATACTAAGGTATCATATTCTACCACCATTAATCCATAAAATTCTAATTAATCCTTTATCAATTCCAATTTTAGAGTAGTAATTAGAAATCAATCTTATTACTTACTCAAGATTTAGCAATAATGCACTAATGAAATATATTTTCAAGATATAGATTTTCCTTCGCTTTAAAATGTAAAATTCTAAGCATCCTATGTATGCAATTCAATGGATCACATAAGATCAAAGATTTTTACTTATAAAATTCTCAAATCCAAGCATGATTAATTGTGTTAAGAATTCTTAACTACTATAAATACATGATATTTATAGTGAAAGGAATTTAAAACAATTAATACTATGAAACGAAAATCATAAACATTTAAACCATACACATGAAAATTAATAAAAGACTAAAAGGGAATTTATTTCATAAATGGTGGTTTCATCCTCAACTAAGGTTGAGGATTTAGTTACACATGCTTAAAAGAAAATAACAAACTAAGAACAATAGAACCCGGAATTGAAGATGAATTAATGGATCCTCCTTGCTCTCTTCCTTCTCCCTCTTATTCTGATTTCAAGTGTATATATAATAAATTTCCATACCCATTTGCCATTTCCATATATCGAATTTAATGCTCTTTCAATTGCCAGCTTTGAGATGTGCAGTGCATTAAATGTTTCACCCAACCATATTTTTGACATGTGCATTGCATTAAATGGTCTTCATTAATTTCTTATCTACTTTTCTTACCTAAAAGTGGACCCACATTTCTTTTTTTCTCTCTCATATCAACATCATTCAATACACACGTACATATATCTTTACATACATATATATATTCATGCATTTATTACATTCTCACCCCAACTTTGAACTTCTTTTGTAAATCAACCCCTGCATGAAATAAAAATATATACATATGAGGACATTATGATAGATAAATTATTCTATTTTGTGCACTTATCACTTATCATTATTACACTTCTAAATAAGTTAAAATAAATAGTTTTACCTATTAACAAATATAAATGTTGGGATAAAATATGTATGTAAAATGGACTTATCAAATACCCCCAAACCTATATTTTGCTAGTCCTCGAGCAAAACAAAAAGAAATAGAATTCTAACTACACCATTTTCGCTGGTTATCTCGATTACATTTAGCATATGCAATAAGCCTTTAAACCCCTAGGTTATCCCTAGTGGACGAGTTATAGTCTCGTGAGGGTTTCCAGTGATGATACCCACAAACATCTCCATTCTTTATAATCACGCATTCATGCATTCACATACTCATCAACCAAGTCATGATACAATGCACAAGATATTATGGATGCAAATACTCCCACTCACTATCAAACAATAACTATCTTGAGATTCGTGTCATGAATGGTTTCCACTAAAGTAAAAGACTTCGTTACTTTCTACTCCCAATCCAGACAACCCTCCGTGTTTTTGTGAACATTCTACTATGATATTTTAATATTTTTTTTCTACCTCATTGATCAAATTTTGCCATTTTAAAAAAACATTATTCCTTCCATCATTCCACTATTCATCCCTTTTTTGTCTTTCTAAGCTCCGGACTTTCCAGCGAGAATTTTTAATCCCAACCAACTGGGCCCTAGCTTCTTTATTGGGATTTATGCTCATTAGTTTTCTCCCCATTTTATGTGAACAATGATATTGGTGATACCAATGCCCGGTTACTCAGATCGAATAACTACTTTTTGCATTTTATTTTTCAAAATAAATTTTTAACTTTTTCTCCATTTCATCTATATCAACTCCCCATCTCCCCTTTTATCGTGGCAAAATTAATGTTTCCACTACAAAGTCAAAAATCAACTATTTTTCCCATAATGAATATGTGTTTAGGCTTATAGGTCAAAGTCGTCCTTTTCGGTTTCAATTTTACTAATTTATTCACCCATGTAAAACCACATCACTTCACTTGGCTCGATCTAATCATTACTCTCATGAATGGGAATATCGCATCACATACTACTCATATATCATAAATACAAACTCAATCAACTTGTAATGTAAAACATTCATGCGTGAAAATAAAGAATTTATTTCAGAAAGTTTTCAAATTTTCATATATATATATATATATATTTTCAAAATTAATGAATTACAAAATAACAAATTAGACCATACCCCCAAACTTAAACTCAACATTATCCCTAATGTTGGATAAACTCATTCTTTGTAGACAAAGAGACAAGAGTGAAAATGTATCATCTGACTCATGGTAGGTTGATCTGGTAAAATTTGCTATCAAACAACAATGAGTTGTTAGTATTCAAAACAAAAATTAAAAATAAAGTGAAAAATCCTAAAATAGATATGTATAACAAGACCATATAGGTCAATCCTGATAAACAGGATTACTAAGAAAGATCTCCTTCTTTTTTTAAGAAAATAACTCCAAAAATGGTTTCAAACGCTGACCGTTAACTTTGAACACATCACCATTTTTTGAATTTTCAATCTCAATGGCTCCATATAGATGAACAATTTTAACAATGAATGGACCAGACCATCGAGATCTCAACTTACTAGGAAATAAATGCAACTGAGAGTTATAAAGTAACACTTTTTGACCAAATGTGAAAGTTTTCCTAAGAATACTTTTTTCATGCCCTATTTTCATTTGCTCCTTATAGATTTTTGTATTCTGGTAAGCATCATTCATAATTTCCTTCAACTCATTCAACTGAAGCTTCTTATGGACTCCTGTTCTGTCAAGGTTAAAGTTTAGTTGTTTAATAGCCCAAAAGGCTCTATGCTCTAACTCAACTAGGATATGACAAGCCTTGCCATATACCATTCGATAAGGAGACATTCCAATGGGGTTCTTAAATGCAGTACGGTACTCCCACAGTGCATCACTAAGTCTTAAGGACCAGTCTTTCCTATTTGGGTTAACCGTTTTCTCCAAAATGTGTTTAATCTCTCTATTGGATAACTCAACTTCACCACTAGTCTGAGGATGATAAGCTAGTGCAATTTTGTGGGTTACACAATATTTTCTCATTAATGCTTCGAAAACCCTATTGCAAAAATGTTTCCCCCCATCACTAATGATAGCACGAGATGTACTAAAACATGAAAAGACATTATCTTTCAGAAACTTGACCACCACCTGGTGATCATTAGTCTTACACACAATGACTTCAATCCATTTAGATACATAATCCACTGCGATAAAGATGTACAAATTGCCAAATGAAATAGGAAATGGTCCCATGAAATCAATGCCCCAAACATTGAAAACTTCAATAATCAGAATTGGGTTTAAAGGCATCATATTTCAATGTGAAATACTTCCTAACTTTTGAAATCACTCACATGCTAAGCAATAAGAATGACAATCTTTAAAGATTGAGGGCTAGTAAAATCAAGATTGCAATATCTTTGTAGCGGTCCTCTTTGAACTAAAATGACCTCCACATGCCTGATCATAACAAAAGGAGATGACACTAGTCCGGTCATAATTAAGGACACATCTTTGAATAATATGATCAAGACAATACTTGAATAAGTACGGATCATCCCAAAAGAAGTGATGGACCTCCAATAAGAATTTGGATTTATCTTGCTCATGTTCTTTATTTAACTCTTATAGCAATAATCAACTACTATATTTTCAGACCCTTCTTATCTCGAATTTCTTTATCAAACTCTTATAGCAATAGGATCTATTGAATTAAGCGCAACTTAGCATCTTTCTTAGAAAAGAGATACCTAAGTGCAACATGATCTGAGAAAATGAGGAATTTATACCCTAAAAGATAGGACCTAAACTTGTCTAATGCAAACACAACTGCTAACAATTCTTTTTCAGTGGTAGAGTAATTCAATTGTGCCAGATTCAAGGTCTTACTTACATAATAAATCACATGGGGTAGCCTATTCACACATTGCCCTAACACAGCTCCAACTGCATAATCAGATGCATCGCACATAATCTCAAAAGGTGCATCCCAACTCGATGGCTTCATGATAGGTGCCGAGGACAATAATGTTTTGAGCTTCTCAAAGGCTTTCAGACATTTGTTATCAAAGACAAAAACAACATCTTTAGCAAGTAGACTGCAAAGTGGTCTGGAAATGTTGCTAAAGTTTTTAATGAATCAACGATCAAATCCTGCATGACCTAAGAATGATCTAATATATTTGATCGTACGCGGTGGTGGAAGATTAGAAATCATATCAACCTTAGCTTTGTCTACCTCTATGTCATTCTTTGAAATAACATGCCCCAAGACAATTCCCCTTTTCACCATAAAATGACATTTCTCCCAGTTTAAGACCAGATTTTTCTCCTCACAGCGAGTAAGCACAAGTTTATGACGATGAATACATTCATAAAAATATGAGCCAAACACAGAGAAATCATCCATAAACACCTCAAGGAAACATTCTACCATATCAAAAATATGATGAGCATACACTACTGAAAAGTAGCAGGTGTATTGCATAATCCAAATGGCATACGTCTATAGGCAAATGTCCCAAAAGGACAAGTGAATGTGGTTTCCTCCTGATCCTCTTGTGCAATGGGAATTTGGTTATATCCAGAATAACCATCTAGGAAACAATAGTACTCATGGCCGGCTAATCTCTCAAGCATCTGATCGATAAAATGAAGTGGATAATGATCTTTCCGAGTGACAGAGTTCAACTTCCTATAATCAATGCACACTCGTCATCCAGTGGTCATTTGGGTCGGTACTAACTCATTGGCATTATTTATGACTACTGTGATACCTGATTTCTTAGGCATGACCTGAACAAGACTTACCCAAGAACTATCTGAAATAGGATATATGATCCCCACATCTAACAACTTCAAGACTTCTTCCCTAACGACCTCTTTCATGTTGGGGTTAATCCGTCTTTGCATTTCTCGTGAAGTTTTAGCATTCTCCTCAAGATGAATACGACACAGATGGAGATATACCTTTAATGTCTGCTATAGTCCACCCAATATCAGATTTATGTTCCCTAAGGACATTTAAAAGGTTTTCCTCATGTTCTTTATTTAACTCAGAAGCAAAGATGACCGGAAGACTCTCATCTGAACCTAAGTAAGCATACTTAAGTTCAGGAGGTAAAACTTTCAAATCTAGCTTTGGAGGTGATTCAGCTGATGACACATGTTTAGCCTCAATTGGTGAAAGGGGCTCTACCTTAGCTTTCCACTTCTCAATGTCCATATGAGGGACATAATCCAATAAGGCATTCACTTCTTCACAAGCACTATCCAGATCAAAATCACACCCAAAGTGACTTAGATATGCCTCTAAAGGATCATAAAAGCTTGAATGTTCAAAAGTATTTTATACTAGACTCTCTATTAGATTCACATCACTCATATCCTCAGAGTTTGGTGGTTGTCGGCTTACATTAAAAATATTAAGTTCAACAGACATGTTTCCAAATGAGAGTTTTAGGACACCATTCCTACAATTGATTAAAGCATTTGAAGTGGCTAGGAATGGTCGACCGAGGATAACAGGAATTTGGCTATTGGGATTAGCCACAGGTTGAATGTCTAAGACTATGAAGTCTACTAGAAAGAATAATTTGTCAACCTGAATTAATACATCCTCAATGATACCGCGAGGTACCTTGACTAAACGATTTGCCAACTGTAGCACTACCTTTATGGGTTTCAATCACCAAGACCAAGTTGCACATACACAAAGTAAGGCAACAATTTTACACTCGTACCCAAATCAATTAAAGCTTGTGCAAAAAATCGTCGAACATCCAAGATCCTTGAATTTTGGTGGCGTACGGTGCTGGATAATAGAGCTTACTTGCTTTGGAAGGAAGGCCTTTTTATACGCATTCAATCCACGCTTAACCGTACACAAATCTTTTAATAACTTTATATAAGAGGGAATCTGTTGGATTGCATCGAGAAAATGAATATTGGTTTTGACTTATTTGAAAACCTCCCTAATCTCATTGTAATGATGTCCCTTCTTAAGCTTTTAAAGTCTTTGAGGAAAAGGTGCAACAGGAACAAAGTTCCTAACTGACGGTTCCAATGAGGATTCTGGGCTTGGACTCTGGTTTTTGCTTTGTGACTTAACCCCGGAATCAACTTTCTCTAAATTTCCCTTATATTGGATAGGCATTTCGATTTGGTTATCAATTTCTTGCCCTGATCTTAGGGTTATGACAGACTGAACTTGTTCAGTAGGATCAACATTAGATGGTTCACCAATATGGAATTGACCCTTTGGGTTAGGAATGGGTTGACTAGGAATTTTTCCCTTTTCCCTCTCTCCTACAATAGTGGCTAACTGGCCAATTTGTGTTTCTAATTTAGAAATCGATTGACTAGTTTGCAGCATGAACTGTTGTAGGGTATCTTCTAGTATTGGTTTCCTTAGTTGTTGGGGGACATATGGATGAGAATTTTGGGACATGGAAGGATATTTTGCTTAAGGTTTCCCTTGGGGTTGCATATGTTGCATACCTGAGTTGTTCCGAGGTTGATTTTGACTCCATGAGAAATTAGGATGATTTCTCCAATTGGGGTTGTATGTGTCAAAATAGGGACTGCAAAATGGTTTTTTATAATCGTTCAGTGCATTAGCTTGTTCAGCTATACACTCATGGAATGATGCTATAGAAGGACACGTCTGAGCAGTATGAGATGGACTCTCACAAAGTTGACATGCCTCACTAAAAACATGGACTGGAGAACTTTTTCCATTTTTCATCTCTATAGCCTCCACTTTTCTGGTGAGACTAGTTATCCTTGCACTCAAATCAGTCCCCTCACTAACCTCATAGACTCCTCCTTTTTTAGTATCCATAGACATTGGTGAACTTTTTCTCTCAACCCTCCCTGAGTATTCCCAATGTTGGGAACTCTCGGCTAACGTATCTAGAAATTTCCAAGCTTCATCCTTATTCTTAGACATGAAATCCACCCCACCTCGGGACTCAATTAGTTTACAATTTTGATCTGATAATCCATCATAAAAGAATTCAACTAAGCACCACTTTTCAAAACCATGGTGGGGACACTTAAGTAGCAAATGATTGAATGTTTCTCAGCACATGTAAAAATGTTCACCTTCTTTTTTAGCAAATTCCATGATATTTCGGCAAAGGGAATTAGTTCCATGTCTAGGGAAGAATTTGGTGAGGAATTTTTTACAGAGTTCGTCCCAAGATTTGATTGATTCTGGTTCCAATGAATATAACCAGGACTTGGCTTTCTCTTTCAAAGAGAACGGGAATAACCTCATCTTAATTGACTATTCGGGAATATTATGAAATTCAAAGTGGAACAAATCTCTAAAAATTCCTTAACATGAAGGTATGGGTCTTCAAAGTTTGAACCTCTAAAAGTCAGCAGTAAATTGATTACTAATGCCCGTATTTCCAAATGGGCATGTTGTGTAGCAGGCAAGACAACAAAAGACGGGTTTGTGATATGTGGGGAGTGTAGTAATCCTTAAGGGCTTTCACTTCATTCTGTTCTCCCTCCATCTTGACTTCAAAGATTTTTCCAACACCAGAATTTCTTACCCCTTCTCTAAAAGTTCTCTCAATTTCTGGATCTAAATGGACCAAATTTGGTTTCAGAGAACGACGACCGAACATGCACTAGGAAGACTCCATGACTCAACAAATACACTACCCAAAAAATATTTTCTTTATCTGAAATTTAATTCAAGGGTAGTGATTTCTATATATATATATATATATATTTAATTTAATTTCCTATTTGAGAGATTATTAGGACTAATTCCAAAATAATCTTCACCTAGTTAGACAGCTCCTACTCCCTTTCAGAGAAAACTAGTGGATGACTAGTTAAGGACCATCAAACTAACAACGAAGTAGTTCCTAGGAAAGTGTGGTGAGGTACTAGGCCTGCTTAATGCCGCATCAACCACACTCCTAGACAGAACTGTCCTACAGTTTATTAATTTGATAGTGACTCACTGGAGTTACCAAAAGTCAACAATGTCCGAGAGGATCTTATGAGTTATATGAAAACCTATTGGCCAACGTCTACTTGATTTTAAATTAAACTAAATTTAGCCAAGGGTATACAAATGCAAGGAGATTTTTAACCTAATGGGCAAGGAATTGGTGATGAAATTCAATCATTATCTTGTTAGAGGATTAATGCCCTTACTAAAAGATTTATGCAAAATGCTAAATTAATACAAGCAAATCAACAAAAAATAAAAATAAAAGGAGTGAGTGTGTGGACTTTTTTATTTATTTATTTATTATTATAAATAAATAAATAAACGAAATAAACGAAATAAAATAAAATAAATAACAAAAATAAATTTAAAGAAAGTATGTACCTAAAGGTTATTTCTTGTGTTATTCTATCCTAAAGGTAGCATGCAAAATTTTCACCTATAAAAACTATGTTCACCTATTTTAAAAAGAAAATTAATAATACTATTTACTAAAGACAATGGTACTTACCTGGACTTCGCAGTAATCTTAGTGAAGATGCCGAAAATAAATCTAAGTATTAGCTTATCCAAGGCGATCTCCATAGAAAATGAAATACTACTTACAAAATTAAAAAGTATCAATTACTTAATTAAAGTAAAACAAAAAAATAAAAATAATGAACAAACACTAATTTTAAACTTAAGCTAAGTATATGGAAAATAAGTAAAAACAAAAAGAATAGAAAAAATATATATTAAAAAGAAAATTTGCTACAGTAATGATTTTTTTTTTTTTTACTGGGCTAGAAACTTATGTCCGATGTGCTGCTTGTCACAGAATGTTCAAAAGCAACTACTATAACATATCAACTATTATAACACTTGAAAGACCAAGACTGCAGTACATAAGTAAGTGTTTTGAATTTTATTTTTTTTATAAAGTGACACACTATTGCTACAGTACACGAAATTGCTAAGATATATATATATTTTTTATTTTTTTAAAAAAACAAAACAATAGCTTTAGTTTAAAAAAAAAACAGTAGCTTCTACAATATAATTTGTTTTATTGTTTTAATTTTTTTTAACAACTAGTAGAAGAATTAAATCAACTTAAATTTAATTAATTTATTGTTGCGATTCCCCGGCAACGGCGCCAAAAACTTGGTGTGTTTTAAAATATTACTCGCAAGCGCACAAATCAATTGTAGTTTAGGTTATGCGAGAACGAGGTCGAACCCAAGAGAATGCTTTAAAATGGAACTAATTAAACTCAAATTAATCTAAAACCAACCTAGTTTCTCAAAATTTTGTTTGTTGAAATGATTTTTATACTAAACATGCAATATCAAAATACAAATAATTAAAGCGAGAATAATCGGGAAAAATACTAAGGTATCGGATTCCACCACCATCAATCAATAAAATTCTAATTAATCATTTATCAATTCCAATTTTAGAGTAGCAATTAGAAATCAATCTTATTACTTTCTCAAGATTTAGCAATAACGCACTAATGAAATATATTTTCAAGAGATAGATTTTCCTTCGTTTTAAAGTGTAAAATTCTAAGCATCCTTCTTGGGCGTCAGGTGTGTGCAAAATATGTGGTTAAAAATGACACATTAACGACACTTTAGGTTTTACCCTTCTGCAAGCGCACAGATCAATTGTAGACAGTTTTGCTTGAGTAGGTGAATATCGATCCCATAGAGACGAGGATTGTTCACTTCAATAGTCTAAAAACACTGAATTATATTTTTCCGAAAAGATTTTGATTTTGTGAATTATCTAATACTAATGAAAATAAAACAAAAAATAATAATAAATAATGGTTGTGATTCAGAGAGAGAGAAAACTAGGGTTTCCTCACTCCACTATTAACCACATAATATAGTCCAAATTCTATTTCAATTGCATGACGGCGATCCATTGACTGTGAATCAGGTCACACCGCGTGTTGGGCGTCAGGTGTGTGCAAAATATGTGGTTAAAAATGACACATTAAAGACACTTTAGGTTTTACCCTTCTGCAAGCGCACATATCAATTGTAGAATAGCAACGGTTTGAGTAAGGGATATCGATCTCACAGAGACTAAGATTGTTCACTCTAATAGTTCAAAAGCACTGAATTATATTTCTAAAAATGGTTTGTTTTGGTGATCAAAGACCGAATTATCTAATATTAACTAAATTAATCTAAAAAGCAAAGTAAATTGGTTTGTGATTCAAGAGAGAGAAAAACTAGGGTTTTCGTCACTCCACCACTAACCGCATAATATAGTTATATCAATATATCAATTGCATGAGGGCGATCCATTGACTGTAAATCAGGTCGTACCGCGCCAGCAGTTTAACCCCAAAAAGGAATTACCATCAACTGGATCGCGACAATCCATTTCAAGACTAAACTAATTAGTACATGCAAATTATGTTACTCTAATCTACTCCTAATGCATGAAAATAAACTAAAGCATGTCTATATCAGTTTGTCAAGGCATGGACTGTGTAACCTAAGGTTTCAGGTTTTATGACCACCATTGTGTATAAAATCATGGCTTAAGCATCCGAGTTCCAGCCCATAGTGAACAAGCATGATTGTGTAAGATAAATACATTCATTCAGTCTAAGACAAGAATCAGAACAAATATATAAACTTGTATCAAGAATAAAAATGGTCTCTCATCTAACACAATCATCATAGTATAGTCACAGTTTCCCCTCTCTATAATTGAAAACAAAATCAGAGCTACATTACTTGGCTAGGGTTTTGCGAGAAAACCCTAGATACCGAATGAGTTGATCATGACTGAGAGAATCTGCATTGTCGGTGTAGAAACGTTCTCCATGACCTTCTTCTCCGGATCTCTAGGTTTTGAATGGCTCCTCCCTTTTGAATAAGATGAATATCCAGAGGCGGATCTGGAAATTATATGTGCCAATAAGCTCTCTAAAATCTATAGCAAATCTTGATATTTATAGGCAAATTTGAGGGAAACCCTAACTTGGAGAATATGATTACCCTTTTTGGTAATTTCACACCCAGCCAAGAAAAACCCTAATATAAGATGTAGAATATGTGTATATATCATGTATAGAGGTGTTGGGGTCGAAATAAAGTCATTCGAGTGAAAACAAATCAATCTGGGTCAAAATAGGATTTTAGCCCGAAACTGAAATTTCCAGTTTTTTCTGCAGAACACCTCTCACTCTTTTGATCATAAATTAAGTTTTACACCTTTTATGAAGGCTTGTGATATATATTTGGAAATAGAACTTCAAGATATTGATTTTAGGCTCAAGAATCACATTATTTGGACCTTTTTTGACCGAGATATGAGTGGCTGAAGTTGGCTAAAATTTTGGTGCTAGAAATACTGGACCTACGCCCAAGCGTAGGTTAGGGGTGTAGGGTCCAATTCTGGATCACAAACCAAAGCGTAGGTATTGTCCAATTTTGCCTGTTTTGCTTCTGGTGACGTAGGGTATGATGCATTTTTGCTGTAAAATCCGATTTTTTCATATTTGAGTTAGACTGGTCGCCTTTGACTCCCGATGCTTTTGGTTGAAGTAATAATGTCTGGAAATGACATTTTTTCCCTTTGTTGAGATAACGATGTCCTGGAAATGACCATTTTGCCCTTCAGTAGCTCTTCTTTGCTCTGACACGCCTCTTGATTCCTTTCTCGAGATAGAAACGAACACGAACTTAGTTAATTCACCGAGATTAGCTCTGTTTCTTCATTAAGCTCCTAAAACATGCTTACACACACAAACGAGATAAAAATATCAAGTAACGGAATGTAAAGACATAACACACGGAAGATAGGGGTGAAAAATGACAAATATTGAACACCTATCACACTCCCAAACTTACATATTGATAGTCCCTTAGCAATAAACTAAGAGATAACTCACTGTGATGATTCTTATTCTATCTAACCCATCTACTCTAACCTAATCCTTTACTTCTATGAGGGTCAACGATTACACGTAGCATGTGTAAAAAGCCTTTTAAACCCCTAGTGGACAAGTGAAGTCTCATGAAGGTTTCCAGTGATGGTACCTACAAACATCTCAATTCTTTTGTAATTACGCATTCATGAGTTCACACACACAAGTCAAATAAGCTATGATACAACACACAAGATAATATGAATGCAAATATTCCCACTCACTACCAAACAATAATTATATCAAGCTTTGTGTTATAAATGATCCCTACTATAGTAAATGATTTTGCTACTTTCTACTTAAAATCCAGACATCCTTCCGTGATTTTGTGAACATTCAAATACAATATTCCATTTTCTTTTCTCCTACTTCATTTATCAAACTTTGCCATTTTTAGTAAAAACGTACTTTTTCCATCTTTTCACTTTTCATCCATTTTTGTCTTTCTAAGTCTCCGGAATTTTCAGCGAGAATTTTTAGTCCCAACCAACTGGGCCTGAGCTTCTTCCATGGGATTTATGCTCATCAGTCTTCTCCCCTTTAAACGCGAACAGTGATATTGGTGATACCAAGGCCCGGTTACTCAGATTAAAGAACTGATTTTTGCATTTTATTTTCTCAAAAAAAATTCAATTTTCTCTATTTCAACCATAATAACTCCCCTTCTCCCCTTTGTTGTGGCAAAATTATTTTTCAACTCTATAGTTAAAAAATCAACCTATTTCTCATAAAGCATGTTTATAGGTCAAAGTTGTCATTCTTAATTTCAATTTCACTAATCACTCACCCATGTAAACCACATCACTTCACTAACTCGATCTAATCATTACTCTCATGAGCAGGAACATCACATCACATACTACTCATGCATCATATACATAAACTTAATTAAATTGTAAATGTCAAACATTCATGCGTGAAAACAAAGAATTATTCCTAAATTTTTTTTTTTTTTTTTTCTCGAAAATCTTTATTCCTTTAAATACTATACCCTCACCCCTAAACTTAAATCAAACCATGTCCCCATGGTCAAAAATAAAATAGGAGAACATATACAGTTACCCTTGAAGCTTAATTATAGATTTCAAAGCAAAGCATAAATCCTCTCCCCCAAACTTAAATTGGATCACCGGGAGATATCATCAACAAAGCACACATACCCAATCATAGCAATGAAAAATAAATTTCATCATAAATATCCAAAAATCGACACATGTTTTCAAGGAATCAAAGATTCTCTTTTTTTTTATTATTTAAAAAGAATTTATGACAAAAATAATAATAATAAAAAACTGATTTGGCCTTAAGGCCCTATAATTTTAAAATAAAAATAAAAATAAAAGAAACAAATACGTGGCCTTAAGGGTCTACCGTCCCTACAAATAAATAACCTAAAAATCCTAAACCTAAATCCTAGTCCGCCTCCTCTTCTTTTTCATTTGACACGACACTCTTCAACCATATCCAGCAATCTGCAGTCTCTTTCAACTTCTCTAAATCTTCCTCTAAATATATTTTCATAAATTTTCACCGCATCTCATCCAATTCCTTTATTCTATCACACAACTACTCGACAATGATCTTTGGTAGTAAAAATGGGTATGGAAGATAATATTCATATTTATCGGCACTCGCCCATTCTCGACTCACAATCACTCGAGCATACGACATCTCAGTCATAATAAATATTGGAACACACACTTCATACCCATGAGTTAGGGCATATAAAGTTCTAAGCATAGTGTGATCTCTTGCACTAGTTTTATTATTAGGCCGAAGTTGAGCCGCAACGACACAATCCAAATAAATCAGATCTGAATTCAACCACAAATTATCACATGTTTTATCTTTCGGATCTAATACTTCACACAATTCCTGAAACATCTAATCATCTTTATGTGGCCATACTACCGGATGCTCCTTCAATATTCCTTGTAAGTTTACCGGAGTATCGATTGGTATATTCCATGCATCGGCAATACTTCTTCTTCCAATCACAACAGGAGCACTCCACTGAGTCGTTTTAGCCTTCAGCACCTCAAATCCTGGCGGTCCCGAAATTATCATATTTTCATAGAATTTTCGGACCAAGCCCGAATACACCTTTTCACCCGTCATTTTTTCTAGACTCTTCAATCCTCGTTCTCTAAGGATTTTCCTTTCGAGCGCAACTAATACTCGATTCATCCTCCCTAGACAAAATATCTCTTCAAATTGCAACCGACACTGCAAAAACGATTTTGGTGTGGTTCGGTTTCCCTTCTGACTTGTAGCTCCTTTATTCGTGTTCTCCATGACCACATATGGTTCCGTCCCTTCTATGAATTCTTTCGGGTCAGAATAATCTCCATTAGCATTATCCATACTAACCATCCTCGAAATAGAAATAATAAAAGAAGAATAGAAGAAGAATACCCAATCTAATGCTCGCTCCTTGAGAATTGTGAATTGTGAATTGTGAATTGTGTATACCCTATGGATTTATTTATAGATGGATGTAGTAGAATCAGAAGAGAAAAATGATTTAAAACCCTTAATTGACTAGGAAAGGGGAAACAATAACTAATCCAACTTCTATTTACAGTCTCCTTGTCATATTAGGATTACTTTAAAAATTATACAAAAATTCTACACAAATTCTTAAAAATAACCTAAACAAATCTTAATACAAGTATAAGTACAAACTAGGCCAAAACAGACAAATGTTTCAATTTTTTTGGCCCACCCACGTACTACCCTACGCTTGGGCGTAGGGTAGGGTTTATGTTGTGAAATTTAGAGTAACCCAAAAGATAGATTAACCCAAACCAAATTTTACTCGCAAGTATACGAATCATAGTAGTAAAGAGTACAAGTATTGCGAGGTCATTCCCACGAGGATTGATTAAGACAAATTAAATCTAAAAACTACTATCTAACTAATTCAACAAATTATTGATGATTGTGAAAAAATAATATAAATACAATAATACAAAAGGAATACCAAGGCTTTGATTCCACCACTAATCATCACAAATCCGATTTTCAATTGTAAACTCATTAAATATCCAATTAATTTCCACACATCTAAATAATAATTATTATTACGTTCATAGATGGTCTATCCGAGTTAGGGGATAGGTTCAACTCAATATTTTATTATCTTGGCCAAAAATAATAAATAAATCATTGAAGGAAAATATAAATCACAATTATCTATCCATGGTCAGGCATAAACAATTATAATTTATTATCTTCTTCTTAAATTGCCAAGTAGATTACATGTTCGTGGTCAGACACAAGTAACCTATATGCTAGGAATGAAATACGTTCAATTTTAGTCTCAGTTAAAACACATAAAATCGAAAGCATTAACATATATATAATAAGAAGAAGAAGAACTCATTAACCAAAATATTCAATCATGTCTACAATTGAAAACTATAATATTGAACATGACTAGGGTTTCCTCTCGGCCTTGGCCGAGCGAATTAACTATACAAGAAAAATAAAACAAGAACGACCAAACCCGAAATCATAAGTGGAAGACATCTTGGATTTCTTCGTTGATCGCACAGGTCTTCCCCTTCTGTTTCTTGGTCGTCGATGATCCTTTGTGTATCCACATATGCCCTATTTATAGGGGTCCTCAAGGTTTCATCTAGGAAAGTAAATAAGAGAATACAATATTCTCATATTTCTTTTCCTAATTGGTGATATCTTGCAGCCCACTTTTGATCAATTTGGAGAGTAAATTTGGAAGATATTGGTGAGATACTATTTTCTTGTTAATCAAGTCCTCTTCCCACACCCCTTGATTTCATTCCATTCTGATCGTTCCTTCAAAATCTGTGATTATATTACCAAGTTGATGCTGATTTTCGCACAAAATAGTATGCCAGATTTAAAATGTCTTTTTCGCCCTCTAAACTTCAGAATTAGGGTTTCTATTTGAAATACTAATATTCTTTAAATTGAATCAGCTTTCTAGGAACATTGGGCTCACACAAATCCGAACAACGGGCTGAAATATATGGCCCAAATACTAAGACCTGGTCTAAACAGATTTTGGGCTTATTTAGATGGATTTAACCCATTTGTACCAGAAATCACCAATAACCTATAAAAATATAAAAACACAAATATTAATTAAAATAATTTAAAATAAATGACTAAAAAAATATATTTTTGGACGTTAATCGTGTATGAATTATGCACTTATTAGTTTAAATTTTTTTTATTTTTTTTAAGACACTTTCCAATATATTTTCACGATATACGCACTCCCAAACTTAAACGCACACATGTCCTCATAGTGCGAAAATAAAATCACACATACTCAATGTAATAAACATAGTAAGGCACACATATCAGTAAAAGCGATAAAAAATTGTCATTTTATACAAAAGCAAAAATATCACAAACAGTTAGAGATGATCATTAAAGCGGTCACAAAAGATCGAACACTGACTCTCCAATCTACGATTGATCTCTACTGTGGATAGCTAAAACAAGAAAAATCCTAAAAACAAAATAAAATAACCAAAACTAAACTACAATTACATAGCATCATCCGGAGGTGGCTGTGGTGGTGGAACTGTCACTCCCATATGTTGCATCATAATATCCCACCGATCCATCATCTCACGGTGCTCACGATGTCGGGCCTGCCTCTCCTCTACAAATGAGCACTCAAATCCCTTAATACGTCCAATAAACTGGTCGTACTGAGCCTGAGTCATCATAACAGCACCCCCATCCGGGGCCTGTGGTGCATCACCTCCTATAGTAGCCTCCTCAGTTTATGGCACCTCCACCTCAGGCATTTCATCCGGCCTTTCCTGCTTTGCATCATCCTCCCGTGCACCTGGCAATAAAACTCCCCCGAATCTACGTCGGCGAGCATATATCGCTGGATCCTTCTTAATCCACCCCTTGTTCCACGTTCCCTTTCCATACGCAATCAGCGGTGTATACTTGTCCTCATCATCCATCTGTAATCCCTGATCAAACATCAACTTCATCATGAGGCAGGGAAGAACCATTTGAAACTTGGCAGTCCCGACCTTGTTCTCTCGGCGCAAGTGAATATAATGCCAGAACAAAGTATGCCAAAGGGTGTGTAGAATAGAATACCAGTGACCAAACTCGAAAGCATAGTGTAATGCCAGAAATGGCGGGTAGCACATGGTCTGATGGCTATGGTAGCACATTGTACCGGACTATCACATCCCAGAGCCAAAGCATCGGATGATAGTTGGACTTCTTGGTCCCATTACGCCTATTATCTACCCACTGTCCCTCGGTCTGCAATCTCACCATATCATAAAGTGGCGAAAGTGGGTCTGTCATAGGTGGGAATCGCTCATCTAGCTTTACAGGGCACACATGTGGAATACCCCATGTAGTAACAATACTCTCGGGAGTAATCTCAAACTCCCGTCCCTGCACCACTGTCACTAGCTGAGTCCATATGCTGTAATGCCTCATATGAAGCCAGAACTCGCTAATCATGTCAGCGCAAATGTGTGGTATAACTGGGGCTAAGATCGGCAATAATCTGTGCTCCCTAAGTACACCTATGGTCCACTGTGGAACTGGCTCTATCTGCTCAAATGGTACAATAGCAAAAGTGCGTTCCTATCGGAACCCCTTCTTCAAAGCCCGAGTCATCAGCATCTCCTTGGAGACCGTGGAATGCTTCCATCTGTAAGAAACAAGGTCACCCTCGTCACCATCAACTGTCGGATCAGGATATGGCACCTCGTCGTGCTCAACGTCCTCCAGCTCATCATCCTGTTCTGTCTGCCCATCCTCACTATCACCACTCTCGGTAGTCTACTCATTGGATGTCTCCAACTCATGCGGTGGTGGTGATAGCTTGGGGACTGGAGAATGTGCCCGAGGTCATGACGATGCCCTCGGTGCAGCAGGTGGAACTGTCATCCGGCCATATCTCAAATCTAGCTCGATGCCCTCTATCAGTGCACTCGGCCTCTCAGCCCCCTCCTCATCTAACGAATATGGCGCAACATACATTGGTCTCGGTGCCCGGGTACTACGACGTACAAGCCACGTACTCTCTGGGGGCGATGACCGTAATATGTCTCTCTATACTGTCGTCCCCGACGTAGATGCTCTCGCGGGAGCTTTATTTGTTCCTTTTACGTGAGCCATGCCTACAGAATTTAGATTGTTACGAAAATTAGCGAAAACTGTCCGGACACCAAATCAAACTTGAAACTATATCTAAAGTGGACTAATACGACAATTAAACAAGACCTCATTTCAAAATTTTGATATTCATCCCGTATCTGAAGCCGCTAATCCAAATTTTTGAGAACGGATTACAACACGATTTTGATCGATCTCGTTCGTCAATACTAGTTTAGAATAGTTATATTAATTAATCAAAACCAAAAGAATGGATCAAAACTTACTAAATCGCAAGAAATGGCAAATTCCCCAAAATTGGATTCCGGAGACTTTTCAAGTTCTTCACGTGAATCCGTACACACCGCTCACTAATATGATGGTCTGTCGCTTGGGAATGATAAGGAATATCAAAATCCGGCTTTAGGAACAAACAGGAGTCGATTTGGTGGGAAGGTGAGGAAGAAAAGTGAAATTTTGAAATGAAAAGCCGCGGGACTGTATTTATACAGTCTCGTGACCTACGCTTGGGCGTAGGTCCCAAGGCTGAATTTTTGGCTTCGGCTATTTTTGTCTCGTTCTCGATTCTAGAACACTTGAACCTCCCCTATACACACCTATTAACTTTGGTTCGTCAAATTTTGGTGTTTCGTGGACGAAAATACCCCTCCAAATGATGATGACTATTACGGACTCGATCTTAAAATTTTACAAAAACCGAATTAAACTACTATTGTACAACTACAAACTAAGATCAAAAGCTACTCTTTATCACTTAGTACCAATATTTAACGTCGTTAGCTCGACGTTACCGCCTTTCAGTACTCAGGATCAAAATCATTCGGCTCTGGTGCCGGTTCTATTAAATGAACTATCTCAACAACACTCTCTGTCGGCTCAACTTCGATATAATGCTTCAAACGCTGACCATTCACAACAAATCAATTTCCTTTGTTAGGGTCGTCAAGTTCCACCGCTCCATGGGGGTAAACCTTAGTAATTATGTACGGCCCGTCCCATCTTGATTGGAGCTTACCGGGAAATAATTTGAGTCTTGAATTTAACAACCACACTTTTTGGCCGACCTTAAAGCTTTTTTGTCTGATATGTCTGTCGTGGAATGTTTTGGTTCGGGCTTTATATATTCTAGAATTCTCATATGCGTTGTTCCTCAACTCCTCAAGCTTTGTGAGTTGGAGTTTCCTCTGAGCACCCGATCTTTTGATATCAAAATTCAATCTTCTGATCGCCCAATATGTTCTATGCTCGAGTTCCATAGGGAGATGACACGCCTTACCATAGACCAATCTGTATGGTGACATACCAATCGGTGTCTTATAAGCGGTCTTGTATGCCCACAGTGTATCATTTAATCTTCTCGGCCAATTCTTCAAATCAGGATCCACTGTCTTTTCAATAATGTTCTTGATCTCCTTGTTCGAAACCTCTACTTGACCACTCGTTTGTGGGTGATATGGTGTTCCAATTCTATGAATGACACCATACTTCTTGCATAAGGCCGGAAGAAACTAGTTGTCGAAGTGGCTGCCGCTGTCACTGATAAACACTCGTGGCATACCAAATCTAGAAAATATATTGGATTTGACAAACTCCTCAACCACAATGTGATTCGCATGCGACGTGGCAACAACCTCTACCCATTTAGAAACGTAATCAACTCCCACTAATATGTACTGTTTATCGTTGGCTTTTGGAAACGCTCCCATAAAGTCAATGCCCCAAACGTCAAACAACTCAACCACCAATATAGGATTCAGTGGCATCATGTCTCGTTAAAATATGGATCCCAACTTCTGACATCTCAGACAAGATTTGCAAAACTCAAACACATCCTTGAATATGTTGGGCCAATAAAAACCGCTCTGTAGGACTTCGTGAGCTATCTTCTGAGCACCAAAATGCCCTCCATACTCTAGCATATAGCAGAATGTCAGTACGCCTTGAACTTCACTTTCTATAACACATTTACGAATTATCTGATCCGGGCAATATTTGTATAGTCGCGGATTGTCCCAGATATAAAATTTTACTTAGATGAAGAAACGATCCTTCTCATGCTTAGACTATCCATTAGGAATTCTACCTGTGGCTTTATAGTTGACAATATCTGTATACCACAATATCTATTCCATAACACCCACACTGAATAGATGTTCATCCGAGAACTCATCCTTAAGACGAGTATCGTCCTTTGTGGACTCAACGACAATTCTTGACAAATGATCAGCTACAACATTCTCCGTACCCTTCTTATCTTTGATCTCCAAATCAAATTCTTGTAGCAATAGAATCCATCGAATCGGTTTGGGTTTGGAGTCTTTCTTGGTTAGCAAATGCCTTAGTGTGGCATAATCTGAGTACACGACCACCTTGGTTCCCAACAAATACGACCTGAATTTGTCTAAGGTGAACACCACTACCAGTAACTCCTTCTCGGTAGTTGTGTAGTTCATCTGAGCTTCGTTCAGAGTTTTACTGGCATAGTAAATCACATATGGCAACTTGTCTTTTCTCTGTCATAGCACATCTCCAATTGCATAATCTGAAGTGGCACACATCAGCTCGAACGGTAGAGACCAGTCCGGTGGATATATAATTGGGGCAGATGAGAGTTTAACATGCAATTCCTCAAAGGCATGAAGACATTCTTTGTCGAAGACAAATATACATCCTTAGCCAGTAAATTGCATAATGGCCGGACGATTTTACTAAAATCTTTGATAAACCTTCTGTAAAATCCAGCATGGCCTTGAAAAGAGCGTATTTATTTCACAAATGTAGGAGGAGGTAATTTTGAAATCTGCTCGACTTTTGCTTTATTGACCTCATTCCCCTGCTTTGATATAATGTGACCAAGTACTATTCCCTCTTAAACTATAAAATGGCTCTTCTCCCAACTAAGAATTAAATTGGTCTCTTTACACCTTTCAAGTACTAGTGTTAAATGCCTCAAACAGTCTTCAAAGGTTGCCCCAAAAACTGAGAAGTCATCCATGAACACTTCCAGAAACTTTTATACCATATCAGAGAAGATAGACATCATACATCTCTGGAATGTCGCTGGCATATTACATAAACCAAAAGGCATCCGTCTGTATGAGAATGTGCCATATGGACAAATGAAAGTGGGTTTCTCCTGATCTGCAGGATCAATTTCGACTTGATTATAGTAGGAATATCCATCCAAAAAGCAGTAGTAGCTTTGTCCGGCTAATATTTCCAGGATTTGATCGATGAATGGTAATGGAAAATGATCTTTCCTGGTGTTAGAGTTGAGTTTTCTGTAGTCGATACACACATGCCACCCCGTAGTCGTGCGTTGAGGACATATCTCACCCTTTTCATTGGACACCACTGTGATTCCCGACTTCTTCGGGACCACTTGAGTTGAGATACCCACTAACTATCAGAGATCGGGTAGATGATTCCCGCATCCAGCAACTTCACTACTTCTTTTCTTACTACCTCCATCATGTTTGGATTCAATCTTCGCTGCATCTCCCTTGACGATTTCGCCTCATTTTCCAAATAAATCCGATGCATGCAAATTGATGGATCAATACCTTTCAAATAAACCACACTCCACCCAATTGCTTCTTTATTCTTGGTCAAGACCTCAATTAGACTTGATTCCTATTCTGCTATCAACTTTGATGAAATAATTATAGGAAGAGTTTTGTCAGGTCCCAAGAAAATATACTTCAGCTTCTCTGGCAACTCCTTAAGTTCTAGAACAAACAAAGTCGTAAGTGATAGAACTGGGGGAGTACTTGAGACTATTAGAAGTGGTTCCACAGGCTCTTGCTTCCAAGGTTATGCGTATAACGCAGTCTCAATTCTATCCAACTCCTTGTTCTGCCATTCCATATACGCATCCCAATCTTCAATTTCCTCATTCGGCACTTCATTTGCCAGAAATTCTTCAAGCTCGTCTTTCTCCAGAATTTGAATCGTAAAATCATGTATAATATCATCTAGCTCGTTGCACTCATTTATCTGGAAACAGTCCATAGACTCAGGTAATTGATGGTTCCCCTTAAACACATTCATCCTGACTTTCATGTTCCCAAAGGTCAGATCCATGGCTCAAGTTCTGCAATTAATGCATGCATTTGCAGTGTCCAAAAATGGTATGCCTAAGATCACTGGGATGTGTTTTTTTTTAGTCTGGGATAGCATCCGTCTCCAAGATTACAAAATCAACTGGAAAGTAAAACTTGCCCACTTGAACTATGACCTCTTCCAAAATTCCTTTCGCCTGTTTGGCAGATTGATCGGCAAATTGCAGTACAACCTCTGTGGGACTGAGCTCTCCCAACCCTAGTTGTTTATAGACTGAATAAGAAAACAAGTTAATACTTGCACCTAGATCAAGAAGGGCTCTACCAATTTCTTGGTCACCGATAACCCAAGAAATAATGGGAGCACTGGGATCTTTCCTCTTTGGTGGAGTATTGCTTAACAACAATGAACTCACTTGCTCAGTCAAGAGTATTTTCTTCGGATTCTTCGCTCTGCTTCTCCTCTTCTGTGTACAGAGATCCTTGAAAAATTTAGCATAAGGTGGGATTTGGGCAATCACGTCTAAGAGCGGCAGATTAATCTTGACTTGTCGGAACGTATCCAACATATCAAATTCTTTCATTTTCCCATACTTAGCCGGTTCTCTAAGACGTTGAGGAAATGGCGGTGCCTCCTCATAGTTCGCCCTGTCTGGCTCATCAAGCAATGTCTCATCGACACTCTTATCTACTGGCAGTTTATCTATCTGAACTTCAGCCTCTCTGCTCTCAACCTCTTTTTGCTGTACTTTTTCCGCTTCCTTCCTTTAAGCTTGTTTAGCTTTTTTTTTTCTACGCAGCCTCTCCTCATGTTCTTCCTCCATTCCGCTATCCACTTCCCTTCCACTTCTCAGAGTCGTAATTGTTTGAACAGACTCATGATTATCATTGGTAAATGATCTAAGCTCTTGCACTTGTTGAATCTTTAGGTTAGTGATAGGCTGACTAGGCAACTGACCTGGCTCTCTAGTATTTCTCTGATTTGTCATTTGTCCTAACTGCATGGTGATTTGGGTCAATGCTTGAGTATGAACACCCATCTGATTTTGGAGGTCCACCAAGATCTATTCTATCCTGTTATTTTAGAAACCGGGTGGGGGAGCTTGGCTTCTTTGAGGCTGGAGCTGATATTGGAATGGTTAGATAACCTAGTTGTTATTGACTGGCTGAAGAGCCAAAGAATTATTAGGTGGCTGTCTAGGTTGGAAATTTGATTGAGAATTGCGAGCCAGTATAGTTGGTTGAGATTGGAATGATTGTTGGCTCTGTTGGAACCTTGGCTGTGAGGTAAATAGCTGCCTTGGTTAAAAATTGGATTGGGAGTTGGACCACTGTCCTTGTTGAACTTTTTCTGGAGGATTCTCCACATTTGTGGACTTATAGGATAATAATGGATGATTTCTATTATTTGGAGAGTATGAGTTGGAGAACGGGGCATTATTTGAGTAATTCCATGTTGCATTGACATCAGCAACAATTACGTCATCACACTCATTTTGAGAATAATCTGGTTCAACCTCATAAACTTTTCTTTTAGGAGAATGAATTCTTTGGGTAAGAAGTTTTTCAAATCGCTCTAACCTCTCCTCTATCAATGCCACTGGAATTTTCATATCATGATTAACCTCAAATGCTTTTTCAGATCGCCGGTCCTGACCATCTCTAGACCTCATATCAGATTCATACTGGAGGGCATTTTCACTGATATTATCAAACATCTCTAAAATTTCTCTTGCGGGTTTCAAGGTGAACTGACCCTGTGTAGAGGCATCTATCAAATTTTTATGCTTTTCACCTAGACCCATGTAAAACTTTCTAGCCACATCTTGATCAAAAAACCTATGGTGGGGACATTTATACAAAATCTCATTGTACCTCTCCCACCCATCATGAAATTGCTCTCCTGGCAACTGTCTGAATCACTTAATTTGTATATTGTGCTTCTGAAGTCTTTCCTATGGGAAATTTTTTTTCTAAGAATTCTTGCTTAAGTGTTTCCCATTCAAGTTTAGTTGCTTGGGTCAATTTAATATACCATCTTTTTGCTTTGTCTTTTAAAGACTATGGGAACAGACGAACTGTTAAATCATTTTTAGTCAAATCATCATACCTAAAAGTTGATGCTACTTCTAAGAATTCATTGATATGCTAGTATGGATCTTCTATCCTGGGACCAGAGAACTTTGGGAGCATATTGATCACACTCGTCTTCATCTCAAAATGTTTTGCACCTTCCTCTTTTGGAAATTCAGCATACGATTCATACCCGTCCAGTGCGTAGAATCCCTTCAATGAGGTATTTGGTCTCCTCTGTTGATTCACTATTTGGTCACCCATCTCGACCTCTTCTGTCTGATGACGCTCTTCAATAGATTTTCGTAAATGCCTTAAAGTTCTTTCGATCACCGAGTCGTATACAACTAACGCAGAATTTGAATTTGAACGCGTCGATCTATCGAACATACACTAAAAACTTCTTCTTTTTTTTTTGAAATAAAGTAAATTAACTAAACTACTTCTCAACTTATCTAAACTATGAACAAAAAGCAAAGCTAAAAATTAAATACAAAAACCAAGCAAAACTAAAACTCACAAAGGGTCATGACGCAACTTCAGCAATTTTGTCTTTTCCTTTCTCGTTCTTCAATTGTACCTGAAAATCACACAAAAAATTCAACTTTAGATTTAATCTACAATAACGCTATGCAAATAAACTACTAAAGCTATTAAACAATGCCAAGTCCCCGGCAGCATCACCAAAAACTTGATGAGCGTCAGGTGTGTGCAAAATATGTGGTTAAAAATGACATATTAATGACACTTTAGGTTTTACCCTTCTGCAAGCGCACAAATCAATTGTAGACAATTTTTCTTGACTAGGGAAATATCGATCCCACAAAGACGAGGATTGTTCACTTCAATAGTCTAAAAATACTGAATTATATTTTTCTGAAAAGATTTTGGTTTTGTGAATTATCTAATACTAATGAAAATAAAACGGAAAACGATAATAAATAATGGTTGTGATTCATAGAGAGAGAAAACTAGGGTTTCCTCACTCCACCACTAACCTCATAATATAGTCCAAATTCTATTTCAATTGTATGAGGGCGATCCATTGACTGTGAATCAGGTCACATTGCACCAGCAGTTTGACCCCAAAAAGGATTACTCTCAACCGGATCGTGATAACCCATCTCAGTACTAAACTGATTAGTACATGCCAACTACTAACATAAAGTAAATTAAAGCATGAAAATAAACTAAATCATGTCTATATCAGTTTGTCAAGGCATGGCCTGTGTTAACCTAGGGTTTCGAGTTTTATGACCACCATTGTGTATAAAATCACAGATTAAGCATCCGAGTTCCAGCCCATAGTGAATAATTGTGATTGTGTAAGATAAATATATTCAAAAAGTCTAAGACAAGAATCAATTCAAATATATAAACTTGTATCACGAATAAAAACGGTCTCTCATCTAACACAATCAACACAGTATAGTCACAATTTCCCCTTTCTACAATTGAAAATAAAATTATAACTACATTACTTGGCTAGGGTTTTGCGAGAAAACCCTATATATCGAGTTAGTTGATCATGGCGGAGAGAGTCTGCATTGTCGGTGTAGAAACGCTCTCCATGATTTTCTTATCTGGATCTCTAGGTCTTCTATGATGGTTCTCTTCAAGTCTGAACTTTGAACTTGAGAACTCTATGAATGAACGTGAAAATCAGAACCATAACTAGCCTACCACCCTTAACCTAAACCTAACCCTCTCATATTTATAAACAAGTGAGGGAAACCCTAATGGTTGTCATTTTCTGTAATTTTATAATATATGAATAATATCTCTAAAATCTGATGTAAATATGTGTATATGCCTGTATGTAGAGGTCTGGAATCATCGATCACTTAAAATACTAAAGTAGGGACAAAACTAGAAAATTCTGAAACAACTCCGAAACAATTTTAGCACGTAGAGGGATCACGTGGCCACAAGGTGGGACCTACGCTTGGGCATAGGCTACGCTCCTGACCTACGCTTGGGCGTAGGGTCCAAACCAAAGCGTAGCTCAAGAACGTAGCTCAGGTCCAACCTGCCTCTATTTCTCTCTAACGACGTAGGGTATTATGCATCTTATGTTGTAAAAACTCGTCTTTTCATATTTGAGCTAGACTGGTCGCCTTTGACTCCCGATGTTTTTGGATGAAGTAATAATATCTGAAAAATGACATTTTTACCCATCGGTGAGATAACGATGTCGGGAAATGACCATTTTGTCCTCCGGTAGCTCTTCTTTGCTCTGGCACGGCTCTTGATTCCTTTCTCGAGATAGAAATGAACACGAACTCAGTTAATTCACCGAGATTAGCTCTGTTTCTTCATTAAGCTCCTGAAACATGCTTACACACACAAACGAGATAAAAATACCAGTAAAGGAATGTAAAGACATAACACACGCATGATAGGGGCGAAAAATGACTAACATTGAGCACCAATCAATCCTATGTGTGTAATTCAATGGATCACATAAGATCAAAGATTTTTACTTATAAAATTCTCAAATCTAAGCATGATTAATTGTGATAATAATTCTTAACTACTATAAATACATGATATTTATAGTGAAAGGAATTTAAAACAATTAATACTATGAAGCGAAAATCATAAACATTTAAACCATACACATGGAAATTAATAAAAGACTAAAAAAGAATTTATTTCATAAATGGTGGTTTCATCCTCAACCTTAGTTAAGGATTTACTTACACATGCTTAAAAGAAAATAACAAAGTAAGAACAATAGAACCCGGAATTGAAGATGAATTAATGGATCCTCATTGCTCTCCTCCTTCCCCCTCTTCTTCTGATTTCAAGTTTATATATAATAAATTTCCATACCCACTGGCCATTTTCATATGTCGAAATTAATGTTCTTTCAATTGCCAACTTTGAGATGTGCACTACATTAAATGTTCCACCCAACCACATCTTTGACATGTGCATTGCATTAAATGGTCTTCATTAATTTCTCATCTATTTTTTGTACCAAAAGGTGGACCCATATTTCTTTTTTTTCTCTCTCTCATATCAACATCATTCAATACACACGTACATATATCTTTACATACATATATATATTCATGCAATTATTACATTCTCACCCAACTTTGAACTTCTTTTGCAAATCAACCCCTGCATGAAATAAAAATATATACATATGAGGACATTATGTTAGGTAAATTATTCTATTTTGTGCACTAATCACTTATCATTATTACACTTCTAAATTAGTTAAACTAAATATTTTTACCTACTAACAAATATAAATTTTGTATGTAAAATGGATTTATCATCTCTCATGGCTTTAAGAGCCCGAAAGACACAACACCCGACCCATAAGTGGTCAAAATTTTACAAAATTATCCAAGTGTGGTTATGTCTCTCGCATGGCCCTAAGATCCCGAAGACACAACACCCGTCCCATAAGTGGTCAAAATTTCACAAAATTATCCAAGTATGGTTATGTCTCTCGCATGGCCTTAAGAGCCCAAAGACACAACATCCGATCCAGAAGTGGTAAAAAGTTTACAAAAGTTATCTAAGTATTGTGATGTCTTTCGCGTGACCTCGAGAGCCCAAAAAGAATGATACCGATCGATCCACAAGTGATCAAAAAAATTACGAAGTTATCTAAGTATTGTGACATCAAGAGCCCGAAAGAAAATATTCGTCCGTTCTAAAAATGTCTCAAAAGTTCATATTAGATACGGGCCCCAGTGGCCAAGGCTTATAAAAATACAAAAAGTTCTAAAAATAAACAAAAGAAAATAGAGACAAAAATAAAAATATAACTCTTTTGCCCTTGATATCTGAACTTGGGGCCAAACTTTTCAATCATGTCACTAGCCCTGGTAACGGCCCCTTCTTGTGCGCTTGAATCTGTTCGCGGAGGATCGGATTGAGCAGTGGGATCACGAACCGGAGCCAGTTCAGATGAATTGGTGCCAGAAGCGGGAACAGACCCAGGGAGAGGCTTAGTCACAAATTTACAAAAGAGGAGGTCATCGGGACCTGCTTCCGGATCCGTATAAGGAGGGGCAATGCCAAGGGACTCATCCAATTCCTCCATGAAGATAAAATCCCTCTCCTCAATAGGTTTTTGGAAGTCCTGGAAGTAAGACCTCCAGCCGAACCCGACCCGGTAGTTGGAAGTATCTTTGAAGCACGTATACATTTGGTTGCCACCCCGATGGCACATTTCCAACATAGACCTCTCCATTGCCGAAAGGTTCTTAGTCTCAACTTTCTCCTCAATAATCTTGAGATGAGAAGCCTCCAAAGACTTAAACTTGGCCACCAGCTCCTCATACTTAGTTGACAAAGCTTGCTGGGCCTCCTCCTCCTCTCTGATTTTCTTTTCAGCTTCCTGCAACTGCTGCTCTGCTTTTATGGCCCGAATGGTTTGGGCCTCCAATTTCTCATTTGCAATCACCAGCATGGCAGCCGTCTTCTTCCTGGCCTCTTCCTTCAGCCTTAGAAACTCTGTCGATAGCTTGAGGGCCCTACTGTCCTCCTCAAAGGCATGAAGACATTCTTTGTTGATGCTAAATCATATTTTGGAACATAATATATATTTTTCACAAAAAAATTATTTTTTGGAAAAAATTCATATTTTGGAACATAATATATACTTTTTCGTAAAAAAAATCATATTTTGGAACATAATATATATTTTTAGGAAAAAAATTATTTTTCTGAAAAAATTCATATTTTGGAACATAATATATATATTTTCGCAAAAATAATAATTTTCGGAAAAAGAATCATATTTTGGAACATAATATATATTTTTCGCAAAAAAATTATTTTTCTGAAAAAATTCATGTTTTGGAACATAATATATACTTTTTCGCAAAAAAAAATATTTTTTGGAAAAAAAATCATATTTTGGAACATAATATATATTTTTCGGAAAAAATTCATATTTTGGAACATAATATATACTTTTTCGCAAAAAAAATATTTTTCGCAAAAAAAATCATATTTTGGAACATAATATATATTTTTCACAAAAAAAATATTTTTCGAAAAAAATCATATTTTCCGAAATATATATATATTTTTTGAAATTTATAGTTTTTACGAAAAATAATTTATTTTCGAAAAACAATTTTTTTAAGGGTTGATTTCACTAAACCCCCTTATACTATTAAAGAATGATAGTTTAGATATTTTGACTTAAAATGTGAGAATGGGGCATAATGATGAAATTGGGAAGTATAAAGAGCAAAGTGGACATAGTGGGGGTTAGTTGATTAAATTGAATAACATAGGGGGGTTTGTTGAAGTAAACCCATAAAAAATTAATGTGTTTAATTAGTGGGGTACGTGTAGGGGTGACAATTGGGCAGGTTTGGATCGAATCGTTAATGGGCGGGTCACTAACGAGTCAATGACCCGTTATCTACCCGATATGTATTTGAAAAGTTTGCCAAAAAAGAAAACAATGTATTTTTCTTACACTACTGGGCATGAGCCATCAATAGCCATTTCTAAATCAATTTAACACAAAAAAAAACGCTCTTTATTTATCAAAAAAAAAAAACTCAATTAAAAAAATTAATAAAAAAAACATAATAGAAACATCCCATGCATCATACAAATAACAAACTCCACTTATAAACACCATTAATTTGGGGTCACACAACTCCTCATTAGAAATACTGAGCTAATGAGGTCATATTTATTTTTTTAAGTGATGGAATCCTTTTATTAGTCCAATCCAAAAGAATTAAATAAATTGAACCGTGAAATAAGCCCATTCGAAAAGTCAGCCCAGGGCACTAAAGCTTTTATTGCTTCGACCGACATTTCTTGGTTACAGACATATGCTTGTATATGTATATGCTGATTGTTGGCATGGAGACGAGAGGCGAGGAGAGATACTAGAGAGAAGGACCGATTATGCATGGCTAACTGTTGGGGTGAAGGCGTCAAGACTGACGGGTTTACATGGTATTCTCATTGGACCCGATCACAACTCGTATTTGTTAGGAGTCTTACCCAATCCAACCCGTTAGCAACCTATTCTCTAAAGCACTCACCCAATAACCCAACTTTTGTTTTTGTGGGTGGGTTCACCATTTTGACCCTCGATAAAAGTTTGCAGAGAGCTGGAGAGAATCCTCCTCAGGAGGGGATCCGTGTCCTGTAACATAATGGTATCACATTCCTTCTCAAAATATGAGTGTATGGAAGTTCCAAAGTGTGAGTGTGTAGGAGGTTAGAGATTCGAGTTCTATAGACTCATGTGGGGTGTGTGAGTATTTACCTACAAATATATATATATATATATATATATATATATATATATCTACCGCGAGTCCATAAACAATTAAATATTTTGCATTTTTTTCACAAAATGGTTAAATTTATATCACGAATGTGGAAGGAATAATTTAAAATAGGGTTAATTTCAGTAAACCCCTATGTGGTTTTAAAAAAGATCATTTTGTCGCCCTCCTATACAGAAACCCCACATGCACTTGTCAAATTGTATCAGCTTGCCTCATTCCCTATAATTTTGGACCAAAATACCCCTAAGATTTAATGAAAATGATTTAAAATTAAAATATATATATAATTCAAAAAATATATATAAAATTAGTAAAAAATATATAAAATTCAAAAAAATATGTAATATTCGAAAAATATATATAAAATTCATAAATATATATATAATTCTTAAAAATATATATATAATTCGAAAAAATATATAAAATTCATAAAACAATATATAAAATTCGAAAAACAATATATAAAATTCGAAAAAAACATATAAAATTTGATAAAACAAGTAAAAAGATGTAAAAACAAGATAATATATTAAGGTTACAAGAGAATGCAAGTAAGAATAATATATAAAATTCATCAAAATATATATAAAATTCGAAACAAATATATAAAATTCATCAAAATATATATAAATTTCGAATTTTATATATTTGTTTCAAATTTTATATATATTTTGATGAATTTTATATATTTGTTTCTAATTTTATATGTTTGTTTTTTAATTTCATATCTTTTTTTCGAATTTTATATTTTTTTTGAGTTTTATATATGTTTTACGAATTTTATATATATATATTTTAATTTTATATGTTTTTTTGAATTTTAAATTATTTTTTATTAAATTCCAGGGGTATTTTAAATCATTAAATCATTTTTTGAATTTTAAATCATTTTTACAAATTTATATGCTTTGTTTTTAGTTTTATATCTTTTTTTCGAATTTTATATTGTTTTTTCAAATTTTATATATGTTTTTTCAAATTTTATATATATTTTTATGAATTTTATATATTTTTACAAATTATATATATATATTTTTATGAATTTTATATATTTGTTTCTAATTTTATATGTTTTGTCTTTAAATTTTAAAAAATTTTAAAATTTATATATTTTTTTACAAATTTTATATATATATTTTCGAATTTTATATATATTTTTTTGAATTTTAAATAATTTTTCATTAAATCGCAGGAGTGTTTTGGTTCAAAATTATAAGAAAGAAGATAAGTTGATACAATTTAAGAAATACTGTAAAATCTTTTATATAGAATGGAGGAAAAATAATTTTTTTTGAAATCATAAAAAAGTTTATTGAAATTAATCCCTTAAAATATTATAAATATATTGATATTTATCAATTTCACCTATCTATCTTCTCAATCTTTTATAACTTTTGGCAATCATTCATTTCTACATACTTTTTAATATCTAAGATCTTTTTTAACTCACTCAACATTTCACTATGTTTCTAACTTTCTGTAAGGACATCATCACCAATTCTGACATGTCATATAAATGCACAAATGCCATGAAAATGCAATAAACTATTCTAAAGTAAAAAATAGGTAAAGAATAGTCAGACATCAATCACTCCTTTCCGAGATATCAATTATAAACATATTTTGATTATGTTAAGGGTAAAGTGCGCAAAATTCCTCTCAACCATTACCTAGAGCACAAAATTTCTCTTAATTATTAATTGGATGTAATGTACCTCTCAATTCATAAATAATATATATTATTTTAAATTAAAATTTGAAAAAGTATATAAAATTAATATATATATATATAATTAGAAATAAATATATAAAATTTGAAATGTATATATAAATTTTGAAAAAAATATAAAATTCAAAAAATATATATATAAATTTTGAAAGACAAATATAAAATTCAAAAAATATATATATATTTCAAAATATATATATATTTCAAAAAATAAAATTTAAAAAAATATATATATATTTCAAAAAATATATATATTGGTAGAATGTCATATCTTTTCTAATAAAGTGAATCAAACTACTTGCCACCAACATCAATTAGTGATCTTCTTTTATATATTTTTTTTTGAATTTTATATATTATTTTTGAATTTTATATATATATTTTTAATTTTATATATTATTTTCAAAATTTATATATTTTTTTCGAATTTTATATATATTGTTCAAATTTTATATTTTTTTTTAAAATTTAATATATTATTTTTGAATTTTATATATTTATTTAAAGTATAGTCAGACATTTTTCAATCACTCCTTTCCGAGACATCATTTATAAACATATTTTGATTATGTTAACTTGATTCTAAAGTAAAAAATAGATAAAGAATAGACAGACATCTTTCAATCACTCCTTTCCGAGACATCAATTATTAATATATTTTGATTACGTTAACTTGTTGGGTCCTACACTCAATTGAATTCATAATGGGAGCTTAGACACTGTTTGTTAGGTTGTCTGGTTCCACTTGATCTGGTCTGGTCTTTATTTTTAGGGACTAGATCATATTTGTTTGGACTTGGTCTCAAAATTTGGAACCAGACCAAATTGAACCAAAGGGGGTGTTTTTGGAACCAGATTTTTTGATGGTTCAACCTGGTCCGGTCTGGTCTTATTAATAAAATATATTTATAAATAATTAAAAATGAATAAATAATAATAATAATAAATTAATAATAGTAATAATAAATTAAATAAAAAATATTTTAAAAATAAAATATAAATAATAAATAATAATAAAATGAATTAAATAATACCTAATAATAAAAAAAATGAATATAATAATAATATTTAAATATGCTTCCAAAATTTCGAAAGCGCGAAACATTTCGAGATCAAGTCAAGTATGATCAATATGCTTCCAAAATTTTCTGGCCTTAGGATAGAGGACTCATACCAGCACATAAATGATTTCTTAGAAGTTGCGTCAACTGTTAAGTATGATAATCTGTCTAAGAATGATTTGCAAGCGCGTATGTTTCCTTAGTCGTTCAGAGCCAAAGCTAAAAGATGGTATATCAAATTGACCAAAGCGACTAAAAGTGATTGGGAAGTCCTTAAATATGAATTCATAGAGAAACATTATCCCATAGGAAAGACCTTAGAGGCACAAGATGCAATCAGAAGTTTTAGAGAATTGCATGGTGAGCAGTTTCATGATGCTTGGGAGAGATATAGCGAAATCTTGTATAAGTGTCCCCACTATAGGCTCACTAACAGGATGTGGTTAAGAATTTTTACATGGGACTTGGAGAGGCATATAAGATTTTGATAGATGCGTCAACACAAGGACAATTTACCCTGAAGCTAGCAAAATAACTTTTAGACTTGTTTGACAATATCAGTGAGAATGAAATCCAATATGAATATGATTTGAGGTCTAGAGATGGTCAGGATAGGCGATCTGAAAAAGTTTTTGAGGTTAATCATGATGATGTGAGAGATTCAATAGCATTGATAGGAGAAAAATTAGAGAGATTTGAAAATCTTCTTACCCAAAGCAATCATTCCCCTAGAAGAGAAGTGACAGAGGTAGAAGTCAATTATTCCCATAATGAGTGTCAAAATGGTGAATTCGTTGCTACCAATGCTAACGTAACATGGAACTACCCAAACAATGCTCCTTTCACCAATTCATACACATCAAATGCCCAAAATTATCCCTCTCTGTTATCTGAATTGTCGAATGTGGAATCAAGGTTCCCTCTGGAACAACAATCATATAATCCACAACCAATGGTCCAACAGAGTCAACAATCATACCAATCTCCACCAACAATCATTGCTCAAAATTCTCATTCAAACTACCAACCTAGATAACCATTCAATAATTCTCAGGCTCTCCAGTTGTTCAATAATAATCAAGTTGTCCAGCCATATCACTACTAGACCCATCCTCGAGGAAACCAAAATCAAAGATTCAATCCAAATTGAGCTTACCCTCCATATCCTCAAAACTAGCTCTAACATCAAAATCTACCTCAAAATCCACCACTAGGACAATCTGGTTTTGAAAAGGTGATGAGTGCCCTGAGGAAGTTAAAAATTCAATCTAATAATTCTCAGGTGACCATCCAAACAGTGAATTCTCATTCCCAAGTCCTTGCTCAAATTGGAGCCCAAATGGTACAACTAGCGAATGATATGGATGGGATAAAAAGAATGTTTCCTAGTCAACTAGTGGTAAACCCAAAACTGCAACAAGTACTGGAGCCTGAATCCTTTGTTGAGACTTGTCATGAGACAATCTAAGCAGTCACAATTTTGAGAAATGGAAGAGAAGTGGATAGTAAGGCAACATGAGGAGGGGCTGAAGAAGTTCAAGGTCAAAGAAGTTCAGAGAAAGGCAGAAGAAGAAGCTCAGAAGAAAGAGGCTAAGAAAGCTCAGATAACGTCTCCGGGAGTAGATTCCATATAAAGAGCATAAGGAGAAGGACATGTTGGATCCATGTCGGTAAGTCGAGATCAATAAACCTCTTCTAGACATTGTTGACCAAATTCCACCCTATACAAAATTTTGAAGGATATCTGTACTCAAAAGCATAAAAACAGAACTAAGGTCCCGAAAAAGATTTTTTTGACTGAACAATTGAGTTTGATCTTACTGAGTGATACTCTACCTAAGAGGAAAGATCTCGGTGCGAGTGTTAATTTATTACCTTACTCGGTCTATCAACAACTAGGGTTGGGAGATCTCAATACTACCTCGGTGGTGCTTCAATTGGTAGACAGATCAACTAAAAAACCGAGAGGAATGTTGGAGGATGTCATAGTGCAAGTGGGTAAGTTCTACTATCTTGTAGACTTTGTAGTATTAGACATGGAACCTGACTATAGATCGAGGAGACATATCCATGTTATCTTAGGAAGACCATTTTTGGCTACGGCGAATGCATGTGTTGATTGCAGGACAAGGGTTATGGACATATCTTTTGGGAATTTAAACATGAAGATGAATGTCTTTGATACCAACCATCAACTACCTGAACCAGCTGAGTGTTTTAACATAAAGGGGATGATTAAAAAACTTGTACCTCAGAGTAGTGTAAGAGATGATTTGGAGATTGTGATGAAAAGGTCAGAGGTGAATTTTGAAAATGGAGAGGACCAACAACAATCTAGATGGAAAGATATTGCTGTGTTGGAAGTTGTTTTGTATTCATCGTTAGAGAGAGCATCAAGAGAGTTGCTTGGACCTCAACTTATTCCTCCACAGAAGTTGGTGCCTGAGATGGTGTTACGTGTGGAAGATGATGAATTAAAAGATAAAATAGGTGTGAAGAATGCTAGAGATGATCAATGGTCATAAACTTTTAGAGAACCTACTAAGGATCACCCCTCTCTTAAGGACACATTTATAGATGAATCAATATTAGGTATACACCTGGTAGAAGAGTTATATGCCTTGGAAGATCTGCGATTGAGAGACAAGTGTGAGGGGATACGAAGTTGTACGTATAAGGATGCTCGGAGTTACATAGCTCGAACAAGAGTACATCATGCTAAGCATGTTCATCTTAAGTTCCTTAAGATTGGCCGAAAACAGCAATGTAATCTAAAGCTGAAAGTGTTTCTAGGTAAACTCCGACAAAGATGGGAAGGACCACATAGGGTTAGATCAGTTTACCCCAACATAGAAGTAGTATTTGATAAAAGGTTTGGGATACATGGGCAGAGATTGAGATATTATGAGGAGATTGATCCAGGACTGGACTTTATGGCGTCTGTCAGTTTACTAGAGAGTGATGAGATAGTGGAAGGACTGTTGTCTAAGGTGTTGAAGGAGGATTTGATGGAAGCACTAACCATACAGGGGTTGAAGTTAGAACAAGAAAAAAAGGGTATTTTACATGGTGATTATTGTTATGTACTCGATGTCATGAGTAATACTAATTGCCTATGGGTGAGAGCACTTAGAGAGTCACCTCCTACATTTTATCCTTTAATTAAAGGAAGTATGGCAGAGAGGAAATGTGTTGAATAACCCTTTGTGAAACGTCGTGCCAAAGATGTTAAACATTGGTCATAGGCTATCTAGCCTCGATTTGTATAATAATAGGTAAGTTATTTATGCAATTTCAATTATTAGATATTGTAGGCCCTTAAGGCCAAATCAATTTTTTTTATTTCATTTTTAAAAAAAATTCAATAAAATTCAAAAAGAGAATTTTCAAAAATTTCTTGAAAAATTGTGTGTCAATTTATGGTAATTTTTGCAATTTCTTTTCCCTTGCTATGATATTTGGGTATGTGTTTGTTGCATATTTACAGGTGATTCGAATCAAGTTTGGGGGAACAGGTTAAGCATTTCGAAGAATCCAGGACTGCGCTTCAAGGGTAACTGTATTTGTTCTCATTCTTTATTTTTGACCATGAGGACATGGTCACATTTTAGTTTGGGAGTGGGGGTATATAGTTACAAGAAAGGAAAATGTTTGAAAATTTTGAAAAAAAATTGAAAGTTGTAAGGAGTTCTTTGTTTTCATGCATGAATGTTTGACATTTACAGTTTGATCAAGTTTATAATGTATAAGTAATATGTGATGTGATGTTCCCGCTCATGAGAGTAATGATTAGATCGAGTTAGTGAAGTGATGTGGTTTACATGGGTGAGTGATTAGTGAAATTGAAATTAAGAAAGACGACTTTGACCTATAAGCACAAACACACATTCACTATGAGAAATATGTTGATTTTTGACTATGTAGTTGAAAAATAGTTTTGCCACAATAAAAGGGGAGAAGGGGAGTTGTTATGGTTGAAATGGAGAAAATTAAAAAATGTTTTTGAGAAAATAAAATGCAAAAAATAGTTCTTTGATCTGAGTAACTAGGCCTTGGTATCACCAATATCACTGTTCGCGTTTAAAGGGGAGAAGGATTATGAGCATAAATCTCATGGAAGAAGCTCGGGCCCAATTGGTTGGGACTAAAAAACCTCGCTGGAAAGTCCGGAGCTTAGAAGAACAAAAAGGGATGAAAAATGGAAAGTTGAAAAGTTATGTTTTAATGAAAAATGACAAAATTTGATCAATGAAGTAGGAGAAAAGAAACTGAAATATTGTAGTTGAATGTTCACAAAATCACGGAAGGTTGTCTAGATTTTAAGTAAAAAAATAGCAAAATCATTCACTTAAGTGGGACCATTCATAACACGAAGCTTGATATAATTGTTGTTTGGTAGTGAGTGGGAATATTTGCATTCATATTATCTTGTGTGTTGTATCATAACTTATTTGAATTGTGTGTGTGAACTCATGAATGTGTAATTACAAAAGAATTGAGATGTTTGTAGGTACCATCACTGGAAACCTTTACGAGACTTTACTCGTCCACTAGGGGTAACCTAGGGGTTTAAAAGGCTTGTTACACGTGTTAAGTGTAATCGTTGACCCTCACGAAAGCAAGGGATTATGTTAAATAGAATAAGAATCATCACAGTCAGCTCTCTCTGAGTTTATTGCTAAGGGACTAACAACATGTAAGTTTGGGGGTGTGATAGGTGCTCAATATTGGTCATTTTTTGCCCCTATCTTGCGTTTGTTATGTCTTTACATTCCATTACCTGGTATTTTTATCTCATTTGTGTGTGTAAGCATGTTTCAGGAGCTTGATGAAGAAACATAGCTAATCTCGGTGAATTAACTGAGTTCGTGTTCGTTTCTATCTCAAGAAAGAAATTAAGAGGTGTGTCAGAGCAAAGAATAGCTACTGAAGGGAAAAATGGTCATTTCCCGACATCGTTATCTCAATGAAGGGTAAAAATGTCATTTTCAAACATTAATACTTCAACCAAAAGCATCGGGAGTCAAAGGCGACCAATCTAGCTCAAATATGAAAATAATGGATTTTACAGCAAAAATGCATCATACCCTACGTCAACAGATGCAAAAACAGGCAAAATTGGACTATACCTATGTTTTGGTTTGGTACTTACGCTCCTAACCTAGGCTTGGGCATAGGTATAGTATTTCCAGCACTAAAATTTCAGCCAACTTTGGACACTCATATCTGGTCAAAAAAGGTCCAAATAAGGTGATTCTTGAGCCTAAAATTAAGATCTTGAAGCGCTCTTTCCAACGATATATCACAAGCCTTAATACAATGTGTAGAAACCCAGTTATCGTCAAATTAGTGAAAGGTGTTCTGCAAAAAAAGTTGGAAATTTCAGTTTCGGGCCAAAATCCTATTTTGACCCGAATTGATTTGTTTTCACCCAAATAACTTTATTTCGACCCAACACCTCTATACATGATATATACACATATTATACATCATATATTAGGGGTTTTCTTGGTTGGGTGTGAAATTACCAAAAAGGGTAATCATATTCTCCAAGTTAGGGTTTCCCTCAACTTTGCCTATAAATACCAAGTTTTGCTACAAATTTTGGAGATTTTCTTGGCACGTATAATTTTCAGAGCCGCATCTAGAGATTCATCTTATTCAAAAGGGAGGAGCCATTCAAGACCTAGAGATCCGGAAAAAGAAGGCCATGGAGAACGTTTCTACACCAACAATGTAGATTCTCTCAGCCATGATCAACTAATTCGGTATCTAGGGTTTTCTCGCAAAATCCTAGCCAAGTAATGTAGTTCTGATTTTGTTTTCAATTGTAGAGAGGGGAAACTATGACTATACTGTGATGATTGTGTTAGATGAGAGACCGCTTTTATTCTTGATACAAGTTTATATATTTGTTCTAATTCTTGTCTTAGACTGAATGAATGTATTTATCTTACACAATCATGTTTATTCACTATGGGCTATAACTCGGATGCTTAAGGCATGATTTTCTATACAATGATGGTCATAAAACCTAAAACCCTAGGTTACACAGTTCATACCTTGACAAACTGATATAGACTTTAGTTTATTTTCATGCATTAGGAGCAGATTATAGTAACATAATTTGCATGTACTAATCAATTTAGTTTTGACATGGATTATCGTGATCCGGTTGATGGTAATTCCTTTTTGGAGTCAAACTGCTGGCGCGATATGACCTGATTCACAGTCAATGGATCGCCCTCATACAATTGAAATAGAATTTGGACTATGTTATGCAGTTAGTGGTGGAGTGAGGAAACCCTAGTTTTCTCTCCCTCTGAATCACAACCCAATCTACTTTACTGTTTAGATTAATTTAAGTAATATTAGATAATTCACAAAAACAAACAATTTTCGAAAAAATATAATTCAGTGTTTTTAGACTATTGAAGTGAACAATCCTCGTCTCTGTGGGATCAATATTCCCCTACTCAAGCAAAACTGTCTACAATTTATCTGGCGCTTACAGAAGGGTAAAACCTAAAGTGTCGTTAATGTGTCATTTTTAACCACAATAGAGATCTCTTTATTTTTCAGGTACGAATAGCTCTTTATTAGCACGTGCCTTGTCAGACAATAATTTCATGCTCTTTTGGTACTTGGGCCTTGTCATGAAATTTATATTGATCGATCATTTCTTTTGCTCTATAGATATTTGTGGTCTCCTTATGAGAACTAACATTATTTCTTTATACTATCCTCTTTTTGAGGAACAATATCTTTTACACCGACTGGTATAATGCGCTTCAGGCGTGTCTTAGATACATTTGCCGCAGTACTGACAGATTATCCAATAGGGACATCAAATTTGCTAGAACATTTGCAGCTGGTATATGTGATTTTATCACTTTTATTGCTGTCAGTGAATGCATCTAGTAACTGATTTGCAACACTTTGCAAATAAATGATCCTTTGAACTTCTTGTTCACATTGATTTGTGTGAGGATAAAAATGAGATAAAGTTGATATATTCAAATCAATAACCCGCCATTCAATTGGCTGCTTCTTTTTTACCCCTAATGGCGGGAAAATAATTTCATCAAAATTATAATCAGCAAACCACGCTTTAAAGACATCACCTTTTATGTTCAAGGTATATAATAATAGATGGAGAATTAAAACCATCATAGATACCAAGCCGTCTTTGAGGGCTCATTATGGTACGTTGTGGTGGCGCAATGGGAACATATACAACGCAACCAAAAATTCTTAAGCGATAAATATTTGGTTGTTGACCAAACACCAGTGGTAATGGTGATAAACTATTATAAGTTGTTGGTCTGATACGAATTAAAGTTGCAGCATGTAATAGAGCATGTCCCCATCCAGATGAAGGCACCTTTGTTCAAGTAATAAATGATTCTGCTAAATCATTTTGTAAGCAACATGATGCTCAATATTAATGCCAATTGACATACTACAATTATCAAATGCCTGGGATGTGAATTCACTAGTAATATCAAACCTAATATACTTGATTGGATAATTAGGGAACTGTGTTAATAATAAAATTATTTGAGTAATAAGTCTCGCAAACACAATATTGCGAGTTTAAAATAGACTACATGGGACCATCGAAATGAATCATCTATTAAAACCATGAAATAACGAAATGGTTAACACAGTGGATGAATCAGTCCACATATATCCCTGTGAATTTGTTGTAAAAACGATGGGCATACAACAACAACCTTAAAAGGTGATGGCCTAATCATTAATTTTCCTTGTGAACAAGCATAACAAGGATAATCACTCGCCAAAAAGGATCTTATGATTCTTTAATAGATGGCCATTTGAATTTTCAATAATTCGGCGCATCTTTATTGATCTAGGATGCCCAAAGCAATCATGCTATAAATTTAAAATATTTGGATCATAGCACTTTTTGGTGCATTACTCCATGTGATTCAATGACTCTTATATTCATATATAATGAGATATATGACAATAACGGATCAAGTGGCATAGTGGCAAGGCAATTCAGATTTGTAATAGTTAAATATGGTCGGATTCACCATGAGCCAAGGTTCGAATCTCGTTGTCACCATTTGATATATAATTTTGTTCCACATGGTAATATAATATTATCTCTTTCAGATTTGTCATAGTGAATGAATTGGCCAGATCTATGCCTTTTTAAGGATACAAAAGATATTTATGATATAAAATCATAATAGAAATACTTTTAAGTAAAGTATTTTATACCACACAAATAACAAAACTTCTGATCATATTTCTTAAAGGATCTGTTTAATTCACAGCCTCCCATATTGTATGCTTACATTTTATTCCACTTCTGGTGGAGTGGTGTGGATTCATTTTTTATGATTCAATGAGTAATTATTATTACCACAGGTATAATAATTATTGTGTCTACGCACACGATAATGCCAACGTATTTGTCCAAATTTATGACCGTAAAACAATAATGCATGCACCTTAAATAATGGCGTAAAATCGGTCGGACAATGTGATTTCTCATTAAGAAATTATATATATATATTTTTTTTGATAGGATTAAGAAATTATATTTCTCAGCTACCAATAATGAATAAATCACCTCAGAGCTTATTTTAAAATATCGATTTAAAAACTGTTGTCGCATGAGCACATTTGAGGTATAAAGTGGAGTATTAATTTCTAATAACTCACAATCGGTGATAATTTCTCCACATAGCATCAACCTTGAGCTGATCAAATTATACTCACTTAATATTTTTAAAACCCTGTAATCGCAGGTAGATTTATTCATATAGAGCTTTAAGAAGGATTTATGATTATTTGATGCTCATACCGTTCCTTCAAATATAGGCATAAAGTAAGTGAGTCTTTTCCCGTGAGATACTTAGTTTTAATTCCTCATTAGATGACTAAGACACATCACTATTTTTTTCGCGATCCTATAAGGATGCGTTATTACCATATCTTATGATTTTTCCGAGATTTAATGTTATCTGAATAAATGGGAGACTCTAGGCTCAACCATATAAACATAAGGTGGGAGGCATCTAGCTCAACCACATAAATAATAAAATCAAATTGGAAGACTTCTCGCTCAACCATCTGAAACAGTTATAATAAATAGGTGGTAGAATCGACCATATAAATTAATTGTAGATTGAACAATATAATTATTACAGAGTTCAATGATCAAAATATAAGTCAAACTTTAATTTGAGTGAAGTTTAGGGGTTACAATGTAATTCCATAAAATTTTATGGGTCAAATTATAATTCCAGTAAATGTTTGGGGTCAACCTGTAATAATTCAGGGGTCAAACTGTTAGTACCATAAATATCAAGTGTCAATACTGTAATTTCAGTAAACTTTCGAGGTCAAACTATAATACCTCATAAATTATGAATCAATAATTCAGAATGCGAATGAGCTGTACTTATTCTTTCTTTAATATTTCCCACAAAATCAAAAGTGGCACACTAAACAATAAGCCCAAAACACTATGTCACACAAACCAATAAGGCACCATTCTACATACGAATGCTTATAAACCTAAAGGATATAGTTTAATCAAGAATCCTTATCACCCAAATTCTTTCACCTCTTTGTAAACTCAAAATTTTATAGTGCAAACAGTGTTGATTGCTAAGATTTTTAAAAAATAAAGAGTAAGAATATCTTCGTTCACTTTTCCACACCCAACAAAACCTGGTCTCAATAACCACCCATTTTAAAAACCCAGATCTGTAAGTATACATCAAGATCTGATCTCTTTTCTTATCTTTATTGTAAAAGAAAACATATCTATATCAACTCAGATTTGTAAAAATTTATCATCAACTCAGTATGGTAGAGTGGTGCTAATAATGTATTATAAATCGGATTGTGAATCTGTAAAACATATAACAAAAAACACAACATCATAGCATTATATATACAAACATGTATATACTATAGATATTGTATATAGACAGAAATATAGATAGAGGAGAGAATGTAGAGAGATAATCAAGCATTTTCATTGATGTCTGTGTATCTAACATTACAAACATGCCTCTATGTATAGGCTAATAGAGAGACATATAGGAGACCTTTAGGCCCTGATTTGTAATTGGTGTTGGTACCAAGTTTTTGATTTTGGTATGGAATAATGGTATCAACCCATGTTTGGTAAACTTGGTGTTGGTATTATTGTAGCAAATCAAAAAATACTGTAGCGTTTTGGATGGTGCGGGTACTGTAGCACCCCATGTGCGGACACTGTAGCAACCCATGTGCGGGTACTGTAACAACTCATTAATATTAATATTAATATGTTAATATACTAATATTAATATTAATACTAATATATTAATATATTTTAATGTTACAAAATTTTAATATTATATTATTATTATAATATTAAAATATATTAATATTAATATTAAAATATTAATATATTAATATATTAGTATTTGATTACAAAACCAAAAAATTAATATATTAATATTAAAATATATTTTTGGAAATTTAATATATTTTAATATTATAGTTTTATTATCTTTCCTAAAAATTAATATATATATTAATATTAAAATATATTTTTGAAAATTTAATATATTTTAATATTATAGTTTTATTATCTTTCCTAAAAATTAATATATTAATATTATAAATTTTAATATTTATAAATAAAATGTGAAATCATTCCAAGTTATCAAATATGGTTTGATTTCAGAATTTTAACCCATACCAACTCTACCAAACATGGTTTGGTATTTCAGCATCACTTTTTCTCACACCAAAACCATCTACACCAAACATGGTTTGGAACCAAAATAAAATTACACCAAACCAAATCCAACACAACCCAAACCAAAACAAACCGCACCGTTATCAAACGCAACCTTAGAGTGAGTGGGTTTTGTAGTGGAGTAAGTAACTTTTATAAGTGGGAATATTAGATGGCCATTACATTGGTGTAGTATAAGAGTGGACACCACTCACTTATATTAATAATATATAACATTAAGATGTTTTTATCATTAATTACATTATTAAATAAGGAGCTTGAAATGATATTAAATTAAAGTGATTTAATTAGTGAGTATTATTTTAATTAACAAAATAAAGAAAATGTATAGAAATAGTATTTATTTCTTGCTCCCCAGGATCATTTTGCCCCATGTCTGTATGTAAAAAACGGGTACATACTGATACTGGTGTGTAGTATTTACTGTTTTGTGGTCCATCCAAAACACACTCTTCTCCTTTTTCTTCATTGCAGAGATTAACCCACTTGATATGGTACACATGTCATGTATATAAATTATATATATATATATATACATATGTACGAAGAAATGCAACCCAAGCGCAAAGTGGAAGTTGAGGAACCTAATGGAAGCTATTGCGGCGGCCTGCGGCTCATCCTCAAGATTCTTCAAGATAATCTTGCCCTCAGTTATTCATCAGAAGAAGCTGGTAATATATATATATATATATATATATGTACACATACACACATATATCCGCTCTCTTTATCTTGATTTCCTTTGACAAGAAAAGGCAAATTTTGTTGTTTACTTTTCTGGGCATTTTGTTCTTTGGGCCTAATGTGAATTAATATTTAACACCAGGTTCGAAAATTTTCTTAGCCCCCTTTGTTTTCCTGTGTTTTCTGAGAAACCGAACACCTATTGTGACTTTCTTGACATGGCTCTTAATTTTAATTGTGTTTGCATAAATACTATAAAACTTTAACATTCTTGCTATTTATTTAGTATGTATGTTATATTATTTGGGAATGTTACTGCTTGTTTAGTATTTTAGGGTTTCTTGATTTTCAAATTGATAGTCCCATCTGAAATAATTCTGTAATGTATTTATCAGAACATGATTAGGCCTTAAAAAATTAAACATCGTCTTCCCTATAACCTCAGTAACCATCCAAATAAAATGGGCAGTATAAGAGTACTGATATTATTTTTGTTATATATATATATATATGTGAATGTTGAAGCAGAAATGCAAGTTTATATTTGTTCTCAGTAAAACCAGTCAATTAACAACATATTTAATGTTTTGGCAATATGTTTTCTTTGAAACTATTTGAGATTTTTCTTTGAAACTAAAGGCACTGCTATAAAAATATTCTCAAAGATTATTTGGTTGTACCACAAGAAAATTAGGCACTTCTTCACTGGCATCAATTTTTTTGAGTTTTAAAGTTATAACAGCATTATGGGATTAATCCTTTTTTTTATTTTTATTTATTTTATCAAACCTCTCATAAGTTGATGTGAAAAGGGTGACCTTTTAGCCAATTAGTTTTGTTTCCCCTTCTTAGAAACCAAAGTGAAGAAGACCAAAGGAAAATGCAAGTCATGTAACTGTGCTTGCTTTGTGTGGTGGTGTTGTGATGAGATGTATAACATTAAAAGTTTTTTGTGTTTATGTTATGCGAACGCTTTAAGCTTAACAGTTGAGTCAATTTTATGTTTATCTCCGCAGAGGATTCCCGAAAAGTTTGTCCGGAAGTATGGTAATGAACTCTCTGCTGTTGCCAAGCTCACTGTTCCCACTGGTTGCGTTTCACGTTTGGGATTGGAGAAGGCTGACAATAAGATTTGGTTTTGCGAGGGATGGCAACAATTTATGGAGCATCACTCAATTGGATGCTACTACCTTTTAGTCTTCACATACAAAGGGAATTCAAGCTTTGATGTTCTTATTTTTGATTTGAGTGCCTCTGAGATCCAGTATCCATGCAGTATCTGTAGTAGTTCCAAGGAACGCAATAATCGGTTATCTGGTGCGGATGATGTATCTGTTAAAATCTTGGGGTCCTCGGGTTTTGTTGGATCTTCCTCTAAAAGTAGACCGGGACTTGGCAAAAATGGTAAAGGTGCAGCTTTGGGGGAGAGCTCAATACCCACTCGTGAATATCTAACAAGAAGCAAAAGGAATGAAATAGAGAATTTGAATGAAGTGTGTGGAAGAAGACCAAGCACAAGCAAAACGTCAAAACGGGAAAGGTCAAGCTGTCATGCTTCTGTGTTGGGTAAATCGAAAAAAGTGAACCAGCATGTGACTAAGGATGTTGAGAATTTACAAGCACTGGATGATAGGAGTGTTCAATTGAATTATAGTGAACTTAATGTTAAAATAGAAAAAATTGATGAGGAGGTGCAGCATCCAACAAAAACAAAAAGGGCAAAAATCTCACAAATGGACAGTCAAAGAACTGTTTCTCGTAAGCTTTTCGGACTAATTTTCTCTGCCACTTGTTATTTTAGAATTGATTTTTTTGTCAATAACTTGATAAATTGCAGAACGGAATGAATCACTGGTAAAACACGAATGGTCTGAAGAAATACTTCGTCCTAAAACTTGCTCAGTACGGTCTTCCGTAGGTAGACCGAAGAGATACCAAACGAGCAAAATGGCAATTAATGCTGCAAGAATGTTTAAGCCTTCAAATCCTTTGCAAACGGTTATATTGCGTCCATATCATGTACAGGGAAGCGGTTTTGTGGTGAGTTTTTGAATGTTAGACGGTCTATTGCTTGAGCTGGTTATGTTGCTTCATTAGTCATGCATGTGAAGACGTCCAAACAGCTGCTGAACCCGATATATTAAGCTTGTATCATGTATATTTTTCAGTTTTGAAGTTGGAATGATAGGTATTATTTTTTTTCTTATGCAGAATATCTCAACAGAATTTGCCATGAAATTGCTGCATTTGCTTGGTGTTTCGGCTTTTGTTAAGCTTCAGGTTTCGGACGGAAGACACTGGCCTGTCCGTTTCCTTCATGAAAAAAGACGAGGAAATGGACGCGGGGCGATATTAAGCATGGGCTGGCCTGCATTTGTAAAGGACAATAGTTTGATGGAAGGAGATATGTGTGTCTTTGAGCTGATCAATGTCAAGGATATTGTGCTAAATGTTTCCATATTTCGCGCAGGGGAAGCATATCAACCCTCTGGAGTGACACCCATCTGATTAGATGGGTATTTCGGTGTTGTCTAAGCAGCTCTATCTCACTAGTAGTTTTATTTATTTTGGTTCCATTTTGTGGATGCAGTAAACTTGTGATTTATATATAACCATATTTACTTTTTGGGGCTGTGAAGTGGTGTAGTTCATACAACTGATCACCATAAGCTGTAATCTAACTTTTGCATATTTCTCAGGATTTGGAATGTGTTGAACTTGAGCTATTGCACTTGGTCCAAGCATTTACTTTTGTTGCAATTTTGGAATGCTTGTTTTATGCTTCCTATTGTGAAAATGTGTGTGTGTTTTTTTTTACTAGCACTTGTTCCCTTTCCATTAAAACATGGTGGTTTTGGCCGTATAGTGCACTCTATAGACACACAACTACATTCTCGTTTCTCATGTGTAGACGACAATTACTTACTGTCTCGTTTCTCGCATGAGAGGTAATTGCGTGTACGTGAGAAACGAGAGGGACGAGAGGGCAATTGTCGTGTACATGGTGCTCTCCCCTTTCACATGTACGCTACAATTACCCTCTTGTTTTTCACAATTACCCTCTTGTTTTTCACGTACTTAACAATTACCCTTTCGTTTTACATGTATATTCGATTCTCGAAATTCTTTTCAATTGAATTATAATGACATTTGAATTTGTGGTTTTCAACAATGTGGGGTGAGAGCCTTGTTGTTATATTGTCATTTTGAGTTTACAAGGCAGAGGAAGCAATGAAGGGATAAGTACATTGAGGAAACAATGAAGGGATAAGTACATTGAGGAACGACATATTTCTTATGGTCAGGATTTATAACATGCTTGGTTTTAGCTATTTTGATTCAATTATTTGTGGGTTTAATTTGTGTATTTTTCATAAGCATTATGGACTAGATGGATATGTGTCGGGGGTATATATATAAATATATACAAAGAACATAGGTATTCGAGTCAGGTTAAATAATTTTGGTGATTCTTCTTTGATTTGGGGTGGGAGTATGATTTTCGATTCTCACAAACTAATTCAATTGACCGTCAAGGCCTTGTGGTTTGGGTTATTTTGATTTCTAGAAATCGGCATCGCTTGGACAAGTTAGTAAAAAGATATTGATCGTCCATGAATGTTGAGTTCAATTTTCAAAATCAAGGAATTTATTTATTGAGTTATTTTATTTAGCATATTTTGAGGTCGTGTTAGTGTAAATAATTATTCCGTTATCTCAATCAGATTTTAATTTTGGATTTGTCAAGTGCTCACATGGATATGAGAAAATTAATAATCCATGTTCGCATCTTGTTGATATGAAGTTTTAAAAAAATTTGCGACTCTACTGGACAAGATTAGTACAAAGGGTTTTAATTATTTTTATCTAATTCTTAAGGCAAGTTTTGTATTTATATTTTGAAATTTGAGAAATGCTAGTAAACATTCTTGTTTTTGTTTTCTGGAAAAGCAGAATCGTGGTTTTGATTTCTTTAAGAGAAACATAGAGTACAATCATGTTTGATAATTATTGATTATTTCAAAAACAAAAACAAAAAATAGAAGTATGTTTAATAAAATATGTTTAACATAACAATAAAAAAATGAATTATTTTTTTTTTAAATATTAAAACTATTTTAAAAAAAATTAATCAGTATTTTTCAAAAATTTTATTTATTGATTTATATTATTTGAAAGGTAATATTTATTTATTTATTCATTTTATTTTATTACTTATTTTTAATTATTAATTACTCATTTTCATTTATTTAATAATTTTTGTATTAATCATTTTATTTATTTCATAATTTTTAATAATTTATTATCTATTTTATTTTACTTATTAATTTTTAATAATGATTTATTATCCATTTTTTAATAATTTTATTTATTTATTATTATTTTTCATTTATTCTTTTTATTTATTTATTTTTATTATTGATAATTAGGATTAGTGAGAGTAACAAAAAGAGAAAGTACATTTTGTTTTTTACTTCCTTTTCTCTTTATTAGTGGAGGAAATGTTTCCTTTTAAGTTAGAAAGTAGAAGTAAATTAAGAAACACAATTTTATTTGGATTAATTTCATTTATATCCCCTGAACTTTAATTTGACCTCCTCAGGTTTGATGGTTTTGTATGCCCTGTCATAGCAATTTTTGTTAGAAATTGTGATTGACATTTATTCATTTCGGGTTCTTAATAAATTAAATGATTTATATTTATAATTGGAGAATTCTATGTATTAGATGATTCGGTATTTGAAACAAGGTTGTCCATTTGACTATTTATGTATTTTGTATTTACATGGAGGGTTGATGTATGGAATATACAAAATCAAGTATTATATTGTCATAAATTGTTCATTTACGGTGATAAATGATGAACTCTTTTTTTTTTTAATGGTAAGATTAGTATTAAAAAAAAGAAGGGCCCAAAAGCCTATACAAAGATCAAATGGGCATACCCATGGTTACTGAGTGGAAGCTAGAGATCCACCAAAAGAAAAGAAACAAACAGGACCAATGAAAATCCTGATTACAGAGACCAATAGAGAACTAAAGCAAACCTAAAATTTGAAAAGATTCCAAAGCTATAAGGTCTATACTAGCAACAGACTGATTAGCCAACAAAACTATCCTAGGGGAAGTAGAAATATGCACCAGAACATGAGAACACCTTGTAAACCAGACCCAAGCATAAACTGAGAGAACAACCAACAACAACAACCATTTAAAAACAGTAACCCAACACATGCTGAAAAATAGCAAAGAATAGAATACCAATCACTACAGTTCCACCTAGAGAGGTCACGAAACCAAACCCATACTAATCAAACATGTCATGATATCAAAAGAGAAGATGGTAAATCCCACTGATCAATCAAAGTTAAATTTTGAGTTGAACTCGGAAACTTGGTCAGAGGGAAAAGAGAGTATCTCACCGAGGAGGTAATCTTTTTGAAGAGATCTTCAATGGTAGTGAACTCCTGCTAGAAGATTCTTTTGTTTCTCTCAATCCAAATTTCATATACTACATCACTGAATGCAAGTTTATTAAGAGTAGAAACCAAGCTCTTACCCCTTAGAGTATTAATCATCCATGGAAAAAATGATTCCCAAGACTCATTTGGCCAACCCTTTAACCCATTTTGGAGCAACATATTCCACAATCTAGATCTGAAGCTACAATGAAAAAAGAGGTGGTCTCCGTCTTCTTGATTGAGGCCACAAAAAACGTAAGTGGCTTGTTGTACCACACCAATGGAGATAAGGTAATGCAGAGAAGGCAATCTGTCAAGCTGCACAATCCAAACCAAAAAAGAGTGTTTTGGGACACAATGTTTGAACCACACAACCTTCTTCCAAGAAATAACATCAAACTTTTTCCTCAGGAAATGCCAAGCTAGATAAATAGAGAATTTACCCCCAACAGAATCTCAAACAAGCTTATCAGGCAGAGAAGTGTTTGACAGAAAATTAGCTGGAAATGCATGCTTAAAATCAAGCCAAAATTGAGAGTTTAATGAAGGATAATGCTAGCCATAGGAGCTAATCAACCTACTAATAATAGTATTACTACCAAAGCCAGATGATTTGATAAGAGATTGAGGAAATAAGTCACTTAGAGGGCTAAGAGGATGCCAATTATCAAACCATAAAAAAATAGTACTCCCATCTCCAATTAAAGAATTAAAACCAAGCCTAACAACATGCCTAATCTGTAACAACTTCTTCCAGGTCCAAGAAGATGGATGAGGCACATTCAAATCCCAAATTTTTTTATTTTTAAGAAGATTAGTCTTAACCCAATCTTTCCATAAAGAAGTATGATTAACTTTCAAGAGATTCCAAATGTGCTTGACCATAACAGCTTTATTCCATTCTTCAAGATCTTTAACATCAAGGACACCCTCTTCAAATGGAGCACAAACTTTCCTCCAAACAACCTTACACCCTCATTGAGTCATTTTAGAACCTGTCCACAAAAATTTCCTAAGCAAAGTAGTAAAATCATGAGTGATTGATTTTTGTAAGATGAATGTGGATGCCCAATAAACTTGAGTAGAAAATAACACATCTTTAATTAATTGAAGCCTCCCACTAAAAGAGAGAAACTTGCTAGACCAACTAAAGATTTTTGTGGCAATTTTTGCAACTAGAACATCACAATCAAATTTGCCAAGCTTGGCAGACAGTAAAGGAACTCCTAGATATCTCACTGGCTACACTTAATTTAGGCAAAAGAGGCAACATCAATTCCAACATGAAACATGGAGTTTTTAGCAGAGTTGGGAACTAATCCAGAGTAAGCTCCAAAGCAATCAAGAACTGACAAGATACAGTCAATAGAAGACATATCACCACCTGAGAAAAGAAGTAAATCATCTGCAAATAAAAGGTTAGTGATCTTTTGAGGATGACATTTCCAATGGTAGGTGAAGTTAGCTGAAGCTTCAACCTTGCTTGCAAGCATTCCATTAAGCACTTCCATATAAAGCACAAATAGATATGGAGAAAGAGGGTCACCTTGTCTAATTCCTCTTGAACCCTTGAAATATCCTTTATGAGTATCATTAATGTTCACAGACAACATGGGAGAGGAAATGCAAGTCATGATTAATCTGATCAAGTGAGTAGGAAACTGAAAAACAACAAGAGTAACCTCTAAGAACTTCCAAGACAAAGTATCAAAAGCTTTAGTCAAGTCTACTTTCAAAGCAATTCTAGGATCACCATCATCCTTATGATAACCCCTTAACAATTTTTGAGCCAAAAGGATATTATCAGAAATGCTTCTACCTGGGATGAAGGCTCCTTGGTTGAAACTCACACACTCCTTTAAACAAGACTTGACCCTATTGGCAATGATTTTTGTGATGAATTTGTAAAGAGTATTACACAAAGAGATAGACCTATAATCTGAAATCATAGTGGGGTTTTCAGTTTTAGGCACCAAAGTAATAACTGTGGAATTTATCTCCCTTAAAAGATATCCAGAATGAAAGAATGCTTGTATGGCTTTAGTAACATCCACACCCACAATACTCCAAGCCTGTTTATAAAATAGGGCATTGTAACCATCACTACTAGGAGTTTTCTCATCCTTCATAGAAAACATAGCACTTCTAACCTCTTCATCCCTATCCTGTAACAACTTCTGATAAAAGTGGATAATTTCATCGGAGATCAAGGAAGGAGAATCAAGCCTCACCCCCTCAAGAGAAGTAAGAGTGAAGATAAAATTCATCTTATTCCTGTAATTAGCAACTTTATGAAAGAAGGAAGTGTTTTTATCCCCAAGTTGCAGCCATTGAATCCTAGATCTTTGTATATATTGGGATTCCTCAACTTTTGATAAATGCAAATAATCAGCTAAACATGCCTGTTCTTGAGCTTTGAGAGTAGCATTACCTAGATTGCTATCAAGCTGAATTTGTAAATCATGAAGCTTCCCACCAATATCCTCAACTTTTGATCTCAAATCATTATAACAACTAGCATTTAAACTCTTTAGTTCCTTTCTCAAAAGCTTTAGCTTTTAAGAAATTTTAAACATTAAGGAACCTGTAATATCAATACTCCACACTTGTTGAACAATATTAAGGAAATTTGGATGATGAACAAGATGGTTGTTAAACCTAAAAGGAGTCCTATGTAACTCAGTCTGAAATTTAATAAGAATTAGAGCATGATTTGAACATCTGCTAGGATCAAGCATAGCCTCTGTAGAAGGAAAAATAATGTTCTAGGATTCATTAACAATAACTCTGTCAATTTTCCTAAAAATAGTACCATTAGACCACGTGTACCTTAAGCCAGAATACTTGAGATCATATAAAGAGGAAACTAGCATTGAAATCACCAGCTAAAAATAATGGGGAACTAGAATAAGTATTAGACAGATGAATAATATCCCTCAAAAGACTTCTTTTTCCAATACTGTCATTCAACCCATAAACAAACCCTCCAATACAATGAAGAGAACCATCTACTGATTTAATGGAACATAGAATCAACTGATTAGAATAGTACAACTCAGAAACAACAAATTTAGTGGGATCCCAACAAAGCTAGATCCTACCGTTATCAGCATGAACATAATTGGCAAGCAAATTCTAACCATTAACGACTGTATTTAGAATTCTATAGGCTTTATCCTCATTCAACTTAGTCTCAACCATACAAAAAATAGAAGCTTGAGATTTCTTAACCACCTTATTAACTTCAAACTACTTATCTGGAGAATTTAATCCCCTAACATTCCAAATAGCAAAATTCATTAAACCTGAAAAATATATAGAGCAAACACAAAGAACCTCAACCCCTTCCTCTTCTAGTTCTGACCCTAGAAGACTTGGCATTCTTCCTACCTTTAGTGGTCTGCAACATCTTACCATCACCCCCTTTAATTAGTTGATCTGTAACAAGGGAAACATGAATAGAGGAACTGACAGGATTAACAACAATAGCTTTCTGAATAAGAACAATAGCATTCATAGGAGAATTCCCAACAACAACATCATCTTCTACCCCCATCACCTCTACATTGACAGGATCCTTCAACACCTGAGCTGAAGTCTCAATCATTGAAGTATCATCCTTAGCCGCAATAGTGATATCTTCCAAACCCTCATCTTGCAAGGCCCCAAATTTATTAGAAATAAAGGCATTCCCTAAAGAATGATCTATAGGATGAGAAGATGCGTCTGCTGTAACGACCTCTTCAATACCCATTTTAGTATTAGCAACCCTTCAAGAATAGTGGAAACGCTTTCAGGAATATCTGCATCAACATGCCCAATATTCACTTCTGTATTAGCAACTTGATCACCCCCATCTTTCCTTTTCTTCCTTACTACCCTCCACTCCTGCTGCTTAGGCTTTTCTGGCATATGAGGAACAACATCTGTTGTAGTTTTAGGACACTTGCTATTGGTATGACCAAAAACTTTGCAATGTATGCACTTCTGTGGAAGCCATTAATACTCAATTCGAACATTGACAGAAGAACCATTTGGTAAGTTTAAAGTAACTGACTTCAAAAACTCAGAATCAATTCCCATTTCAACATAAATCCTAGCAAACCCCAACCTCTTCTTGCTTTTAGTCATGTTATCCACATACAAAGGAGTCCCAAGACACTAGCTATATCACTAAAAGATTCCCCATTCTAGTATTCCATAGGAATCCCAAAAACTTTTATCCAAACTGGCACACTTGTGATAATATCTTTACTAAGAGACAAACCAGGCTTCCACTTTTGAAGAATTAAGAGATGATTGGCAAAATTCTAGGTATTGCCTTCAATGATAACATCTCTATGATCTACATAATTAAACTTGAATAAAAAGAAAATACTATCAAGAATGTGCACAACACAAAGACCATTTTTACTCCATAACTTTTGTAACGTCCGGTATTTTTACGGGTAAATTTAAATTTTTTATTTAAACAATTAAGTGCTTATGTGTTTAATTATTTTAGCATGCCTTACATGTATTGAGTTAGTGAGTTTTGTAGAGATTTAATTACTAAGTGTTGTGAAGATGATGAGTGGCAATATTGTAGTTGTGTAGAAGACTTGGACAAATTTGTAAATTTGGTTCTTAATGGCAAGGGTTGTGAATAAGTGATAAAGGGGTGGGTAGCTTGGACATTTCATCACTATCTTTAATGTTGTCATCATTATAACCCTTGGATCAATTCTATCTTGCCATCTTCATTCCTAGCCCTTGGATTGGATTCTCTACACACCAACTCTATCTCTAACTCTATCATTGTCTTCATCTTCTCTCATTTCTCACCAAGAACACACATTCTTTTACACACACATTTCTCTACACCAAAATTTCGGCCACCATGTTCTCCTTGGAAATTTGGCTTCAAGTTTTGTTCTCTCCTACTCTTCATGCTTGATGGATGGTGAGTACTTGGGGTGGTCTCTTGGTGTGGTGTTCTTGAGCTCATAGTGGTAAGCTTCCTCTCTTTTTCTAAGGTTTTGTTATAAGAAATCCTAACTTCCAAATTATAGAAATTCATGTGCTAGTATTGAATTTTTGCTCTTCCATTATTCATTCTTGTGGAAGGTTATGAATTGTCTCCAACCATCAAGTGAATTGGCTTGTGGTGAATTTTAATTTCGTTTTGGGAAGAACTCATTGGTGAGTTCACAAATTCCTACTCCCTTGAATTATTTTCCATGAAACCTAGCTTAACCATTTTGGGGTTTTTAGCCTTACTTTGAATTCTTGATTATAAATCGGTTATTGCTACTAAAAATCATTAGTTAAAGATCCATGTTTGTTTTAATGTTGCTTGAAGGCTTGGGAGACCTTTGACTCAAATTCTCGAAATCACCCCTTGAAGCTCTTTTGATCATTCTTGGCTCGGTTTGTTGTTGGTGTCATTTGGACGGGTTGCTTGCACCCTTTTGCTCATTATCTTTGCTTGGATTAAGGTAGGGGAAAAACGAGTTGTCTTTGTTTTTGTACGAGGGTGTGTGCGTCTATGTGTATATATGCTGTAAGGGTCTTGATAGCTTAGCCTATGATTTAGGCATTTGAGAACATGATATTGTGATATATATGCATGTTGTGTTTTATGACTTATAAATGTGAATTGTAAGCATGTATTGTGATGGCATAGGGTTGAGATCAAAAACCTTTATGCAGTTTGGTTACACTATTTAGTGTCAAAACATGGGTGTTGGGTTATACGAGGTGTGTAAACCTATGTACGTAGTCTTGTGTCGAATCGTCGCAATAATTGGCCAGGATAAGGTGTCTCCCACCTCCGGACTAGTAATCTGGGAAATGGGGATATAGGGTTGGTTGCTGCCCCATCGTGGTGGTATGCGCCACTCTCGGATCTTCGTAGTATGGGAGTTGCCAGTGGGGCTCTCATGCGACCGCCTTCCTTGTTGAAGTGAGAAGTTTCAAAATCACTTGGGGAGAATCGGTGCGGTACTCGTTACTCATAGTATGAGTGAGTGCGTATTCGTTAACCCCGAATTGAGTAAGCGCATATTATGTGGTGTGTTGAGTTATATTATACTTGAACTATCCCATATGTATGATTACGTTATTAATGTTGAAACATGTTATAATTGTGGTGAATTATGTTATGAGCATGTTGGGGAAAACTTATTTGTTGGGTTTGATGGGGTTCCGGATTGGCGTGAGAGTCATGTGGAACAAAAGACTAACCTAGGAGTAGTTGCATGAACCTTGGTTGGGTTGAACCACTCGGACTACCGAGATGGAGGCAATGACGCTTCCTCTACTGGGCTAGTGAGCTCACCCCACGCCTTATATATTTTTCAGGTGATGATCCCGTTGGGAGAGTTCCGTAGTCTCTCCGTGGACGTGTGGATGTATGTCCGCCCTTTTGTGCATAGGAGGCGGACCACACTTTTATTTTATTGGGCATTAGGTCGATAAATATATTCCTTTTGCACATGTAAACCAAACTTGTAAAACTATGTTATTTTGATCCGGCTAGCATGTTAGCCGAGGTGTTATTGTCTATGTATATCCCTTGGAGCACTATGCGCGGGGATTGTATTCTTTTGGTGCACTTCGGTGATGGATTGTGTATTTTGAACCAAATTATAACATGTTCGCCTTCGAGCGTTTAAATGTCATTGTTGAATATTTTTTTACTTGGAGCTATGAATGTGAATTGGATGAATTGTCATGAATTGCGAGTATTAGGTATTTAGCCGAAAATGGCATTTTTCTAGGTTTTCAAACTAACCTTTTTCGATTTGAATGGAAAAACCCATTTTCGCCTACCCCCATGGCCCCGGTAAAATTTCTTGTTTTATAAATGATTTTAAACTCATTTTAAGAAAATTTTGATTTTTACAACCCGGTGGTCGTTAAAACGGAGACCGGGGGCAAGACGGTTATTTTTATGGATTTTTAAGGAACGTCTTTGATAAAAATAACCTGTAAATGCACAAAATTGCACAACACAAGAGATAATGCTCTTATTAATTTTTGATTTTCTTTTTATACATTATCCTAATGGGCTTTAGGCCCATTGGGGCAATAAAGCTTGGATTACCTCATCCTTACGTCACTACTTTAGTTTACAAAAGAAATTTAACAATCAAATGAGCCTGACTACTGGGCTTACAAAAATCTTACTGGGCCATCAGCCCGATGGGCCTGGTACCTGATTGACTCAATTGGGCTCGGAGATTTCCACCCTTACACATGCCCACTTCTTTTTGATGGGCTGTCGGGCGATCAGGCCCATTAAAGAGAAGGAAGGGCAAAAAAATGAATACATCTCCCCTGTCGGGGTGACATGGCTCACTCAATTAATGCGATACCTGTATAATCATTGCAATATTCGAAACCTGTGGTCCGGATGGCCTCGATTGGTGAGAAGGGAGGCTGAGGAGGCGCACGTGAAGCGAGGTGACGCTTCGTTTCCCGAGCGCACGGTTTTTCAGGCATCTCTGAAACTCTTATAAATATTGACTGTAATGTTGAAGATTCATCCCATTTCATAACTTGCAAATCTCAGAAAACTCTCTGCACCTGAGATCTTTACTTATCATTACCAGAGTCTACCTCATCTCCTAGGAAAGCGTTCGAACCCTTTTTAGGATTCATCTTAGAGTAAGTTATTTCTTTTCATCTTCGTGTCTAAATATATAATATTATTTATATAGACCCGGGTGGTGGATTCTCTTCCCTTGAGATTTATTCCACCATTTGATAATTTTATCTAGTTATTTTAGTTTACTATTAAAAAATTCAAGTGATTTATTTTTATCTTGAAAATTAAAGTTTTGGATCCTAGTCTCAAAACGAGCTCCAAGTTGAGAGTGGTCCGACCCTACTTATTGTTATACTATTTTAAGTGAAGTATTAGTAGGTATAAATTCTTGTTGACCGGGGTGTGGTGAAACAATGACATTTATATCAAAACCGCGACCCATCAAATGGCGCCGTTGCCGCTTCAACATTAAGAATTCGGTGGCAAAGATTCAATACTGCAATTTTTCTGGAACCCACCCTAACTTTCTATCCCTCCCTTTATTTTAATTTTTCTCTATTTTGTGATTTCCCAATTTGCTTTGTGTTCATTTGTGCTCCTATGGAGTCTAGAAAACCTTACACTGTGCTGGAGTCTACTGGAAGTTCGGAACGTCCCAATATTTTTTAAGTTTTTTTTTTTTTAAATATCTAGTGGTATAACATTCATTTACGTGGCTTTGTTTCATTTGAGTTTACAAAAAAATAAAAAAAATCAAATCAAATCAAATCAAATCAAACTGATGTAGCTTCTAGGTTCTGTCCTTTTAGCCTTTAACATTAAGGTAGTTGGGTTACTACATATAACATATAAAACATATTTCATTATACAAAAAAAAGATAAAAAAAAATAGAAGGAGAATCTGTGGTATACCTTTCGAACTATTTTTATACTCTAATAGACTTTTCTTCTATTTATTCAGTTTTTATCTTCTCTTTATTGATTTGTTTATTTTGTTTGTTTTCTATTTTGCAGGAGAATAGTACTAGTTCGTCTTCCAGGTTCCATATTTCTAAACCGTTGCTATTTTTTTTAGATTAGGTAAAAATTCTGCATGCGAATTTTAGGATAGAATAACATTAGAAATATCCCTAATTTCCCATTTTTTTTTGTGTTTAGTTTTTTTTTTAAGAAAATTTTTGCATGCGAATTCTAGGATAGAATAACATTAGAAATTACCCTAAGCTCCCATTTTATTTTTTATTTTTATTTTTTTCTTGTTTGTGAATTAGCATTTTGCATAAGATACTTAAAGGCAAAAATTCCCACAAAATACGGTCGGGATTTCATCACCCGTTTTCGTGGCCCACAAATCACAAAAATTTAAACATTTGTTAAACAATGAGCCTAATTTTAAAATTCATTAGCAATAATCCAATTTAGGGTTACGAGCTCATAAGCCCTCTAGGAAGGAAGCGGTTGGTAGTCACTCCAGTGAGTCATTATCAAATTGATAAACGATAGGAAATTCTGTCTAGGAGTGTGGCTGACACTCCATTAAGTAGGCCAAGTGCCTCACCACACTTTCCTGGGAACTACTCTATTGTTAGTTTGATGATCCTTAACTGGTAATCTATCGACTTAATTTGGAATAGAGTAGGAACTGTCGAATTTGGAGAGAATTAATTTGGACACCATCCTATTAATTCTCTACAATATTAGATTTAAAAATTCACCACCTTTGAATTTAAGCTCAACATAAAAAAACCAAAATTTTTGTGTGATTTGTCCTTCATCTAGCCCTTTTAGGTTTCTTTTGTTTATGCCCCAGTGATTGCGAGTTAACAAACGTTTAGTTAGGTTTCCTAGTGATCTCTCACTCATTGATTTAGAAAAAAAATCAACTACCTTGTTAAATTTGTCAACCCCCAATAATTCATCAATGGCTGCACCAAGAACTCTTAATGACTATTTTGCCCCAATCACAGCCAACCCACCTAATTGCATTGTTTTACTTGAGAATGATGCAGTCCAGTTTGAGATTAGACCCGCCATAATCAATATGTTGCCAAAATTTCATGGACTTGAAATTGAACAACCCTATATCCATTTAGGGAAGTTTTTGACAATATGCAACACATTAAAAAATCAAATTTTGAATGAAGAGGGTGTCAAACTGCGTTTTTTTCCCCTGTCCTTAGAAGATAAAGTTGCATCATGGCTAAACTTCATTCCACCCAACTCCATTCGATCATGGGATGAACTTGCAAAGAAATTCATGAGTAAGTTTTATCCCATGCAAAAGACCGAATCAATGAGAGATGCCATTAGTACTTTTAGAGGGCAAATTGAGGAACAATTCCATCAAACTTGTTACTGATTCCATGACTTGCTACTCAAATGCCCACACCATGGCTTTGATAAAGCACAACTAGTTTATTTCTTCTATAAGAGACTTTCACCTATGAACAGAACCGTGATTGACTCAATGCACCAAGGAAAGTTCAAGGCCCAAACCCCTGACCAAGCCTATATATATTTGGAGGAACTAGCTGAAAATGTCCAAAATTGGAATTGGAACCAAAGTGAGAATGATTTTTCTAGGAATGATCAAATGAATAGAAAATATGGTTTTTATGAGATCAAACTTGAAAATGAGTTAAGTCTATGATGCAAAGTCTTGCTGATGGAGTGAAAGACTTAAACAAAATTTTGATGCATTTGCCCTAATATCTATCCTTGCACAATGCAATGTTTGTTATGGTTTATCTCATCCCACAGAGGAATGTTCGGTCTATTATATATCTGAACCTTCGGATGCTTAAGTTTGTAGTTTCGATACCTATAGGAGACCATTTGCTAATACATTTAGCCAAACTTACCCTCCTGATACTAGAAACCACCATAATCTTTCATGGATGCAAAATTTACCTCCACAAAACTTAGGCGGTCATTCCGGTTTTCAAGGTAACTCCAATAGGCAACCTCAACATCAAGGACCAATATTTCCTCAAAATTAATTCCCTCGAAATAACCGGTTCAATACAAACAGAGATTTAACAGTTGATCCTATGAGCAGTTATGTTGCTCCAGTCCCACAAATCCATAACAAGACACTTTGAAAATGCTTGCTCTTAACATTGATCAATCCAATAAGCATTCAAATCAAAGACTTCAAAAGTTAGAAAATAACTTTGATCTCTTGACTCAAAATCAACTGCAATTTCAGCAATCTCTCCAAAATCAGTTGAGTCAACTCACTGCAGCTCTGTCTGAAAGACAAAGGGGTACATTGCCTAGCCAACCCGAAATTAATCCAAAAAGACAATGAGTTAATCATATAGGGACTCCTTCCACTTCTGACCAATCAAATGCCAATGTAAATTCCATCATTACCCTCAGGTCAAAAAAAAAAAATTGATAATAAGGTTGAGCTACCTACCAGTGATGAAACTGAAACATCAAAGATTGTTCCACCCAATCCTCCAAAATCCAAAGAGACTCAAGGTCCTAAGCTAGATGAGGTAATTCCAAAGTTGTTTGTTCCACGTGCACCTTTTCCCTCTAGACTAGTCAACAATAAGAAGGATTCTCAATACAGTGAAATCTTAGAGAATTTTCAAAATTTCCAGATTAACATTCCATTTATCACTACCATTAAGCAAATTCCTTCTTATGCAAAATTCATAAAAGACTTGGTCAAGAGGAAAACCAACATCCCTAAGGAAGCCTTCATAGCCCAACATTGTTCCTCATTCCTACAAAATCAAGTTATGGTTAAACACAAAGTCCCCGGTAGTCCAACTATCACTTGTAGGATAGGAAATAAATTTGAAGATCAGGCTTTGTTGGATCTTGGAACCAATATCAATCTGCTACCCTATTCGGTTTACTTGGAATTAGGACTGACTAATTTGAGGAAAACAGATCTTAGAATCCAATTAACTGACCGTTTTATAAAAATTCCAAGGGGTATACCTGAAGATGTGATTGTCAAAATGATTGATTTTTATTACCCTAAAGACTTCATTGTTCTAGACACCCAACCAACTCAGGGTAAGCAAATTCCAATCATTTTAGGTCGACCATTTCTAGCCACAACTAATGCAATAATCAATTGTAGAAATGGTAGCATGACTTTGACATTTGGAAACATGAAAGTGGAAGTCAACGTGTTTAGTTTAATGAATCAACCCACTGATTTAGAATCTATTGAAGATGTTTGTCTAATTGATTCATTGACTACCCATACATTTAACCACTCATAGCTTGATGATCCACTCCAGCATTGTCTAGCTCATTTTGGTAATGATTTTAATGAGGCTAATTACATTAGTCAAGTTAATGAATTGTTATATTTTGCTCCACTCTTTGAAGAATTCAAGTATAGAGCCAAATGTGAATCATTGTCCTTGCCAGTTGCCACTGAAATTGAACATGTTAAGAAACCACCTAAGATCAAATCAATGCCTTTACCCGAGACTTTCCAATATTCGTACCTTGGTGACTCTGAGTCTTATCCTGTGGTAATCTCTTTTGAATTAACCAAGAAGCAAGAACCCAAATTACTCAAGGTTCTTAGGATATATAGGGAAGATCTAGCTTGGTCCATTGATGATATCATAGTCATTAGTCCTTATTTGATTTCTTATAGTCAATGGGTAAGTTCAATCCAAGTCTTTCGAATCAAAGCCTTTACCCGAGACTTTCCAACTGTTGTTTTTGATGAATAGAAAGAGTTAGTTAATACTCCCATCCAAACTGGGTGGCGAGTTTGCATAGATGATCAAAAACTCAATAGTGTGACAAAGAATGGTCATTTTCCTATTCCCTTTTGGTGACCAAATGTTTGAGAAATTAGTAGGCCCGACCTTCTTCTTAGAAGGTTATTCTGATTATAGATCAATTTCATCTCGTCTTTATTGAGCCTGGCTGAAGACGTTAAACTTAGCGCTCCTAGGAGGCAACTCAGTCTGTTTTGTAAATATTTTCTGAAATTTTTATTTTTCAGTCTATTTAGGTATGTTTAGACTTTGTTTGGGGGTAAAGTCAATCATAATATTTTCAACCACTTGACTTTTCTTTTGCAAAAAATATTTGCAGGGACTATACTCCAGACCCACCACCTCAATTACGGTAATTTGTTCCAATTTGTCTCTTAGATGTATTTTTAAACACTAGGGACAATGTTGTTTTTTTGTTTGGGGGGTGTATATCTATTTAATCAAAATAGAGTTTCATTATAAAAATTTTTTTTTTTGAAAAATTGAAATTTTTTAGAGAAGTTATTTGTTTTTATACATGAATGTTTTGCATTACAAGTTGATTAAGTTTGTGTTTATGATGTATCAGTAGTATGTGATGCGATATTCCCGCTCATGAGAGTAATGATTAGATTGAGTTAGTGAAGTGATGTGGTTTTACATAGGTAGATGAATTAGTGAAATTGAAACTGAAAAGGACAACTTTGACCTATAAGCATATGCACACATTCACTATGGGAAAAATAGTTGATCTTTGATTATGTAGTTGAAAAATTAGCTTTGCCACTATAAAAGGGGAGAATGGGAGATAGAATGGAGAAAATTTAAAAATTTATTTTGAAAAAAAAAATACATCAAGTAGTTCTTCAATTTGAGTAATTGGGCATTGGTATCACCAATATCATTGTTCGCGTAAAAAGGAAAGAAAACTAATGAACATAAATCCCATGGAAGAAGCTGAGGCCCAGTTGGTCGGGATTAAAAATCCTTGCTGAAAAGTCCGGAGCTTATAAATACAAAAATGATAGAAGTGGAATGATGGAAAGAATGAGTTTTTACGAAAAATATGACAAAGTTTGATCAATGAAGTAGAAGAAGAGATATTGACATACCATAGTAAAATGTTCACAAAAACACGAAAGGTTGTCTAGATTGGGAGTAGAGAATAACGAAGTTATTTATTTTAGTGGGAACCATTCATATCATTAGTTTGAGATAGTTATTGTTCGGTAGTGAGTGGGAGTATTTGAATTCATATTATCTTATATATTATATCATGGCTTGATTAATGAGTGTGGAATGCATGAATGCGTGAAAATGAAGAATGGAGAAGATATGGTTAGTACATCCAACCCTCCCGAGGTTATTGCTCGTCCACTAGGGTAACCTATGAGTTTAAGGCCTTATTGCATATGGTAAATGCAATCGAAACAGCCTGCAAAAATGGCACATCTTTAGTTAAAATTAATAAAAGTATAATTTTGTGAACTAATCTATTTTGCCCTTATTTGCTAGAGGACTAGCAAGAGCTTGTTTGGGGGTAAATTGATAAGTCCACAAAATCACTATTTTAAATGTCAATAATAAATCTTTATTTCACCATTTTATTGTATAAATGTTCTTATATATATATTTTTATGTCTTATAGGTATGAATTGGAAAAAATGAAGAAAATGTATTAAAGTGAGAAATGAATGCACATGGAAGACTTTAATGCACATGGAAAAGTCATAAAGAGGAAGAAAATAAGAAAATGCACATGGGAAAGTTATGAAGATAAAGAAAAGAAGAATATACTTTAAAGATATATGATTAGAAAAATAAAATGTCCATAATGATAGAAAGTTGGTTTTGGCTATAAATAGCCAAAGATCAAAGATGAGTAGGGAGTTGGAGATTGTAGGGGGTTAGATGGTAGAAAGTGAGAAATTGTAGAGAGAAACTAGTCTTGCATAAATTTTCTTATGTTATAGTAATTTTTATAGTTAATGGAGAATTATTCTATTATTATATTTTATTTCTCTACCAACATGCTAGCTTAAAACTCTTCTCAAGGGGGTGATGAAACCATCATGGGTAAGATATAAATAATTTTTATTTTATTTCTTATTGTTTAATTCTCTTCCTGAGAGTATTCGTTTTATGAATCTCAGTGACAAAAACCTTACAATAGAGGTTGGAAGCTAAAAATAGAAGGAGGAGTTTATGTGATTACCAATTAATGGAAATACGGGGAATGCCCACTACTATTTACATTTTATTTAAATCAAAACATTAGAGGGAAGATTTTTCGTGATTACCAATTAATGAAAATACGGGAAATGCCTACCAATATATATGTTTATGTTTAATAGGTTGGAGGAGAATTTATAATAGAAATATATAATATTATTTATATAAACCCGGGTGGTGGATTCTTTTGCCTTGATATTTCTTGCACCATTTGATAATTTTATCTTGTTATTTTAGTTTACTATTAAAAAATTGAAGAATTGTTTTAAGTGATTTCGTTTTATCTCGAAAATTAAAGTTTTGGATCCTAGTCTCAAAACGAGTTCCAAGTTAAGAGTGGTCCGACCCTACTTATTGTTATAGTATTTTAAGTGAAGTATTAGTAGGTGTAAATCCTTGTTGACCGAGGTGTGGTGAAGCAACGACATTTATATAAAAACGTGACCTATCACTGGCGACATTGTAACTACACCTGGGGTGCTTCTATTAGGAGCAATATATCCCAGCTTCATTTTTCCCGCCTCCACGCTGCTATGAAGTTTTTTAGCCCAATTTTGATGAACAACAACTTTATTCCCTGGCACAACAATTGGTTGAGAAGAGCCTGGCTTGATTATATTGTGCTCTTGATTTGCACCAGCAACTTGGGTTGTACCAGCAATTGGTTGAGATTCTGTAGATGTGTCACGACCCAAACCTCAATGCTCGAATACCACATTGTCACGACCCGAATCCAAAAATCCGGATAATGATTTAAAACCAAAATCCATAATTCAATAAAACTAATGCTGAAGCGATTTTAAAATACCATAAATCATCATTTAATCCAACTTAGTCAACTCACACTTTTCACAAGTAACTATTGCAACCTCAAATCAATACATTCCAAAATCATCAACTCCAAAATCATCCCAACTACATCTATCAATTTCTAAACCAACCTTTAGACTTATTCTAGTAAAACAGATGAATAATGTTTTTTAAAATCAACATTTAATCAATTACAATTACCTCTTCTAATAACCAAGTACCCAAATAAATATATAATCACCACTTTCCATTTCATTATTATGTACAAATTTCAAAATCCACACAATCTTGGATAGCTCATAATCCTCAACCAACGATCTTTTTCCTGAAAAATGTTCAAGGGGTGAGCACGACGGTCCAGTAGAGAAAAATCATGAAGTGTAAGATTCCGCAAGTATGTAAATTAATGAATACATATAGGGTCAGGTCTCTACCCTAGTCCAATGCCGTAATATTAATGCATCAAAAATTGTAATATAAACTCATGTAGAACAATTTAAATATCACCAACGAGATAATTTAAAAAGTTCCAAAATCATGAAATTAAAACCAATAATCTCAGCATGATCTCAAATCCAACTATCACAAACCAGATAGTATAAAGCTTCAAAATCATTAAGTCCAACTATCACAACCAGATAGTATAAAGCATAAAAATAATCAAGTCCGACTATCACAACTAGATAGTATAAAGCTTCAAAATCATCAAGTTCAACTATCACAACTAGATAATATAAGGAATAAAAATAATCAAGTCCAACTATCACAACCAGATAATATAAAATATCGAAATCATGTAGTGAGAAAAATTCAGTCACGAAACAAACCCTAGACCATGAACTCGTCGTCCATCTGCCTAGTATCGCGTGATAATTCAAGGACTTGCACCCCGGGAGCTCCTTCGTCCCCCTATTGCTCACACCACACTACAATTTTCCCAAAATCAACAATCAATTCACAATTCATCACATCATAAATGTCATTCATATGCGCACGTAAGTAATATATATATCCACACTCCATGATCCACCTAATAAAATGTCTATCGTGGCATGTATCAATGCACTTAACACATTAATGCAATTTCACAACTCGTGTAAAAATTAATAAAAAAATGTCATGCTCAGGCTATATATAAGCATTAAAATGTATAAATAAATATTCTTAAACTCACACGATACCCCAATAAATCCCTACCTCAAACCTAGATGAAAATATAGTAAATACCAAGATAAAATAATAAGGTTGCGTCCTTCACGCCTTCGCTTGCACCCTGTTATGCCCGAAACCAAATAACACATAACCACATTGATTTTCATAGTGAAATTACTCAATAATCAATATGATATATAAGAATATTTATACAAAACGTTTCGAGATAAATCGGTGAAGACAAGCTAATCAATTAAAATTGAATCTTTTTAATTTTCAGCATGTTACCGAAAACAGACAGTAGGTAATCAATGAATTTTATAACAATCTGTAGATTTTTAAAATTCATGAAATTTTTAGAATTTAATTTAGACATACAGAATACTACTGTAAAAGTTTCACAAAATTTCATCAACAGAAAGTGGTCTAAAATAATACCAAAAGATAGCCTTCATAATAGTTCCGAAAACAGAACACCCTTTACTCTTAGATTTTTAGAAAAATAAGTAATTGACTAAATGATCTGAAAATTTCAAGGTACACTTTAGCTATATACACAAGTCTACTGTAAATTATTTTCAAATGTTCATCAAGTGGAAGTATTTGAATTTAATAATAAAAGTCAGTCTTTCATAACAGAACCGTATACCGAACACCCATCATTCTCAGATTTTTTAAAAACTATCCTAAGTTAAAAACATCCGAAATTCTGGATATTTATATTATACTAAATGATAATCATTTCATAAATGTTTCAGGACCAAAATATAAATATAGATTTCTCAATTCAGTTCCCAAAGTTATGTTTTCATAATAGCGGACTAAACAGAACATCAAGTACTCCTGATTTTTTATACGAAAATCTATACTTGATAAAATTATGAAATTTGATACATATGTACTACACATATGTGGTAATCGACAAAATTTTTTTCAAGATATTAAGATTAATAAACCATGTGAAACAATTTGGTTAAACCGAAACCAAAAACGGATCTGTAAGCAATAAAACATAACTGGACAACCTACTTCCGTGATTTTTAGTAAATTAAATGCTTATCAAAAACCTTTGAAATTTTCAGCGATGATAGTAGACATATACAAAAACATTATGTAAAAGTTTCAAAATTTATAGGTCCAGGAATATGAGTAATAAATTGCTCAAACCGAAACAACAAAAACGTTTATGCAACAATAGGATAGTTCCGGACGTCATGCATCTTTAGATTGTTAATTAAATATCTACTTATTGATAATTTCTGAAAGTTTTAGGAATACACTATAAAATACATATACACATGTTGTAAAAGTTTGAGAAATGTTAAACAAACCTAACACAGATAAAAAAATCATGGATCAAAAGTCTTTAATTTGCTAACCTTGTGGTTCTATAATCTGAATTTTTAATAAAACAGAAATAAAATCAAATAATGTATACCGAATTTGGTATTAACCGAAGATCGGAACACGTAAAAAAACTTTGTAGTTGAAAGCTAAACCCGAATTCCATTCCTTGGCCTTCCATTTGAAGATATAAGGTAGAAAAAAAACTTTGAAAAATGATAGAGGGATAGAACAAGAAAACCCACGGCTCAAAACTATGAAATGGAAGACAATGGTCTTTCTTTGACCATAATATGTATATATATTAACATGATGCAAAGTAGCATGATTGAAGACACAATTGACCGAAAGAAGATGTATGATTAAAGTTTTATGAAAAAAACATATATTATCATTACATCACACATGGGTGGTGATAGATGATAGAAAAGTTGGAGAATCCACCTCATATTCCTTCATTATTTGGCGGAACTAGTGATGTGGGAGTGTGGTGTGTCTCTTTTCTTTTATTGTCTTTACACAAGTACATACCTAATTGTATAATTCAAAGTGGTGTGTAAATAAAGGAGCATGATGTATGATAAGGAGTCCAATAATCTACACCTCATTTAACCCTAGTGCAAGAGTGAGTTACCATGTTTAAATTATTTTTTAAATACAAATCTTTCCCTCATGCATACAATTTAGTCAACATAAAACCACAATTAGTCAAGTGGTGGAGAACAAAAGGGACCAGAACGACCCACCACAAGAATAATACACCTCACTTTAACAACTGATTACTCTTGAAACACAACTTTACTTGTAATATATACTAGTGTGGTGGACTTTGTCACATGTGTAGGTGTGGGTATGACATGGAGAAAGATTGGCCGGTTCGCCATAATCATTGTGGTCACAAATACTATACTTATATATATTCACACACCTAACAATTTTCACTAAATTGTAAAACATCCCCAAAATAATACACTAAAAATCCAACCAATTATGAACCGGTACCAACCACAAATAAATGATAATGGAAATAATTTTTTGAACGGACCTAGCAACACAAATCACGTCATCCCCAATGCATGAAAACACATGCAATGCCACATAATGACACAAATTAATGATATCATGAAAAAAAAATATAACCAAAATAAATAATTAAATAAACCGGGTCATTACAAGATGATTGAGAAGAACCTGTCTTGATTATATTGTGTTCTTGATTTGCACCAGCAACTTGGGTTGTACCAGCCCATTTTTGAGCTTTGATTTCCTCAGACATCTTTTTCAAAGTCGGTAATTCTTCCCGTAACCGATGCACATCATTAGCTTGATCAATCATAAAGATCATACCCAAGGTTGTCTTATGGGCAATTTCTCGAAAACCTAGTGTGCAATTTTTAGAAAACCTTGCTCTGTAATGAACTTTCCCCAACCACCAGTATCAAGCTTGAAAGAAGCTTTGCCTTGTCTTCGAGATCGCGCTTTGGATGAAGGGCCCAGAGCAAATCATCAAGAAGATGGAAAGTTGATTCATGGAAGGTTAGGTCTCCCAAATCTCCATTTCCCCCTGGTTTGTTAATAAAGAAATGAACTGGATCATGGATAAGTCGAGCTTATTGTGAGAGCCATCGGAACAATTGTTCCTTATCAGTGTCATGTCAAATAACTCTTAAGCATGAGAGAGATATAAACTCTTGTATTAATTAATAGTTACTTTGATTTATTCGATAGACCCTAGGGTCTAATACCCGATACTTTGGGTAATTATTAATTAATAGCTTGAGAATATATTCTTAATAGTTGCATTAATGCTGAAACATTTATTTTGATTTGATTATTTTGATCACGAGAAAAATTCGGAGGCCTCCGTGTCTTTTTTGATAAATTATTTATATATATATATATTTATTTATTAAATATATTATTTTCTAAATGATTTGTGTGATCAAAGGATAATCATAGATTCAAAATAAATGTATTAATTAAGCGATCGGATTGATGACATTTATTTATCCGATAGCTAATTAAGCATAGAAGGGTTATTACGTAAATTGACTTAGCGGTGAACTATTTTTGGATTAAAGTTCAACTATTTTTATTTAGTGTAATTAAAAATAGTTAATGGGTTAATTGAATTAGGCCAATAGAGATTGACCGGGTTAATTATTAACCCATTGGAGCCAAAACGAATATGGGCCCAATGGATAGTAATTATATAAGTTGAAATTCAAATTGGAAGAAATTTAATATGATATATATATATATATATATATCGGCAATTAAAATTTGAATTCATAATTCAAAATTTGAAACTGCGATATTACCTATGATACAGTTGTATCAGATATAGGTAATATATCTATATATACATACAATTATGTATGTGGGTCAGTAATATCCAAATATCATATTATTGTGATTTTTTCAGTTTTCTCTGTTCCCACAAATAGAGAGCTTGGGTGTTAATCACATGGACCATAGGGGTGATTCCAGAAGGCAGAGTTGATAGTATGGGAACACTGAGCACTGAGGAGATGCAAATCTTCCTCTTCTTCAACCTTGTTGGCTTTGAAATTTACTTTCAAACAATAATTCTTGTTTTGATGATAACAAATCATTCAAGCATGTTTGGTACTAATAAAATTGAGTTAAGTGTTTCAGCAAAAGACAGGAAAAGGATACAAAAAGATTGCTTAGATAGAATACTTACACAAAAGCGAAAACGGGATTGAAGTGCAAAAACGAGAAATGACAAAATGATCAATGAAAAATGAAATTTGATGACTCAAGACTCGGGGTAGATAAGATGGTGTGAGAGAACATTGTAACAAGGTAATTTATGTGTTGATAAATCGTATCAAGCTCAAGTGTCAAATTGAAAAACTAAATTACTTCAAATTATTAAGGTTTAGCTTTCAGCATCCGACTGATAGGTATTAGGAAGCCGACTGAAATAAATCAAAAGTTATCAAATTTATGAAAGACAAACTAGCAGCCGACTGCTGCATTTAATGCAGCCGGCTGATGAAGGTCAAAGATTGTTGAGCCTAAAATGTTTCTATCAGAAGCCGACTTCTTGTGGTCTAGCAACCGACTTCTGCATGTGTTGTAGTCGACTGATAGAGGTTAAAGGAAAATGATTTTGAGTCTCTATTGGAAAACCGACTGATGGTGTATTGGTAGCCGACTATTGATGCAGTCAAACGGCTAGTTCAAACACTTTTTTGCCCACCACTTGGTGTTTGATTCTTGCCATTTTTGAAAAACACTCTCTCACTCTTCTAACCTAATGATTTCATATAAATAGAATAAGATGTGAGATTGAGATGTGTGGTTCTTGTGTAAGAATTTTAAGTCTTCATCTTCATCTCTCTACCACTCTTTGAAAAGCCATTGAAGGCAAAAACCAAGGAAGCTTGATTTTCAACTAAAATCTTTTGAAGCTTTGAAACTCTAGTCTCTTTTATTGTTCTCCAAAACTCATTTATCGAATTCATCTTTTGAGAATATTTGTCTAGAGGTCTTGAAATATCACCAAAAACACTTGAGCTTATATTGATCTATCTTCCATTAAAACCTTAGGGTTTTTAAGTATTTTTTTTCTTGAGTGATACAATTGATTACATAACATTTTTGTGATCTTGGGCAAGTGAAGCCCAACATTTTAAAGAAATGATTGTTCTTTTGATTAAGAGATGAACTTGTGAGCTCGTGTGTAAAGGTTTGCTAATCTACTTGTGAAGGAAGAGCCATAGTGAAAGGATCGGGAAAAGTCTCAAAAAGGGGTTCTTGAGCCGAGGAGTAGGAATTACCGAACCTTGAAAAAATTGCAGTGTCAATCTCTCTATCTCTGTTTCTTTATTTCAATATTTTGCATGCTATATTAGTGTTGTGATAATTTATTAGATCAATTTTCTCGAATCCCTAATTGACGTTATTGCTTAATTCTTGAAGAGATTGAATTCTTGATATAACTTGTTTGATTTTTTGAAAAGAGCTAAAGAGATTTTTAAACTCCCTATTCAACCCCCTCTAGGGTCAATCAGTGACTAACAATTGGTATAAGAACCTAATCTCTATTAATTTAGACTTAACCATCTTAGAGAACGATAATGGCCTCAAATTTAATCACTCACGTTGAAGGACAATCTAACAATAGGCCCCCATGGTTTGATGGATCAAACTATAGCTATTGGAAGACTAGAATGATAAATTTTCTTCAAGCTATTGACTACCAAATTTGGCAAGTCGTTGTTGAAGGCCTTTTTGTTTTAACTAAAGTTGTTAACGGAAAAACTGTTCCCAAATTACCCAATGAGTAGGATAATGATGACCGTAAGCTTATGTCTTACAATGCTAAAGCCAAAGTTAATTTAAATTGTGCATTGAGTCCAAATGAATTTAATCGTGTATCTACTTGTTCAACGGCTAAAGAAATGTGGGACAAGCTAGAAGTAACCTATGAAGGAACCTCTCAAGTGCGAGAATCCAAGATTGATATACTCATGCATGAATATGAACTATTTGCTATGAAAGATGATGAAAATATAAATTCTATGATGTCTCATTTTACTAATATTTTGAATGGACTAAAGCATCTTGGTAGAATTATTCCTAGATCCGATGTCTCACGCAAAGTTCTTAGAAGCCTTCTGGACAAATGGGATGCAAAAGTGACGGTAATCGAAGAAGCTCATGACCTCAATACCATGAGCCTTGATGAGATTTTTGGGTCTCTTCTTACTTGATAAATTACCCTAAAATCTCAAGAAGAAGACACTAAGCCAAGAAAAGGTGTGGCGTTGCAAGCTTCTACCAAAAATGAAGCAAATGAGCCGGATTAAGAAGAGGTAGATGAGGACATTGTCTTGATCACCCAAAAATTTAAAAGGTTCCTACAAAGAAAGAAAGCCAATGGTGGTAGATTCATAAGGAAAAATGAGCAAAAAGGCGAGCCTAGCAAGAGGGAACCCCCAACTTCCTTCAATTGTTGGAAGCCGAGGCACTACAGGAACAATTGCTTCAAGCTAAAAAATGAGAATGAGAAAAGGCCAAACAAGATGGCTATGAATGCTACATGGGATGATTATGACTCAAGTGATTTGGATGAGGAAGAAAATGGCGAGGAAATGGCAAACCTTTGCCTCATTGCAAATGAAGATGAGGTAGATTTAAATTCGCATGTATTAGATAAATCAAAATTGTCATATGATGAACTTCTCTTATCATATAATGAATTACAAGATGCATTTGAAGAATTGCATGATGAATTTGAAAAGTTATCTAGCAAACACATTTTACTTAAGAAAGCAAAATCTTCATGTAGTTCTACTTGTTCTACCTTAGTTGATTCAAGCATATCGGATGACAAAAGCATTGAGCTAAAAAAGGAAATATATCTTTGAAAAATACTATAGATGATCAAATAAATGTCTTGGCTAAATTTACAAAAAAGGAAAGAAACATTTAAGCATTATATTAGGAAGACAAAGAAGAACATTTGATAAAAGCGGTTTAGGAAATGATGCTTTTGACAAAGATGATCTTATTTTGAAAAAGAGGAAATCATTAAGGCGTACATTTTCAAGGCAATCATCTCACGCATCCTCAAATGATCATAAACACGCTACATGTTATTATTGCAAGAAAAAAGGACATAAGGCAAATGCATGCTTTCTTAAAAACAAGAAAATGGTAACAAAAATGATTTGGGTTCCAAAAGGACCATTGCATGCCTACGTAAAAAGGAGAATGTGGTAACAAAAAGTTTTTGGGTTCCAAAAGGAACCATCGCATCTTTCTCTAACCTTAATGGACCCAAAATAGATTGGGTACCAATAAACGCTACTTAAATTTGTTTTGTAGGTATGTTTGAAGTCTACCTCAAAAGATAAATGTTTCTTGATAGCGGATGCTCAAGGCATATGACGGGAGACAAATCAAAGTTCATTTCTCTAAAAACCTGTGAAGGAGGAAACGTCACTTTTGGAGACAACTCGAAAGGCAAAATTATAGGGATTGGCTTCATTGGTATACCATCCTCTCTCTCTATAGATAATGTGCTTTTGGTTAATGGTTTGAAACATAATTTATTTAGTATTATTCAATTGCGTGATAAAGGGTATGATGTTATTTTTAGGTCCAATGCATGCATAGTTGAAAAAGATGGAAAACAATTGTTCAATGCTAAAAGAAACGAAAATTTGTATACTATGTTACTATATGAATTGCATGACCAAGATGTTAAATATTTTGTCACATCTAGCAAAAATAGTTGGTTATGGCATAGACGCTTAGAACATGCTAGTATGGACCTCATTCATCGTTTATCCAAAAATGATTTAGTTAAAGGCCTCCCAAAGACTAAATTTTCAAAATATAAAGTATGTAGTGCATGTCAAGTAGGCAAGCAAGTTAAGTCTTCTTTCAAGAGAAAAAAAGACATTACCTCGTCTAGACCTTTAGAGCTACTCCACATGGATCTTTTTGGTCCGGAGAGAACGGCTAGCTTAGTTGGGAAACTCTATGTACTTGTTATAGTCGATGACTACTCTAGATATACTTGGGTTCACTTTCTCGCTCATAAAAATGAAACTCACTCCATTCTTGATAAACTTTATAGAGTTATTCAAAATGAAAAAGATTTGAAAATCAAGAAAATTAGAAGTGATAGGGGTAGGGAATTTAACAATCAAGACTTAGAGAAATTATGTGATGAACTTGGTGCATCTCATAATCTCTCGGCACCTAGAACCCCTCAACAAAATGATGTTGTTGAAAGAAAGAATAGATCATTGCAAGAAATGGCTATAACTATGTTAAATGAACACAACCTTCCCCGAAGCCTTTGGGCGGAAGCGGTAAACACCGCTTGTCATGTTATAAATAGAGTCATCATTTGAATTAAATTGGGAAAAACACCTTATGAATTATGGAACGGACGAAAGCCCAATATTGGGTATTTCAAGGTGTTCGGTTGTAAATTCTTTATGCTAAATGATAAAGATAACTTGGGAAATTTTGACTCCAAATCGGATGAAACAATTTTCTTAGGTTATTCTTCAAGAAGTAAGGCTTTTAGAGTCTATAACAAGATGACTCTAACCATGGTTAAGTTTATTCATGTTATTTTTGATGAATTACCACCACTACCACTACCTAGAGTTGACCTAGACAATGATGAAGTTGTAGGGATTGATGATAGTTTAAATAACCTCAATATCTCCAACTCATCAAGTAGTCAAATGGAAAATAGTGAAGTTGGAAATCAATCTAATGATGACTTGACAAGCTCAATTCCTAAATCTTGGAGGATTGTACACAATCATCCTCTTCACCAAGTTATAGGAAATCCTTCACAAGGGGTTAACACAAGATCTCAACTAAGAGACTTATGCAATTACATGGCTTGTGTGTCCCAAATCTAGCCCAAGAACTTCCACAAACCTCAATGTGATGATTCTTGGATCATGGCCATGCAAGAGGAGGTAAATCAATTTGAACGCAATCAAGTTTGACATTTAGTTTTTCAACCCACAAATCAAACAATAATAGGCACAAAATGGGTTTTTCGAAATAAAAGGGATGAGAATGGAGTGATTATTCGAAATAAAGCAAGATTGGTAGCTCAAGGATATAATCAAGAGGAATGCATTGACTACGATGAGACCTTTGCACCCGTAGCTAGACTAGAAGCAATTATAATGTTTCTTGCATTTGCATCATCTAGAAATTTTACTCTTTATCAAATGGATGTCAAAAGTGCTTTTCTAAATGGAACTATAGATGAGAAAGTGCTTGTAAAGCAACCACCCGGTTTTGAAAATGAACTATTTCTAAATCACGTTTACAAATTGTCTAAAGCCTTGTATGGTTTGAAGCAAGCCCTTAGAGCTTGGTATGAAAGGCTTAGTGATTTCTTGATTCAAAATGGTTTTACAAAAGGTAAAGTTGATAATACTCTTTTTACAAAAACCGTTAAGAATAATTTGTTGCTTGTCCAAATATATGTTGATGACATTATATTCGGATCAATAAATGTCTCATTTTGCAAAGAATTTTCTACAAGTATGCAAAATAAATTTGAAATGACCATGATGGGTGAGTTGAACTTCTTCTTAGGGTTACAAATCAAGCAAAGCTCGGATGACTTATTTGTTAGCCAATCCAAGTATACTAATATTTGCTAAAATGATTTGGTATGGATGCCTTAACTCCTATAAATACCTCTATTAAGCTAGACAAAGACGAAAATGGTAAATGTGCAGACATCACTAAATATAGAGGCATGATTGAAAGTTTGCTTTATTGGACCGCTAGTAAACCGGATATAATGTTTAATGTATGCTTATGTGCTCGGTTTCAATCTTGTCCTAAAGAATCTCAGTTATTTACCGTAAAATATATTTTTTGCTACCTTAGTGGTACAATTAACTTAGGACTTTGGTATCCATGTGGCACATCACTTGATTTTATTAGCTATTCGGATGCCGATTTTGCGAGATGCAAAATTGATCAAAAAAGCACAAGTGGAACATGTCACTTTCTATGACACTCCCCAGTATCTTGGTCAAGTAAAAAGCAAAATTTCGTTGCCTTGTCTACGGCTGAAGCCGAATACATTGCAGCCGGTAGTAGTTGCGCTCAAACTCTTTGCATTAAGCAACAATTACTTGATGTCGGTCTTACATTTGATCATGTGCCTATTAAATGTGATAATACTAGTGCTATTTTCATATCTAATAATCCTATTCAACATTCGCGCATCAAGCACATTGAGATTAAGCATCACTTCTTACATGATCACGTAGCTAAAGGTGACATTGAATTGGTTTTTATCGACACTAAAAATCAATTAGCGGATATTTTGACAAAACCACTGTTAGACGAACCTTTTTCCAAAATTCATAGGGAAATCATAATGTCCATGGATGTTGATGTTTTAGCTTAACCTCATCTATAAATTTTACTTTATTTTCAAAAACATTCATAGATCCTCAAAAGTTTTCAAAATTTTCATAAGTGTCAAACTTTTCAAACTATTTCGTTCGACTTGTTGTAGTTGACTTCCTATCCCTCATTAGCCAACTGCCACTTGAACCTCAAATTTTTTTTCTTTCAACTTAATGAAGTTGACTTCCGTTGTTACTGCAGTCGACTTCCATTGGCCCCGCAGTCGATTGCCCATGTGTTTTCTTTAAGACGATCAAGTTTTTCGTCTTCCCCATTCTTTTCACCATGTTCATTTTGTTCCTTGCTCTCGCCTCTCTCATGGCTCCTCCCTGCTCATTCGGCTCGGGCTCCCTCATATATACGCATTCACCTCCCCGCATTCCCGCACCTCATTCTACTCCACCCGTTGTCAAGAAAGCTGATGATGAAGAAGCTCTTGTTCCGAAGGATCTCTCGGAAATTCTTCCAGATGAGGGTCGACGAGCACATTATGGGGAAAATTTCGTAAATTGCACTGTGACAACAACACGAATCGTGAGATGAGCCACTTGTGAATTACTCCGACTCCGTGTGTTCAACCTCTTTCAGTAGATGGGTTGGAGATTCTTGATCTCTGTTGACATTCTCTTCTACCCTCGTCTTGTAAAAACGTTCTACGCCATACTCGGTCAGCGTGGTACCTCCGAATCTTATAAAGCTAATGTTGCCGATTAGCGTATTTGCTTTTGTGAAACCGATCTAAATGAGTGGTTTCATCTTCCCTCAGGTGGGCTTTGCCACTATGGCGAAAATCTTTGGTATAGTGGGCTTAATTTCCAACCAACTGATGCCATTAATGTTATCTGTCATAGCCCCGATTCGATCATTACCACCACACATCTTCATACTCACATGCTCAGTCCTGAGGCATGGATCGTGCATAATGTTGTCATGCACACCATCTTGCCCAAATCCGGAGGCTGCTCGTTTGTTTCCTTCATGGAAGCCTTTATTGTTTTCTGCGTGTTTAATGGGCCTCATTTAAATCTCGTCTACATAATTCGTTCCCATTTGATGTCCTGCAAGGAAAATGGAACTGCTCACTTGTACTATCCCATTCCAATCTTTGTCATTCTTCTTCGGTTTGGCATTCCTAGCCCCAATGAGGAGGCCTTACGTGAGAACTTCAAAGTTAACGATGCCATACTTAATAGAATGAAGCTCATCGTTGTTGAGGATACAAATATCACTTTTCGTTTTCCTTCTCCTCCTCCTCTGCCACCCATCGATGTCTCTGGTCTATCTAGTTCTGTCCTGCCGGGTTCCCAATCTCAAACCGATTCACTTAATTTGGCTTTTGACCTTCCTGATTTTGGTGATTGCGCTCAAACTGACCTTCTTAAGGAGATTCTTGCCACTGACAATCGCATTGAGAGATTGGTAAATCGCCTTGTTGCGGACATCACAGATCTTCGGATTAAGTTTGGCCTCCCTCATTTTGATGATGCCAAAGGGGGAGATAATGATGGAGACAGAGAGGGTGAGGGTGGAAATGAAGAGGGTGTCTTAGGGCATGCCTTATTTGGTTATGTTTTAATGTAGTCTTTTGTTGTCTAATACTACATTTTTATTTTGCAACATTGTACCTCATTGAAAATTAATCTTTAAAATGCTGATGGTTATTATATCTAATGTTTTATCCTTCATTTTTTATTACTCTCTAAAAATGAAAAATTAATATGAATTATGTAATGCATATATTGAAGGGGAGCATTCATATATTTAGGGGGAACATCACTTGATATTTCATCATTTCCGAACAAACACAAAATGTTTTGTCATCATCAAAAAGGGGGAGATTGTTAGCTTTGAAATTTATTTTCAAACAATAATTCTTGTTTTTGTCACGCCCCTAATTTCCTAGGACTCCAAAATCCGAACCTAAGAGCTAAGGGAGTGAATGCGGAAAAATGGAAATGAAATAAAATCCTTTTTAAGTCATCAAATACCCATAAACGGGTAAAATAAACATACAACATCTCAAAGATGCCAAAACGTTCACACGGGATCGAAAAAGAGGTAAACCGATTCACTCGGTACCTTGAACGAATCATTCCAACCCCCCATGTTTACCCAAGGGTAAAATGGTTAAATCAGGGGTAAAATAGTAATTTCCAACTACAACTACAAATTTTGGACCTAGCACAAGCCATACGAACAAACGGAACCTAATTTGAAGCCACGAGCAATGAGATATGAATTTTCGAAAATGGTGTCAGACAACACCGACCCAAAAACTATAGTTGAAGTACCCCTCTTTCACCAAAGGTAAAATAGTCATTTTAAGGTTAAAATGGTCATTTAAAATTTTATCTCGATAATTTAGACATAGGAAAACCCATAGAAACAAACGGGGGTCTATTTCGACGTGCGAGGAGGAAAATACGAATTTTAGAACATCGGACGTTGCATGGCGATGCAGCAGGCCATGGCATGCCATGCCGCGTGCAGCCTTGTGCGCTGCAGCGCACCGCATGCGCGCACAGCAGCCATGCGCAGCCTACTGCGGGCTGACATGCCCAAACCCAAAAAAAATGAGATTTTTGGAAAAGCTGAAAATTTTTCTAAGTGTTGGAAGCAATCAACCACTAGTTTTTCAACAATTTCCTAAACATGCAAAATCTCGTATTTTGCGATATGGCTTTGTTTTTCGCGCCGTCGGTCCCGAAAAATCATAAATATTGGAAAAATGAGTTTTTCCTTGGCGGAACCCAAAAATAGTCGCCGAGACCTCGGGAAACGCAAAAAAGTAAACTTAACAAAAAAATGATTTTTGTAAGTTTTCATAAAATCTTCCGTCTTGCCCCCGGTCTCTATTTTAACTACCACCGGTTTCTAAAGTTTGAAATCTCTAAGAAAAAAAATTAAATTAAATCCATTTCTAAAAACAAGGAAATTTACCGGGGTTATGGGGTAGGCGAAAACGGGTTTTTTTGTTCAAAACGAAAGGGTTTGTTTGAAAGCCTAGAAAAATGCCGTTTTCGGCCGGACACCTAATAACCACATTCAATAACTATTATTCACATCACACTCAAGATAAAAGAATTTATACATTTAATAATCACGCCGCACCAAGGCAAAATATGACATAGTTTTCATAATTCGGACTAGTCTTACATTTCCGGCACCGAAGTGCACCAAAATAATATAATCCCCGCGTATAGCTCTCCAAGGGATGTACATCGATACTAACCCCTCGGCTAACATACTAGCCAGATTAAGATAAAATAGTTTTACAAGTTTGATTTATATGGGCAAAAAGAACATATTGATCAACATAATGCCCAACAAAATATAAGTATGGTCCGCCTCCCATGCACAAAAGGGCGGGTATACAACTACACGTCCACGGAGAGACTACGGAACTGTCTCAACGGGATCATCACCTGAAAAATATATAAGGCGTGGGGTGAGCTCACTATCCCAATAGAGGAAGCATCATTGCCTCCATCTCGGTAGTCCGAGTGGTTCAACCCAACCAAGGTTCATGCCACTAACCCTAGGTCGGTCTCTTGTTCCACATGGCTCTCACACCAATCCGGAACCCCATCGAACTCAAAAAATAAGTTTCCCCCAACATGCTCACAGCACAATTTTCCATAATTATAACATGCTTCCACATTAATATCATAATCACATATATATGATAGTTCAAGTGCAATATGACTCAACACACCCCATATTACACGCTTGCCCAATATAGGTTAACGAATACTCACCCTACTCATTTATAACGAGAAAGAGTACCGCACCGATTCTTCCCAAGTGATTTTGAAACTTCTCTCTTCTACAAGGAAGGCGGTTTGCACGAGACAACCCGTGACAAAATATTCGTATAACGAATGCACGAGACGACCCACGACTTCAAGAATGAAACGAATCACCCTATACCCCATTCCCGACTCATTATTTTCGTAGGTTGGGAACACCCCCTGTCCAGTTGTTGCGACGATTCAACACAAGACTACTTACACATACGAGTACATAACCCGTATAAACCTACCCCCATGTTTTTGACAATACATGGTGCACCCCAACATGCATGAAGGTTCTCAATCATAACCACATGCCATCATAATACATGTTTCTATCAAATACAGTATATCGGATTCAATTTATCACAAGGCTTACAATTTAACATTTGTTAAGCAATAAACCACAACATAATTTATATCACAAAATCATGTTCTCAAAGGTCTAAATCATAGTTTAAGCTATCAAGACCAACTCGTATATATATACGGAATATATACACATAGACGCACACACCCTCATACAAAGACGAACACAAATCATTTTTTCCCAACCTCAATTCCAATCAAGCTAGCTCAAGAGTGTCCAAGAGAGGTCCAAGTAAGCTATCAACTCAAATGTTTAAGGAAAGAGCTTCCAAGCTTAGGGTTCTAAGAAAAACACAATTCAAGAGAAAGAATTCTTTAACTTACCACAACTCTTCCACAATAGGAGTCAAGAATCACAAGATGAGCTCCAAGCTTTTAATAACCGAAATAATTGGTGAAAATGTTCAACTCATGTCCCTTAATAAGATTCAAGAGAAAAGGGAACCAATTATCAATAATTGAACACAAAACTTCAAGGAAATAAATTCTAGGGTTTGAAATCGAAAAACACTAAAGAAGTGAAGAATACTTACCAATTTTAGATCAAAGGGAAGATAAGGCCATCCTCTACAACTCTTATGTTCAAAGGTTCTTCAAACTCCAACCCAATGATGATGTTCTTGAAGAAGAACCAAGGAAGACAAAAAACATAAAATGGACGTGAGAAGAAGGAGCAAGAACTCTTGGAGTTGTCTTGGATATTATGAGAATGGTAGAGAAATAAATACACACAAGTGTATATATACAAGACCTTTAAGAGACTTTCAAATCAAATGGTGGAAATTAAAACTAGGAAAGGTGATAAAGCAATCCAAAGGCCACTACTTAGTCTTGCCAATGGAAGACCAAAATTTAATGCATTAATGCATTTGTGTATCATCCAAACAAGGCCTTATGATCCAAGGATCTAAAACAAAGATGGGAGAATGAGATCAAGGGCTAGGAATGAGACACCACATGAAAAGTGGAAATGACCAAATTCTTCCAAAGTTAGGATTAATTACAAAAGTGCCATCAAGCCTCTCAATTACCCTTCTACCCCTTGTCATCCTCTCTAATTACCAACATGCCACTCATGCCCTAATTCTTACCCAAAATCTCTACACTTTCCACTAATTGCTCAAAATGTGAAATTACTCATTTACCCCTTGGTCATTTCTTTCCCGAAATCGTTTTCAATAATTTTTATTATTTTCAAAATGAAAATTTAACATGCAACTTACAATTTTTATATCACACATAACATGCACGGCATGCTAAAACACATATACACATTAAGCACATAATCACATAAACACTTAATTATTTAAATATTTTTTTTTAATTAACACGTAAAAATACCGGACGTTACAATTTTGATGATAACAAATCATTCAAGCGTGTTTGGTACTAATAAAGTTGAGTTAAGTGTTTCAGTAAAAGACTGAAAAAGGATATGAAAAGTTTGCTCGGAAAAAATACTTACACAAAAGTGAAAACGGTATTGAAGCGCAAAAACGAGAAAGGACAAAATGATCAAGAAAAAGCAAAATTTGAAGACTCGAGACTTGGGGTAGATAGGACGGTGTGAGCGAACTTTGTAATAAGGTAATTTATGTGTTGATAAATCGTATCAAGCTTAAGTGTCAAACCGAAAAACTAAATTACTTCAAATTATTAAGGTTTAGCTTTCAGAAGCCGACTGATAGGTATTAGGAAACCGAATAAAATAAATCGAAAGTTATCAAATTTATGAAAGACAACCCAGCAACCGACTGTTGCATTTAATGCAGTCAACTGATGAAAGTTGAAGATTGTTGAGCCTAAAATGTTTCTATCGGCAACCGAATGTTGTGTTGAGCAACCAACTTTTGCATGTGTTGCAGTCGACTAATAGAGGTTGAAGGAAATGATTTTGAGTCTCTATTGGGAAACCAACTGATTATGTTGTCAAACGGTTAGTTCAGACACTTTTTTACCCATAACTTGGTGTTTGATTCTTGCCATTTTCGAAAAACACTCTCTTACTATTCTAACCTTTTTGATTTTCATATAAATAGAATAAGATGTGAGATTGATATGTGTGGTTCTTGTGTAAGAATTTTAAGTCTTCATCTTCATCTCTCTACCACTCTTTGAAAAGCCATTGAAGGCAAGAAGCAAGAAAGCTTGATTTTCAACTAAAATCTTTTGAAGCTTTGAAACTCTAGTCTCTTTTGTTATTCTTCAAAACTCATTCATCGAATTCATATTTTGAGAATATTTGTCTAGAGGTCTTGAAATATCACCAAAAACACTTGAGCTTATATTGATCTATCTTCCATAAAAACCTTAGGGTTTTTGAGTGTTTTTGTTCTTGAGTGATACAATTGATTACATAACATTTTTGTGATCTTGGGCAAGTGAAACCCAACATTTTTAAGAGAGGATTGTTCTCTTGATTGAGAGACGAGCTTGTGAGCTCGTGTGTAAAGGTTTTTTATTCCACCTGTGAAGGAAGAGCCATAGTGAAAGGATCGGGAAAATCCTCAAGAAGGGGTTCTTGAGCCGAGGATTACGAGTTACTGAACCTTAAAAAAAATTACGGTGTCAATCTCTCTATCTTTGTCTCTTTACTTCAATATTTTGCATGCTATATTAGTATTGTGATAATTTGTTAGATCAATTTTCTCAAATCCCTAATTGAAGTTATTGCTTAATTCTTGAAGAGATTGAATTCTTGATATAACTTTGTTTGATTTTTTGAAAAGAGCTAAAGAGATTTTTAAACACCTTATTCACCCCCTCTAGGGTTAATTAATGACTAACAAACCTATTAAAGACTGTATTTTTTGAGATCTTTGTTCAAAGTCTCTGAGGTATATATATATATATATATATATATTATATGTATATTCAAGATAGATCTTTATACGCAAACATATAACATGTGGAAATATACACATTTCCGTCAAATTTTAAAAACTGTGCATTTCCCAACAGTGGTATCAGAGTAGGTTATTTTTTTCTGTATAAAGGTTTTATCACAAACATTCATGGATGAAAATTCACTGCTATTGTTATTATATGCATGATGTTGTATGTATTGGTATAACAATAAGGATTGATATATTTGATTAATGTTTTGTGAACTTCGTGGATGAGACCTTAGGCTTTTGTTTTGTAAAGGAAAAAGTTTATTTGTTTTGTATCGTCGGTATTATTTGTTTTTGTATCGTCGGTAGTATTTTGTATTAAAACTCTTGTAATCGGGTTTTCCTGCTTATGAGCCCAGACGTAAGAGTTGTGTAACACCAAAAACTTTTCATCAGAGGAAGAAGTTTTTCCAGGTTTCTCACTGGTAAGTGAAAGAAGAAATAAATGGAGGAGTATATATATATATATAATGAGGTTTTTTAAACCTGCACCTTTTTTGAATGTAATACCATTGTTCTGTGAATTTTAGAATAATGTGTATATCACTTACAGTGAATGAGGAGTTTTTATAATATATATAGTTTTTTTTTTGTTAAAAAAATAATAATAAAAAAAATCCTCAATTTTTCTCTTCTTTCCGGCAATCGTTCGGCTTCAAATTGAAGGACGCCATGGATGTGAAGTCTCACGATAAGAAGTTTATTTTTCTAACATTTATTATTATTGTTAGAAATATTGTTAAAGACTCATCCATGTAGAAATTTTTAGCAATATCTTGGTCGGAAAACCTATGATGGGGGCATTTGTACAAAATTTCATTATATCTTGTCCAAGCATCATGAAAATGTTCGCCAGACACTTGCCTAAAGCTTTTGATTGCATCCTGTGCTTATGAGGTTTTCCTATTGGATAGTGATTTTTAATGAATTATTTCTTAAGGGCTTCCTAATAAATTTTGATTTCTTTTGCTACTTTGATGTACCATCTCTTAGCTCTCTCTTTTAATGACCAAGGGAATAATCTCACTCGCAAGTCATTTTTGGACAAATTATCATACCTAACAGTGGATGCAACCTCTCAGAAATCGTTAATATGCTGATATGGGTCCTCTATCCTAAGGCCTGAAAATTTTGGAAGCATATTGATGATGCTTGTCTTGATCTCGAAGTGCTTTGCTGCATTTTCCTCCAAACAAGATGTATAGGAGTCATACGCATCGGGTGTGTAATATTCCTTCAATGATGTCTCTGGTGCCCTTGACGGGTTGGGTCTGTGGTCACCCATTGATTCTTCTTGTTGACGATGACGATTTTCAATAGATCGACGTAAGCGACGGAGAGTCCTTTCGATCTCAGGATCGTATACGACTAACGCAATATTGGGATTAAAACGAGTCGATCTATCGATCATACGCTAAACTAAAAACTACTTTTTTAAAAAAAAATTATGAAATAAAATCTAATATAAATTAACTACTTCTAAATTACAAAACTCTAGGTAACTAAAACTCACAAAAGTTCCAGACGCAACTTTAGAAGTTCTTTTTTTCCCTTTTACGCTCTTCAGAATACTTTTCAATCACACAAAAATCTCACTTTAACTATAGCAACAACGCCAAAAACTTGATGTGGAGTCGAGGTGTATAAAAATATGTGTTAAAAATGACACCTTAATGACTTCAGGTTTTACCCTACTCAAACGCACGTATCAATTGTAGAATAGCAAAACTGCTTGAGTAAGGGATATCGATCCCACAGAGACTGAGATTGTTCACTTTAATAATTTAAAAATACCGAATTATATTTTCTGAAGAATGATTTGTTTTGGTGGTTAAAGACCAAATTATCTATTTTAACTAATTATTAACTAGAAAGCAAAGTGAATTGATTGTGATTTAGATGAGAGAGAAAACTAAGGTTTTCATCACTCCACCACTAATCGCATAATATAGTTTCTCGTTGTTTCAACTGTAAGAGGGCGATCCATAACTGTGAATCAGGTTGTACCGCATATAGCTAAATACGACCCCAAAAAGGAGTACCATCAACTTGATCGCGATAACCCGTCTCATGACTGACCTAACTAGTACATGCCAATTATATTACTCTAATCTACTCCTAATGCATGAAAATAAACTAAAGCATTCTATATTAAATCGCTAAGGCACGGCCTGTGTCAACCTAGGGTTTCAAGTTTCATTACCACCATTGTGTAGAAAACCATGATTCAGCATCCGAGTTCCAGCCCATATTGAATAATCATAATTGTGTGAAACTATAAATTTATTTCATCTAAGACAAGAATTTAGAACAAACATATAATTTTATATTACAAATCAGTACGGTCTCTTAACTATTACAATCATCATAATATGGTCAACAGTTTCCCCTCGTTATAGTTAAAAATAATGAAAGAACTATATTATTTGGCTAGGGTTTTGCTAAAAAAATCCTAGATACCGAGTTAGTTGGCCATGGTAGAAGGTGACTGCATCGTTGTTGTAAAAATGCTCTCCATAGTCTTCTTCTTCGGATCTCTAGGTTTGAATATAACTCTCAATAGCAGCAAGTCTTAATGAATGAACAACCTCCAAAAACTCACGTCTGAGCTCTCCAACTCAACAAACCTAACTTTAATATATGGTCCTGTATATATAGGTAATGGTATAAAGAGGCCATTTTCAGTCTTTTCACTCTAAAAATTCATTAAAACCATAACTTCTCATATATATGTGTGTATATACATGTATATAGAGGTTTGGAGTCGCAGACATGTCTTCCAATTAAACTGAGGGTGAAACAAGAAAAATCATGTAAAACCAGCTACAGTTGCCACACTTACGCTTGGGGCTACGCTTCAAGCGTAGCTGGCTTACGCTTCAAACGTAGGTCCAAGAGTAGATTTTGTGATTCTAGCCACTTTTTGGAAATGGAAGCGTAGGTATAAGCGTAGGGTTTTAATGGAAAACCACTTTTCTCTGTGAATGCGCCAAAACGTCCGTCTCAAACCCATGATGTTTTTTGCTGAAGATGATGGCTTCTGAAAATGCCATTTTTGCCCTCCGGGAGCCATTTTTGTCTCGGACTGCCTCTTTGACTCTCCTCTTGGATAGAAAGAACACACTCTTCAGTTAATTCACCGAAGTTAGCTCCATTTCTTTATTAAGCTTTTGAAACATGCTTTAACACACAAACGACATAAAAATACCAAATAATGAAATGAAAGAACGTAACAATAGTGAGTTAAGGGGTCAAAATGACTAATATTTAACACCTATCAGTAGTATCTTATGAGACTCGTGTTGTGTACTTATATATATATATGTATATATATATATATCCCTTATATACTTATGTACAGTAGTATATGAGTGTGTGCCTTGTGTTTTTGTGGCTGGGATTTGTTGTGGGCTATGTATTTTTCTGGATGGGTTAGCATTACCTAAATAGTCAAAGGATGTGGTAGTTAAGATTTCATTTTTCCTACTGAGCCTCAAGCACACCCCGACATTCATTGGCCCTAGTGTGTTTCACACCAGTTTGCAGGAAATGTTTAGGCTACGGACAGCATGCGGTGCAACGACACCTTTCATTAATTTTCCTTGTTATAGGTTTTAGAGTTGCATAGGGTGATGCGGTTACAGTTGCAGCGCGACTGGATTGGGGATGATAGCCATCTACTATTTTTCTCATCATTTAGTTCATTTACCCACGCTGTATGGGATTTTCCATGTATTTCTCGTGGGAGCCAGTCTGTTGGCATATTCCCTTTTGGTGTATCTTTTATTTCAGATATTTATTATTTCAGGATGCCATTATTCATTTTCGGCATCATCATATGGCTTTATTTGTAATTTCATTTAAGCATTTGGGGCTCTGCTAATTTTAGAGGGGTTGTGTAGAGGTTTTGGTTTCTTTCCACTACCTCGGCCCTAGTAGGATTGATGAATGTTGGGTTGTGAGCCATTGTTGTTATTGCACTTATTATTGGTAGGTTATTCTATTGTTTATGTTTCTGGGATGTTCCATTTACAAATAGAACTCTACCGGATTTTCGTTAGATTCCGCTATTTTGTTCCATCATTCAATTGGGTATGGAATATACCATTTTTATCATTATTCCATATGTTTTAATGGTTAATGATATTTTAGTTGGTCACTCATTTTATGGATCACGACCCCAGATTCCTCAAATCTTCTTTTATTCTCAGCAACAAGAACATGATCATCTCGGATACTTCCTTCATTTTTTCTATTTATTTTCCCACTAGAAAATAAAGCACTATTCACTTGCTCCAATATCACAGTATCTCTCTCATAAAGTAAAGTATTAAACATATGCTTATGAGTTGAGTGAACTGATGTCAATAAAATAACTGTTTTATCCTCATCACTCACTTGTACACCAAGATAAGATAAATCACAAATAATTTTATTGAACTCACCAAGATGAGTATGCAGATCCATACCTTATTTCATATGAAAGAAATACAGCTCTTGTTTAAAGATTAACCGATTTGTAATATTTTTTCCCATATAGAGATCTTCTAATTTCTTCAAAAAATCTGCTAAAGATTTTTCGCCGAGTACATCGTATACAGCATCAAATGTTAGAGTCAACCGAATTGTACTCACTGCTTTCAAATTGATTATGCTCCACTTTGTTGCATCCATATCTGCAGGTTTTTCGTTCAATGCATCTTCTAAACTTTGTTGAACTAACAAGTCTCGCATCCGAAATTGGCAAAGACTGAAGTTATTTCTTCCATCAAATTTATCCACTGCAAATTTGACATCAGAAGTTGTCGCCATAGCTTTGATACCACTTGTTGGGAATTAATTATCTTTTTGCTTAAGAATTAATCCCGCCCAAGATCACACACATAAGAAAAATCAACAACTTCTTTTATTAAACAATAAAAACACTCAACAATAAAATATCACTCGCAAATCTATCACTTTTACTTTCTCTCTCTACTTCTCTAATCTCACAACTTTTCTCTCACTACCCACGATCCCAATACACCCACACTCTACCTAAGCATATATCAACTCACACATTTCTATTATCAAATTAAGAGAACCAAGAAAATCATTTAACTAGAGTCAAAATACAATGCTTGAAGTGGTTTTGACTAGGATACATAGAAACAAAGGCCTGAGCTTCAATCACATCATCATCTTCTTCTCTTTTCTCAGAAATTGCAGCGGTGTTGTACCCACTTTATTTTCTTTTTGGACACTCCCGTATGTAATGCCCTTTTCTCCGCAATAGTGGTATGTTTGCTCCATAATTGGCTTCTTGTTCCATGAAGCTCCACCTTGCCATCTGTTGTATCCTTTTAGTCTTTTTTCAAATCTTCTTCTATTCTCAGCAACAAGAGCATGATCATCTCGGATGCTTCCTTTATCTTCTCTATTTATTTTCTCACTAGAAGATAAAACACTATTCACTTTCTCCAACTTCACAGTATCTCTCCCATAAAGTAAAGTATTAAACAGATGCTTATGAGTTGAGTGAACTGATATCAATAAAATAACTGCTTTATTGTAATGCCCTAGATTTTCCTTTCTCTTTTCTGGAATTCTTTTTCAAGTGTTAACGTTTTGTGAAGTCACTTATTCATGACGTCTTGTGTATTCTCGGTACGTGTAAATTTTTCGCGTTTGAGTTTCAAGCTTAGCGGGACAACTTCGTGAACTTTTATTTCCAACTTCGTGATTTATTGTTCATTGGCGACTATGTGGGTTCGTGCAACATTTTCTTGTTGGAGCTTCGGCAATCGTATTTCATTTCCGAACGTGTTAACTTAGTTTATTGTAAACGTTTTAGTGTAGCACTTATGTGAATTTCTTGTTATATTTTCATGTTGTAAGTAATGAGAATAGTTAGAAACGATTTCGGGAAAGAAATGACCGAAGAGTAAATGAGTATTTTCATATTTAGAGCACTTAGTGGAAAGTGTAGAGATTTGGCTAAGTGTTGGGGTATGAATGGCATAGTGTTGAATAGAGAGGATGACAAGGGGTAGAAGGGTAACTAAGAGGCATGATGATACTCTTGTAATTAATCCTAAGTTGGGCATAAATTGGTCATTTTCCACTTTTATGTGGCGTCTCATTTATAGCCATTGATCTTATTTTCCCATCTTTGTTCTAAACCCTTGGATCATAGGGCCTTGTTTGGTTAACACTTAAATGCAAGAATGTATTATTATTGGTCTTTCACTTAACAAGACTTTTTATCAACCCTTGGATGGTTTATTCATTTTCATTGCCTTACTCTAAACCCTTGGATGTTAAGGCCTTATTTGGCAAGTTAATGGGTTTTGTGTGTGGTGCATTTAGTCTTTCATTGCAAGACTACTTTGTGGCCCTTGGATTAAGTCTTCATTTGCTAGCTTGAAGCTTGGCCATTAGATGGTGAGAGAGGTGAGTGGAGGATCTATACACATGTGTGGGTATGTTAGTTTTTCATTGCAAGACTTCATCTTTTTCCTCTCCATTTTCTCTTCTCATTTCCCTCTTGCATCTTCTCCACTTAGGGGTTGATTTGATCACCCTAAGTTGGGAGTTTAGTGTGTTCATCAACATGGAAGATGTTCATGGTGTCCTTCTCTTTGGTTTGAGGCAATGATGGGTAAATATTCTTCATTCCTTGTGTGTTTCCCATTAAAACCCTAGTTTAGGGTTTCTTGATAAACCACTTTATAATTCTTGTTCTCCTCTTGTGTTGGAGTTGGATTCCTTGTTAGGGGACTATGGTGAAGCTTTCCATCGGATTGCTCATTTGATTTCGGTGTTGGGGTAGAGCTAGGGTTTCTTGGCCTTGTTTAGTGATTGGCTTTGCTCTTCAAGAGGCAGGGAAAAACTTCTTAACTATCTCATCTTGTGTTGTGTAGGTGTGAGAATTTGATTCTAGGATTCCTAGACTTAGATGAATTTGCTAAGTGTATCCTTGGAATCATGTAGTTAGGGTTTGAATATGTTTATGTGAATTAACCCTTGTGTATGGAATACTTGGTAATGATGTTACTTGAACTATAATGCATGTTAGTTGGGTGGATGTTCTTGAGAATTCTCATATTGAAGTATGCTTGTATGCCTATATATATGTGTATATGTATGTGGGTATAATTATGTATTTGTAAGTGTAATTATACATATGTGTATGTGAGTGGTAGGGATGTAGCCTTGGAATGAAATTAGGTTATCTCATTTTGTTAGTACCTTTGAGGTATTTTGGGAAGTGATGTTATGGTTAATATGTGATTTATGATAAACTTGCTTGAATTGAACTAAGATCATGTTTAGAATAATGAAAATGTTATCCTTGTGTATTAAAGGATAACTTGATGATTTGGGATCATGGATGGTGCATGAAAAACATCTTTGTTGATTATTGCTTTAAATGAGATTTAAAAAGCATGTTGAATGATGAAAAGCATTTGTGTTGACATTTGTGAAATGTTGTTCATAAATATGATGAGATACATATTTGTGTTGGATTGGAAGATGTAACTGGGTTGTGCATCCATCTTCGGATTATAAGTCGCAACTGGGTTGTGCATCCGTCTTCGGATTTCGAATTGGAAGTCGCAACCGGGTTGTGCATATAAATTCGTAACCATGTTGTGTATATGAAGTCGCAACTGGGTTGTGCATCCATTTTTGAATTTTGAGTCGCAACTGGGTTATGCATTGAGTTTCATTGGTTGAGTCATATTGCCATTATATGATTTATGTATACATGTGAATTATGATATTATTCCATGTGGTTGAGGAACATGTTTGATGTAAATTTCGAGATATAATTCATATGTTGTTCAATTGCTTAAGTGAAATTGAAGGATGTGAAAATATGATTTGCATGCCTTGTTTTTAAAGTATAATGTGAGATAAATGCTTATACTCGTTGATATGTACTTATATACGTTAGGGAGTGATATGAGTTGTTTTAATGGCTTTCTTGTGATAAGTAAAGTCGGTATAGTTTGTGATCTTGGTTGATTGTATATGATGACCAATGATCTTGATTGAAATCTTGGAGGTGGTTTTGAATGTGGAATTGAGGTTGAAAGAATCAGAAGAGGTTCTTGATTTGAAACTAGTTGGTTCTGTGGCAACAACCACTAAGTTCCTTTAGCGATCTTAAAGATTGGAATGTCATCGGAGATGTGATCATTCATGGTTAAATCATTATAAGGTTTATGAGTTTGAATATGGAGCGAAGTGTGGTTGGGTTAGAGTTATTGCCTTGTGTACAGTCACTTGCCCTTTCCTTCGAGTTACTTTTGAACTCCAGTTCTTCGTTCATTTGCTCCATTTAAGTGTCTACAAATACGCTTTGGTTTTTTCATTGGTGTTTCGGTTTGTTTCCCCGAAAACGGATTTTTCATAAGGTATTTGAGTCCATTCGGTCTTTAAGTAAAAAATGCGTTTCGCCTACCCCCGTGATGCCGACAAAAACTTTGAGTTTTGAAATGGTTTTAAAGTCGTGAAATAAAAGGTTTTGACTTTTGAAAGTCGGTGGTGTACAAAACAGAGACCGGGGGCAAGACGGTTAGTTTTACAAATTTTCAAGAAAATGTTTTTGATAAAACTAAATCAAGATTAAATGATATTTTTATCATTTCAAAAGTTCCCCTAATGGTTTTGAGGTTATCCCCCATGATTCACAAGCGTTTAAAGTAGTTTTGGGTCAGTTTTTCAACTTTTCGGACCCTTGTAGTTGATTGAGCACTTCCTGTAGTCGACTATGCCTTCAAATCTTCATTTACGGAAATTTTTGGTGAGTTTCGACCTGGTTTAGTCCACTATAGCCTCCTGTGTAGTCGACTAGGTAATTCAGCCATGTTTCAACAATTTTCGGAAATTCATTTTTCCCACCTCATTACTCGGATTGAGGTCCCGTTTGTTTCTATGGCTTGTCCTACGTCCAAAATTTTTGAGATAAAATTTGAAATAATTTATTTTCATTTGAAATGAATGTTTTACCCTTGGTGAAAGTGGGGTACTTCAGCTTTCTGTTATTGTCGGCCTTGTCCGATACTGTTTTTAAAAATGCATATCTCCCGTATCGTGGCTTTGAATTTGGTTCCGTTTGTTTCTAGGGCCTGGCCAATGTCCAAATATTTGATATAAAATTTAAAATCACTTATGTTCACTTGAAATGACTGTTTTACCCTCAGTGAAAGAGGGGTACTTTAACTTTTTGTTTGGGTAAGCGTTGTTCGATGCCATTTTCAAAAATTCATGTCTCTCATGTCAGAGCTTTGAATTCGGTTATGTTTGTTTCTATGGTTTAAAATATGTCCAAATAGGTGGGGTAACCTTTGAAAGTACATATTTGCCCTTGAAATGACCATTTTACCCTTGGGCGAACATGTGACCTTTGAGTGGTCGGTGTGATGGGTTATTCAATCCCTTTCACTTCCTTTTGGTGTTCGGCAACCTTTGTGACTTTTCTTATATTGAAGTGACTGTTATACCCCTATACTGGATTTACAAATGTCGGGCTGTGACATGTGAGGTGATGGGTAGTATGAGTTGATACTGATTTGAGGTTTTGGAGATCGGTATGCTCGTGATCTAGGAAGTATGAGTGTTATTCTTCCTAGAGTTTTATGAATAAAAGTGTTGCTCCCGTGTTTTGGTGATAAATGTTGTGTTTATTATTAGTGTGGGATTGGCGGGTACGAGTCGTAGTCATTTATGAGGTGGTCTGTACTATGGGGTTCTTATTGGTTGTATATTTTCTATATATATACATATGCCATATATATATATATATATAGGTGTACGTTATTATATGTTGTTGTGATATGACTTCATTACATGTTAGTTGCCCTATTTGTTGATGCATGGTAGGGGACTAGAGGGATGTATTTCCGGGGTCTCGTATTGCGTGAGTGTCATGAGTGACATTTGACTGACCTAGGGTAGATGCATGTACACGGGTTGGTTCGCACTTGATTTGGATGGGCGTAGGATGTGACAGTTACGATTTATTTCTCCTACGGGGCTCAATTAGCTCACCCTGACGTTGGTTTGCCCTGGTGGTCTACACCAATTTGGAAGTAATGTTTCAGTTACAGACAACTTGGAGTGTTGGGTGGCACTGATATTGTTACGGGATTTGGGACGTTCGTACATAGAGTTGTTCCATTTTAGTTTCCTTTACTTGTCCCCTGTATTGGGATTGTTGTAGTACTTCTTGGGAACCAGTTTGTTGGCACATCCCTTCCTTGTATTTGGTATCGTTGCATCTTTATAGAGATGTATTCTTTTGGCACCTCGATGTGCCTTGTGTATCATTTGGTTTAATTTTCGCTTGATTTTGGTATGGAATTATTGTTATTAATAATATTCTATTCATTTTATAGTTGTTTAGGACCTTAATTGATCGCTCTTTGTATGGATCATACCCCGGATTCCTCGAATATCCCGGTTCGGGAGTCTTTGGAATTTAGGGGCGTAACATTTATCCTCATCACTAACTTGTACACCAAGATAAGATAAATCACATATAATTTTATTGAACTCACCAAGATGAGTATGCAGATCCATACCTTCATTCCTATGAAAGGAATACAACTCTTGTTTTAAGATTAACTGATTCGTAATATTTTTTCTCATATAGAGATCTTCTAATTTCTTCCATAAATCTGCTATAGATTTATCGCGAATTACATCGTATACAACATCATCTGTCAGAGTCAACCGAATGGTACTCACTGCCTTCAAATTGATTATGCTCCACTTTGTTGCATCCATATCTGCAGGCTTTTCATTCAGTGCATCTTCTAAACCTTGTTGAACTAACAAGTCTCACATCCGAATTTGCCAGAGACTGAAGTTTTTTCTTCCATTAAATTTATCCACCGCAAATTTGACATCAGAAGTTGTCGCTATAGCTCTGATACCACTTGTTAGAAATTAATTATCTTTTTACTTAAGAATTAATCCCGCCCAAGATCACACACACAAGAAAAATCAACAACTTCTTTTATTAAATAATAAAAACACTCAACAAGAAAATATCACTCACAAATCTATCACTTTTACTTTCTCTCTCTACTTCTCTAATCTCACAACTTTTCTCTCACTACCCACGATCCCAACACACCCACACTCTACCCAAACATATACCAACTCACACATTTTCATTCTCAAATTAAGAGAACCAATAAAGGAATTTAACTAGAGTTAAAATACAATGTTTAAAGTGTTTTTTACTGGGATACATAAAAACAAAGACTTGAGCTTCTTGTATATGCTCTTGAACTCATCACCCTTTATTTTCTAAGCTGTGGGACAATTTCCCCTCTTTTATTTTTGTCAAAGCCTAACACTTTCTGCTCCAAACTTCTTTTCTCTAATTCTCTTCATCAATACTATTACCACTAATCATAACACCGGTTAAATTTTGCCACATTCTATCAAGGTATCACTTGGTGTCATGGGCATGTCTTTTGTAGTGGTCCAATCCAAAGTCTAGGAACTGCGGCTGTTGGTTTGATAGGGAGAATAAAATTGATCCGACATTATTTATCTCATTAAAATGTATTATTCTATATATTTAGGGTTAATGATGCAATGATGATATTTAGGGGATGGACTCTAGCCATAAATGCATCATTGTCGAGTCTCATATAAATATATGAATCATCAAACAGTTAAACAGTTCATGTTTTACTTACAGTTAATACTTGCCCCTCCACTGCAAACTTCTCTGGGCAAGTGAGGGATCAACAAGTCTACACTACCTCTAATTTCTCTAATGCATGGAACTAGAAGCTGGAGAGTATATATAAATTTTGCAGAACAACAAAAGCAATATAAAAGAATCAAATGAAGGGAGTTGAAGAATCAGATTTCTATTATTTCAATTCAAAAGATATCAATTTACAAATCGGCAATATTGATTTTTATTTCTTTTCAAAAAAAAATTTTGATTTTGATTTTTGGGTTTTTCCTCTATGTAAAGAGGAGCAAAAGTACCCCGACTTAAATACGCCAATGCTTTCACTTGTATTTAGATATCCTATGTAGAGTGTTAGATAACTTTAATACTTTCAAATACATAATTTATTTAAAATAAATAAAGAACTGTAATATCAGTGCTTAGTCCAAAAATTTTCTTCCTAGGAACAAGAACTTTGAGAAAAGTTTTTTTTAGGTTCACTTCCAATCATTTCCTAAAAAACTATATCTTCTATTTATATACTTTCAAGACACGTGTTCTTTACAAAAAAAAATTAAATAAATAAAATAATTGTTCCATAATATATATATTTACATTTTTATTCGCTTACTACTATTTTATTACGAGTCTAAATAATAATTACATTACTGAAATTATGTAGAGACAAGTATTTTTTCAAAATAACAAACAAATATTATATTTACTTTCTGAGTTTATTTTTGTAAGGACTTTTTTAGTAAGTTTTAACTTTACTTTTTATACCTAATTTAAGAAGTGAGTGTTTTTCACCTAATAGAACATTTTATAGTATGAAGTAAAAAAAAATATTTATTTGAATTAAACTTTTTTATTTTGCACAGTTCAAAAACATATAATTTGACATTGTGGGGAGATCTTGCTGAAAGTGAAGGATCTTTACTCATGCAAATGCAAATGAGCAAACCTAAATTGTCATATTTTATGTTTTTATATATTTATATGGGTTCCCTGACACTTTACACTTTCTATAATTATGATGATGATACTTTCACATGGGTCAATTACTATTGTTGTATTTATTATAGGATTTTAAAAATATTTCATTTCCTTCTTAATACACATGAGAAATTATTGATTTTATACCTAGGATGTATAAACTAACTTCTAATTTCTGACTTAGCCTTTGAAACCCTTCTTCTAATTTCTTATAACATCAGACGCAACAATATCCAAGGTCTGAATCTTCAAACAACTCATGGATTTATGTTGCAAATCAATTTGGATATTAATGAAGTAAAAACATTGAAAAACTAGTATGTCACGCCCCTAAATTCCAAAGACTCCCGAACCGGGACATCCGAGGAATTCGGGGTGTGATCCATTCAAAGAGCGACCAACTAAGATCACCAATAACAATAAAATGAATGGAGTAGTGTTAATAACAATAATTCCATACACAACCAAGCGGAAGCTAAACCAAATGATATACAAGGCATATCGAGATGCCGAAAGAATACATCTCTACAATGATGCAATGATACCAACTATAAGGAAGGGATACGCCAACAGACTGGCTCCCAAGAAAAACAATAACAACGGTTCCAATACAGGGGATAAACAAAATAAACTAAAATGGAACAACACTATGTACAGATGTCCCAATCCCGCAACATCATCCGTGACACTCTAGGCAAATTTAGAATGTGCAACGAGGAAACAAAAGAAAAGTGTCATTGCACCGCATGTCGTCCCTAGCCGAAACATTTCCTGCAAACTGGTGTAAACCACTAGGGTAAACCAACGTCGGGGTGAGCTCATTGAGCCCCGTAGGAGAAAGGAATCGTAACTGTCACATCCTCTAACCATCCAAGTCGAGTCCAAACCAACCCGTGTACATGCATCTACCCTAGGTCAGTCAAATATTCCACATGGAACTCACGCTAATACGAAACCCCGAAAACACATCCCTTTAGTCCCCTACCACGTATCAATAAATAGGGCAACTAGCACGTAGTGAAACCATAACATAACAACATATAATAAACACACACGTACATATATATATATGTACGTAGATATATAAATAGAGAGAGCCATACAACCAATACAAGTTACCCCAGGGATCACTATGACTCGTACCTGCCAGTCCAACACGGACAATCAACCCAACACTTATCACCAAATCACAGGAGCAACACTGTTATTCATAACACTCTAGGAATGATAATTGTTGGCTTTGAAATTTACTTTCGGCAAACAATTCCAAAATTGATGATAACAAACCATTGAAAAGTGTTTGATACTAATGAATTATCGAGTTTATGTTTTCAGCAAAAGACAGGTGAACGACTCGGAAAGCAAGCTTGGAAAGAAAGCTTAATTTAAAGCAAAAAGCCGTGAAAGAAATTGAAGCGCAAAAATGGAAACTTGAAGACTCAAGACTTGGGGTAGATAGGTCGGGGAGTGATCATTGTAACAAGGTAATTTTATGCGTTGATTTTATCGTATAAGCTCAAGTATAAAATGAACCAAACTCAAATGAAATGAAAAACGCTTTACCAAACTTAAGCGAAAATAAAAATATTTTTATTAAATGTTTTTCATGTTGTAGTCGACTAGAATGACCCTGTGTATTTTCTAGTAGTCGACTGAAACAATCAGAAGCTACACATTTTCAACCATTTCAAAGTAGACGACTAGAGGAACCTTTGAGTCGACTAAACTATATGTTGTAGTCGACTAGACCTCAATCTAGTCGACTAGATGAAGCATTTTAGTCGACTAGAACATCAAAGTAGTCGACTAAAAGCTTCTCAAAACCTGCAGATTTTTCAGGAAACATTTTCCCTGTTTTGTGAGTTATGCTTAATGGTGTTCAAACGGCTCTTGTCTTTCAAATACAATACTCATTCTTCAAAACCCTAATGTATTGATATATATAGAATGATATATGTTCATTGAAGACTAAGAGATTGAAAAATAAAAGAGAAATAAGTGAAAGAAAAGCTCTCAAAATTCTGCAGAAAGTTTCTCTACAAAAGCCATTGAAACCAAGCTTTGAAAAGTTGATTTTCTTCAAGTTTCTTTGAAAATCAAAACCTCTAGTATCTCTTCTTATTCTCCAAATATCATTTATTGATCATATCCTTTGAGAATAAATTTCTAGAGCTATTGTAAAATCACCAAAAACACTTGAGCTTATATTGATTTATCTTCCCTAAAAACCTTTGGGTTTTGAGTGTTTTTGTTCTTGAGTGATTTTATTGATTACATACGAATTTGTAATCTCGGACAAGTGAAGTCCACCGATTGTTCAAGAGAGGGTTGTTCTCTTGATTGAGAGACAAGCTCGAGAGGCTTGTGTTGTAAAGGTTTGTCATTCCACCTGTAAAGGAAGGGTCATAGTGAAAGGATCGGGAAAAGTCTCAAAAAGGGGTTCTTGAGCCGAGGAGTAGGAGTTACCGAACCTCGAAAAAATCACGGTGTCAATCTCTCTATCTCTTTCTCTTTACTTGATTAACTTGCATGCTATAATCACTTGAATATCTTGTATGCTATAATTTGTCTTGAAATTAATTTTTAGAGAATTGTAATTGAATCATCCATTTGTTTATTGAGAAATTGATTTTTGGTTATAGCGTGTTCTAATTTCGAAAAGAGTTAGAAATATTTTTGAACAGCCTATTCACCTCCCCTCTAGGATTAATTAGTGACTAACAATTGGTATCAGAGTCTAATCTCTATTTATTTTAGACTTAACCGTCTTGGAGAACGATCATGTCATCGAATCTAGTCACTCATGTTGAAGGACAATCGAATAATAGGCCCCCATGGTTTGATGGATCAAATTATAGCTATTGGAAAACTAGAATGATAGATTTTCTTCAAGCTATCGATTACCAAATTTGGCAAGTAGTTCTTGAATGACCATTTGTATTGACCAAAATTGTTGATGGAAAAAGCGTCCCCAAATTATCCAATGAATGGGATAATGATGACCGTAAACTCATGTCGTACAATGCTAAAGCCAAAGTAAATTTAAATTGCGCTTTAAGTCCAAATGAATTTAATCATGTATCTACTTGTTCAACGGCAAAAGAAATGTGGGATAAACTTGAGGTAACCTATGAAGGTACATCTCAAGTACGAGAATCTAAAATTGACATACTCATGCATGAATATGAATTATTTGCTATGAATAATGATGAAAATGTGAATTCTATGATGTCTCATTTTACAAATATTTTGAATGGACTAAAGCATCTTGGTAGAATTGTTCCTAGATCCGATGCGTCACGAAAAGTGCTTAGAAGTCTCCCGGCAAAATGGGATGCAAAAGTAACGGCTATCAAAGAAGCTCATGACCTCAACACCATGAGTCTCGATAAAAATTTTGGCTCTCTACTCACTTGGGAAATAACATTAAAAGCCTGTGAAGACGACATCAAGCCAAGAAAGGGGATAGCTTTGCAAGCCTTCACCAAAAATGAAAACAATGAGCCGAGTGAAGAAGAAGAGGATGAGGACATTGCCTTGTTCACCCAAAACTTCAAGAGACATCTTCAAAGATATAAATCAAATGGTGGAATATTCGTGAAGAGAATCGAACCAAGAGGCGAGCCCAGCAAAAGAGAACCCCCAACGTGTTTCAATTGTGGAAAGCCAGGACACTACAAAAATGATTGTTTCAAGCTCAAAAAGGAAAACGAAAAAAGACCTAGCAAGATAGCAATGAATGTCACATGGGAGGACTATGACTCATACGACTCGGATGAGGAGAAAAGTAGCGAGGAAACGGCAAACATTTGCCTCATGGCAAATGATGAAGAGGTACATTTAAATTTAAATGATTTAGATAAACTATCATATGATGAACTTCTTCTTGATTACAATGAATTGCAAGATGTGTTTGAAGAATTACATGATGAATTCGAAAAATTAGCTAGAAAATATATCCTTCTTAAGAAAGCTAAACCTTCATGTAGTCTCACTAGTTCAAGCTTAGAAGTTTCTTGCAATGACAAAATCATTGAGCTAGAAAAGGAAAATATTCGGTTGAAAAATACTATTGATGATCAAATAAATGTTTTAGCTAAATTTACAAAAGTAAAAGAGAACCTTAGTATCATATTAGGAAGACAAAAATGATCATTTGATAAATGTGGTCTAGGGTATGATGCTTTTGACAAAGATGTTCTTATATTGAAAAAAAGAAAATCACTTAGCTCTATATTTGTTAGAAAATCATCTCATATATCATCAAATGATTATAAACATATTACTTGCTACTATTGCAATAAAAAGGGACAAAAAGCAAATGCATGCTTTCATAGAAAGAAGAAAATTATGTAAAAAATGGTTTGGGTTCCGAAAGGAACTATTGCATGCTCACATAGAAAAGAAAATGTTGTAACGAAACAAATTTGGGTTCCAAAAGGAACTATTGCGTCTCTATCTAACCAAAATGGACCCAAAACGGATTGGGTACCAATAAAAGTTACTTGAACTTGTTTTGTAGGTATGCTTGAAGTCCGCATCAAAATAAAAATGGTTTCTTGATAGTGGATGCTCAAGGCATATGATGGGAGATAAATCAAAGTTTATTTCACTAAAACCATATGAAGGAGGAAACATAACTTTGGGAGACAACTCTAAAGGCAAAATTATAGGAATTGGCTCAATCGGTATTTCCTCTTCTCTCTCTATTGATAATGTGCTATTGGTAGATGGTTTGAAGTATAATTTATTTAGCATTAGTCAATTGTGTGACAAGGGCTATGATGTTATATTTAGGACAAATGCATGCATAGTCAAGAAAGATGGGAAGCAAATGTTCAATGCCAAAAGAAATGGAAACTTGTATACTTTCTTGCTATGTGAATTGCATGATCAAGATGTTAAATGTTTTGTCACATCTAGCGAAAATAGTTGGTTATGGCATAGACGTCTAGGACATGCTAGTATGGACCTCATTCATCGTTTATCCAAAAATGATTTAGTCAAAGGCCTCCCAAAGACTAATTTCTCAAAAGATAGAATATGTAGCGCATGTCAAGTAGGCAAGCAAGTAAAGTCTTCTTTCAAGAGAAAGAAAGACATTACCACTTCTAGACCTTTAGAGTTACTTCACATGGATCTTTTTGGTCCGGAGAGAACGGCTAGCTTAGCCGGGAAACTCTATGTACTTGTTATAGTTGATGACTACTCTAGATATACTTGGGTTCACTTTCTTGCTCATAAAAATGAAACTCACTCCATTCTTGAAAGATTTTATAGAGTCATTCAAAATGAAAAAGATTTGAAAATCAAGAAAATTAGAAGTGACAGAGGTAGGGAATTTGAAAATCAAGACTTAGAGAAATTATGTGATGACCTCGGTGTTTCTCATGATCTCTCGACCCCTAGAACCCCCCAACAAAACGGTGTAGTTGAAAGAAAGAATCGATCTCTACAAGAGATGGCTAGAACCATATTAAATGAGCACAACCTTCCCCGAAGCCTTTGGGCGGAGGCGGTAAACACCGCTTGCCATATAATTAATCGTGTTATTATTCGGATGAAGTTGGGGAAAACGCCTTATGAGTTGTGGAATGGTCGAAAGCCCAATATTGGGTATTTCAAAGTTTTCGGGTGTAAATATTTTGTGTTAAATGATAAAGATAACCTTGGAAAATTCGACTCCAAATCGGATGAAGCAATTTTCCTAGGATATTCTACAAGGAGTAAAGCCTTTCGTGTTTTTAATAAATGGACTCTAACTATGGTTGAATCTATTCATGTTGTTTTTGATGAATCACTCTCATCACCATCTCCTAAAATTGACCTAGAAGAAGATCAGGTTGTTGGGATTGAGGATAATTTAAATACTCTCAATATCTCAAACTCATCAAGTAGCCTAAAGGAAATGAGGGAAGTTTAGCATCAATCCAATGATGACTTGACCAACTCAACGCCTAAAGCATGGATGATTGTTCACAATTATCCTCTTGATCAAGTCATAGGTAATCCTTCAAAAGGGGTTAGTACTAGAGCTCAACTTAAATATTTTTGCAACCACATGGCTTTTGTATCGCAAATCGAACCCAAGAAATTCCACGAAGCTCAATGTGATGATTCTTGGATCGTAGTAATGCAAGAGGAACTAAATCAATTTGAACGCAATCAAGTTTGGCATTTAGTTCCTAGACCCGAAAATCAAACTATAATTGGCACAAAATGGGTTTTTCGAAACAAAAAGGATGAGAATGGAGTAATTATTCGAAATAAAGCAAGATTGGTAGCTCAAGGATATGATCAAGAGGAGGGCATAGACTACGATGAGACCTTTGCACCGGTAGCTAGATTAGAAGCAATTAGAATGCTTCTTGCATTTGCATCATATAGAAATTTCACTCTTTATCAAATGGATGTCAAAAGTGCTTTCTTAAATGGTGTCATAGAAGAAGAAGTTTTTGTGAAGCAACCACCCGGTTTTGAAAATAATCTTTTTCCAAATCATGTTTTAAAATTAGCTAAAGCTCTATATGGTTTAAAGCAAGCTCCTCGAGCTTGGTATGAGAGACTTAGCGGATTTCTAACTAAAAATGGTTTTACAAGAGGAAGAGTTGACAACACACTTTTTACAAAAACCATTAAGAATAATTTGTTGATTATCCAAATTTATGTTGACGACATTATATTTGGCTCAACAAATAATTCTTTATGTAGGGATTTTGCTACAAGCATGCAAAATGAATTTGAAATGAGCATGATGGGTGAGTTGAATTTCTTCTTAGGGTTGCAAATGAAGCAAAGCTCGGATGACTTATTCATTAGTCAATCTAAGTACACTAAAGATTTGCTAAAGCGATTTGGTACGGAGGCTACCAAACATGCCATAACTCTTATGAGTTCCTCTATTAAAATTGATAAAGATGAAAATGGTAAATGTGTTGATATTACAAGTTATTGGGGAATGATCGGTAGTTTGTTTTATTTAATCGCTAGTAGACCGGATATAATGTTTAGTGTATGCTTATGTGCCCGGTTTCAATCATGTCCTAAGAAATCTCATTTGTTTGCGGTAAAACGCATTTTTCGCTACCTAAGTGGTACAATAAACTTAGGGCTTTGGTATCCACGTGGAACCTCAATTGATCTTATTAGTTATTCAGATGTCGATTTTGCGGGATGTAGAATTGATCAAAAAAGCACAAGCGACACTTGTCATTTTCTAGGACACTCACTAGTATCTTGGTCAAGTAAAAAGCAAAATTCCATTGCATTATTTACGGCCGAAGCCGAATATGTGGCAGCCGGTAGTAGTTGCACTCAAACTCTTTATATTAAGCAACAACTACTTGATTTCGGTCTTACTTTCTCTCACTTGCCTATTAAATGCGATAATACGAGTGCGATTTGTATTTCAAAGAATCCTATTCATCACTCACGCACCAAGTATATAGAGATTAGGCATCATTTTTTACGTCATCATGTTGCTAAGGGTGACGTTGAATTGGTTTTTATCGACACTAAAAATCAATTTGCGGATATTTTTACAAAATCACTTACGGACGAATCATTTTCTAAAATTCGTCGAGAAATCGGAATGGCCATGGACTTTGATGTCTTATCATAATTTCTGTCATAATCTTTATTTTTCATATTTTTGTTATTTTTGTGTATTTATTTCTTGAATTGTTTTCTATTTTTATCATTTTTATTTTTCCCTTGCTTTAGTCGACTCATCCTGTGCAGTGTAAATCATTCTAGTCGACTACTTTGGTCAGTAGCTTCACTATTGACACTCTTCCACATTCTAGTCGACTACTTGTCCATTGTAGTCGACTCAATTGCCTTTTAGTCAACTACTTTCCTCTTCTAGTCGACTCAAATCTTGCCGAGTCCCCTCCTAGTCGACTCAAACCTTGCCTAGTCGACTCAAACCCTCTACCTAACCGACTCAACCCTAGCCCTAGTCAACTCAAACCCTAAAAAACCTAACCCTCATCTCATCTTCTCCATCCGCCTCCTTCAACCTTCACCCACTTTCAAACCCTATCCTCTCAATACCTCTCCTACTACCATTTCTACCTTCAAATCTTCACAAATCTTTCATTTATTTTGCATTTCTACCATCATTCACTCATTTCCTTCATTTAATTTCTTCATTTTCATCATCTTTCTCACATTCATATACATTATCATATATCTATATATACACCATCATATATCTATATATACACCATCTTCTTTACATATTTGTGCATTATCATCCACAATGCCACCGAAGACTCGAGGTCTATTTCGGAATCGTTCCCGCATTGATGGAGGTCAAAGCACCACCAATCCAAGCATTCCTATGGTTGTTGACGAAGAGGAGTCGAATGAACCTCTTCTTCTTGAGGTACTTCTTCTTGATGATGATGATAGAAATAAATTCATCACTATTTTTTATCATCGCACTCCTACTCCTTGTCGTATTGTCACACAAGTTTTATGCACTGAAATTAGGGCTCGAACTTTCGAGTTATTCCGAGCAATTGGTTGGGATTTTTTCATCTCTCTTGACATTCCGGTACTTCCGCGAATTGTCAAAGCTTTTTATGCTTCTCTTGACAATCACAAAGAGAAACTCCTCCCTCATCTTCTTTTCAATTTGTGTGGTAATGAGGTATCTATTGATGACGGCGATATCAAGCGCATTTTCTCGCTTCCGACTGATGGAATCCGTCATTTCTCTAAGGATTGGTATAGGGCTGATGGGTTCGACTGTATTGAAGCAGTTCAAACTATATGCGTCGACAATGACATCTCACAAGACGCCGATATTCTCTCTTCTATGCTACTACCCGAGGCTAGATTAATCCATAATGTCATTACTTACTCTATTTTGCCTAAAACTGGTAGTCGTAGTAGTGTATCTCGCATGGAGGCTTTTTTAGTTTACTGCGTCATGACAGGAACCCGAGTTGATTTAGCGTATATTTTTCGTTCCGTCATACTTACCTGTCGGCCCAAGCCATCCGGCCCACTTTTCTTTCCCGCACACATTACATATTTACTGCAGCGGAAAGGTTTTTCATTTCCGAATGAAGTGTCTGAGCATCACCCTATTTTTATTGACGCCACTCATGTCAAGCATATGCACATTTCTTCTGATGCGGAAGGAAATTTCATTTATGAAAGTGCACCTGTTCCTCATTCGCGCCCGGCTCCTAGCGGTTCTGCACCGCGCCAGGAAGCCTCTTCCTCGGCTCCTCAGTTGGACAGCGCATTGGCTTCTCAGGCTGCTCTTCTCCAACAAATTCTTGGGGTTGTTCAGAGCAATACGGAGTTACTTAGGCAACAGGAACAAGTGCTTCGGCGCCTTGATACGACCGTGAACTAGAATATGGAAGCCATTCGATTGATCAATGAGCGCCTTATTCTTCATGATGAGGAAATGTCTACCCGTATTACAAATCTGGTCGGGTCACTTGATGACCTCACTCTTGGACTCACGAACCCTCGCTCACGCGCCCCTCGACGCTAACAAAAAGGGGGAGAATTTATGCTATTGTACTATCATGTATATCATTATCCGATTTGGCGTGTTATGGTTATTTGCGACTTGTTAGTTATTTCCATGTTTTTCATTAGTATAAACGGCTTGTATTAAATTGAAACATCTATGATATACTGTTTATTTTTGTTATCTCAAATGTGCGTCTATTTATATATTGTATCAAAATGCCCATTAAATAACAAATTTCATTTACTAAGGGGGAGCATTTGAACAAAATATTATGCACATGTTGAGGGGTAGCATCACTTGATGTTTCACCAAATGCCAAGCAAACACAAAATGTTTTCAAATTTACTTTCGGTAAACAATTCCAAAATTGATGATAACAAGCCATTGAAAAGTGTTTGATACTAATGAATTATCGAGTTTATGTTTTCAGCAAAAGACAGGTGAACGACTCGGAAAGCAAGCTCGGAAAGAAAGCTTAATTTAAAGCAAAAATCCGTGAAAGAAATTGAAGCGCAAAAATGGAAAGTTGAAGACTCAAGACTTGGGGTAGATAGGTCGGGGAGCGATCATTATAACAAAGTAATTTTATGCGTTGATTTTATCGTATAAGCTCAAGTATAAAATAAACCAAACTCAAATGGAATGAAAAATGCTTTACCAAACTTAAACGGAAAGAAAAATATTTTTATTAAATGTTTTTCATGTTGTAGTCGACTAGAATGACCCTGTGTATTTTCTAGTGTCGACTGAAACAATCAGAGGCTACACGTTTTTAACCATTTAAAAGTAGTCGAGTAGAGGAACCTTTGAGTCGACTAGACTACATGTTCTAGTCGACTAGACCTCAATCTAGTCGACTAGATGAAACATTTTAGTCGACTAAAAGCTTCTTAAAACCTGCAGACTTTTCAGGAAACATTTTCCATGTTTTGTGGGTTGTGTTTAATGGTGTTCAAACGGCTCTTATCTTTCAAATATAATATTCATTCTTCAAAACCCTAATGTATTGATATATATATAATGATATGTGTTCATTGAAGACTAAGAGATTGAAAAACAAAAGAGAAAGAAGTGAAAGAAAAGCTCTCAAAATTCTGCAGAAATTTTCTCTACAAAAGCCATTGAAACCAAGCTTTGAAAATCAAAACCTCTAGTATCTCTTCTTATTCTCCAAATATCATTTATTGATCATATCCTTTGAGAATAAATTTCTAGAGCTATTGTAAAATCACCAAAAACACTTGAGCTTATATTGATTTATCTTCCCTAAAAACCTTTGAGTTTTGAGAGTTTTTGTTCTTGAGTGATTTTATTGATTACATACGAATTTGTAATCTCGGACTAGTGAAGTCCACCGATTGTTCAAGAGAGGGTTGTTCTCTTAATTGAGATACAAGCTCGAGAGGCTTGTGTTGTAAAGGTTTACCATTCCACCTGTGAAGGAAGGGCCATAGTGAAAGGACCGGGAAACGTCTCAAGAAGGGGTTCTTGAGCCGAGGATTAGGAGTTACCGAACCTCGAAAACATCACGGTGTCAATCTCTCTATCTCTTTCTCTTTACTTGATTAACTTGCATGCTATAATCACTTGAATATCTTGTATGCTATAATTTGTCTTGAAATTAATTTTTAGAGAATTGTAATTGAATCATCCACTTGTTTATTGAGAAATTGATTTTTGGTTATAGCGTGTTCCAATTTCGAAAAGAGTTAGAAATATTTTTGAACACCCTATTCACCTCCCCTCTAGGGTTAATTAGTGACTAACAATAACAATCACACTTCCTAGATCAAGAGCATACATAGCTCCAGAAACTCGAATCCATATCTAACCATGCTACTAATCACTTCACATGTCACTCCCTACCATCCGTACACCCAACACAATGTTAAAATAATCATTTCAACCTAAGGTAAGTCTGTCACGCCCCGAATTTCAAAAGACTCCCGAACCGGGACATTCGAGGAATCTGGGGTATGATCCATATAAAGAGCGACCAATTAAGGTCCTAAACAACCATAAAATGAATGGAATTTTATTAATAACAATAATTCTATACAAAACCAAGCGAAGGCTAAACCAAATGATACACAAGGCACATCGAGGCGCCGAAAGAATACGTCTCCATAAAGATACAACTATACCAAAAACAAGGAATGGATATGCCAACAGACTAGCTCCCAAGAAAATACAACAACAGTCCCAATACAGGGGGACAAGCAAACGAAACAAAAGGAACAACTCTACATACTAACGTCCCAAATCCCGCAACAACATCCATGCCATGAGCCATCCTGCACTCCAAGTTATCTGCAACCGAAACGTTACCTACAAACTGGTGTAAACCACCAGGGAATACCACGTCGGGGTGAGCTCATTGAGCCCCGTAGGAGAAAAGTAATCGTAACTGTCACATCCTACAACGTCCAAATTGAGTGCGTACCAACCCGTGTACATGCATCTACCCTAGGTAAGTCAAATGTCCCTCATGGCACTCACGCCAATACGAGACCCCAGAAACACATCCCTCTAGTCCCCTACCATGCATCAGCAAATATGACAACTAGCACGTAATGAAGCCATAACACAACATCATATAATAACGCACACCTATATATATATATATAAAATATACAACCAATACAAGCCCTGTAGTACATACCACCTCATATATCACTAGGACTCGTACCCGCCAGTCCCACACTGACAAACAACACAACATATATCACCAAAAAATGGGAGCAACACTCCTATTCAGAACACTCCAGGAAGAATAACACTCACACTTCCTAGATCATGAGCATACCGAACTCCAAAATCTCAAATCAGTATCAACCCATACTACCAATTACCTCACATGTCACTACCCGACATTCGTAAACCCAACATAGGGGTAAAACAGTCACTTTAAGATAAGGAAAGTCACAAAGGTTGCTGAACACCAAAAACAAGTGAAAGGGATTGAATAACCCATCACACCGACCACTTCAAGGTCACATTTTCACCCAAGGCTAAAATAGTTATTTCAAGTGAAAAGAAATGATTTCCAATTTCAAACACAAATTTTGGACCTAGCACAAGCCGTAGGAACAAACGGAACTCAATTCTAAGGTGCGAGGAGGAAAATACGCAAGTTTGAAAAATCGGTCGTCGCAATGTATAGAAGTCCAAAATATACCGTCATATTCAAACGACCATTACGAACTGAAAAATAACATAAATGAAGTGATTAAAAATCCTAACCTCAATATCTTGAAGTCATCTTTCCAAAAAGCTAAAGAACGCCTCTATCTGAGCTTTGTAGCTCCAGATATGGCCGAAAAAGTGAAGCAGTGTCGAAACGGGACTACACTAGGACACCGTGGGAAAATCAGTCGACTAATGGGGGCCATCAGTTGAGTGACCAATACCTATCAGTTGACTAACCGCACCAGAAGATTTGCGGCTATTTGCTAGTCACGGACCCAAAAAAGCTCCAAATGGTCCGAAAATCACCGAAATATCCATGTACGCATTTCCCTATGTGTATAAACTCATAATTTGATCAATACATCAAATTATGTTTACCAAACATAAGTTTTAAATCAACACATTCCTTTAAGATCTCATAAAAATATCTGTCTTTCCCCCGGTCTCCATTTTGGACACCGCCGATTTTCAAAGGCAAAAATCTTTTATAGCATGACTTTAAAACTATTAACGACTTAAAACTATTAAAAATCTTTTATAATGACTTATTCAAGAATGTCCACAACTCAAATGACACTTTTATCCTTAAGATCGCTAAAGGAAACCTAGTGGTCGTTGCCACGGAACCAACTAGATTCAAATCAAGACCTCGTTCGATTCTTTCAAACCTCAATTTCACATTCGAAACCACATCACTTAGGTTTCTAACAATATCATAAAGCCATCAATACACAATCAACTCTATAATCCACTACCGACTTTAACTTATCAATAGAAAGCCATTAACCCAACTCATATCACCCCCCTAAGGTATATAAGCACATAACAATAAGCATAAACATTTATCTCATATTATACTTTAAAACAAGACTTGCAAATCATATTTTTCACATCCTCCAATTTCACTTGAACATTTGAACAACATATGAATTATATCTCGAAACTCACATTAAACATGCTTCTCAATCACATGAAATAATATCATGATTCACATGTATACATAAATCATATAATGGCAATATGACTCAACCAATGAAACTCAATGCACAACCCAGTTGCGACTTGAAATCCGAAAATGGATGTACAACCCAGTTGCGACTTCATATGCACAATCCAGTTGCAACTTCCAATTCGAAATTTGAAGACGGATGCACAGGCCAGTTGCGACTTATAATCCGAAGACGAATGCAGAACCCAGTTGCGACTTCTAATCCAACACAAATATGTATCTTTTCATATTTAGGAATAACATTTCACAGATGTCAATACGAATGCTTTTCATCATTCAACATGTTTTTTAAATCTCATTTAAAACAATAATCAACAAAGATGGTTTTTCATGCATCATCCATGATCCCAAATCATCAAGTTGTTCTTTAATACACAAGGATAACATTTTCATTCTTCTAAACATGCTCTTAGTTCAATTGAAGCAAGTTTATGACAAATCACATATCAACCATAACATCACTTCCCAAAATACCTCAAAGGTACTAACCAAAAGAAATAGCCTAATCTCATTCTAATGCTACATCCTTACCAGCCACATACACATATGTATAATTACACTTACACATATACATAACTATACCCACATATATATAGGCATACAAGCATACTTCAATATGGGAATTCTCAAAAATATCCACTAAACTAGCATGTATCATAGTCCTAGCAACATCATTACCAAGTACTCCATACACAAGGGTTAATTCACATAAACATGATCAAATCCTAACTTCACAATTCTAATGATACACTTAGCAAATTCATCTAAGTTTAGGAATCCTAGAATCAAATTCTCACACATACACAATCACAAGATGAAATAGTTAAGAAGTTTTTTCCTACTTCAAGTGAAGAACAAAGCAATCCACAAAGTGAACTCCATGAAACCCTTGCTTCCACCCAACTCCAAAATCAAAAAAGCCAAATGGTGGAAAGCTTTACCATAGTCTCCTAACAATGAGTTAATACTCACAACAAGATGAAACCAATAATCAAAGGTAGTTCATCATGAAAAAACAAAAATAGGGTTTGAAGTATAAACTCACAAAGAGGTTAGAACACTTACCAATCTTTGATTAAATCAAAGAGAAGAACACCATAGACAACTTTCATGTTCAATACAACATCAAACTCCAAGCTTAGAGTGATGAAATCCAACCAAAAGTGAAGAAGAATCAAGAGTGAGAGGAGAGAAAATGGAGATAGCAAATATGTGATTAAGTCTTCAAATGGAAGACTTAAAGAGAATTTGTAGAGATTTTCCACTATCTCTACACCAATCCAAGGGTCCAAAACAAAGATGGAGAAAAAAAAATGAATTCAAGAACTAGAAACAAGTCTTGCAAATGGGAGACTTAAACCAATACACCACCCTTATACACTTGCCAAACAATGCCTTAACATCCATCATCCAAGGGTTGAAAATAAACATGGGAGAGATGATCCTATGGCTAAAAATGCGACAACACCTTAAAGTGATAAAAGACCAAAAACCCTACAACTTATGGTCAATTACAAGATGCCATTAAAACTCTCTTTCCCATTTAACCAAAGTCCTCCACTCTATTTACTTCTATGACACTCAAGTGCTATTTCAACACCTAGTAAAAAATCTAGGATTTTGCACTATCTCTATAATAGTGAAAATACCATTATACCCCTATGTCGTTTTTCCTCGAAAACATTTCTAACTATTTTCATTATTTACAAAATGAAAATACAATACGTGATTCACACGTTTACACCTATCAATAAGTACCCGTTAAATATGCTAAGCACAACAAGCATAAAAATCACATAAGTGATACACCGGGCGTCAAAAATAAAATAAAGTAACACGTTCGAAAACAAAATACGATTGCCGAAGATCCAACGAGAAAATGTTGCAACGAACCCATATAGTTGCCAACTAACATCAATCACAAAGCCGAAAACGAAAGTCCACGAAGTCGTCCCGCTAAGTCCGAAACTTAAACGCGAAAAATTTACACGTACCAAGATTACACAACACGTCATGAATAAGTGACGTCACAAAACATTTACACTTGGAAAAGAATTCTAGAAAGGAGAAAGAAAACGTGGTGCGTTACATGTACCTCTATATATATTTGATAAACTGAAATATATCTAAACAAGTATACCATATACAAATCAAATTTCATATTCTTCACAGGAAATCCATCATTCTATTACATTTTTGTTCCCTTTAATTAATTTACTTATGAAAATATATAACCAATATTTTACAAGTGAATTTAATATATTACAGTCATAATATAAGAATTGAAAATACAAGTTTCAGAAGAACATATCCGTAAATGACATACTTTCTCTCATTTCAACATGAAAAGTACAATTGTTTGAACATGCTGAGGCGTTTTAACTTCAAGACATAATTGGAAAATCTACAGTTGGGTTTGAGGTATGAAATCTTATATCATAAAATTAATATAATGATCTTGTTCTTGAAATTTGTCTTTCTAACACAAAACAATTCATACATTTCAGAAATCAAATTACTTTTTTTTAGGAAACCGTTGAAGAAATCTTAAATGAAAAAGATCCATGGTATAATGCTTGCAATAATTGCAGAAAAAATTATAGATAAAATTTGACGGTATATATTATGAAAAATGCAAGTCACAAGTGAAGACTTACAAAAGGTAATCTTTTTTTTTAACCACTTTATATTGAAAAAATTATACTGTTTTGATTATTGTTCTTCTCTTCATTGTAAGTGTAGGTTTATGATTAGAGTTAAAATGAGCTATGAAAGTTCAAAAGCAACCGTTATAATATTTGATGAATGTCAATCATTCCTTCATTGTTCTATGGATGAAATATTAAGTCTGAAAGCATAGGTAAACTCTTTAACTTATTCTCATTAATAATTTAAATTATTTCATTCGTCACACACGATTACATTCTATTTTATTTTTTGACATTTATAGGAAAATGAAATAAATGAATTTGCGCATAAGCTTAAAATTTGCAAATGAAAGTCTTTATGTTTTCTCATCAATATAAATAAGGTTAATTTCATTTACATCCTCTGAGGTATGTTTTTATTTCAATCAGACCTCCCCACATTTGAGTATCTTCAATCACACCCCTTGTGGTTTTAGATTCTCATCATTTACACCCCTTAACGTTGACATCATCCTAATTTTTTTTGTAAATACCTAAATTACTCTCAATGGGATAACCTAGTACTGTTTGGAAACAAGAATATATTATTTTATCAATTTGATCCCCTCAAATAATTTAATCCTTTAATTTGTATTAAAATTTAAAAATATATATATAATTCGAAAAATATGTATATAAATTTCGAAAACATATATAAAATTTGAAAAAATATATATAAAATTAAAAATATATATATAAATTCAAAGAAAAACATATATAATTCGAAACAAATATATAAAATTCAAAAAAATCATATAAAATTCGAATAATTATATATTAAATTTCAAAAATAATTATAAAATTCGAATATACATGAATTTGCGCAGAAACTTAAAATTTGCAGAGGAAAGTCTTTATGTTTTCTCATCAATATAAACAACAAAAAATCATATATCATCAAAGATTATTTCGTAGGTGAAATGGTGAAAGATACTCATTATAATGAAGATAATGACTCTGTGCATAAAAGAAGTTTGAAAATTATTAAACTCTTATAAGTTTACATATATACATGCATGTGTATAGTCATATAAATATATGTACATAAAGTAATTAGCCATTGTCGCCTCTTTTATTTTGAATGGAAGCTCAGTATTTCATTAATCTTTTATTTTGAATGTATGCTCAGCCTTTCATTACTTAATTATATGATTTAGGTTTCCGGTGCACTTGATTTTACACTATATATATATATGGTAAATTACAGTTTTATTTCCTCTTGTTTGGATATATTACAGTTTTACTCATTTTTGTTTGGACATAGTAACAATTTGCCCCATCTGGTTTGATTTTAGGTGTGATTTTACTTAATTATCATTCATATTATATTATAATTTTTCGATTAATTTCAATAAATCCCTTAAACTATTGAATTTTTACATTGCCCCCACCATAATGGGTAAAATTACAGTTTCACTCCCTAAAATTCGAAAAAATATTTAAAATTTAAAAAAAAAATATATATATATATATATATATATAATTCAAATATAAATATAATTCGAAAAAAATATATAAAATTCGGAAAAATATATAAATTTAGAAAAAGAATATAAAATTCGGAAAAAATATATAAATTTAGAAAAAATATATAAAATTCTGAAAAAATATATAAATTCAAAAAAAATAATTAAATTTCGACAACATATTTAATGAACCATTCCATTTATTGGTTTGGATAATCATATTTAATGAACCATCCTATTTGTTTTCTAATTATATATATATATATATATATATATATATATTTTATAATTTTATATATATATATATTTCAAACTTTTATATGTTTTTGAAGTTTATATATTTTTTCCGAATTTTATATATATTTCAAAATTTTTTATATTTTTTTCTAGTTTTATATATGTTTTTTGAATTATATATATATTTTTCGAATTTATATATATATTTTGAATTTATATAATTTTTTCCAAATTTTATATAGTTTTTTATAATTATATATATATATTTTGAAATTTTATATTTTTTTCGAAATTTATATTTTTTTTCGAATTTATATATTTTCCCAATTATATATATATATTTCTAAATTTATATATTTTTTCCGAATTTTATATATATTTTCTACATTTTTATATATTTTTTTGAATTTTAAATATTATTTTCTAAATTTATATATTTTTTACGAATTTGATATATTTTTTCTAATTATATATCTATTTTTCGAATTACATATATATGTTTTAATTATATATATATTTGTTCAAATTTTATATATATATATATATTAAATTTTAAATATTTTTTATAATTTTAGGGGGTGAAACTGTAATTTATCCATTATGGTAGGGGCAATGTAAAAATTATATAGTTTCAGAGGATTTATTGGAATTAACCATAAAATTATAATATAATACGAAGGGCAATTAGATAAAATAACATTTGAAATTGGGGCAAAATGTTACTATATTAAAATAAAAAGAGATGAAATTGTAATTATTCGAACAAGAGAGAGTAAAACTATAATATATCTAAACAAGAGGGGATGATACTGTAATTTACCCATATATATAGACACGAAGAAATGAAATGCAACACAAGCGCAAAGTGGAAGTTGTGGAACCTAATGGAAGTTATTGTGGCGGCCCGCGGCTCATCCTCAAGATTCTTCAAGATAATCTTACCCTCAGTTATTCATCAAAAGAAGCTGGTAATATATATATATATATATATATATGTACATATACACACATATATCCTTTCTCTTTATCTTGATTTCCTTTGACAAGAAAAGGCAAGTTTTGTTGTTTTCTTTTCTGGGCATTTTGTTTTTGGGCCTAATGTGAATTAATATTTAACACCAGGTTCAAAAAATTTCTTAGCCCCCTTTGTTTTCCTGTGTTTTCTGACAAACCAAGCACCTATTGTGACTTTCTTGACATGACTCTTAATTTTAATTGTGTTTGCATAAATACTATAAAACTTTAACATACTTGGGAATGTTAGATTATTTGGGAATGTTACTGCTTGTTTAGTATTTTAGGTAGATGTGCAATTGATTTTACTTGTATTGTCTTCTTGGCTTTTGTTGAAACCCAATATTTTAGGGTTTCTTGATTTTCAGATTGATAGTCCCATCTGAAATAATTCTGTAATGTGTTTAGGGCTTAAAATATTAAACATCATCATCCCTCTAACCTCAGTATAAGAGTACTGATATATTATTTTTGTTATATATATATGTGATTGTTGAAGCACAAATGCAAGTTTATATTTGTTCTCAGTAAAACCAGTCGAACTACATATTTAATCCTTTTCTTTAGGGATTCTATTTGAGGTTTTTTTTTTGAAACTAAAGGCACTGCTATAAATTTTTTCTCAAAGATTATTTGGTTGAGGAACCCTTCTTTGTTGTAGTGGTTGTACCACAAGAAAATTAGCCACTTCTTCACTGACATCAATTTTTCTACATCTGTATGAAAATAATAGCATGTGCAATTTTTTTGAGCATTAAAGTTAAAATAACATGATGGGATTAATCCTTTTTTTTTTTTAATCAAACCTGTCCTAAGTTGATGTTTCCCCTTCTTAGAAACCAAAGGAAAATGCAAGTCATGTAACATTGCTTGCTTTGTGTGGTGGTGTTTTGATGAGATGTATAACATTTAAAGTTTTTTGTGTTTGTTATGCGAACGCTTTAAGCTTAACAGTTGAGTCAATTTTATGTTTATCTCCGCAGAGGATTCCCAAAAAGTTTGTCCAGAAGTATGGTGATGAACTCTCTGATGTTGCCAAGCTCACTGTACCCTCTGGTTGTGTTTCGCGTTTGGGATTGGTGAAGGCTGACAATAAGTTTTGGTTTTGTGAGGGATGGCAACAATTTATGGAGCATCACTCAATTGGATGCTACTACCTTTTAGTCTTCAAATACAAAGGGAATTCAAGCTTTGATGTTCTTATTTTTGATTTGAGTGCCTCCGAGATCCAATATCCATGCAGTGTTTGTAGTAGTCCCGAGGAACGCGATAATCGGTTATCTGGTGAGGAAGAAATAGAAGATGATGTATCTGTTGAAATCTTAGGGTCCTCGGGGTTTGTTGGATCTTCATCTAAAAGTAGACCAGGACTTGACAAAAAGGGTAAAGGTGCATCTTTGGGGGAGAGCTCAATACCCACTCGTCGATATCTAACAAGAAGTAAAAGGAATGAAATAGAGAATTTGAATGAAGTGTGTGGAAGAACACCAATCACAAGCAAAACGTCAAAACGGGAAACGTCAAGCTGTCATGCTTCTGTGTTGGGTAAATCGAAAAAATACCAAACAAGTGAAATGGCAATTAATGTTGCAAGAATGTTTAAGCCTACAAATCCTTTCCAAATGGTTATATTGCGTCCATATAATGTAAACAAATGCTGTGTCATGGTGAGTTCTTGAATCTTAGACGGTCTATTGATTGAGCTGTTTATGTTGCTTCATTTGTCATGCAGGTAAAGATGTCCAATCAGTTGCTTATAAAGCAAACTGAACCCGATATATTAATATTGTATCATGTATAATTTTCATTTCTAAGTTGGAGTGATAAGTATCATTTTCTTTCTTATGCAGAGAATCACAACAGAATTTGCCATGAAATTGCTGCATTTGTTTGGTGTTGTTTCAGCTTTTGTTAAGCTTCAGGTTTCAGACGGAATACACTGGCCTGTCCGTTATATTCATTTTAAAAATGGAGGGGGAGGGTGTTTAAGCAAGGGTTGGACTTCTTTTGTAAAGGACAATGGTTTGATGGAAGGAGATATTTGTGTCTTTGAGGTGATCAATATCAAGGATTTTGTGCTAAATGTTTCCATATTTCGTGCTATGGCTTATGCAGGGGAAGCATATCAACCCTCGGGAGTGACACCCATCTGATTAAAGCGTCGAAAAATTGGTCATTTTGGTGTTGTTAAGGTACTTCTATCTAAGCAGCTCTATATCACTAGTAGTTTTATTTATTTTGGTTCCATTTTGCGGATGCAGTAAACTTGTGATTTATATATAACCATTTTTACTTTTTGGGGCTATGAAGTGGTGTAGTTCATACAACTGATCACCATTAGCTGTAATCTAACTTTAGCATATTTCTCGGATTTGGAATGTGTTGAAGTTCGATTGAATTATAGTGAACTTTTGTTGCAATTTTGGAATGCTTGTTTTATGCTTCCTATTGTGAAAATGTTTGTTTGTTTGTTTGTTTTTTTTCTAGCACTTGGTTCCCTTTCAGTTAAAACATGGTGGTTTTGGCCGTATAGTGCACTCTATAGACACAATTACCTTCTCGTTTCTCATGTACGCGACAATTACCCTCTCGTTTCTCACGTACACAACCATTACCCTCTCCTTTCTGTGTCTGAAAGGGGAGAAATGAAAGGGTAATTGTCATGTACGTGATAAATGAGAGGGCAATTGTCGTGTACATGGTGCTCTATCCTTTCACATGTACGCGACAATTACCCTCTTGTTTCTCACGTACGTGACAATTACTGTAATAATCCTAATTTGTGCAATTAAATTGATTTGGTATTTATGATGTGGGTATGTATGCAATTTAGAATTTTAATGTGTAATTTAATAATTTTGGTGTGTAAATTAGTAATTGTGATGTGTGTAGTTATGTGTAGTTATGTGTAAATGTATATATATCGGTTGGTGTATAAGAAATTAAATAATGGAATTTAATAATAAAAAGAAGGGAAAAAGGTGAATGATTATTGTTAAAGGAAAATTAGGTGTTGGATGTGAGTAGATTTGTCAATGGATTCGGATTTTGATCCGAATCCGATCCGATTAACCGAATATGGATTGAAAATAAAATCCGATAATCCGATTAGGATCTAAATTCGATAATCCGATTTCTTAATAAATTGAATTTGGATTTATGTCAATCCGATCCGATATATAATATATTTATAAATATATATTTGATATTTTTATGTGTATATATTTAATACTGTACATGTATATAAATATTAGTTGTTAATTATTTTATTATTTATTAATAATAATTTATCATAAATACAATTATTAAAAGTGAATAATTTTAGTATTTAAGTATTTATTGATTTTTGTATTTTTTTTAATTAGATAATCGGATTAGATATTCTATAATGAAGAAATTCGAATATGAATTAACTAAGTACAAATTCGTCGAATTATCAGATTCGGATAGCGGATCGGGAGTTTTTGTCATTCTTATCAATAGACCTGTCAATAATCCGATTACGATCCGAATCCAATATGAATCCGATATTAACCGGATATGAATTGAAAATAAAATCCGATAACCCGATTAGGAACCGAATTCGGCAATCCGATTTATTAACAAATTGGATTTGGATTTATTGATCCGATCCGAATCCGATCCATTGACAAGTCTAGATGTGAGGTGTAAAGATGAAGAATTTGGGTAAAGGTGGAGATAGTCTTATGGGTGAGGGCCCAATGTTTGTAAAAATATAATTTTTATAGATATATTAAAAATGAAGTCTTGCATTCATAATTGAGGGATCCATTTCAAACTTTGAGAGAAGAAAAAATGAAAGAGTTCTTCGAGAGAAAAAGTTACTCTTGGAGGGATTTGGGCTTGAAGATGTTAAATTCAAATTGGATAATTAAAGATAAGTTACATATCTATTCTAACCCTTTGGATTATAAATTCAAGACATTTGTAAAATAATATGTATAAATAGATATATATTATTTATACATAGTTAATTTTTTATAAAAATAATTATAGAAGTGTTATTATGTGTATAGATGCATATGAATATGAATAGATGAATGTTTAATGATTATTATCATATATTTCATATTATCTTTAAATTGTATTTTAATTATTAAATACATATATGAGTATGGGATTATCATTAAATATTAGTTAGGAAGCTTTAATAATATTTATAAATATTCAAACTGGATGGTTTTTCTTGGATTTTTAAAGAATCATTGTGGTAATTTTCGAAAATAATATATTATTCTGGAAATCTAGTGTAGCTGGTTGTACTTTGTTATGTACGCTTACTGTTGTAACCATAGGATTATATGAACTTTTAATCCTAATCCTTGAAATGAAATTATATATATTCTGGAAATCTAGTGTGGCTGGTTGTACTTTGTTACGGTACACTTACTTTTGTACCCATAGGATTAGATGAACTTTTAATTCTAACCCTTGAAATGAAATTATATATATTCTGGAAATCTAGCGTGGCTAGTTGTACTTTGTTACGGTACACTTACTTTTGTAACTATAGGATTTGATGGAATCTTTAATCCTAACATTTGAAATAGATTATTGTTATCGGGTATAATCTGGTGCATGTATGCACACAGTAAGCATCACTTTGACTAATTAGAGTCATCCACCTATATGAGAAATGATCCAGTATAAATACGCACTGTAGGCATGAAAACTTTACTGAAATTATATTAAAACCCCTGAATTTTACTATAACTACAGATGTACCCCTGTATGTTACTGTAATTACAATTTGACCCCTAATTAAATTATGGTATGACCCCTGCACATTATGAAAATTATAGTATGACCCTAGTACGTCATTGTGATTACAGTTTGACCCCTGGACTTCACTTGAATTATAGTTTGACCCCATATCTTTGATAAAAAGATATTTTGGATCCCTAAACTTTAAATAAATAATATTATGATTTCGGATCTTATTATTAACCTATCATAAAATATGTTAAGGTTATAATGATGTTAAATATATTCATTAGAATGATTTATCAATGATTATATTATGGAAGTTGGTATTTGTTGATTATTGGATATAATCGTTTAATATGTTATTTTAAATCATTATTTATGATTGTGTACATATGTGAAACATGAAATGCGCAGTGATGCGTGAGATGTTCACTTTTATTATGCTAATAAGCATAAATGTGTGAAATGAAGCATGAGATGCGTAGTGATGCATGAGATGTTCACTTTTATTATGCTAATAAGCATGAGTACCACGGGATATAGTTGAGTTGTCACGACATGGTTGAATTGTATGGTACGTGGATGGTCACTTTTATTATGCTAATAAGCATGAGTACCATGGGACATGGTTGAGTTGTCAGGTATGTGGATGGTCTCTTTTATTATGCTAATAAGCATGAGTACCACGGGACATGGTTGAGTTTGTCGGGTACGTGGATGGTCACTTTTATTATGCTAATAAGCATGAATACCACGAGACATGGTTGAATTGTCGTGTACGTGGTTAAAATAGGGTTTGGAGGAGTTGTCTATTGGCATAAATAAATTATTATAAATATTAATAGACTCATTTATAGGTTATTGGTGATGCATATGATGGATTGGTTATTTATCCTAAAAGGTATAATTATATATCTTTTATTTTATTATGAAAATATATTATAAAATATATTTATTCATGGATTACATTGGTTATTTATTTAAAAGGTATAATTATATATCTTTTATTTGATTATGGGAATATATTATAAAATATATTTATGCATGGATTGCATTGGTTACTTATTTTAAAAGGTATAATTATATATCTTTTATTTGATTATGGGAATATATTATAAAATATATATATGCATGGATTGCATTGGTTATTTATTTTAAAAGATATAATTATATATCTTTTATTTGATTATGAGAATATATTATAAAATATGTTTATGCACGGGATGCATTGGTTATTTATTCTAAAAAGGTATATTCATATATATCTTTTATTCTGTTATGTAAAACAGAACGTTCTAAAGAATTTATGAGAAGTGAAAGATAAATCCTTATTACAGAGGGTTTATCTATCCATGTTGTTTCGTTCAGATATGTTGGCTTTATCGGTCATCTGTTGGGTTTAACCCACCTTATTGTTGATATTTCAGGTCGGGAACAGTTTCAGCCATCGGGTTAAGGATTTGGGTCATCTTGATTTGTTCGTGATGGTTGACTACATTCTTACTTGCTATGTACAATGTATATTAATTATACAGCTGTTGTAACTTAGGGACGGTAATTAAAAATGTATTTTTATTTATGGGTCATTTTTTAATATGATTCCCAAGTTGTATCTTAAAATCTTTTGTAAGATTTAACGTTAGTGTTGCTTCCGCTATGACTTTTATTTCGCAAAATTTCAATTGTATTATGTGTTTTTGTATATCAATTGCATGATACTTCCCAATCTTTGTGTGTGAGCCTAGCCAACTCACGTGCGAAATTTGGGGGTATCACAATTACCCTATTATTTCTCACGTACACGACAATTACCCTTTCATTTCACATGTATATTCAATTCTCGATTTTTTTTTTTCAATTGAGTTATAATGACATTTGAATTTGTAGTTTCAACAATGTGAGGCGAGAACCTTGTTGTTATATTGTTATTTTGAGTTTACAAAGCAGAGGATGCAATGAAAGGATAAGTACATTGAGTAATGCTATACTTGTTATGGTCAGGATTTATAACATGTTTGGTTTTTAGCTACTTTGATTCAATTATTTGAGGTTTTAATTTGTGTTTTTTTCGTAAGCATTATGGACTAGATGGATGTGTCGGAGGTATATATATACAAAGAACATGGGTATTCATTTATTATTATGATTTCGAGTCTTTAAGGTTAAATAATATTGGTGATTCTTCTTTGATTTGGGCTGGGTATATATATATATATTGAATGTGTTGGGAATGAAATTGTAGTTAGTATGATTTTTGATTCTGCAAAAAAAATCAATTTTGTCAAGGCATTGTGGTTTGGGTTATTTTGATTTCTAGAAATTGCATCGTTGAACAAATTAGTAAAAATAAATTGATCGTCCATGAATGTTGAGTTCAAATTTCAAAATTAAGGATTTTATTTATTGATTTTTTTAATTTAGCATTGTAAGTACTATTTTTTGCTCAAACACTCGAATGTCCTTTATTGAGGCTCAATGGCATTATTTATACAAAAAGATCGGTTCCTTGACCCATTATGATTAGGATCAAATCCCTTTATTATAGGGATTTGATTTCCTTTACAACTCATTCAATCCCTACTTTAACGGGCTTTTGACTTGAGCCTTGAGTCTTTCTAGAATTTTCTTAGATCGAGCTGGGCTCAAGCCTTTAACAACCCATATCTTGTGTTGGGCCTAACTCTTTATTAGGCCTATAATTATAGCCCTTACACTGGCCCCTTCGAGTCTGACCCAATGCCTCATGGGCCTGTCTCGAATACTAGGTTTAGGAAACGTCTTGAAGTTCAACAATTATACATATATATGTATATTGTGTGTATGAGCTGGTAGGCTAACGTCACTGCAATGATGGCCTAGCTTTCGTGTGGGTTTGAAATTCAAAATGATGGCTCGATTCCCTTGAACGACGCATCTGTCCTCCTTTGAAAAACGCAACGCCTCTCGTTTCATTAAATGTGTCGTTTGGGTATGTATATTTGCTTCTATAAATACTTTCTCTTTGTCTTTATAAACTTCTTCATTTCCAGAAATCTTTGCTATATACTTTTGTTCTCTTGTCTTTTTAGCAACAAATCTTCTTCTTTTGGTGATTAGCTGACTTAAGTGTAAGTGTTTCTTTGTCATCTTCACCTTTTTCGCTATGTTTGAATCAAGTGCTACCATCCTGAAAGATAACACATATCTCGTCTCGGTCTATATACCCATGAGATCCACCACTTGACACACTGAATACTCATCAATCGAGCTATAACAACGGTAAGAAACATCGTAGATGTCACGCCCCAAATTCCTAGGACTCCGAAACCCGAGCCTAACAGCTAAGGGAGCAGATAGCTTGCGTGAAGAGTGTGGGAGCAGATATGCAGGTCTGTCATAGCGTGTACATATATACATATATATGTACTAATTGCAAAAGCAACCCTTTAATTACCCTAAATTGCGAAATGACCCCCACTTCAATATATATATATATAATTAAATATATATATATATAATAAATCCCAACAATTATCGGAACGCCCAAACATAATTTCGTAAGCCCGAAATAATAACGGGACGCCCAATAAAATACGTCGGGGTAGAAACCCAATTGTCGGAACACTTAAACAAGCCCGACCAATTAAAATGTGTCGTCATCCAATCGAGACACTAATCATTAAACGTCGAATGATACCGCGTAGTCGAGAATAAGAATTCGCGTAGTGTCGTCCAGCCGACTTTAAAACTAAACGCGAAAAATTTACAGGTATCAAATACCAAGAATAAACAATACGTCAATAACAAGTGACGTCATTACCGAAATTAAATTAGAATTAATTTCATTAAAAAGGAAAATAACACGGGGTGTTACAGTAGAACATATATACATATCTCAATAAGCAAATATCGTGCGTGCGATGATATGCGAATGAAATGCAGGTCCTCGTCTACCTAAACTCACAATGCCGACCTTCACTACAACTGCAATGCCGAGTTGCAACCAGGCATAGCTTTCTCTACTACCCTGTAGTCAACCAGTGCGGCAAGCACACGTACAATGACCCATCTAGGATGGCCCAACTTCGAAGTCCCTGTAGTACCATGGGATGGTCCAACTCCGAAGTCCCAAATTAGCGGTGTGGCCCAACTCCGAAACCTCTACACCCAGATAGTCGTATCCCGACGTCTGGTGCTCAATGCAACGCATGCTCTCACAGTCCCTACTGACTACATGTTTGTGCAATGACATGGCATAATGACATCATACTATACCAAGCACCCTAGGTAAATAGGCATAAATTAAAAATATATGCAACATGCTCAATTAAAAACACATCACTCTCAATGATACCCATTTTATTATCTATTTTCCAAATAATCAAATCAATTTAATTAATAAACGTAGCATGTTCGATAAAATCACATAAACACGAACCAAATCATCCTATCATCAATTCTCAATAAACCATCTCATTATTTATCTACTTTTCAAATAATCACCAAATCATGGTATTTTTATCAATTTCAATTTAAACACATTTTATATTACATTTTAAGCCATTAAAATTCATAATTATCACAAGAATAATTCACATGTCCAACGGTACAAAACTCTAAATTTATAGTAGACTTCCCTACCTATAGAAGCGTTCACAACCACGGCGACGAACCAATATCGGTTCCTGAACCGCAATCCTGAAAAAATAGATTTTCGCACCGTTAAACCAATTGGATCCCACGGCACGCTAAAACGATCGCCACGACGCCTAGAACAATATACTAAAAGATGATTAAAATTCATGGACGTTGGAGCACACAAAACTATGAAAAACAGAAAAGTCAACTTGCCTATTTGAAACACGATCTACGCCAAATTGTTCAACGATTCGTCCATAAAATCGGATATGACGTACACGCCACCGAAACCCAGATACCCTTCGAAAGACACGCAAAATGAAGAACAAATCGACACCAAACCGATGCCAAAAGCTCAGGCCGAACCTGCTGCTGACCCTGCTACAACCGCAACCCCTACCACCGGTCTCGGCCTTGAGACGTGTGCCCAACACCGGCGCTGCTACTGTCTCCGTCTGACGCTGCCAGTCCTCGCCGACAAGCTCTTCCCTCCATCCGAACCCCCTTTTCTCGCGACCTCTTCTTTGCCCTTCTTTCTTTCTCTTTCACTGGTGCGACAAGGAGAAGGAAGAAGATGGGTGCCGAGTAGATCGGGGAGAGAGAGTGAGTCATGTGCGTGTGTGTGTCATATACATATACATATATAACATTATACTATATGTATATAACCTTTTAATATATACATATATACCTATTTAATAATTTAATTTAATTAACTTAAATAATAATAAATAAATTACAAAACATTACAATTAATATTTAAATTCCTATTTCATTTATAATATGTACATTTACGTGATTAATTTATAAATTGAATTAGGAAATACTTTCTATTTAAAATAACATATTCGTAAGCGTAGTTGTTGAATGCTAAATACTAGAGTTTATATAACATGAAATTAGTGAAGGAAACAAACCTAAAACTATTTAGAATGTTATAAAATATTTTGGTATACTATTTTGGATGATTTAAGTTTGTTAAAAAGAGTTTGTGAAAGCGTGGGAATATTACTAATTTATTTAGTAATATCTTTTAGTTTTTTGTGTTCATTTTTAAAATGTGTCATTATTGGTTAGTTAAACTTAAAAAGGTGCGTATGAATATATTGTGTCAGTACGACTCTGTGAAATATGTTGTTTGGCATGGTTCAGGACCTGCCTTGAATGCACTACTTGTGATTATGGCCATTAGGCTTAATGTGCCCTTATGTGGACATGGTCCGGGACCATCTGGGTGTAGACGTCTACCCAACCATTTGTGTGTTATCGGTAATCGGGGAATATTCGTTACACACTGTATTATTGAAGGAGGGGAGCCTGGGGCTCAAGTGAGATCAGTTGACGAGGTTTGTTCTTTAACAAATTATTTAAGTGGTCTATGAGTTTTAATTGATATTATGTTTTGTGACGTGCCTGAATCCTTTTTATATACAGATTTATAAAGTCGGGTTAACTTGCTAAATAATGATTATGTCTAAATATTTCTTGCTGAGCTTGTGAGCTCACCCCATTATTATTTCAGGTACACGTTGATTAGCTTGTGGCGAGGACACTCAGAGGTCATCAGATTTTGCGATCATTTCTCCGAAGTTATTTTTAGTATTTATTTGAGAGCATTGTAATAAGCTCACATGTCACTGCCTTTTAGTGAGTAGTTTGATGTAATAAAGATGCTACTTGGAAACAATTTTTAGTTGTTACTACTGACACTTTGTTTAATGTTAGAAGTGTTGGGTATTGGGTTATGCTATATTGATAATGCCGAATAATTTTTATTGATGGAAAGTTTTCCTTTTTGTTGTGGATTTTGGGGCGTGACAAATTAACACATGATTTTTATAATTTATTAAACAAATAATACTTTTAGGTTTTTATAAAAAATTGAATTGTAAAGTTTAAAAAGATTAAGTAATTATTCAAAACTATATATATACATAACATGAGATTTTGTTTTTTGTTGTCGAAGTAATTTGTAAATTCACTATGAATTTATTATCGTATGAAAAATGAAATATATCATTCCCCTTGGTTATATTAGATAAACTAATGTCTTGTATAACGAAAAAAGTAATATGTTTTGATTACTTTATTTTTAAAAATAATAAATCTATTATTGAAATTCGATTGACTTTAATTATAAAAATTATTATCCTAAGTAACTAAGTTTACCCTAAATAAAAAGCTTCTTTTGATAGTATATATATTCATAATGAATTCAAAAATTACTTTAATAACAAAAACTTTGTTTTCTCATGTTAGGAATATAAATAGTCTTGAATGATTACTTAATCTTTTTAAACTTTATACTCAAATTATAAAAATATAAAATTATTATTAAATTATAAAAATTATGTGTTAATTTATCAAATTTATATTAATTATCTCAAAATCTTTGCTAATAACAAAAGTGTATTAAATTAATTTCAAGAAACCCCCATATACCATCCACTTTAATCAACTAACCCCCATTGTGTCCACTTTGCCCCCTATACTATACAATTTCATCAATATGCCCCCCTCACCTCACATTTTGAGTCAAAATACCTAAACTACCCTCAATAGTACAAGGGGGTTTAGTGAAATCAACCATTTAAAAAAATTATTTTTCAAAAATCAATTATATTTTTCGCAAAAATTATAAATTCAGAAATATATATATATATATTTTTCGCAAAAAAAATATTTTTCGGAGGGAGCATATTATTTTCCAAAATATGAATTATTTCAGAACAAATAATATATACCTTTTGCAAAAAAATTATTTTTCGGAAAAAAATCATATTTTGGAACATAATAGTATATATTTTTCGGAAAAGATCATATTTTGGAACATAATAGAGTATATTTTTCATAAAAAAATTATTTTTTGAAAAAGATCATATTTTGTAACATAATATATATTTTTCACAAAAAAAAATATTTTTCGAAAAAAATTCATATTTTGGAACATAATAAATACATTTTTGCAAAAAAAAAAAATCATATGTTGGAACATAATATATATTTTTCGCAAAATAATTATTTTTCGGAAAAAATTGATATTTTGGGAACATAATATATACTTTTTAGCAAAAAAAATATTTTGTCTAATATATAATTGTTTTGGTAAAAAGTATATATTATGTTACAAAATATCAATTTTTTCCGAAAAATATATATTATGTTCCAAAATATAATTTTTTTGCAAAAAATATATACTAGTATGTTTCAAAATATGATATTTTCCGAAAAATAATTGTTTTGCAAAAAATATATACTATTATGTTCCAAAATATGATTTTTTTCTGAAAAATATTGTTTTTGCAAAAAATATATATTATATTTTCGGAAATAATTCATATTTTGGAAAATAATATACTCCCTCCAAAAAATAATTTTTTTGTGAAATATATATATATATATATATAATAATTTTAATTTATAATTTTTGCAAAAAATATAATTGATTTTTGAAAAATAATTTTTTAAATTGTTGATTTCACTAAACCCCCTTATACTATTGAGTGTAGTTTAGGCATTTTGACTCAAAATGTGAGGTATGAGGCATAATGATGAAATTGAATAGTATAGGGGGCAAAGTGGACACACTGGGGATTAGTTGATTAAACTGGATAGTATAGGGGGTTTATTGAAATTAACCCTTAAATTAATTCAATAAAAAGGGCATTATAGTCATTTATGAAATAATTTGAAGACAATGGGTTTTTTTTTTTAAAACTTTTGTGATAGTTTGGGAGTTTTATTGTACAAGAATAGTGCAGGGGTATTATTTGCAATATTTAACATAGTTTGGGGGGTTTCATGTCGCTTTTAAAGTTTAGGAGGGTTTCTTGAAAGAGGGAGTAAAGTTATGATCTTTTTATTTTTTGTTTTGGGAACGTACTACTATTTGGGATTGGGAACACCAACAGGCAAGAGAGTATTCAACTCTCGGAGTCCATTACCTAGGTTGCAGAAATCACGAGATTATCCAGTTGATACTGTATACACACACAGATACATATACATATATATATATATATATATACACACACATATTATAAATCAGTAATGCAACAACACAAACGAACAGTAGGACCCAAACGAAGCCATTGCTGGCGGTGAAATTCTCCGATGATGGAATCGCCTAATATGTCATTCTCTATCTCTCTCATTCAATCTTTATATATTTTCCTTCTTACATGTCTTATTTTTTCCCGAGAAAGTAAAGGAGAACGAAAAAAAAAAGACTATTGTTTATTTAAGTCGCATTTCTAAATTTGAACGAAGTTGTATTATAGTTTTAAAATTAAAAAATTGATGTGTAGTCTTGTTTTAATCTTTTCAAATTGGGTTAATTTCAGTAAACCCCCTATACTATCTAGATTAATCAACTAACCCTTTGTGTGTCCACTTTGCTCCTTATACTATTCAATTTCATCAAATTGCCCCCTCACTTCTCAAAATGTCTAAACTACCCTCAATAGTATAAGGGGGTTTAGTGAAATTAATAGTATAAGGGGGTTTAGTGAATTATTTCGGAAAAAATAATATATACTTTTTGAAAAAAAAAAAAATTTTGAAAAAAAATCATATTTTGTTCCAAAATATGAATTTTTTTTTCAAAAAATATTTTTCTTTGCGAAAAAGTATATATTATGTTCCAAAATATGATTTTTTTTTTCGAAAAATATTTTTTTTGCAAAAAAGTATATATTATGTTCCAAAATATGAATTTTTTTTTTGAAAAATATTTTTTTTGCAAAAAATACATATTATGTTCCAAAATATAATTTTTTTCTGAAAAATAATTTTTTGCGAAAAATATATAATATGTTCCAAAATATGATATTTTTTCCGAAAAATATTTTTTTTGCGAAAAACTATATATTATGTTCCAAAATATGAATTTTGTTTTCGAAAAATAATATTTTGGAACAAAAATGTATACATTATGTGCCAAAATATGAATTTTTTTTTTGAAAAATAATTTTCGGAAAAAAAATCATATTTCGGAACATAATATATATTTTTCGCAAAAAATTATTTTTCGAAAAAAAAATTCATATTTTGGAACATAATATATACTTTTTCGCAAAAAAAATAATTTTCGGAAAAAAAATAATATTTTGGAACATAATATATATTTTTCGAAAAAAAAATTCATATTTTGGAACATAATATATACTTTTTTGCAAAAAAAATATTTTTCGAAAAAAAAATTCATATTTTGGAACATAATATATACTTTTTCGCAAAAAAAATATTTTTCGAAAATATGAATTTTTTTCGAAATTTTTTTTATTTGCAAAAAATATATATTATTTTTTCCGAAATAATTCACTAAACCCCCTTATACTATTAATTTCACTAAACCCCCTTATACTATTGAGGGTAGTTTAGGTATTTTGAGAAATGAGGGGGCAATTTGATGAAATTGAATAGTATATGGGGCAAAGTGGACACACATGGGATTAGTTGATTAATCTGGATAGTATAGGGGGGTTTACTGAAATTAACCCTTTCAAATTGGAACGAAGTTCAATATAACCCCTTATTGTGATCATATTTTCATAATTGTTTCCTTTATATATATTTAGTAAAAACTCATAAGAGAAGGGGTACAAAGTATTTAATAAAAGAGGTGAAGTAAAATAATTAAGATATAATATTTTAAAGAAGCAACACGCGACATAAACAGATAAACTGACATGGATTCCAATCAAAAAGGGCAGAAAGAAAAAAAGAAAAAACTGGATAAAGTGCCAAAACCCCACTGAATTATGGCCAAATATGGAAATTATCCCCTGCACTATAATTTGTGCAATAAACTCCCTACACTATCATATTTTCTAGCAAAATGCCCAATTGTCTTGAATTCTATTTCATAAATGACCACACTTACTTTTTTATTAGATAATAGTTAATGTATTGTTCTTAACATAAATTTTAAGATGATTGATACTATTTTGAAGGCATATTCTATATGTACATTATATAAAGGTAATGAACACTAAATGATGAAAAGAGTTTATCCGAACAAGTTAGCTCAATTGAAAATTTTGGGATATTGTGGGAAAGAAAGAATTGGTCGCCCCGCTGACATAGTTTCAGTTTTATTAAGTAAGGGTCACTTTTCACTATCTATGAAAAATATTGAAATACTTGCACTTTATTGCATTATATTAGATTGTTAGTTCTTTCTTATAACTTTAAGATGTGCCATTGCTTATTTATTTATTTATTATTTTCCTTTCCAAAATTGATTTGTTGTATTGAGAGAAGAAGATTATAGTGAAAGCAGCTCTCTGAAGACTGAAATACAACTAGCATCAACTTTTTGTTGTGCATTTTCTTAATTTATGTATCTCACATGATCATATACTGTAACTAATAGCTCATTTGTGGCCCCTTCTGATAAACCAAAAAAAAACAGTTTCTTGTAAAATGTTTGTCCTTATGTTTACAGTACTCCTTGATGAATAGTTAGTCTTTACATTTTTTGTACCTACATTCTTACTAACTGAGCGAGTTATACTTGAAAACTCAATTCCGAATAAAAAACTCTTCATCGATATTTGCAGAAGATCCCTGAAAAGTTTGTTAACTCTCTGCTGGTGCCATCCTCACTGTTCCCACTGGCCACGAGTCGTGTGTGGGATTGGAGAAGGCTGGCAAGTCGCTTTGGTTTTGCGATGGTTGGCAGCAATTTATGGAACATTACTCAATCGGGTGCTTCTACTTTTTAGTCTTGGTATATAAAGCGAATTCAAGCTTTGATGTTCACATATTTGATTTGTCTGCCACCGAGAGAGAGTACCCTATAGCTAACAGCATTCGTCGTAGTCCTGAAGAACACAATAATGGAAACCAATGTCAGTTATTTGATGAGGATGAAATAAAAGACGATGATTCTGTTGAAATCTTGGGGTCCTTGGGTTTTGTTGGATCTTCATCTAAACGTAGACCGGGGCTTGACAAAAAGGGTAAAGGCACAACTTTGGGGGAGAGCTCAATACCCACTCGTCGATATCTAACAAGAAGCAAAAGGAAAGAGATATTGAACTTGAATGAAGTGAAAGGAAGAAGATCAAGCACAAGAGAAATGTCAAAACGCGAAATGCCAAGTTGTCATGCTTCTTTGTTGGCTAAATCGAAAAAAAGGAACCAGCATGCGACTAAAGATGTTGAGAATTTACAAGCACTGAATGCTAGTGAACTTAATGTTAAAATAGAAAAAATTGATGTGGAGGTGCAGCATCCAACAAAAAGGGCAAAAAGTTCGCAAATGGCCAGTTGTAAGCAAGGGCTGGACAGCATTTGTAAAGGACAATAGTTTGATGGAAGGAGATATTTGTGTTTTTGAGCTGATCAATGTCAAGGATATTGTGCTAAATGTTTCCATATTTCGCGCAGGGGAAGCAGATCAACCCTCTGGAGTGACACCCATTTGATTAGAACGTCGAAAATTTGGTATTTTGGTGTAGTTAAGGTACTTCTATCTAAGCAGCTCTATATCCCTAGTAGTTTTGTTTATTTTGGTTCCATTTTGCGGATTCAGTAAACTTCAGATGTATGTATAACTGTTTTTATTTATTGGGGCTATGAAGTGGCGTAGTTCATACAACTGATCACCATAAGCTGTAATCTAACTTTAGCATGTCTCATGATTTGGAATGAGTTGAGCGTATTGTACTTGGTCCAAGCAGTTACTTCTGTTGCAATTCTGGAATGCTTGTTTTATGCTGTCTCTTGTGACAATTACCCTCTCGTTCCTCATGTACACGACAATTACGCACTCGTTTCACATGTTCCTCATGTATATTCGTTCCCCAAAATTCTTTTCCAATGAATTCTAATGACATTTGAATTTGTTGTTTTCAAATATGTGAGATGAGAACCTTCTTTATTGTCATTTTGAGTACATTGAGTGATGGCATATTTGTTATGGTCAAGATTTATAACATTCTTCTGATTATTGAAACTTTAATGTGTTTTTTCATTAAGCACATAGGTATTCCTTTATTATTATGATTTTGAGTCTTTTTGGATAAATATTTCTGGTGATTATTCTTTAATTTGTGCTGGGTATATATGATTGAATGTGTTTATACACATCAAAGCAACTAAGGCTGTGTTGTGCCCAGATGTCCAGGTGGATACGTTTTGACGCAAAAGCTTATGCTAATAAGTAAAGCTAACATCCACCCATCTATATATCTATTTACTTTCCCATCCAGATTCGATGTGGGACAAATGAACACCCCTAACACTACACCACTTGATATGGTTATTCGAATGAAATGGTTTTGAAACTATTTAATTTGGTCAAGGCCTTGTGTTTTGGGTTATTTTGATTTCTAGAAATCAGCATCTCTTGGACAAAAGAGTTATTTCTATATTGACTGTCCGCACATGTTGAGCTCAATAATCCATGTTCACATCCGGTTGATATGAAGTTTAACTTAAAGCTTTAAAACATTTTGTGGGTCTACTGGACAAGATTTGAACAAAGTGTTTTAATTATTGGGTTAATTTTATTTACACCCTGAAATTTATCAATAGTTCAATCAGATTCCTTCAAATTTGCATAAATTCAGATCCCTTGTCCGCGTTATATTACCCTTTTTATATATAGGAATAACACTATTCAAACTACGTTATTATAAAATTACCTAACCCTAAAACCAAACACCCAACCCAATCGCCTGGACGCCGACGAGGCCGTTGTTGGAGGTTTGCGCGGGCGATTTTGACGCCGTTGATGAAGATTCCGGAGGAGTTTGTGATCGGCGTTGATGGTGATGCAGTACTCGGGGGCTACCTTTTCGATCTTGGAGGCGAAGGCTAACGTGCGCAGGAGGTGCAAGGGGTTGAGGTCGGGGATGGTGTGTTCTTAGAGGAAGAGGGGGTCGGAGCAGGAAGGGCAGGTGAGGAAGGAGGAGTCGGTTGGCGCGAAAACAATGGCAGGGATTCGATAGGTGGTTGCGGTGGAGAGGGAGGCAGTGGTGGCGGGCCGTGCTTGGAAGCCGAAATTATAATATATTAAAAAATATAAATTTATGATAAATTTATGATAATAAAGTGTTTTTATATTTTATTTAAATATTAAAAATATAAATTTGTATGTTTGAATATTAAGTTGTTATATTTTTATTACTAAATATTCTTTTATATTATTGTTATTTAGGAATTTAGGTGTATGATTTCAATGCTTGTACAATAATAATAAGCGTTTGGTTGCGCGGATTTATAATTGAATTGAAATTGCATTGGAATTGGAATTTCATGATATTTTAATTCCACAAATGCAATTTCAAATATATTGTTTGGACAGTCTTGGTATTCAAGTGTAATTGAATTTCAATCACAAACTCAATTTGAATGTAAAACCTAATTTAAATGTAAAAGATCATAAATTTGGAATTAAATTAGATAATATAAATATATATAAAAGTATAAGTATATAAATATATGTATATATATATATATATGCGTGTGTATATATGTGCATGTGTGTGTATATGTATGAATGTATGTGGATGTGCATATGTATATGCGTGTGTATATGTGGCTATATATTTGTGTGTATGCATGTGTATTTATATTTGTATATATATGGATATAATGTATATATAGGAGTATGAATATATATATGTATATATATATATACATAGTGTTGGCCACATATTGACTCCTAGAAGGGGGGGGGGGGGGGGGGGGGGGTGAATAGGGTCAATGTCACGCCCCAAATTTCCAAAGACTCCCGAACCGGGACATTCGAGGAATCCGGGGTCGTGATACATAAAATGAGCGACAAACTAAGAATATCAATACCATAAATCGAATGGAATATTATTAACAATAATAATTCCATGCACAACAAAGCGGAAGTTAAACCAAATGATATACAAGGCACATCTAGATGTTGAAAGAAGACATCTCTACAAAGATGTAACGATACCAAATACAATGAAGGGATGCGCCAACAGACTGGCTCCCAAGAAATACAACAACAACGGTCCCAATACAGGGGACAAACAAATGAAACAAAGATGGAACAACACTAATACTAACGTCCCAAATCCTGCAATAGCATCAGTGTCACGAGCCATCCTGTACTCCAAGCTGCCTGTAGCCGAAACATTACCTGCAAACTGGTGTAGACCACCAGGGCAAGCCAATGCCGGGGTGAGCTCATTGAGCCCCGTAGAAAAAAGGGAATCCTAATCGTCACATCCTCCGACTGTACAAACCTAGTGTGAACCAACCCGTGTACATGCATCTACCCTAGGTTGGTCAATCGTCCCACATGGCAATCACACCAATACGAGACCCCTGAAACAAATCCCTATAGTCCCCTACCATGCATCATCAAGACAACTAACACATAATGAATCCATAATATCACATCATATGGCAAACGCACATATATATATATACATAGAGACAACAAATAAGTACAAGTCAGGTAGTTCTAACCTCACGAAAGAACCCTATGACTAGTACTCACCAATCCAACACTAATATTCTACACTACTCACATAAACGTACACCAAGTACACAATACCCTAGCGTAACATAACCAATCACTCTAGGGCCATAACAATAATCATAGGATCCAAATGAACTTCGATCACCACGATGGCCATAAGAACGAACATCCATAACCAGTACTAAGGAAACTCTCAAGTCCTTACGTACCCACAAAATCATTGTCAATGCATATATACACAATACACATATAACACCTCAATCTCTTCACAAAGGCGAACCACTCTCGCCTCAATATCACTACTGATGCCATAACATCAATCTCATGATACCATCCACAAATGGATCAGTTCAATCACTAACGTCCTCACTATGAACAAGCAAGGATAGCTACTCAACCATGAATGGTACGTGTACACTACCCTTAAGAATGGCCACACAAGACCATGACATCAAGCAAGGGATGAAACTCCAATGTTAACCAAAAGAATAGCCGGAACATCTCGTCAACATGGAGGGACATTCACCCGTGATGAGGAAAACCACCAATATGTATGTGCACTAAGACACATACATCATAATCGAAACTCGGAATGAAAGAAGGTATGAAACACACATACCGAGAAAATACACTCTCAAGTCAACTGAACAACCATAACTCAAGGATTCCTATGATGCCCCGAGGACGAAGAAGGAAAAGTGACGTGTTGGAACCATGGAACCTAACGTCCATTTCCAGCCCCAAGGATCATATGATGATACAAAGGAGTGACTCATCATCACGCCACGACCAACACTCAAGAAAGGTGGATCTAAGCCGATCCTTCAACCTAACAAAACTCATTCCTAAAGACCACTAATCAATGCCTCAAGCATAGTAGGAGAAGTGGTGAAGCACAAGGGAGAGAACAGAAAGAAGCAACAAGAAATACTTAAGTAGGTGCCACCGAGTTATACTTCGAGTACTCGGTGGTGGAAGCTTCGAGTACTTGGTGGCTCTTCTACCGAGTACTCGGTAGCCTTAGAAATGCTCAAAACTCTCTAGCTAAAAAAGAGGCTAGCGCGTAAGTGCGCGCACTTATGCACTCACCGAGTACTCGGTGGCCCACAGAATGTTAAGTCAATGAATGAACCCAAAAAGCTCCGAAATGAAACCGGACAACTCCGGGCCAAATCCGAACACACCGAAACATCTACAACACCATGCGGAGTGACTCAACATCTCATATGAACCATGTGGAACGAAGAATGAAGAATGAAGAATGAAGTAAAACAAATGACAACACTTCAACAAAAATGGTAAATACGATCCCAGACTCTATCCCCAACCAGGAACTCAATTCAACTCTTAACGAACGACTCATCACAACCACCTACAACGGCTAAGTTGACAACTCCAAGAACACTCATATTTTTAGGATGTGAAAAAGGAAACTCTAGTAGCCAAAACTATGGGACAACTAGGTTCAATCAAAACCTCATCCAATCCATTCAAGCCTCAATTCACACTTAACATCACTTCTCTTAGATTACTAACGGAATCAAGAGACAGTTATCACACGAGTGACTAGGATCAATCCTCACCTCACCTAATCAACTCAAAATCTCAAAGTATAATAAACGATACATTCCTCAAATGCAAAAGAAGTATCAAATGACCATCACTACATAGCCAACCAAAATCCCCAAACTATCAAGGATCGTACACCCTTCAAAGGTGCAAAAACACCAAGTGGTCAATACCCCACTACCAACCAAGGTTACAAAGCGATCACCCGCTTCTCTAAGGTCTCATTTCACAATCGACCCTATAATCCACTATTGACTTTACTTATCACAAGAAATCCGTTAAACCAACTCATAACCCCACCTAAGGACATATAATCACATACAACAAGTATAAATATTCATCTCATATTATACTTCAAAACAAGCATGCAAATCATATTCTCGAATTATTCAATTCCACTTGAGCATTTTAATAACATATGAATTATATCGCAAAATTCACATTAAACATGCTCCTCAATCACATTGAATAATATCATGATATATATGTCAAATGGAATCACATAAATGTTACGCAAATGCAATGTGACTCAACACCACCTGTGGTACACACACGACCACACACCCTACTCCAAGGGTCAACGGATCCAGAATCTCTACCATTCACTCCTTGCTCGCGAAGGAATGTAGAGTGCGCACCTATTATTCCCAAGTGATTTTTCTCTCTTTCACTTTCAACAAGGAATATCAGTTGCACGAGACGACCCACGACTTAAGATCCAGAGATCAAATGCACGAGACGACCCGTGACTTTGAGAATGGGATGACCCACCCTATATCAACAATTTTTGGCTTTTTAGTTCCGTAGGTGGGGGACACCTCCTGAGCAGTTGTTGCGATAATCCGACATAAAACTACTTACCCATGGTTACACGACTGGGTGTAGCCCAACACCAATTGAGTTTTCAATACCAAAGGTGAACCCATGCACTATGTCCTCAATGACCCATGCATAAACATAAATATGTATCACATCATATTTATAACCAACATTCCCAAAATGTCAACACGAATGCTTTTCATTATTCAGCATGCTTTTAAATTTTATTTAAAGCAAAAATCAACAAGTATGCTTTCTCATGCACCATTCATGACCCCAAATCATCAAGTTATCCTTTTATACACAAAGATAACTTTTTCATTCACTTAACATGCTTTTATCTCAATTAAAGCATTTATCTCACAAGGATACATTATTATGCACAAATAATGTTCCAAATCATCAAGTTACAATTCACAAAGATAACTTTACCTTTCATTTAATATGCTTATATCTTAATTAAAGAATTTAATCAACACATTAACTCATTTTCATGCATAAGTTTAATGTTCAATATAGAATCCTCAAAATTCTCAAGAATGGGGAAACTAGAACAACAGTCCAAGTTCCACATATCAATTCACTAACCAAGGTAGCTAGCCTACTTACGCTATCAAGGATACACTACTAACACCCGAAATCCTATATGTATACTTGCACTTATACATATACACCTCAATACTCATATTTATATATATATGCATACAAGTATATTTTCATCCCAAAAGTCCACAACTCATAACCCATCTAGCATACATCATATACCTAATTCAAGGATGACATAAACATGGATTATAGCACATAAACACATACAACCCTAATTTCATATTTCTCAAGTATACACTTGGCAAAAATTATATTTAGGGTTATAAAGTCCGGAAACAAAATCGCACACTCACGAATCAAAGAACGAGAGATTAGAGATGCTTTCCCCTACCTCAAATGAAGAACAAGCCAACCTCCAAACAAGGCCTATGAAACCCTAGCTTTCACCCGAAATCGAAACCGAATAAACCAATCGATGAAAAGCTCCGCTATAGCCTCCCAAGAATGAATCAAGACTCAAACCACAATAAAAAAAAAGAATCAACATATCGTTTGACAAGAAAACCCAAAACTAGGGTTTAAGAATAAAACTCACAAAGAGAGAAAACCACTTACCAATCCACGGCTCAAATCGAAGGCAAGACTACCCCAACCAAATTCTGTGTGGAAACCATAACCAAAATCCATGCCCAAATAGAGGAAATAGGCAAAGATAGAAGGAAAAGCCAAGTGAGAGAGAGTAGATTGAGTTTGGAGAAGAAGAGAAAAAATTGAAATGTTTTAGATCAACATCTCCTTATATAGGCAATATATGAAATCTGCTGAGTTGTACCTCGAGTACTCGATAGAACAGTTACCGAGTACTCGGTAAACAATATACTGAGTTGTACACTGAGTATTTGGTAGACCTGAAACATCAATTGCAAGAAAAGGCTCCAAGGCCCCAAGATGACACCAGAAAACTCCGTAACAATTCGGGACACATCCAAACACTCCAAAACACATAGGAAGACTCTCATACTTCTTCAAAAACCCACACACAAGTGAAATACCGAGAATACCCCTCACTCCCAAAAGTTCCAAAAATAAAAATAAACACATAATCACATAAGTGCTACTCCGAAACGTCTACAATAAACTAAGTAACACGTTCAAGCACGGAACACGATCGCTGAAGCATCAACAAGAAAACTTCACAATGAACCCACGTAGTCGTTGGCGACATTCAAATCCATGAAATTGAAACGAAATACCACGAACTCATCTTGCTAAGTCCAAAACTCAAACGTGAAAAATTTACACGTACTAAGAATACACGAGACGTCATGAATAAGTGATGTCAAAAAATGTTAACACTTGAAAAAGAATTCCAGAAAAGAGAAAGGAAAACGCGGGGCGTTACAATCAATGACAAACTTTGATACTTTTTCGGTTTGACTTTATATTGACAAAGATGGACATCATAGAACTCTAGTCAAACTCTTATAAGATAAATGATCTCTTAAGTGATTATCTCATTTCATTCTTTGAATCATGCATTAGTGATTTACATAATTAAATACATGTATCATTGATTCAAGTAAAGGTGAATTGTTCCATTAACCAATTATAAAATTCGACCAAACATGTTGAAGCACTTATCTCATAATGAGAATACATGCATTATGGATTCAAGTAGAAAATAAAATAATTCAAGCACCAAGTGAATATGCTATTCAACTAAACATGTAAGACATTTTTCTCATATATAGACTTAATGTATAAAGTGTTATTTTTCTCATGAAAATATCTTTCTAGAGTTTTTTACCAAGTAATGAAAGATTAAAAGTATACAAAAACTCTTAAAGGAAAGATTGTATTGAATAATCATTTTATCAAACACTTGGTGTGCATATAGACGTTTTAACGCTTTGGTTTTTTGAAGAGACATTTCATTAAACACTTGGTGTGCAACAAGATTTAGCAAGATAAATGATATTGTGGTTTATCCTATAAGTCAATCATGTTCACAATCTAATAAACTATTTAAACCAAACATTTTCTCATCCTCCTTATGAATATGTAAATGCAAGCAATTTCATAGCATGACATAGATATGGAGTTCAAGATATATAAATTGAATATAAAGTAAAGAGTTTAAGGGATTGAGAAAATGCAAACCAAATACACCGAGATTTTACATGGTTCAACCAAATCTTTGGTCTACGTCCATGCCTTGAGAAAATCTCTCAAGGATTCCACTATCGTGTTTTTCTTGCGGGTGAAAAGCAAATCCTTACATACTCCTTCTTGTGGGTGAAGAGACAACCTTGCTCACTCTTGCTTCCGGGTGAAGAGCCGACCTTTACTCACTCTTGCGGGTGGAGAGCCAACCTAATCCTCTCTTTTTAAGGTAGAGAGAAACCTTTAAAAAGCTTTAACAAGATAATCCCATGCCAAGATACCTTCTTGACTTTCACTCTCAAATGAATAAGAATTGAATTTGAGTGGTACAACATTATCTCTCGATAGATCGATATAGAAATTCAAAGATCACTTCCTCACAAACTTGGAGTTATAAATAAAATACTCAAATGAAAAGTTCAACTCAAGTACGGAAATATGAATCACAAGAAGATGATATGAATAATGCTCATAGTGTAATTCCTATAGGAGTGTTTTCTACCCAGAAATGAATTCAACATTGAGGCATAAATGGTAGATTTCAATCACACTCCTATCTTTCTCTTCTCTCACCCTTTTTGGCTCATATATGGCATATATATACAGTGGAAATCAAATATAGCCATTTGAGGGTGTTTGGATAATTTCACATTGAAAAACTAGTCGTTGGAAGCCATTCAAGGCAAATTAGTCGACTAAAAATAGCTATGAGTCGGCTAAAAATCACCCATCAATCTGCTAACAAATAGAGACCAAAAACTAAAAATGTTTTTTGGTCATATCAGTTGACTGATGGGACAATCATTCAGCTAATAGAACCGTCAGTTGGCTGAAAAAACACATCAGTCGACTGATAGTTCAATTCAGTTTTGTTTTGTTCAGTTCCAATGTTTTGGTCATAATTCATTCTACGTAGCTCAGATTGAGGCATTATTTAGCTTGTTGGAAATATGACTTCAATCTCTTGATTTTAGGCTTTTGAATCACCACATTTGACTCATTTGTAAGTGATTTATGGTCGTTTGAATGTGACGGTTTATTTCAATCTTTTAAACCACATGACGGTTTTTCGGAAAATCTTTGGGGATCTTTCCGAAATGACTTAGAAACACTCCTAGGATATTTCATATACTTATTAAGGTCCTTGACATTCCTAAACTCAATATTGAGATCATAAAATAATATTTTAATGGGTTAATTTCATTTACACCCCTGAGGTATGTTTTTATTTCAATCACACCCCTTCAGGTTTGAATATCTACATTTACATCCCTCATGGTATGCAATGTCTAAAATATGCTTGATCCAAACACCCCTTAAATCAATTTAATCCTAGAATAGTGTTAACCCTATATTCAAACCCTAAATCCTATATCCAAACACTCCCCACCCCACCACCACCACCACCACTACCGTCGCCACCGCCCCACCACACCGCCACCACCCTGCCACGCCACCCCACCCTGCCGCCACCACAACCCACCCCCAAACTCCACCCCTTGCGCCACCACAGGCCACCGCTGGCTCTACCCCATCCCGCCCCGCCGCCGCCACCACCAAACCCCCACCCTGACCCCACCACCACCCCCGACACACACACACACACCTGCACATACATACCTGCGCGCACACACACATGCATATATATATATATATATATAACACAAATATGCAGTTTTTATTTTTAATATTTCAGCTTCAATTTTTTAAAAGTTTTTATATTTCAGCTTTTATTTTTTAGTTTTAATTTCAATAAATATATCATAATTTAAATAATATTAAAGATGTGAAATTCACTTTGACACCTGCACACACAAACCTTGCCTCATTTTTTTTTCCAAAATTTAGATATAGTTTTAAATATATATATTTTTTGAATTTATATTTTTTCTATTTTTATATATTTATTTCGAATTTTATATACTTTTTAAAAAAATTATATGTTTTTTCGAATTTATATATTTTTTATGAATTTTATATATTTGTTTCAAATTTTATATGTGTTTTTGAATTTTATATTTATTTTTGCATTTTATAATATGTTTTGAAATTTTAATATATATTTTTTCAAATTTAATATATATTTTTAATTTTATATATTTGTTTCAAATTGTTTATATTTTTTGCGAATTTTATATTTATTTTGGAAATTTAATATATATATATATATATTAATTTTATATGTTTTTTTTTTGAATTTTATATATTTGTTTCAAATTTTATATGTTTATTTTAATTTATATATATATTTTAATTTTATATTTATTTTGAATTTGATAATGTTTTTCAAATTTTAATATATACATTTTTGAATTATATATATATTTTTAAAAATTAATAAAAATTAAATTATTAAATTATTGGAGGGGGTCAAATTGATAAAATAATATATCCTTGTTTCAAAACACACTAGGTTATCCCATTGAGCGTAATTTAGGTATTTAAAAAAAAATTAGGGTGATGTATTCGTTAAGGGGGTGTAAATGATGAGAATCTCAAACCTGAGGAGGTGTAAAGGAAATTAACCCTATTTTAATTTAAACAAATTCTCAATATTTAACAAAAGTTTTTCATGATTGAAACAATTTTGTTCAAAGCCTTAATATACATCTAGAATCTATTTCAAGTGAAATAGTTTATGGTTCTAGGACAAATCTTTGTTGAGTTCTTCCATAGCTTATGAAAGCTTGAACTAACTCAACTTTAGCAAATACTATATGTGTTAACTTCAAGAAACCCCCTTATGCTATTCAATTTAATCAACTAACCCCTACTGTGTCCACTTTGCCCCCTATACTATCCAATTTCATCACTATGCCCCCTTCTCCTCATATTTTGAGTAAAAATGTCTAAACTACCCTCCCTTAATAGTATAAGGGGGTTTAGTGAAATCAACCCTTAAAAAAATTAATTTTCAAAAATAAATAATATTTTTCATAAAAACTATAAATTTCAAAATATATATATATATATTTCGGAAAATATGATTTTTTACGAAAAATATATATTATGTTCCAAAATATGATTTTTTTTGCGAAAAAGTATATATTATGTTCCAAACTATGAATTTTTTTCCGAAAAATATATATTATGTTCCAAATTATGATTTTTTCCGAAAAATATTTTTTTGCGTAAAAGTATATATTATGTTTCAAAATATAATTTTTTTTTTTCCGAAAAATAATTTTTTTATAAAATATATATTATGTTCCTGTAAAGGGGGATTCGCGTTGATTTAAATCCGCGAATCCAAAGGGTACAAAAAGGGAAAGATGGAAAAGGGCAACAGGGGGAGTCGCAGATTATAGTCCGCGAATCCAGGGTATCTCTAGATGAGATCAGACACGCGATAAACACTCTATAAAGAGGTGATCGTTGAGGATTGACAAAAGGGGTCATAGCCAAAAGTCAATCCTTCGCGACCCTATGAGCTTATCGCGTAGGGATTGTTATTTTGACTGTCCTAGGGAAATGATTCGGGACGGTGAATAGTGGGTCGCGACCTTATTCATCAAAATCACTCAAAGTAAAGTACCTAGAATGAGTCAAGTAACGCTCAGGGTCATGTAAATGGAAAATGTGCATAAAAGAACAAAACCCCAGGAAAATTATGACAAACAAATAAAGGAATCCGCATATCAGTAATGTAATTGATCACGGATTGGTATTGTCGCGGATTGAGCATCGCGACTTGGATTATATTATGGAGGCTAAACCGCGGATCTACTTCGCGGATAGACATGATGACGTGGCAATGGTTTATGAATAAACCCACGCCTATAAATAGAGGATCAATGATTGTACATGACAGTTTTCCTGGCCCATACAAAGGTGGATCTCGACAAGACCAACTCCAGATAGCCCGAGATAATTATCATGAATGATGGTCCGGACCCTGTACCGGACCGACACATCCCGAGATCCCATTCTGTAACCCGACCCGAAGAACATGAAGCAACTCGAAGATTCTAGAATAAACTTGTAGCTCAAAGTAGCGTTATAAATGTGGAAAAAGTAGCTGACGTGTAAAGTGTGGAAAAAATCCAAAATAGAAAATGTTTCCCTAATGGGCCAAAAGCCCATAGGGAAAATGTATATAAGTCAATGAAGAATAATGAGAGAAGGGATCTTTTTGTGTTGTGAAAATTTTGTATTTACACAATGGCGCCGTCTGTGGGAACTTAGGTCATTTCCGCCGACCATCTTCCCACCTCAAAAAGCTAAGCTAAACCCAGATATAACCACCAAAACTTCAGCAACATCCTCTCGTTCCAGATATAGCCATGCCAGTGACTAGATCCCATTCAGAGGCACTGATCCCCGGCGACCGACAACCGAGTGCTCTGCCGACGATTGAGCATCTCCTACGACAGCTCGAGGCAGCCGAAAAACGTAGCCAAGCCGCCGAGACAAGGAGCCTGGCGGCGGAAAGAAGAAGCGATGAGTTATTAGCAAGGATGAATCGAGCAGCTATCCCACCGGCAGTTCCGGATCAATCACAGATCCATGAGCAAGCCGAGCCACAGGAGGAACACGACGAGACCTCTCACCGGCTAGGCAAGGCCCCGACCACCGGTGACGTTCCCGTCACCGATGAGCCTCTGACGTCACAGAAGCTCCAAGAGATGATGGCGGAGTTTCAGAAGAAAGTCATGAGGGATCTGAGGGCCCGATCCACCGACGACCAGGCCCTCCAGGCCTCTGCCGACTCCGTTCAGTCACCGTTCACTCTCGAAATCACCAGGGAACCGTTCCCTAAGAAGATCGTCATGCCCAGATTCATTCCCTATGATGGAACAAAGGATCCCGAAGAGCATATTTACCAGATCCATCAAAAAATGACCATGTATGCTGACAACGAAGCCCTGCTCTGCAAAGTCTTCCCAACCAGTCTCATCGACGCGCCACTCCTCTGGTTCAGGAAGCAGCCGCCGAGATCTATTGGCAGTTGGCAGCAATTGTCCGACCTCTTTGTTGCCCAGTATTTCGGGAACAAGAGGCAAAAGAAAACCATCTCGAGCCTCTTCACCATGACACAAGAAAAAGGCGAGTCTCTAAAGAGCTTCCTGTCCAGATTCAACGTCGATTCGTCCTCCATCGACAACTGAGACCAACACTCAGCCGTGGAGGCCTTCAGAATGGCATTAATCCCGGGGACCAAGTTCCATCAATCACTTGTGAAGCGGCCTCCCTCGGGAATTGGAGAACTCAATTCTAGGGCTCAGGGCCATTTGAGGATCGAAGAAGAGGAAGCAACTTGACAGAAAAGAGCGGCGTTGATCAATGTGGAGGTCAGGTCGAGGGATAAGGTTTCGGATACATCCCGACATCCGAATAGTCACAAGCGCTCAAATCCCACGATCCCATCTGCACCTCAATTTCCTCCACATCCCGAGAGACGTACCAGATTCGAAGAGAAGATCACCCCGTTGAAAGTGACCCTTGCAAAGCTCTTCCAGGAAAACAAAGCCAGAGGGATCTTCCAGACTCCTCCCCCAATCAGACAACCCCTGGACCAGAGAGATAGATCAAAACACTGCGCCTTACACAGTGATTTTGGCCATACAACAAATGAATGCAGGAACCTGAGACGCCAGGTCGAGATGATAATAGCCCGAGGGGAGCTAAAGGACTATATTCAGCGGGATGTCCCGAGAGTCCATCAACCCGCACAGAACAACCCACTGAATCAGGCTTCAGCTCATCCGGTCAGAATCATCAACATGATCCATGGAGGTCCTGACTCGCGTAGTGCCGAAGGGTCAAGACGATCACAAATGAGGAGGGCGCATCACGTCAGCAGGATAGCCGGGGTAAACGAAGTTCATCACCGAACGGGGTAGTCTCATATACTTTTCTCCTAGGATGACCTCCGGGATATCCAGGTCCCACACGACGACCCATTAGTTATCTCTCTAATGGTCTCGGGATGCTTTGTCCGGAGGGTCATGATTGATCCTGGGAGCAGTGCAAATATCATGACCAAGTGGGCTTTCGATAAATTGGAGATCGACCCGAGGGAGATCATGACGGCCAGAAATCCAATTGCCGGGTTCGACGGGAAGCAAGTCGAATCCCTCGGGGAGATCAGCCTGCCCGTGTCAGCAACATAAAGGACTCTGACAGAGACCTTCGTAGTAGTAAACGTGAAGCCCTCTTACAATCTGCTTATGGGTAGAGGATGGATTCACAGGATGCAAGGCGTTCCCTCGACCCTCCATCAGATGATGAGGTGCATCGGGCCGAATGGTCTCGACATAATTGACATCAGAGGAGATCAAGTAGCTGCCAAGCAATGTTATACCATCACTATCAAAGAAATGAAAGGTAATCCCGATCGGAAGAGGTCCCGGGAAGGGGATCAAGACATCGACTCGCAACCCAAATAGCAATTACAGGACGAGGAGTCGGGTTCCTCAATCATCATAGAGCCTCTGCAACCGGTTTCTGTGTTGCCGAGCCAACCCGACAAGGTTACCTACGCAGGTACAAAGCTCACCACTTGTGAATTAAATGAACTGACAGCTTTCTTACAGGATAATCATGATGTCTTCGCATGGGAGCATACTGATATGCCCGGCATCGACCCCTCGATAGCCCGACATACATTACATGTCGATCCAAATATCCGACCCGTCCGACAGAAACAGAGGCGAATGGGAAGCCAAAGGAACCAGATCATAGCAGACGAAGTGTCGAAATTACTTGAAGCCGGCTTCATCAGGGAGGTTCAGTATCCCGAGTGGTTAGCCAATGTGGTGGTGGTGCAGAAAAAGAACGGGAAATGGCGAGTCTGCGTCGACTTCACCGACCTAAACAAAGCTTGTCCGAAAGACAGCTTCCCCCTGCCCAAAATAGACCAAATGGTCGATGCTACCGCAGGCTACGATAGGCTGACCTTCCTGGACGCTTACTCGGGATAAAACCAAATCCCAATGGACCCGATAGATGAAGAAAAGACCTCATTCATTAACGAGACAGGTACATATTGTTTTAAGGTTATGCCTTTCGGACTAAAGAATGCAGGAGCTACGTTTCAAAGACTGGTGAACAAGATATTTAAAGGAATGATGGGCACAGTGGTAGAGGCTTACATTGATGATACAGTTGTGAAGAGCAGAGCTAAAACTGACCATTTAGAACATCTCCGGAAAGTATTTGATGCCTTGAGGAAACATGGGATGAAGCTCAATCCAGCCAAGTGCTCCTTCGGGGTATCATCAGGGCAATTCTTGGGACACATAGTCGACCAATCAGGAATACAGGCTAGCCCGACACAAGTGAAGGCTCTGCTCGAGACGAGAGAACCAACCACACACAAAGAAGTCCAAATCCTGACAGGAAGGGTTGTAGCCTTAAGCAGGTTCATCGCAAGGCTGACCGACCGATGCCGACCCATCTTCCAGGCTATCAGAGCCAGAAAGGGAGAAGTGTGGGGGCCCGAGCAGACTAAAGCCCTATCCCGATTAAAAGAATACATGCTCAAGCCTCCCATTCTTACGACACCCGAACCCGATGATGTACTACTCTTGTATCTGGCGGTATCATCGGTATCAACCAGCGCCGTGCTCATCAAAGAGGACAGGAACCTCCAAATGCCCATCTTCTATACCAGTAAAGCCCTGGCTGATCCCGAGACATGGTATACCAAGCAAGAAAAGTTGGTTTTATCCTTGGTCAATGCCAAACGACGTCTTAGACACTACTTTGAGGCCCACCAGATCATCGTCCCCACTTCTACTCCTATTCGGGTACTTATGGCGAAGCCCGACCTTTCCGGAAGGATCTCCAAGTGGGCCATTGAGCTAGGGATTTATGATATAACTTACGTTCCCAGGATCTCGATCAAAGGTCAGGCCGTGGCTGATTTTCTATTAGAATGGGAGACCGACGAAGCAGATCAACCCGTTGAGTTAGAAACATGGAAACTATTCGTGGACGGATCGGTAAGCGCCAATGGAGCGGGCGTCGGGCTGGAAATCCATACTCCCGATGGGACTAAACTGCAAGCCTCGATGCAGTTGCAATTCCCGGCCACTAACAATGAGGCGGAGTATGAGGCAATCATATCGGGCCTGAGAATGGCCAAAAGCCTGCAAATACAATCCCTATCCGTATACAGTGACTCCCAGCTAATAATTAGACAAATAACCGGTGAGTACGAAACCAGAGATCCCAAAATGGAGTGTTACAGAGAACTGGTGCTCGAGGAGTCCGAAGGTTTTCAAAAGTTAACATTTAGCCAAATCCCTCGGGAAGAGAATACCTCGGCCGACCATTTGGCTAATCAGGCGTCTGCTGCTGGTGAAGATATGACCAGGGTTGTACTGACCGAATTCATCGTTACCCCAAGTATTCAGAGTCCCGACGATCTGGTATGCCTAGTACCCCAAGAGCCTAGCTGGATGGATCCCATAATCAATTACCTCAAGGCCGGGACGCTCCCAATTGATAAGGCGGAGGCCAGAAAAATTAGAATGAAGTCAGCCCGGTACTCGATCATCCAGGGACAGCTCTACAGAAGATCTTTTTCTGGTCCGTATTTGAGATGCTTCACCCCCTCAGAGGCAGAGATTGTGATGCAAGAGATACACGCTGGGGCTTGTGGAAATCACTCGGGTGCCCGATCTCTCGTCCATAAAATCCTATCCCAAGGTTACTTTTGGCCCTATCTGTCCAAGGATATAGAGGAATATGTGCGTAAATGCAAAGCATGTCAGATGCACGGTGACGCTATACATATCAGATGCACGGTGTCGCTATACTCCAACCACCAGAGTTCTTAAACCCGACAATCGTTCCGCATCCTTTTGCCCGATGGGGAATGGATATAGTCGGACCTCTCCCAAAAGCCACTGGCTCGAAGACCCACGTGCTCCTTGCAACCAACTATTTCACCAAATGGGTTGAGGCCGAAGCCTATCCCTCTATAAAGGGCAGCCACGTGGTGAAATTCATATGGAGTCACATCATCTAACGGTTCGGGGTACCAAGGACAATCATGATGGACAACGACACAAATTTAGACTGTGAACCGGTCAGGTCATTTCTGATCGAGCACGGGGTTAACCAGAACACCTCCTCGGTGGGGTACCCTCAAGCCAATGGGCAAGCAGAAAGGACCAACCGTTCGATCTTTAGCACCCTTGCAAAGAAACTCGAGAAGGCAAAAGGAGCGTGGTTGGACAAATTACCAGAGGTATTATGGTCATATAGAACGACGCCCCAGCAACTGACCGGTGAAACACCCTTTGCCATGGCATATGGGTCAGAAGCTGTAATCCCGACCGAATATGCCGTCCCGACATTGAGGTCGCTGGCCTGGGACGAAAGATCAAACAATCAACGCTTATCTCACGAGCTTGACCTGGTGGAAGAAAGGCGAGATATTGCCGGGATAAGGCTGACAGCTTATCAACAACGGGTCAGGAGTCATTTCAACAAGAGAGTAAAAAGAAGGGGATTCCAAGTCGGGGACATGGTCCTCAGGAGGAACATAGGACACGTGGGAAAACTCCAAGAACCATGGGAAGGGCCCTACACTGTCACCGAGGTAATAGGTCGGGGGGCCTACAGACTGCTCAGGAACTCGGATAACAGAAGGGAACCAAACACACAGAATGCATCCCGACTAAAGAGGTATTACCTATAGAAATATTTTGTTTTCGACCGTTGTAAGGAGAGGCCACTAGAGCCAAAAGGATTGCAATGAAAGTTCAATTTTTCCCGAAAGTCAAAATCATCTCCAATTATCAGTTTTAAAACCTAAGTGTTGAATCCTCTCCATGGGCCCAAAGTGCCTGAGAGATCTTCACAGACCCACCAGTGGTCAGGTTTTCCAATTATCAGTTTTAAAACCTAAGTGTTGAATCCTCTCCATGGGCCCAAAGTCCCCGAGAGATCTTCACAGACCCACCAGTGGTCAGGTTTTCCAAAGTATCAGTTTTAAAACCTAAAGTGTTGGATCTTCTCCATGGGCCCAAAGTGCCCGGGAAACCTTCATAGATCCACCAGAGATCCCAAAGTGCCCGACTGTTATTGTCTGGTGTTATTGTTAGTCTTAACAAGTTACAATTCAATATCCCAATTTTTATTAAATGGAGTGCTGGATCATGCATATCCCCAACAAAGTTTAAATAAATAAACTCATTCGTATTGAAAAAGGCCCCAGTGGCCAAGGCTGATACAATAGAGCTGTGATAAGTTGTTACAAACAAAATAAGAGAAAAACGGAGGGATAGCCCTACTCCACCACAGGAGGATCCCCATTACCACCTAAGGCTTTGGTCCCGAGGGACTGTCCTGTGTTTTCAGGCTCAGGCTCATCCATGCCAGAGCGAGAAGGCGGAGCGGGCAGGTCGTCTTGAAGGAACCCACCGAAGGCCAAGTCATCGGGTTCAGCCTCAGGATCATCATACGGAGGCCCAACTCCAATGTTGAGGTCAAGATCTTCAATAGTCGGGATCTACCTTTCCTCTTCAGGCTTTTGAAGTTCTTCTATGCATTCCCTCCAGCCCTGCTCATAGCAGTACTTGCATGTCAGCATGAAACGGGCGATTATCTATTTACCACCCTTGTGGCACATCTCTACCCGAGACCTCTCCACGCCTAAGGCATTCTCGACCTCGACCTTCTCCTCAAGCAACTGCAGCCCCGAAGCCTTTAACTTCTCGATTTCTTCGGTCAGGGCCTACACTTGGAGAGTTAGGGCCTCCTGAGCCAATACTTCCCGATTAGCCATTTGCTCTGCCTCCCGAGCCTTCGCCTCGAGTTCTGAGATCGTCGTCTTGGAGGATGAGAGCCCCTCTTCAGCTGCAACCGCCCTGTATGTCAGGGACTGGATCTTGTCATTGGCCTTCTTCACCTGCTCCAAGGCCTTGACACACCCTGCCTTATGAACTTGAACATCGCGATTCAAAGCGTTGATGACTTGAGCATCATCCTCAAGCTTACAATTGTACGCCTGAGTAACGTGAAGCATCTGAAAGAAAGAAAATGTTAGCACGGAATAAGGGGAAAAATATAAGCTAAGTGCGAAATATCTCAAAAGTTATTACCCTCATTGCAAGCTCGGGGCCGTTCAAGGCTAGGCTCATCCTGTCGTATCGACCCATGGCCAATCTATCCGCCGGGGTCCAAACCCCCAGGGCCATCTCCCGCAGAGCTTCTGAATTCCCGATCGTCTGGTCTCCCACAGAAAGGTATGGATGGCCCTTCCTGGTATCCAGCCTGAACCGGGGGCCATGGGGAATATCTTTTCCACTCTCAGCAGCTTTCTCTATCTCCCTATTATCTTGTTTTCTGACATTTCTAGAGATAGCAGTGCGGAGTTTGGTAGGTCGTGATTGACTCTGGTCCACGTCGTCGGAGCCTAAGTCCCGGGTATCCGACACTGAGATAGGAGCACCCAGTGCTACACTCCGGCTAGAGCTCGGCCTGACTGAAAGGTCGCCTCGAGAATTATTCTGATCCAGACCTGTTGAGCTCGGAACCAGGGCATGATCACCCCCGACCTCGACCGCCTCCGATGCACCCGTTTGCGGATCTTGAGATGACGGAGGCGGAGGCGTGACAGGAGGATGCTCTACCGGAGGAAGGGGCGTGGCAGCGAGTCCTCCAGTCGGTCCTGCCGATTGACTGATTGCAGGGTTCTCAGGGACTGGAGGGACATCAACCCCACAAACAAAGGACGTGGAACTGATATCACCCTTTCTGGCCCTCTTGATTGAAAGCTTGGGCATGACAACCGTTTTCCTCTTTTGCTGACCCCCAGACATCTTTCTCTTCAGTTTTTTCGCTCCTGATTTAGTCGATGTGGAACCCGAGGCTATCATCGGTGAAGGTTCTCCCGATGCAAGCTCCTGTAATACAGACCCAGTCAGGCAATTCTGGCTATCCCTCAAATCCTGACTCCATATAAGGGCTCGCAACAATTCAAATCGGGATCTTATATACCCGACCTCCCTTTTTTCCTGAGGAGCCTGCAGGAAACTCATAACTAGCGTACCCAACTTATCGTTGCACAATTCGCAGTGGCAAGAGGCTCGGGTGTGAAAACTCTTAAATTCGGGAAGTCGGGTTGGCTGGAAAACATGGTTGACTGGAATGTTCATAGTGTCGGGATGCCTCCACTAACCACTGACTACTATCATCCTTTCTTTCCATCCTTTGTTGGATGTCGGGACATTGTCACACAACTTCCTCTTAACATAGAAGGTTAAGTTGTACCGACCCCTATTATCCTTCTGCTCTTGAAGTTTGTACGAAAACAGAAGCTCAGCCAAACCTAAGTCCAGGTCTAACTCCTTATTGATCAGCAAAATCATGGTCAGGATCCGGTAAAAGTTAGGACCGACTTGAAGGGGGGCTAGACCCAAAGTCGCTAGTGCCAAGAGGAAGAAGGGATGAATGGGAAACTTCAAAATGGCAAGGTGGAATGACGAAAGTAATATCTCTCCGGCCTTTAGCCCCTGACCGACTCTAAAGTCTGCATCCCGAGGGTAATGCCTAACCTTAACCCCTTCAGGAATCCCGAGGCTCTTAAGTTGAGCATCTATCCTGTATTTGGCTGGGAGGGGATCAGTACAGAAATTATCCTCCTCCTCAGCATCCTGATCGTGATTAATCCCGACACCACCCTCTACGACTCGATCCCCTGCGTACTGGGTGACCTCCGGTGGACTAGACCTAACTACTTGGGTAATCTCAACGGACGGGGTGCTAGCTGAGATCTCGGGATCAGTAACGGTCTGGTCGGTATCTGCCAGTTGCAGGTCACTAACCGACCTAGTATCATCACTCCCAGACATATTTGACAAAAGGTAGAAGAATGAGAAGAATGACTTACAAAGGTAAAGAAGGTTCAGGCAGTTTCTCATTTGAGTTGTTCTCCGGTGAGTAAATTGCAGAATCTGGCAAACTTTACCAATAGGCAGAGAAGGGTGCTTCCAGTCAAAACTCTGCAGCAGGATTCGAATCTCTCCACATAAAAGAATAATCCACCACGGTCACGGGAGTTTGCCAAGATCGGTGAAACAAACAGTAAATTGTGTAGACTTAAGATTGGATTTGAGATTGCACGCAGGGTTGGAGAATACGACAAAGGGAGGATGCTGAAGAGAAGAACGATTTGAAAATTTTGAAAATATTGCAAGTATGGCGTGTGAGAAGGATTTGTAGGTTATATAGAATTGACGTTTCGTCTACCCGGGTCAGGGTACCGGACCGACATGACTCGGCCCATTTCGCGCGCATCGGTGCCATCTCAGCCGCTGGTTCAAAATTGCAATAATTGCGACGACTGCGGCATTCAATGCACCTCCGCATCATCCGGCACGCGTCCCATAGCCACTCCAAGGGCTTTTGATGGGCCTTAATATTCTTTCACCTAATGGGCCTGATAAAAAGGCCCATAAGCTGAAAGAGGGCCTGTGTACATGACGGTTTTCCCGGCCCATACAAAAATGGATCTCGACCAGACCGACTCCAGATAGCCCGAGATAATTATCATGGATGATGGTCCGGACCCTGTACCGGACCGACACATCCCGAGATCCCATTCTGTAACCCGACCCGAAGAACATGAAGCAACTCGAAGATTCTAGAATAAACTTGTAGCTCAAAGTAGCGTTATAAATGTGGAAAAAGTAGCTGACGTGTAAAGTGTGGAAAAAATCCAAAATAGAAAATGTTGCCCTAATGGGCCAAAAGCCCATAGGGAAAATGTATATAAGTCAATGAAGAATAATGAGAGAAGGGATCTTTTTGTGTTGTGCAAATTTTGTATTTACAATGATTCAATGAGGGGGACTTTTGGAGACCAAGGGAGAGAGATTTCTAGAGAGAGAAAGTATTTCACATCATTGTTAAGCTGTTGCTTTCTCTTCCATTTTCTCTTCCATTTCTCTATAAGGCAAGAAAAAGCAATAAAAATAGAATCATCATTATTTGACTGACTCACTTGTGTAGAAACTATTTATAAAATCATTTAAATCGAACCTCGACATTAAAGGCGACTCTGCTGGGGATAGAGATGTCTTCTGCACAAGTTGAGCCTCGTCAAACTCGTCGGAGAGGTGGTCCACCGACCCGGCACACCGAGCAAGTGGAAGAAGAAATAACAGCACATATGCAAGGAATTGAGCGAGTCCCACCAGCGCGGAAACAGCGTCGCCGCGCGAATGTTGGTGTGGATCAGGCAGAAACTCCTCCGATGGCGGATCCAGTACGGAATTCAGCTGAATTGCCATCAGCTCTGCTGCAAACTATTCTCAGCATTAAAGAAACGCAAAAGGCCATACTTCATTTCATGGAGGCCTCGCGCGTTTCTGTACCAAATCTTGAATCACCGCAGACAGATAATCAAACCTTGCCAGAAGTATCAGCACAAGATCTTTTTCGGGCTATCTTGAACGAGAAAGCTGAAATAGAAGGAGTGCAAACTGCCCAACCATACCATCATAATATTATGGCTTTACCTTATCCTGAAGACTATGGAACACCAAGCTTCCATCAATTTGATGGCAAAAAGGGAAATGGAAGAGATCACATATCCAGATTCGCGGATGTTCTGGGACCCAACATAAATGATGAGTATTTGATACTCAGAGAATTCTCCAAGTCTTTAACAGGAATTGCATACACATGGTATACTGGCCTCGCTCCGGCTTCAGTGTCAAGTTGGACAGACATGGTGATCAAGTTCTATACCAAGTTCTTCAAGGCAGACGAAGAGGTCTCAATGATTTAACTTACAAAGCAAAGGCAACGTTTTGGGGAAAAGGCGACAATTTATGTCAGGAGATTTCGTGAGGCTTCTTTAAAATGCCATGAACCAATCGCTGAGCTTCAATTGATCAAAATTTGTATAGAAGGAATGCTGTGAAAATATAGAGTGCATTTGGTCAATCACGAGTTCAAAAAATTTTCTGCACTTGTTGATAATGTACGAAGATTGGGAGAAGTTTTGGCTCCCCCGACTCAACCAAATATCAGTGCTAGGAAACGCAGAATGAAAGGCCCAGGGAAGAACGTGCTAGGAGATCTGAACCACCTCCTTTACCTTTCTGTGAAAAGGAAGCAGTCGCATTGCTAAATCAGTGGATTACAGATCATGTCATATCGTTACCTTCAATGCAAAGGGTGTCGACAAGAGAGTAAAGGATTAAGAACAACTACTGCCCCTATCACAGGACCGTGCGACATTCCCTGACTGGATGTTGGGCATTTCGTGGATTAGTACACCAAAAAATAGCATCAGGTGACTTGGAAGTGGCAAAGAAGATAGTTCATGAGCCCTTCCCTGCACATGTGGCTGTAGTGGCCACCAGAGACAGTATAGAGGATACAACAAATGCCATCAAGTGTGAATGCCCGCCAACACATGAAGCAAATGAGAATGCTAAGATAGACGTTTTCTTCAACGAGCTCCCAATACAGGAACATGTGAAGGAATTATTGAAAGAGAAAATAGTTGTTGCTCTTAATCATACTATCATGATTCCACAGCATGAGAAAACCGCCAGTAAGATTACATTTTATGAAGCAGACAGACAAGTTCCATTCTTCCACAATCGACCTTTATATGTGCCAGCTACTGTGAAAGGTCGAGAGATGAAACGAGCTTTCTTGGACGGAGGAGCGTCAGTCAACTTAATCCTGCTGGCCACTTTGCGAATGATCAATTTTCTTGAAAGCAAGATTCTAAATCATACCATTACAGTTACTGATTTCAATGGAGACCAGCAGGCCACTATAGGATTCGTGACATTGGATCTTAAACTTGGGAAAATTAGGGGCCCTACCAAATTTCATGTCATCAAAGGGGAACCCTCGTATCAGTTGTTGCTAGGAAGACCGTGGTTACATGCATATGGTGTGGTACCATCATCCTATCATCAGGTGATGAAGGCCAATTGGGGAGAGGGAATAATGAATGTGAAGGCGTCTTAGAATCCTTTTTACGCATCTGAGGCCCATTTTGTAGATGCAGTCTATTTCTCAGAATACAGTGAGGAAGGCGGACCCAGTGTTTTTGTTACACCGTTACCAAAATGGGAAGGACGGGAATATGAAGGTTCGACCAAGCGAAAGCTTAAAGAAGTGAGCTGGTCACGAGTCAAAATGCCTGACGGGCGAATAGTATATAAGTTGTGATGGGATTGGGGGTCAGAAGCTTACATAGTTGACACTAACCCCGGGATAGATAAGGCAGGAGTGCAAAGTAAACTTGTTACTGATCCTGAAATAGTCAAAATAAATTCGTGACCGGAGCATGGTTTGTGTGAAGTGGACATAGGCGACGACACAGATCCGCGACCTACCTTCATAAGCAGTACAATGCCCGATGATACTAAGAATTCTGTAGTAGAATTCCTCAAGGCGTTTCGGGATGTCTTTGCTTGGGATTATAGTAAAATGCCGGGACTCAATATGGGATTAGTAAGCCACCACCTCCATGTGCAGTCCGCATCAGAGCCAAAGAAGCAAAAACAACAAGTATTTCATCCGGATCTGGAAGTACAGATTAAGATAGAGGTGGAAAAGTTGCTGAAAACAGGGTTCATCAAGACAACCCAACATCCGACATGGCTCACAAACATTGTTCCCGTGAGAAAGAAGAATGGGTAGATCCGCGTATGTGTAGACTATCACGATCTCAATAAGGCCTGCCCAAAAGATGACTTCCCTCTACCCAACATTGACACCATGGTGGATGCAACCTCAGGACATGAAATGTTTTCACTAATGGATTGATTCAGCGGATATAACCAGATTAAGATGACACCAGAAGATGCTCAGAAAACTGCTTTTCGCACCCCAATAGGGAATTTCCACTATACAGTTATGTCATTTGGACTTAAAAATACCGGTGCAATATATCAACGCTCCATGACAGCTATATTTCATGACTTGATGCATAAAACTGTGGAAGATTATGTCGATGATTTGGTGGTAAAATTGAGAACCGTGCAGGATTATGTGGGTGATTTGGGAAAGATACTCCAACGGTGTTGCGAATATAATATGAAGATGAATCCCCTGAAATGCGCTTTTGGAGTACCAGAAGGAAAATTCTTGGGGTATGTCGTACATCGGTAGGGGATTGATATGGACCCAACAAAGGCTAAGGCAGTATTGGAAATGGCTCCACCCACAACTCGCAAAATGTTGAAAACTTTTATGGGGAAAATATCTTATCTGAGGAGGTTTATCCCAGCACTGGCAGAGGTAACTCACCCACTCATGCCCTTGTTGAAATAAAAATCTATATATAGCTGGGGAGAAGAACAACAAGAGGCCTTTGAGAAAATCAAGAGGATTGTGACATCACCAAAAACAATGATAGCGCCAGAACCAGGAAAACCGTTGATAATGTATCTTACTTCCACCAATAAATCTATGGGAGCTCTGCTGGCCCAAGAACATGAAGGAGAAGAGAAGCCTGTTTACTATATCAGTCGAGTACTCAATTGACTAGAGTTGCAATACACATCGCTGGAGAAGCATTGCCTCGCTTTAGTATTCGTGGCTCAGAAATTCAGACACTATTTACTAGCACATCCATTGGAGCTAATCACCAAAAGTGACCCCATACGGTATCTACTCACAAAGCCCATACTCAATGGAAGAACTGCTCGATGGTTGTTAACACTATCTGAATATGAGATCACATGCTCTAGACCGAAAGCAGTAAAAAGCCAGGCCCTGTCAAATTTGCTAGCTTTATTTCCTAGGGGAGCTGAGCCCAAAGTGGAGGAGGTGGGAGTAGCAAGTACAACACAAAGCGAGGAATTTACTTTAGAATTCAATGGTTCATCCACAGAAAAGGGAGGTGGGCCAGTTTTGTACTAAGGAATGAGGAAACAAAAGAGGAATTAGTGATGGCTTACAAACCTGATTTTCCTTGTACCAACAACATTGCTGAGTACGAAGGGTTGGCGCTGGGATTGATGATGGCTCGGCAGCTGAAGGCAAGAAAACTTTGTGTAAGAGGAGATTCGAAACTGGTCATTAAACAGGTTAAAGGGGAGTATGCTATCAAAGAACCCCATATGGTGTCTTACAGAACCACCATCCATCAGTTGATAGAAAGCTTTGAGACCGTGAATTTTCAACACAAGCCGCGAGAGGGTAACCGACGATCCGATGCATTGGCAACATTGGGTATGCGACTACATTTCCAGGGAAATGAGTCTTCTATGCAAATAGTGCATAGAACCAACTCTGTGGTCGGTAGCAGGAAGGAATCAAAGGTGTATGAAAAGTATGATTGGAGAGCACAAATAGTACAAGCCCTACTAAAAAATGATAACAATGCCTTGAGACAAGAATACCGGATCATAAAAGCCGTGTTATATTACAGAGCAGTCGGAGATATTCTAGCTAGATACGTGGCAATAAATGAGATAGGAGAATTGCTAAGAAAAACCCACAAGAAAATATGTGGTCAAGCAGATGTTAGTCTCTATCGAGTTTTGCAACGAGAAGGTTTCTTTTGGCCCAATATGAAGGATGATTTAGTGAAGTTACAAAGTAGTTGTCAGAACTGTAATGTATATCCCGCCGCGAATGAAGGTAATGTGGCAGACATGATAGACTGGCGAGACAAGTATGTGCATTATCTAAACGAAGGGGTTTTACCTGAAAAAGATCAGTCGCGATTCAAAAAATTGGCCTCGCGATTTGTCCTATAGGAGGGAAAATTGTTCCACAAAAGTTTTGAAGGAAAGCTGATAAGATGTGTAAGTGAAGAAGAGGCAGGGGAACTATTGAAGCAAACTCACGAGTTTGGTCACCAAGGTCCTAGAAAAATGTTTCAACAACTACTATCATCCGGGTATTACTAGCCAACAATGGAAAGAGACTGCAGTGATTTTGTCAAGAAATGTCATGTATGTTAGGTGCCCAGGGATCTTATTCATGCTCTAGGAACTGAATTACACAGTTTGGCTACCCCCTAGCCTTTCCACACTTGGGCACTGGACATAATTGGACCAATCACACCGCAGACTCAAGGACATGTGTGGATTTTAGTGGCAACAAAATTATTCACAAAATGGGTTGAGGCTATTCCGCTACAACGGATGACAGCAGACAATGAGGTTCGGTTCATAAATGAAAACATCATCTGTCGATTTGGGATACCGAAAGTGATACTGTCAGATAATGGGACTCCTTTTGTCAATAGTAAAGTCGCGAATTTGTTGGGGAGATACTCAGTAATTCATCACAAGTCCACGCCTTACTATCCAAAAGGAAATGGACAGGCTGAAGCCTCTAATAAAGCGTTAATTCGAATCCTGTCCAGATTGGTACATGATAATCAGAATAAATGGGCGGAAGAGCTTCCAATAGCATTGTGGGCGCATCGAACCGCATACCAGAGTGTAAAAAACATGACCCCTTATACAATGGTTTATGGAGTAGAGGTTGTGCTTCTTGCGGAGCTAGAGGTGGCTGCTAAAATGATGGCATACAAAAGCAATTTGGAAGAAAGGCTACTGGAGATAGAAAAATTGGAGGAAACAAGAGCAGAAGCCTTTACAAATAAAAAAGAATACAATAAGAGACAAGCAAAGAGCTACAACAAAAAAGTACGGTACAGATGGTTCAAAGAAGGTGACATAGTTTTAAAAGTAGTACCAACAATCATGAGGGGACAAAGGGTAAGAAAATTTGACGCTAAGTGGGAAGGTCTATATATGATTGTGAGTGAAGGCAGCAGTGGGTACTACAAAATGGAGCATGAAGTTACTCGCGATAATGCCAGACCTCTTAATGTGAAATGGATTAAGTTGTACCAATCCTAGATACGTGTACATGAAAATGAAACAATGATGATAAATGATAAAGTATACAACATCAACACAATGGATATGAAAATTTTATATATAACAAAATGTGTATAAATACATCAAAAGCAATTACTAGTACAAATCGCAGCTAACAGGAGAAGAGATATGGAGATTTTCATGTTCCTCCTGTAGCTCGCTAGAACGTATGGAATGTTCCGCGGATTCCTTTAGCCTAAGGGTGTCTTCTTCTGCAGCAACTAAAAGAGCGCGGGCTTCATCCACTCTTGATATACTGGTTTGGTACTTAGTAAAAGCTTTGACTTCAGCACAATGGTTTGCATATAAGCGCTCAACCTTATCCAGATGAACTTCCTACCAAGTCACATCCAATTTCATGTTCTTCCAATCTTTGATATAGGCGCGACAAAGAGGCAAAGTTGTGGAAGTAAGATCTCGTATACAAGTGGTCATCAATGAAGCAAAGGTATCCGCAATAATGTGTAGGAATGTTGGTTGGAGAAGTGGGTCATAAAGCTCCATAGTAGCAAATGTCTCTGGATGGCTATTGTAAACATGGTCCAAAATAGACATATCGCCTTAATAACACAAGAAATTACGCCAGTATACTTGATGCTACTAAGGAGGATTTTGAATTAAAGGCGCGGGAATGGTGTCAGGGATGGATGTATGGGTTTGGGGATGAGGTTAATGAGGTTCCATATGTTGTGCAGATATGGTGTTAGGAATGGATGAATGAGTTTGTGAAGGAGGGGGTTGATGAGATTGCATATGTGGCTGTTGGGGGTGAATGGGAAGGAAAAAGGACTCAGAATTGGGGAATGTAAGGTTTTGTAAAGTGTTTGGATGCGAGGAGAAATCATTGAGAAGTGCTTCTAGATCTTGGAACGCGGATTCAGGAAATAAGGGGACATGAATTTTGTTTTAATTATCTACAGTAAAGATGGAATTATCAACAAGGAGTCAGCACCATGAGTACAGAAAATTATATTAGGAAGTACTAAGTATACAAAATTTACCTCCATTCGCGGGCAGAACATAAGCCGTGCCGACAGAAGATTCAGCAATGGTCTCCATGTCAGAAACAAGGCCCCCAAAAAGTGACCTTTGAATTTGTGGCTCATCTTCCAAAGTGGCAGCTATCTCAGCAGCAATATCACAAACAAGAGGTTCCAAGTGCCGAGCATCTGTGTCAGAAATAGAAACTTGAGGATCAGTCACTGCCGTGACATCTCCTTCTGGAACAAGGTTGGCATCGTTTCCTTCAAGTATCTATGGCAGCTTCGCTATTTTATTCGGTTCCGCGGAACCAGGATTTGTTAGGTCCGCGGTTTGATCATCAGAGAATAAGTTTATGTTTGATGGCCGAGCATCCTCGCGGATAAGGGTTGAGATGGGAAGATCATCCCCTTCATCTGAATCGTATAGCAGGACCCTTCTCGCGACTTTAGAAATTGTTTTTGCCTTCTCCTGTCCCTGATCTGGGGAATCCGAAAGGATAACAACCACCTCGCGATCAGAAGCATCAAGGGAAATGTCAGCTTCTTTATTTACATCCTTCCCAGTCTCGCGACCTGAAAAGATTTGTAAGTTATGAAAGAAGCACGAAAGGATGGAAGATAAGTTGGCTTTATTAGTTAGAAGCTACTTGAGAATAGGGGATCTGAAGTATGAATATCATCCACGGCCCGTGCAACTATATCCAGCAAAAAGTTTGCTTTCAGTCGCGGAGATGACTCCTCCACACGTAGAGAAGACTCTTCTATTCAACGAGGGGAGGATTCAACTTCGCCTTGATTAACATCGACAGTTTCATCTTCGCCTTGATGTGACTGAAAAACAAGAGATTCAACTCCGAATCTGTCAGGAGAGGGGACCAAAGCAGGAGGATTCGACATTCTGCGAATCAAGGGAATAGTGTCTACCTCATCAGCTTTAGAAGTATGAGTAGTGGCTTCAGAATTTGAGCTCTTTGATCTCTTCTTCTTTGAGATAACAGAATATAGTCCAAAGAATCAATCGCGGAAGTCTCGATCCGTGAACCTCTATTGAAAGAATTAGCCGCGAGTGTGTGATCTACAAGAGGAGGAACCCGAACGTTTGGTGGTGATGTAGCAGTGAAGCTCGCAGATATGTGAAAACAAATAAAATAAATAAAGCTAAATCAGTTGGTACCAATGACTAAGGATAAGAAAAAGAAAATACAAGGTTGTGAGATCATTACCAAGCGTTTTGAAATGGGTTCCTCGCGAACCGGAATGGCGGTGGGAACTTCAACACGCTCAGAACATTTTCGTTTAGGCACGGAAGGAAGAACCTTGGATTTTCCTTTTTTATCCTTGGAAGCCTTCTGCTTCTTAGGAGCCAAACTTGAACGTACTAGCACTTCATGAGGCTCGCCAATTTGATCAGAGGCTTGAAGAGCCAGTTTTCTATAGCATCTGTGGGAGCCGTGAGGTTTATGAAGTTTGAGAGAAGAGTTTCCCGCGAGTACATTTATAGGAGCAACTGACCTAGGAGGACCCACCATAAATGTCTGGAAATATTTTATGACTTGAAGCCAAAAATCTACATAGGCCGCGGTTCCACCACCTGCACGAGACCTCACGGGAATAAACATAGCAAAAGAGAACTGATGTTTCTTCTCATACTCTTCGTGGAAACTCACCAGGGTCGCGTCATAGATATCAGGGGAAATCCCTGAAGGAGGAGCAACATAAACTGGAACTGCCTGCTCAAAACCCAGTTGACGAGCCACACCCGAAGGATTGTAGGCAACACTCAAATGAAGAAGCAGCAAAAATAGATACCATCCAGAGGCACTGAATAGGGTCTCCATGAAAAATGACGATTGAAGTCAATAAAATCTTCAAGTCGTTTAGTAGAAAGAAGGCCAGACCAACGGGAAGCTCGTGATCTGGGACCAATAATATCAGTATTTGAGGAGGACGAAGGAAAGTGAAGAGGTTTTGGGGTGTATTTTGGGAATCTTTCAAAGATGAATAACATTAGGAAAATGCAGGGAATATGGGTACTGATGTCATATATTCCTACTGATCTTAAGAAATCATTCGATAAAGTATCTAATTGGGAATAAAGAGTACCCAAAAAGAAGGGAGCTAAGGGAAGACAGATTCCTCGTGATGCTATGGAACCATAAAAAATAGTAGTTTATTTGGCCCATCTTCAGGACGTCCTTGGAAAATGAACCTATCCAACCAATAGGCTAAAAAACCTGCCAGTTCATAGTCACCGTTGAATTCGGGGCTGGGTACAGATTCGCGGTCTTGATCGCGGAGAAGAGGCAGCCTCGGCTCATACTCCCTAAAGAAGTGACGGCACCAGTTTGAATACTTAAGCTTTGCGCTTCTTACAATAGGAGCCTCATCAATTATGGCACCATCTTTGAAGTGACCACCCCTTTTCGCGGCATAGGCCGCACAAGATTGGAGATGTGAGTGAATCGTTTGGTCTTCTTCACCAAAAGGAAGTGGATCGAGGGGCCACAAATAAAAAACTGGGAGCCTGAACAACACGTAAACATCTTCGAAGGTAGGGGTAAATTCTCCCCAAGATGTTATAAAAGTATGAGAGAAGGTGCTCCACCGCGACACTAGAAGATTAAGAGCATCCGCGTCTCGATGGATGGACAGGTCTGAGACTAACTCTATGGAGTCCAGCAAACCCGCTTTTCTTAGAGTCTCGCGGTGTCTGTCCTGGTTGAGTATATGACTAGACCACATCCTCCAATGAGTAATGGGTGCAACATGCCCTTCATATTATACAAAATAATAGGGGACATTGCCTCTGTCAATAAGTAGGCGAAGAAGAGAAGTGGGTGGAATATTGGCTAAAGGGGCTTCACCGTCAGAATGGATCAGCATTGGGTCATCAGTAATGTCTCCCGCGGGAGGAAGGTTTTCAATGGAACTCCAAAAATGGTCGTAAGAGGCCTTGAAAAATGGAACCTTTCTCCATTCTGTTGGCAGGGGAACAGATGGGACAGTCCAAGATGGGGGAACTAAGAGCTTGGGGGTAGAGGACTTGGCCATTGAAAATAGAGAAATAGGGAAGTACGGACTTGAAACTAAGACCACGAAGAGAAAAGAGGTCTAAGGCTAAAGACAATGAAGAAGGAATGACACATAGAAAATCAGGGTAAAGGGAAGCAGAAAATATGGAAGAAGGAAGGAAAAATGAAATGAAATGAACAAGGGAGGTTTATAAAGGAAGGGGGCACAAAAACCTAGGAGGTGCAATTAATACCCACCGAAGCCGAACCGACGCCAAGGTTGCCGCAAGTTCAAATGTCGCGGATCATAATAAGGGATGATTATTGACAAATCAGTGACATGTTTCAACATGGAAAAATGAGGAGAATCATACAAAAGGTCAAAAAATTGAAAACAAGGTATGTAAAAATACGCATATACTCCCGCGTTGATATAATCCGCGAAAATAAGGTTTTCTTTATGGTTTACTCTTTAGTACTTAACTAAGTACTAAAGTGTAAAAGGGAAAAATGTAAAGGGCGATTCGCGTTGATTTAAATCCGCGAATCCAAAGGGTACAAAAAGGGAAAGTTGGAAAAGGCCAACAGAGGGAGTCACGGATTATAGTCCGCGAATCCAGGGTATCTCTGGATGAGATCAGGCACACGATAAACACTCTACAAAGAGGTGATCATTGAGGATTGACAAAGGGGGTCATAGCCAAAAGTCAATCCTTTGCGACCCTATGAGCTTATCGCGTAGGGAGTGTTATTTTGACTGGCCTGGGGAAATGATTCGGGACGGTGAATAGTGGGTCGTGACCTTATTCATCAAAATCACACAAAGTAAAGTACCTAGAATGCGTCAAGTAACGCTTAGGGTCATGTAAATGGAAAATATGCATAAAAGGACATGACCCAGGAAAACTATGATAAACAAATAAAGGAATCCGCGGATCAGTAACGTACATGATCCCGGATTGGTATTGTCGCGGATTAAGCATTGTGACTTGGATAATATTATGGAGGCTAAACCGCGGATCTACTTCACGGATAGACATGATGATGTGGCAATGATTTATAGAGGATCAATGATTAAATGAGGGGGACTTTTGGAGACCAAGGGAGAGAGATTTCTAGAGAGAGAAAGTATTTCACATCATTGTTAAGATGTTGCTTTCTCTTCCATTTCTCTTTAAGGAAAGCAAAAGCAATAAAAGCAGAATCATCATTATTTGATTGACTCACTTGTGTAGAAACTATTTCCAAAATCATTTAAATCGAACCCCGACAGTTCCAAAATATGATTTTTTTTCTGAAAAATACTTTTTTTGCGAAAAAGTATTTATTATGTTCCAAAATATGAATTTTTTTTCCGAAAAATACTTTTTTTGTGAAATATATATATTATGTTCCAAAATATAATCTTTTCTAAAAAATATTTTTTTTGTGAAAAATATATACTATTATATTCCAAAATATGATCTTTTCCGAAAAATAATTTTTTTGAGAAAAATATATACTATTATGTTCCAAAATATGAGTTTTTTTCCGAAAAATAATTGTTTTGCAAAAAATATATATTATTTTTTCCGAAATAATTCATATTTTGGAAAATAATATACTCCCTCCGAAAAATAATTTTTTTGCAAAATATATATATATATATTTGAATTTATAATTTTTGCGAAAAATATAATTGATTTTTAAATGTTTGATTTCACTAAACCCCCTTATACTATTGAGGGTAGTTTAGGCATTTTGACTCAAAATGTGAGGTGATGGGGCATAATAATGGAATTGAATAGTATAGGGGGCACAGTGGACACAATGGGGGTTAGTTGATTCAACTGAATAGTATAGAGAGGTTTCTTGAAATTAACCCATACTTTATATATGAATGTATCATCAAAGATGTTCATAAACTAATACTAATGGTTTAAGGACTCATGAATGATGTCAATGATATGCATGGTCCTATATGCTAATTTGTCAAGAGTTGAGCTTTCAAATAATTTATTTCAAAAATAACTTTACATTTAATCTAGCACTCACCCAAGACTATTTTACCCAATTCTTTGATCTTCAATTTATTTAAGCTTTGGGTTGATGTCTCCATCCTTGTCTCCAATGTCTTTTGAGCTCTAAGCATCTTTGCTTGACTTTTACATGAATCTACAAACTCTCTTGAGTTGTTCTTGATTATTCAACCTACTAAACATAACTCAAGTAGACATTAGATCACCACATTCAATTGTTTGTTATCATCAAAATGTCTCATTTACCCATGGTTTAAAACCTTGGGTCAACAATCTCCCTCTTTTTTATGATGATAAACATTGATGTGTTCCAATAAACAATTGAGGGCATTTTATAAATGCTTCCCCTATCAATATGTAATCATTGAATATAACAATAAGTCATATGCATAATCTTTGGGATTTCTTCCCTATCACCATGCTTTAAATGATGTTAACAATTAAACATATAGTATGTGATCAATTCAAGGAGCGCATTGTACACATCAACTAATCTTTCTCCCCCTTTGACATCATCAAAAAGAATAGATACAATAAAGTACAAGGAGATGATCATCACATCAAGTTGCATATATAAATTGTGATCATAAAATATATCATTTGAAGTATCACAATCTCATATTGTCAATAAATATCATGAATATGCTTAAGATGATACAAAATAGAAAAAAATAGCTTTTCACTCATGATGACATCAAAGATATGCCAAGCAAAATAAAAAATTTGAAAATTATGTGTTTGCATTCCATAGTTTATATGATACATGATAAAAATAGATTTTCATATATTAAATACATGTATTAAGTGAAAATCCAATGCTATTCTTTATAATTGAAAATCCACCACTCAACATTAATCTGGTAGAAAAAGAAAGAAATCTCAGGTTGGAAGAATGCCATATGCCAATCATATCTTATGACGTGACAGATGATACATGCATTGTTAATTGAAGTATAGATTTGAAATTCAAATTAAGAGTAATTGACACATTAGTGGAGATAGTTACACTTTTAAAGAAGATAATATGCTATATTGTATGTAACTAATCTGGCCTTAATTAAAGTTAGATTCATTACTCTACATAACCCATAACTAGTGTGAAGTTATAGTGTTGAACCACTAAACAATCATGGGACACGTCACAACCTCTAAACAATGAAAAATGAGATTACAAAAAAAGTGGTCCCGTTGTAACTGCCAGAACATGTGGCAGCCTAAGAGAAAAACAACTAGAAGATGGAAGTTACAAATGAAGTGGTCTATGGCAGTTGTAACTGATAAGTGCATAATTCATACACAATTAACCTCCAAAAATATATTTGTTAGTCATTTATTTTAATTAATATTTATGTTTTTATGTTTTTGTAGATTATTGGTGATTTATTGTTAAATCCATCTAAACAAGCCCAAAATCTGTTTAGACCACGTCTTAGTATTTGGGCCATATATTTCAGCTCATTTATTGGATTTATTTATGGAAAGATGATTCAATTTGAAGGATATTAGTATTTCACATAGAAACCCTAATTTTGATGTTTAGAGGGTGAACATTGCATTCCAAAATCTGCCACCATTTATTGAGCGAAAATCAGGACCAATTTTGGTAATTAAATAATAGGTTGTGAAGAAAATATAAAAATACGGTGAAATCAACGGCTGTAGAAAAAAGACTTGATTTTCAAGAAAAAATGTATCTCACGAAATATTCCAAATCACTCTTCAAATTGGTCAAAAGTGGGCTGCAAGATATCACTAATTAGGAAAATAAATATGAGAATTTTTATTCTATTATTTACTTTCCTAGCAGAAAACATACATGACCTCCATAAATATGACATATGTGGATGCACAAAAGGATCGTCAACGACCAAGGAATAAAAGGGGAAGACTGGTGCGATCAACGAAGAAATCCAAGACGTCTTCCACTTATGATTTCGGGTTTGGTCATTCTTGTTTTATTTTTCATGTATAACTAATTCCCTCGGCTAAGGCCGAGAGGAAACCCTAGTCATGTGCAACATTATGGTTTTCAATTGTAGAGATTATTGAATATTTTGGTTAATGGGTTCTTCTTCTTATTATTACATGTATGTTAATGCTTTTGATTTTATGTGCTTTAACCGAGACTAAATTTGAACGTATTTCACTCCTAGCATATATGTTACTTGTGTATGACCATGAACATGTAATCTACTTGGCAATTTAAGAAGAAGACAATAAATTATAATTATTTATGACTAACCACGAATAGATAGTTGTGATTTATATTTTCCTTCAATGATTTATTTATTATTTTTGGCCAAGATAATAAAATATTGAATTGAACTTATGCCATAACCTAGATAAACCATCTATGAATTTAATGGTACGTATTATTTAGATGTGTGGAAATTAATCAAATATTTAATTAGTTTACAATTGAAAATAAGAATTGTGATGATTAGTGGTGGAATCAGTGCCTTGGTATTCTTTTTATATCATTGTATTTATATTATTTTCTCCAATCATCAATCTTATGTTGAATTAGTTAAATAATAATTTTTGGAACTAAGTTGTACTAACCAATCCTCGTGGGAACGATCTCGCAATACACACCATTACTACATTCGATTCGTATACTTGCGAGTTAAATTTGATTTGGTTTTAATCTATTTATTTAGGTTGATCCAACTTTCACATCAAGTTTTTGGCGCTGTTGCGGGGGATTGTGTTTGGTGCAATTAGATTTAAAGATTATTATTTATCATAATTCTTAGTTTAGGTTATTTTTATTATTTACTATTTATTATTATTTTTTGTTTTGTTTTTATTTTTTTATTTATTTTTATTCATCTTAATTTTTAATTTTTTTCCCTATTTTTGTGTTTCTTTTTAGGAAAAAAAGAAAAAACAAAGGGTTGAAGGAGCATAAACAAGTGGGCACAAAGTAAAAAAAAAAGGGCTATTGCACAATTTTGCAATACATGTAAGTGGTTTTTACTCTTTTTTTTTAGTATTAAATTTATTATTATTTTTGTTTAGGGTAGAATAACATGCAAACTTTAGAATATAATAACTTATAAATAATTTTAGGATCACACTTTCTTCATTTATATTTATTTTCAATTTTTTTTTCTTTTATTATTATTAGTTTTATTATTTTTGAAAAAAAAACAAAAGAAGAAAGTTCACACACTCACTCCTTTGTATTTATTTTTATTCTTCTTACTTGTTTTATTTGTGCATTTTAATTTAGCATTTTGCATAAAATTTTAGTAAATGCACTAACCCCCCAACAAGATAAGGATTGGATTTCATCACAAGTTCCTTGCCCACCTAAGTTAAAAATCTCCTTGCATTTTTCAAACCCAAGCCTAAATTTTATAATCTAAAATCAAGTAGACATTGGCCTTAGTGTTTTCATATAGCTCATAGGACCCTCTTGGAAAAGCTAACCTTTGGTAACTCCAGTTAGCATCTTCCAACTTTACAATGTCTAGAAAGGTTCTGTCAAACGACGGCTCTGTTACTTAAGGTTGTGTGGACGTACCGTCATTACGCAGGCCTAGTGCCTCTCCACCTACCTGGGAACCAGCCTGGTTGTTTAGTTTGTGGGCCTTAACTGGTCATCTTTTGGTTTACTTTGGAAGGGAGTAGGAGCTCTAATTAGGAGAGAATTATTGTCGCTATTTCTGGTAATTCTCTACAAGATTAGAAAGAACACAATAACATTGCCCTTGAATTAATTCTCACAAAAAAAATCAAAATAAAAATAAAAAAAGGAATCTGTTGGGTGCTTATGATCTATGTTTGGGGGTGGAATACTTGTTCAGAATTTACTCTTGTGATTTCTTGTGTTCCATTGTTTCCTTATTCTTGCTATAAATTGGGAAACTATACCGCTATCCAAGGTAAATCACAATCTTACCTTTGTGTTACTTTTAAATATTGAGGACAGTATTTGCTCTAAGTTTGGGGGTAAGGGAATTTTGCTTCACATAGGTATATGTATATATCTTCATATTTTAAAAAAACAAAGTTTTAGAGCTTATGTAATATGTGTTGTATTTGTATTGAATTATCATTAGTTTTGTGGAGATTTGAAAATCATTGGTGTATTTGAGACTGGAACATTTAATCCAGTCAGAATGAAAGTTAGTCATTAGTCTTTTATACTTATCGTTATTTAGTTGATGACCCTCATAATTAAACCTTAAAAAACATTTCACGAGCACTACCGACTTACATTTGTTTAGGAAAGGTCTAAAATTTAGTGATATTTGTAAAGGGGGATTTACGGAGGCATAATTCGCGAATCCAAGGATATATTTAAAGAGAGTTGGAACAGGCCAACAAGGTATCTCGCAATGAGATCAGGCACATGAGAGAGTTCTACAAAGAGATGATTATTGAGGATTGAAAAAAGGGGGTCATAGCCAAAAATTCAATCTCGCTACCCTATGAGCTAATCATGTAGGGGGTGTTGTTTAGCTATTTTAGGGAAACATTTTGAGATGATAAATGGCAGGTCGCGACCTCATTTATCAAAATCCTTCAAAATAAAGTACCTAGGATATGTCAAGCAATACCCGGGGTCATGTAAAGGAAAATATGCATAAAAGGACATGATCCTAGGAAAACTACGACAAATAAGCAAAAGATCCGCAAAAAGATATATATCTCACGGGGTTATGTCACGATATGAGCAGTACAGGGAAAAGGGTACTCACAGATTGAGGTCGTGGACAAGCATGCTGACATGGCATTAATTTAGGCTTGGCCAAAAGTCTATAAATAGAAGACCAAGGTTTCATTTGTGAGGACAGACATGGAGAGAAATAAAATTCTAGAGAGGGAAATAGTGATTCCATAGGTATTGTACTGTGTCATTCCTATTCTCTTATTCTCTTTCTGTAGTTCTGTAATCAAGAAAATAGAAATCAATAAATTTATCTTTTTCTAGGGAGTATTAATTTGTGTAGATACTATTTCCATATCACTTTAAATCTGAACCCCCATACATTAAGGCGACTCTGATGGGGAGGAAATGTCATTGACATAAGCTAATCCGCCCAAAACTCGTCGAAGAGGGCGTCCGCCCACACGACATACTGAACAAAATTAAGAGCATGAAGTAGAGCAAGGGGTTTAACAAAATTAGGATGTTGAGTTAGTTCCCCCAACACGAAGGTAGCGCCGTTGTGCAAACACTGGTATGGCTCAAGCAAAAACCCCTCCGATGATGAATTCAACGCCAAATTCGCCAGAACTACCACCAGTTCTGCTACTAATTCTACTCAACATTCAGGAAACTTAGAAGACCATTCTCACCTTTATGGAAACTACGCATGCTTCAGTGTTAAGGTCAGGGTCACCACAAGCTGAAAATCAAGCTTTGCCAACAACAACAACACAAAACCTCCCTCAAGAATTACGATGCACAAAGGCAAAATTGTTAGAAAAGGAAGCCTATATCACTAGGAAGCAACTGCAAGCTATTTTGAATGCAAATGGTGAGGTAGATGAAGTAGAAAGAACTCCATCGTATCATCCAAGCATCATGGCTTTTCCGTACACCAAATATTATGGGGTACCAAGTTTTCATTGATTTGATGGCAGGGAGGGAAACGTGAAGGAACATATCTTTAGGTTTGTGGATATTTTAGGGCCTCATAGGAACAATGAGTATCTGAAGCTTAGAGAGTTTTCCAAATCTCTGATAGGAACCGCATACACTTGGCATACTAGCCTTGTCCCAGCCTCAGTGACAACCTGGACAGACATGGTAATCAAGTTCTGCACAAAGTTCTTTCAAGGGGATGAGGAGGTGTCGATGCTCTCACGCACAAGGCAAATGCAATGCCTTGGAGAGGAAGTTGCTTCTTATGTCAAGATATTTCGCAAAGCTGCTCTACAATGTCATGAACCTCTCTCTGAACTATAGTTGATCAAGATCTTCATAGAAGGGATGTTACGAGAGTACATGGTGCACTTGGTCAACCATGAATTCAAAACTTTTTTTGCACTAGTTGACAATGCACGAAGATTGGGAGAAGTTCTAGCACCTCTGAAGCGACCAAGTATTTCCACAAGTTGAGTGGCAATAGTAACATCCACACAAGATGAAAGTACAAGTGGAGATCGCACTAGAAGATCTGAACCACCTCCTTTACCTTTTGGTGAAAAAAAAGCGATTGTTTTGCTCAATTAGTGGATTACTGATGATGTCATATCATTACCTCCGGTATGAAGGGCACCAACAAGAGAGGAGAAAATGGAAAACAACTATTGTCCTTATCACAGATCCATCCGGCATTCCTTAACCAGGTGTTGGGCATTTCGCGGAATCGTGCACAAGAAAATAGTGGCAGATTCGTTAGATATTGCAAAAAATATAGCCAATGATCCTTTCCCCACAAATGTAGTAGTGGTAGGATCTCATGATGATTCTGAGGAAATGATGGGTACTACCAAGTGTGAATGTTCTCCTGCTCATGAGGTAATGGAGTCTGTCAGGTTTAAGGTTTTCTTCAATGAGCTCCCGATCCAGGAGCATGTGAAAGAATTCTTGAAAGAACAAACTATCGCCGCTCTCAATCATAGTATAGTCATCCCACAACAAGGAAAGACCATGGGTGAAATCACATTCTCAGAAGCTAACGGGCAAATTTTGTTTCTTATCATCGGTTTATGTATGTACCTGTTTCTGTTAATGGTCGCGAAATGAAATGAGTTTTCCTCAATAGCTGAGCATCTGTCAATTTAATCCCACTTGCAACCTTGCGAATGGTCAATTTTACTGAAAACAAGATTGTGACTCATGCCATCTCAGCCACAAATTTTAATGGAGACCAACAAACAACTATGGGATTCGCAACATTTGATCTCAAAGTTGGAAGAATCACGACCCCTACCAAGTTTCACATCATTGAAGGGGAGCTATCATATCAGTTATTACTTGGAAGGCTATGGTTACATACATATGGTTTTGTGAGATCATCATATCACAACCGGTTGGCCCCGGTTGGAAATTTTCACTATACAGTGATGCCATTCGAGGTCAAGAATGCCAAAGCTACGTATCAGCGTGCCATGATAACCAATTTTCATGATCTAATGCACAAGACAGTGGAGGACTATGTGGATGATTTGGTGGTCAAGTCTAAAGCGGTACATGATCATGTGGGTGATTTAAACAAGGTGTTGCAACGATGCCGCGAGTATAATTTAAAGATGAATCCTTTCAAGTGTTCCTTTGGGGTTCCAGAAGGGAAATTTTTGGGATATGTGGTGCATAGACAGGGAATATATTTGGACCCAACAAAGGCTAAAGAATTTTTGGAAATGGCACCTCCCACAACTCGCAAACTGTTGAAAACTTTTATGGGAAATATCTCGTATCTCATGAGGTTTATTCCTGAATTAGCAAAAGTCACTCATCCCCTCATGCCACTGCTAAAAGAGAAATCTGTGTATAATTGGTGTAAAGAGTAGCAAGAATCCTTTGAAAAAATCAAGCAGATTTTGATGTCTCCAAACACAATGGTTGCACCACAGTCAGGAAAACCACTAATAATGTATTTCATTTCTACTGGTAAGTCAATAGGATCACTATTGGCTCAGGAGCATGAAGGAGAGGAAAAGCCAGTATATTACATTAGTTGTGTGGTCAGAGGGCCCCAGTTGTGGTACACATCCTTGGAGAAGCATTGTTTGGCTTTGGTATTTACGGCTTAGAAATTTCAACATTATTTGCTGGCTCATCCTTTGGAATTGATGACTAAAAGAGATCCCATTCGATATTTATTAACAAAATCCATTCTCAATGGGAGGACAACGCGTTGGCTACTAGCATTATCTGAATATGAAATTACGTGTTCAAGGCTAAAAATAGTAAAAAGTTAGGCATTATCGGATTTGATGGCTTTATTTCTAGGAGGGTCTGAGCCCAAAGAAGAGGAAGTGGGAATAGTGGGTGCGACACAAAACACATAATATATATTAGAATTTGATGGTTCTTCCACATAACAAGGGGGTGGAGCTGGGTTTGTACTAAGAAATGAAAAAAAATATGGTCATGGCCTACAAGCTTGACTTTCCCTGCACTAATAACATAACACAATATGAAGGTTTAGTGTTAGGTTTGATGATGGCTCAACAGTTGAAGGTAAAAGTCCTACATGTAAAAGGGGATTCCAAGCATGTCATCAAACAGGACAGAGGAGAATATGTTGTCAAAGAACCATATCTCATGCCTTACAAAACCCTCATAAGACAGATGTTAATAACTTTTGAATATGTAAACTTTCAACATGAGTCGCGAGAGGGAAATCGACATTCTGAGCAACAATGGGCTCGCGACTACAATTTCAAGGGAAAAATATTACCATACAGATACTGCGAATGACCAGTTCTGCTATTAGCCATCAAGAGGGGGCACAATCTTTCCAAGAACAAGACTAGAGGGAAGACATAGTACAAGCCTTTTTAAAAAATGATAGTACTACTTTAAGGTGAGGTTATCAAATCATAAAAAGGGTATTGTACCACAGAGCAGGAAAGGGGATCCTCGCTAAATGAATGCCAATAAATGAGGTAGGAGAACTAATGCAAAAAGCTTATGAGAAAGTATGTGGACAAATGGATGTAAGCCTTTATCGAATTTTACACAAGAAGGTTATTTCTGGCCAAATATGAAAAATGATGCAGCTGCACTGCAATGTAAATGTCAAAATTCTAATGATTATCCTTCAGCAAGTAAGGGAAACTTAGCGGAAATAATTGACTGGCGAGAAAAGTATGTGTGTTATTTGAAAGAATGAATATTGCCTGAAATAGATGGGTCGCGGTTCAAAATGTTGGTATCACGGTTTGTATTTCAAGATGGAAAATTGTTTCGCAAATGTTTTGAGGGAAAAATACTAAGATGCGTTGACAAAAAAGAAGCAAGGGAATTACTAAAACAGATGCATGAATTTGGACATCAGGGCCAGAAAAAAGTGTTTCAACAGCTTCTTTTATCTTGGTATTATTGGCCAACAATGGAAAAGGACACCGGTGAATTTGTGAGGAACTGTCACATATGTCAAGTGCACGGATATCTTATTCACGCTCTGACAACAGACTTGTATAGTCTATCCACCCCTTGGCCATTCCACATCTGGACATTAGATATAATTGGGTCAATCACACCACAAGCTCAGGGACATGCGTGGGTGATAGTGGCAACTGAGTTGTTTACAAAATGGGTGGAGGCTATTCCACTATGGTGAACAACAACCGATAATGTAGTTTGATAGGTGTCAAATATTAGACATTTTGACCCCTTAAATTACTACGGTTAGATCATTTCATTCCATTATTTGGTATTTTTATGCGGTTTGTGTGTTAAAGCATGTTTCAAGAGCTTAATGAAGAAATTGAGCTAACTTTGGTGAATTAACCAAGTACATGTTTTTTCTATTCAAGAGAAGAGTCAAAGAGGCATTTCGAGACGAAAATGGCTCCCGAAAGGCAAAAATGGTATTTTCAAAAGCCATGATCTACAACAAAAAGTTTCATGGAGTCAAGACGGTCATTTTGGCGTGGTTGTGAAAAAAAGTAGTTTCCATGAAAATACCTACGCCTACTGAAGCAAAAAATGCCTAGAAAGTGAAAAACTATGCCTGAGCTACGCTTGACACCTACGCATGACCTACGCCTAAGGCGTAGCTGGGGTACGCCTAAGGCGTAGGTGCAACAAGTTCGGGGAAAAATGTCTGGTTTAGCATATTTTTTATTCCAAGATGCGTCGATGACTATTCCATCTCAAAGTGCGTGCACCACACATCATGTGCATAAGAGAATAGGGTTTGAGTGATTGCTGGCGAAATTACTAAGAAGGATAACTCTTCACATTTATCTATATATACACGATCCTATATCAGTGTAAGAGGTTCATATAGCTTTACACACGTTCAACTTCAGAACAACCTCTGAAGTAATATATCTTCACAGAAGAGAAGCCATATTCAGACCTAGAGATACGGATAAGAAGACCATTGAGAGCGTTTCTACATCATCAATGAAATCACCTTCCACCATGGCCAACTTACTCGGTATCTAGGGTTTTCTAGCAAAACCCTAGCCAAGTAATGTAGTTTTCATTATTTGCAATTGTAACGAGGGGAAATTATTAACCATACTGTGATGATTGTAGTAGATAATAGATCATTTTGATTTTCAATATAAAATTTTATACTTGTTCTAAATTCTTGTCTTAGATGGAATGAATATAGTATTTTACACAACCATGATTATTCAATATGGGCTAGAACTCGGATGCTTAATTTATGGTTTTTTACACAATAGTGGTAATAAAACTTGAAATCCTAGGTTGACACAGGCCACGCCTTGGCGATATGAGATAGACATGCTTTATTTTATTTTCATGCATTTGGAGTAGATTAGAGTAATTTAATTGGCATGTACTACTCGGGTCAGTCCTGAGATGGGTTGTCGCAATCCAGTTAATGATAATCCATTTGGTGTCGTATTTAGCTATTTACGGTACGACCTGATTCACAATTTATGGATCTCCTTCTTACAATTGTTACATTGATGAACTATATTATGCGGTTAGTGGTGGAGTGATGAAAACCCTAGTTTTCTCTTTCATCTGAATTACAAACCAATTTAATTTTCTTTCTAGATACTTATAGTTAAAATAAATAATTTGTTTTTTGACCACCCAAACCAAACAACTTTACAGAAATATAATTAAGTACTTTTTTAACTATTAAAGTGAACAATCTAGTCTCAGTGGGATCGATATCCCTTACTCAATATGTTGTTATTCTACAATTGATACATGCGCTTGCATAGGGCAAAACCTAGTGTTGTCATAAGAAGTTGTTTTGAACAATTATTTTTAGCACCCTTGACAACACATCAAGTTTTTAGTGCTGTTGCCGGGGACTAAGAATTGTTCAATAGTTATAGTTGTTTATTTACATTGCATTATTGTAGTTGTAGCTAAAGTTAGATTTTTGTGTGATTGACAGGTACATTGAAGAGCTTTAAAGAAAAAACGGAGTTGTTGAAGTTGCATCTGGAACCTTTGTGAGTTTTAGTTTGTCTTGATTTTTGCATATTAATTCTAGCTTTATTTGTTGTTAATAGTTAAAGTAATTTAGAAGTAGTTAATTTAGTCAGTTTTTATTTCATAAAAATTTCAAAAAAAAAAAAATATATATATAGTCGTTTGTGTAGCGTATGACTGATAGATGGACCCATTCCAATTTTAGCACTGTGTTAGTCGAGTACGATCCTGAGATAGAAAAGACTCTCCGTCATTTACGTCGAGCTATTGAAGAGCATCAACATCAGTTAGAGAAAGGCACCAGCCAAATCAGTGAAGAAGAAGCGATGGGTGACCAAATACCCAACCAATAAAGGGCACTAGAGACGTCCCTGAAAGGATATTACGCGCCCGATGCATAGGATTCCTGTAATGATTTTCCAGAAGAAGAAGGTGCGAAACACTTTGAAATCCAGATAAACGTCATTAATATGCTTTCTAAATTTTATGGACTTAGAATTGAGAACCCATACCAGCACATAAATGATTCTTAGAGGTAGCCTCTACTGTTAGGTATGATAAATTGTCCAAAAATGACTTGCGAGTGCGATTATTTCCTTGGTCGTTGAAGGAAATAGCTAAAAGATGGTATATCAAATTGTCTAAAACAACTAAAATTGATTGGGAAACCCTTAAAAAAGAATTCATAGCAAAGCGTTATCCCATAGAAAATACCTTAGAAGCCTAGGATGCGATCAAAAGATTTAGGGAATTGCCTAGTGAGCATTTTCATGATGCTTGGTAGAGATATATTGAAATCTTGTATAAGTGTCCCCACCATAGATTCTCTGAACATGATATAGCTAAGAATTTTTACATGGGACTTGGAGATGCACATAAGACTTTGATAGATGCGTCAACACAGGGTCAATTCACCTTGAAGCCAACAAAATAACTTTTAGAGATGTTTGATAATATTAGTGAGGACACTATTCAATATGAATCTGAGTTGAGGTCTAGAGGTGGATAAGATATAAGAACTGAGAAAACCTATGTCGTAGAGCATGATGATGTGAGATATACATGGCATTAAGAGGAGAGAAATTACAGAGAATTGGCAAGTTTCTTCAGCGAAGCCATTCTCATCAGAGAGAGATGTTAGAAGTAGAAGTTGAGTTTTTTCAAAATGATGTCAGGAGATAATGGTTGTCGATGCCAATGCATCATGGAACTATTCAAATAATCCTCTTTTCACTAATTCATATACCTCAAATGCCAGAAATCACCCTCTTCTGTCCTATAAATCTACAAATCTGGAGAACTCACCATCAAGGTTTCAATAAGGGCAATCATCTAACTCACAACCAAGGTTCACTGAGAGACAACAATCATATAATCCACAACCAAGATTCCAACAGAGTCAACAATCATTCGACTCTCAACCAATAATCATGACCCAAAATTCTCAATCAAATTACCAACCCAAACAACCGTTCAATAATTCCCAAGCTTTTCAACCATCCAATAATTCCCAATCCCTCTAGCCATTCAATAAATCCCAAGCTCTCTAGCCATTCAATAATAGTCAGGTTGTGCAGCCATATAACTATCAAACCCAGCCTCAAATAAGCCAAAATCCTCCACCCGGTTTCTAGAATAATAGGCTAGAATAGACCATACTGGACAATCATAACATGCTAGGTGTTCACACTTAATCATTGGTACACCTGCACATCCAGATGGGCTAAATGGCCAATGAGAGGAATGTAAGAGAACTAGGGAGATTGCTTAGTCAGTCGATAGTCAACCCAAAGCCACAACAAGCACTAGAGCTTGGGTCATTCGCTACTGAACCTCATAAGTCGGTGCAAACAATCACGACTCTGAGAAGTGGAAGGGAAGTAGAGGGTAGAGTTGATGAGAGGTTGCAGAAAAGAAAGGAAGTAGAATGAGCACAAAGAAAGGAAGCTGAGGAAGAAAAAAGGAAAAAGGCAGAAAGAATTTAGAATGATCAACCACCAGAGGATGACAATGTCGATCAGATATTACTCGAAGAGCCTGGAAGGGCAAGTTACGAGGAGGCAGCACCATTCCCTCAACGTCTGAGAGAGTCGACCAAGTACAAGAAGCTTAAAGAATCTGATATGTTGGAGACATTCTGATAAGTTAAGATTAATTTTCCGCTCTTAGATGTTATTGCCCAGATACCACCTTATGCTAAGTTTTTCAAGGATCTCTGCACACAAAAGAAAAAGTGCAGGGCAAAGGGTCCTAAGAAAATACTATTGACTAAACAAGTAAGATCATTGCTTTTGAGCTATACACCACCTAAAAGGAAAGATCCCGGTGCTCCCACTATTCCATGTGTCATCGGTGACCAGGAAATGGGTAGAGTTCTTCTTGATCTAGGTGCAATCATTAACTTACTTCCTTATTCAGTCTACCAATAACTAGTGTTGGGTGATCTCAGTCTCACTGTGGTTGTACTTCAATTTGTAGATCGATCTATCAAGTAGGCAAGATGAAATTTAGAAGATCTCATTTTCAGGTGGGCTGGTTCTATTTTTTGGTTGATTTTGTAGTCCTGGATACAAAACCTATCCCTGACTCAAAGAAACACAATCTGGTGATATTAGGAAGATAATTTTTGGCCATGAAAAATGCATGTATCAACTGCAGATCCATAGCCATGGATCTGACCTTCGGAAATATAAAAGTGAGAATGAATGTGTTTGAAGGGAGTCATCAATTGCCTGAATCAGGGGATTGCTTCCAGATTAATGAGTGCAATGAGCTTGATGACATCATAGAAGATTTTACGACTCAAATTCTGAAGAAAGATGAGCTGGAGTCATTTATGACTAGAAAGTGGTCGGATGAAGAAGTTGATGATTGGGAATTGCAATTAAAGCTACACAATGAAGAAATTGTTGAAATAGAAACTACTTTATACACTCAACCATTGTGGGAGCTAATTGAGCCATTTCCTATAATTTCAAGGACTCTACCAATTCCATGTTTAACAACTCCTCCTACCTTGGAACTTAAGGAATTGCCTGAAAAATTGAAATGTCTTCTTAGGACCGGACGAGACTCTTCCTGTGATTATATCGTCCAAACTAACAAAAGAACATGAATCGAGTATGATTGAGGTCTTGAGTGAGAACAAAGAGGCAATAGGGTGGAGCATTGTGGATTTGAAAGGCATAGATCTATCGATTTGGATGCATCGCATACATCCTGAGGAGGATACAAAGCCATCGAGAGAAATGCAACAAAGACTGAATCCAAATATGAAGGAGGTGGTGATGAAAGAAGTGGTAAAGTTTCTAGATGTAGATATCATCTACCCCATCTCTGATAAGACATGGGTGAGTCTGACTCAAGTGGTACCGAAGAAGTCAGGCATCACAGTTGTACCAAACTCAAAGGGTGCGCTAATTCCATAGTGCATGACCATGGGGTGGCATGTGTGTATTGACTATAGGAAGCTCAACTCAAACACCAGGAAGGATCATTTTCCTTTTCCATTCATTGTTCAGATCCTGGAAAGGTTAGCTAGGCAGAGCTATTACTACTTTTTGGATAGGTATTCCGGCTACAATCAAGTGGCGATTGATCCTGCTGATCAGGAGAAAACCATTTTCACTTGTCCATATGACATGTTTACTTATAGACGGATGACTTTTAGTTTGTGTAATGCGCCAACAACATTCCAAAGGTCTATGATGTCTATCTTTCTGACATGGTAGAGAAATTTCTTGAAGTGTTCATGGATGATTTCTTAGTTTTTGGGGAACCCTTTGAAGACTGTTTGAAACATCTAGCACTGGTGCTTAAAAGATGCAAAGAGACAAATTTGATTCTAAGCTGGGAAAAAAGCCATTTTATGGTTCAAGAGGGGATAGTATTGGGCCATATTATATCAAAGCAAGGGATAGAGGTTGACAAAGCAAAATTTGAATTAATTTCAAAGCTATCTCATCCCACATCTGTTAAACAGATACGTTCTTTTCTAGGCCATACCGGGTTTTACAGAAGGTTTATTAAAGATTTTAGCAAAATGGACCAGCTGTTATGCAACTTACTGGCTAAGGATGTGACATTCGTCTTTGATGAAGAGTGTCTTCATGCCTTTGAGGAGCTGCATACTCAAATCTCAACTACCCTAATCATTCGTCTGTCAAATTGGTCTCTGCCATTTGAGCTCATGTGTGATGCTTCTGATTATGCCACGGGAGCTATATTGGGTTAAAGAAAGGGCAAGTTGCCATATAAGATATACTGTGCTAGTAGGACTCTGAATAATGCTCAAATGAACTACATAATAACCGAGAAGGAGTTGCTGGCAGTTATTTTTGCCTTGGATAAATTTCATTCATATTTATTGGGCACCAAGGTTGTTGTTTATTCGGATCATGCCGCGTTGAGGTACTTGTTGGCTAAAAAGGACTCTAAACTTAGATTGATTCAGTGGATTCTGTTGCTGCAAGAATTTGACCTGGAGATTAAAGATAAGAAGGGTTCGGAGAATGTTATTGCTGATCATTTGTCAAGGATCGTTGTTGAATCTACAAAGGAAACTATTCCTTTCAAGGATTCATTCCCGGATGAACATCTATTCAATGTGGCTGTTGTGGAATAGATACCGTGGTATGCTGACATTGTCAATTATAAAGCCATAGGTCGATTTCCGAAAGAATGGTCTAAGAATGAAAAAGACCAATTCTTCAGCCAAGTAAAATTTTATATCTGGGAAAATTCGTGATTGTATAAGTATTGCTCGAATCATATTATTCTAAAATGTGTCTCAGAGAGTGAGGTTCAAAACAAATTGATGTTTTGTCACACGCTAGAGTGTGAAGGGCATTTTGGAACTCAGAAGACAGCTCATAAGGCGCTGTAGAATGGATTTTACTGGCCTACCATATTCAAAGATGCTTTCGAGTATTGCAGAGCATGTATGCGATGTCAAAAGTTGGGATCCATATCTCGACTAGACATGATGCCTCTAACCCCAATTCTGATCGTTGAATTATTTGACGTATAGGGAATAGATTTTATGGAACCATTTCTGAAGGCTGACCACAAGGAGTTTATACTGGTGGGGGTTGACTATGTCTCAAAATGGGTGGAAGCAATAGCTACCCTAAATGATGATCACGTGACAATAGGGGAATTTATAAAGTCAAATATCTTTTCAAGGTTTGGTATACCATATGTGATGATTAGTGATGGCGGAAAACACTTTGATAACCATTTCCTTGGTGTATTGTGTCAAAAGTACGGTGTCAATCTGAAAATTGGTACACCTTATCACACCCAATCACAAGGCCAAGTGGAGGTTTCGAACAAGGAGATAAAAAATATCTTAGAGAAGACAATGCGAGTAGATTTAAAGGATTGGACGAAAAGGATAAATGATGCACTATGGGCATATAGGACTGCATATAAGACACTGATTGGTATGACACCATATCGTCTTGTTTATGATAAAACATGTCATCTCCCTATTGAGCTAGAACATCGAGCATACTGGGCGGTTCGGAGGTTGAACTTTGATATAAAGAAGTCCAGTGCTCAGCGAAAAATCCAACTTCAAGAGCTTGAGGAGTTAAGAAATAAAGCTTATGAGAACTCTCGGATTTACAAGGTTCGGACGAAAGCATTTCATGATAAACACATTCGAAAGAAAGTTTTTGAGCCCGGCCAAAAGATGTAGCTGTTTAATTCGAGACTCAAGTTGTTTCCTGGTAAGCTCTAATCAAGATGGGATGGGCCGTATGAGATTACAAAGGTTTTCCCTCATGGAGCAGTAGAGCTTGATGATCTTGATACCAGGAAGAAGTTTGTAGTGAATGGGTAGCGATTGAAACATTACATTGATGTCCAGTCAGTTGAGTGTGTGGTGGAAACGATTGATTTAATTGAACCACCACCCGAGCTAAATAAGCTTGATCTAGAATACTGAAGAGACAACAACGTCGCGCCAACGACGTTAAATATTGGTACTAGGTGATTAAGATTAGCTTTTGATCCTAGTTTGTACTTGTAGACGGTACTTTAGTCAGTTTCTAAATTTTTAGTCCATCAGATCGAGTCATAGAACTGTCGTCATCCGAGTATGAAAGGTAATTTAGTAAAAATGGTACAAATGAATGCATGAAGGAGTAGTGGGATTACACAGAACGAGGGAAGACGAGATTGAGAAGGAGAATTTATTTTGGACATTAGTGACCTATGCCTAAGGCGTAGACCCAGCTACACCTAAGGCGTAGCTGCAAACTGTTATAAAAATAGTTCGCAACAACTTCATTTAAAAAATTTCCTTCTCTCCCTCATTTCTCCACCAAATATCTCGAGACTTGTTCCAATCGATCACTTTTGATATTTCTCATCATTCCTTGGCAATTGATCGTCTGATTAGTGGGTGTATTGTTCGGATTCGCTTGTAGAACTCAAAAGGTCTCTAAATCTTAATTTTGGGAAATTCATCATATCGCTCAATTCGGTAAGTTTTGTTCCATTATTTTAATTTCTAATGACTATTATGACTATTCTAAACTAGTATTGATGAACGAGTCCGATCAAAATCGTGTTTTGCTTCATTTTTCAAAAGTTGAATTTTGTAGCTTCGAATACGGATTGAATATTGAGTATTTGAGATGAAGGCTTGTTTAATCGTCATATTGGATCTATTTAGATATAGTTTGAGTTTGATTCGGTGTCCGAAACATTATCACTCATTTTTTAAAAACTCTATATTGTAGGCATGGCTAGAGTTAAGGGCACAACAAGGCGTGTGGCGGAGGTGGCCAATCTAGTAGAGCACCCTGTTAGACAGTGGTCGAGGTCAACATCTCCAGACCGTACACTTGTTTTGGGCCAAAGTACTCATACCTCGAGACGCCAGTATGTTCCCTATCCATCATCCTCTTAAACATCTTTTGAGGCGGACATGCTAGAGTCCTATACATAGGGACATGATCTTCACTTACCGTATGGTAGGCTTATAGTTGATCCGGTTATTCTATAGGAACTGTCTTCACCACATGAGCCTGAGCCACAGGATGAGGTGATGGATGAAAATGTCCATAATGATTCGGTAGTTCAGTAGGAGGAGCAAGATGATGCAGCTGACCAGGGCGATCGTACCGGTAAGCAGGATGAGAGGTTTCCTGAGCCACCGATAGATGGTGATTTAGGATTTTTAACTATTTTTCGCACAGTGCCACCGCCTATAACCTCGATTTCTAATTTGCTGGAGCAGACGATGGCTAAGAAGTACCAGCAGGAGCGTACTTATTTGGTAGAGGTATTCGAGGGCCTGTAGCCAAGACCCACATGACTGTTGATAGACTGAGGGCATGATGATTATTGCTTATTCTTGCCCCGACTACTACATCTATCTGTGAGAGCATGATATGTGAGTTCTAGCTCACTATGTAGAACTACGCTCGAGGGAGGCGACTGCAGACAATGGTGAGATGTATAGAATTCAAGATTATACCACAGTCCATTGTTGCTACTTGGGGTATTCCCGATGAGTGCTCAGCTGAGTTGGTAGCCGAGTTCCCACTGATGCCGAATATTTTTCCTCCGATCGAGGACATTGTCTGTTTACAGACTGCAAGACAGTGGGGTGACAACCATATGAACTGCATGAAGAAATCCAACTATCACCCGTTGCTGTGGTTCTGGGACATGGTTATCCGTTCACAGATTCTTCCGCATAGCCATCAGAAGCTACGATATCCTCCATTCCCGGCCTTCCACTATGCTTTTGAGTTTGATAGGTGGATTTCTATTTCACGGATTTTATGGGAGGGCTTATGTATTCATTATATCCAGCTTCATAAGGAGACGAAGGTCAAACAGAAGAAGTTTCAGATGCGGTTTCCCTCCCTGGTGATAAAATTGATGTTTGATGCGGGTGTTGAGATAGAGGTGGGTGAGAAGAATGTGTTTAAAAATGTGTCCCCGTACTACGAAGGGATATGGAAAAGATTACAAGGAAATACGATTTTACCAACGAGAGCGGTGTTCAGTCCAGTTCCATCACCTGTTACAGATGCGCAGGCTGATGTACTTGAGTTTCCCCCATAGGATGGGGGTAGACAGGCTGCAGAGGAGCCATAGGGGCCAGCTGCTGAGGCAGATGTTGTTATACCATAGGCACCTGCTTGTGATATTATTATTCTGTGTCAGGCTTACTTTGATGGCATTATAGCATGAATGTAGGGCTTGACGACACAGATACAGGGGATATAGTAGACACTAGTATAGGAAAGACGAGCCTGAAAGCTTGAGATAGTGCGCTAAAGGTGTGATCGGAGGCGGATGTTCCATAGGATTAATGGCATTAGATAGTACATGGATTTACAGCTTCCGTCTACACTACCGACCTCAGATGATGAGGCATAGCGTAGTTTTAGTATAGTTTTTGTTTTCTTTGAGTTTATTTTTGTACATTAGAGATGAATCGTTGGGTGGATAGATTTTGTGATAAGATGTTTCGATGCGCCCGCTTCAACAATAATACTCTAAATGTTTTTGATAGTTGATTTATAAATCGACATCTTTATAAATGTTTTTCATATTCGTTTCCTGAAACTTTTTATGCTTACATTGAGTGTGATTATTTTGAGTTCTTTCAAGCTTTTAAACATCACACTATGAGGACATATGTGCGTTTAAGTTTAGGGGTGCATGGTTTTCACCGAAGGATTGAAAAAATATTAACTTGGCCAGACCTACGTCTTAAGCGTAGGGCTCTGCGAGGGAGATTTTAGAAATTTCAAAATTTAACCCATTTGTGGGGTGTTTTGGCCTGAGTTGTATCTGTACATGTACTAGGACTTAGTATAGGGTATTTTTAGGAATTTTTAGGCTTTAGATAGGAGGTTTTAGAACAATCCTAGTCCGACAAGGAAGTGGAATGGAAATAAAAGTTGGAGTTGGATCATGAGTTGGTTGCATTTTCCCATTCAAATAAGGGTTCTAAATCCTTTTCCTATTTGATCCTAAGACATCCATCTATAAATACACCCATAGAGAAGACACAATACCTAATTCACAATAGTTGAGGAATACGACTAGATTATCTTATTCTCTTTATTTTTTTCTTCTTTCTATTCGGGGGGTGTGAGTATGGATAATGATCATGAGATATATTCTGACCCAGAGGATTTGATTGTGGTTAAAGAACCACATGTAGATGCAGAGAGTTTGAAAGAAAGAACAACAAGCCGGAAGGGAAAAAGAACTACACCTACTTTGTTTCTAAAGTGCAGACTGCAATTTGAAGTAGAGTTTCGTTCGAAAAGGATGAGCCAAATATTGACTGCACCCAGGAGGAGAATCCTTAGGGAATGAGGATTGCAAAGTTTAGAGCACCCGGTGGGAGAAATGGTATATCCGGGCTTGGTTCGAAAATTCTAGTAAATATGAAAATTTTGGGACCGTTAGGATTTGATGTTATGACGACTAAAGTTGTTAAGTGGAGTGCTCCGATAGTGATAGGAAAAAGAAATATTACTGATACGTGGAATATACCAATTGGTTATCCAGCACACTTGTAAGGGAAACTAAAGGAGTACCCTTTGGTATGGCCACATAAGGATGATGAGATGGTTAGGGAGTTGTGTTCCATGTCAGATCCAGGAGATAAGACTTGTGAAAATTGGTAGTTGAGATCGAATCTGTTATATTTGGATTGTGTCATTGACTCATTGCGGCTCAAATTTGACTAAATAATCGGACTAGTGTGAGGGAACACACAATGCTTAGAACGTTGTATGCCTTAAATCTTGGGTATAGGGTGTGTATTCCAACAGTGATAATGGTCGAGATGTCGATTGCCCGAGCAATTGTGAATAGATAGTGGGCTAGTGCAAATGAATTTGAACATTATCTACTATACCCGTTTATTTTATCGAAGTTCATTGCAGAGCAATTGCGTGATAGGATAGATGAGATGGGTGAGATGCGATGGAAGTTTATGAAGATATATCCAGAGGAATAATTTGCTAACTTGAAAGAGACAGTGGACTATCGGATATAGTTAAAGAAAGCTATGGCTAGTGATGAAGAAAGTGAGGAGAATGGATCCTAAGTAGGGCTAGGGTTTATAATTAGGGTTTTGATTTGTTTTGTTTTGATGTTTTCTTTTAGAGACGGTAGACCCTTAAGGCCATGTCTTTCCATTTGTTTTATTCATAGGATTATACGCCTTTTAGGCCAAATCATTTAATATATATATATATATAAAGAAGTTCTAATTCCTTAAAAAAATTATGTGAATTTCTGGGTATTTTTGACATTCCGTTTCCCTTGCTATGATATTAGGTATATATGCTTTGAGTATATTTACAGGTAATCCAAATAAGTTTGGGGAAGAAGTTTATGTGCTTCGATGTTGAATTCCGAATTGAGCTTCAAGGGTAACTATATCCGTTCTCATGCATTATTTTTGTCCGTGGGAACATGGTCTCATTTAAGTTTGGGGGTGAGGATATATAGTTGCAAGGAATGGATTTTTTTGAAAACAATTGAATTTATTTTTTTATAATTTGGAGCGGTTCTTTGTTTTCATGCAAGAGTGTTTTGCATTACAAATTGATTAAGTTACGTTTATGATGTCTGAGTAGTATGTGATGTAATATTCGCATTGATGAGAGTAATGATTAGATCGAGCTGAGTGAGAGTGATGTGGTTTTACATGAGTGAGTGATTAGTAAAATTGAAACCGAAAAGGAAAACTTTGACCTATAAGAACAAAAACACACATTCACTATGGGAAGTAGATTGATCTTTGACTATGCTGTTGAAAAATAATTTTGCCACAATAAAAGGGGAGACGAGGAGATGTTCTGGTTGAAATGGAAAAAATTAAAAAATTTACTTTAAGAAAATAAAATGCAAAAGGTAGTTCTTCGATATGAGTAACCGGACATTGGTATCACCAATATCACTGTTCGCATTTAAAGGGGAGAAGGATAATGAGGATAAATCCCATAGAAGAAGCTCGAGTCCAGTTGGTCGGGATAAAAAATCCTCCCTGGAAAGTCTGGAACTTAGAAAGACAAAAGGCGATGGTAAAGTGGAAATATTAAAAGATGTGTTTTTATGAAAAATGGCAAAGTGTGATAAATAAAGTAGGAAACCAGATATTGAAATACCAAGGTAGAATGTTCACTAAATACACAGAAGGTTGTCTGGATTAAGGAATAGAAAGTAGCAAAGTCATTTACAATAGAGGGAATCATTCATGACACAAAGCTCGAGATAGTTATTCTTCAGTAATGAGTAGGAGTATTTGTATCTATACTTTTTTTTGCATTATATCATGACTTAATTTACTTGTGTATGAATTCATAAATGCGTGATTATAGAGAACTGAGATGTTTGTAGGTACCATCACTGGAAACCTTCATGAGACTTCACTAGTCCACTAGGGGTAACCTAGGCATTTAAAAGGTTTGTTACACGTGCTAAGTGTAATCGTCGACCCTCAAGAAAGGAAGGGATTAGGTTAGATTAGTTAGATTAAAAATTATCACAGGAAAGTTTCTCTGAGTTCATTGCTAAGGGACTAAAAATATATAAGTTTGGGGTGTGATAGGTGTCAAATATTAGACATTTTGACCCCTTAACTCACTACAGTTACGTCATTTCACTCAATTATTTGGTATTTTGTATGTTGTTTGTGTGTTAAAGCATATTTCAGGAGCTTAACGAATAAATGGAGCTAACTTCGGTGAATTCACCAAATACATATTCTTTATATTCAAGAGAAGAGTCAAAGAGGCATTTCAAGACAAAAATGGCTTAGCGAAGCCAAAAATGGCATTTTCAAAAGCCGTCATTTACAACAAAAAGTCTCATGGAGTCAAGACTGTCATTTTGGTGCAGTTGCGGATAAAAGTGGTTTTCATGAAAATACCTACGCCTAACCTACGCCTACAGAAGCAAAAAGTGCCTAGAAAGTGAAAAACTATGCATGAGCTACGCTTGATCCCTACGTCTGACCTACACTTAAGGTGTAGCTCGGGTACGCCTAAGGCATAGGTGCGGCAAGTTCTGGCTAAAATGTCTGGTTTGGCCCATTTTTTATTCCAAGATACGTCGACGACTCTTCCATCTCAAAGTGCGTGCACCACACATCATGTACATCAGAGAATAGTGTTTGAGTCATTACTGGTGAAATTACCAAGAAGGACAACTCTTCCCATTTATCTATATATACACGATCCTATATCAGTGTAAGGGGTTCATATAGCTTAATACACGTTCATCAGAAGAGAAACCATATTCAGACCTAAAGATTCAGAGAAGAAGACCATGGAGAATGTTTCTACATCAGCAATGAAGTCACCTTCCATCATGGCCAAAAAACTCGGTATCTAGGGTTTTCTAGCGAAACCATAGCCAAGTAATGTAGTTTTCATTATTTTAAATTATAAACAGGGGAAACTGTTGACCATATTGTGATGATTGTAGTAGATAAGAGATCATTTTGATTTTCAATATAAAATTTTATACTTGTTCTAGGTTCTTGTCTTAGATGGAATGAATATAGTATTTTACACAACCATCATTATTCAATATGGGGTGGAACTCGGATGCTTAATTTATGATTTTCTACACAATGGTGGTAATAAAACTTGAAATCCTAGATTAACACAGGCCACGTCTTAGCAATATGAGATAGACATGCTTTATTTAATTTTCATGCATTTGGAGTAGATTAGAGTAATTTAATTGGCATGTACTAGTCGGGTCAGTCCTGAGATAGGTTGTCGCAATCCAGTTGATGGTAATCCTTTTAGGGTCGTATTTAATTATTTGCGGTATGACCTGATTCACATTTTATGGATCTCCTTCTTACAAATATTATATTGATGAACTATATTATGCGGTTAGTGGTGGAGCGATGAAAACCCTAGTTTTCTCTCTCATTTGAATTACAAATCAATTGGTTTTGCTTTCTAGATAATTTTTGTTAAAATAGATCATTTTGTCTTTGACCAGCCAAACCAATCAACTTTACAAAAATATAATTCAGTGTTTTTGAACTATTAAAGTGAACAATCTAGTCTCTGTGGGATCGATATCCCGTACTCAAGCTGTTATTATTCTACAATTGATACGTACGCTTGCGTAAGGTAAAACCTAGCGTTGTCATAAGAGGTTGTTTTTAACAATTATTTTTAGCACCCTTGATAACATATCATAGTTCAATTTATAAAAGAGAATATTATTTGCCGATTTGGAGTGCCAAAGGTCATATTGTCAGATAACGGGACTCTTTTCGTCAACCAAAAAGTCGCGAATTTGTTAAGAAAGTATTCAATAATCCATCATAATTGAACACCATACTATCCTAAAGGAAACAGACCGGCTGAAGCTTCTAACATGGCATTAATCCAAATTTTATCTAGGTTGGTGCATGATAACTAGAAGAAATGGTTGAAGGAGCTTCCTATAGCATTATGGGCACACCTAAGATCATAACGTACTACTATAAGGATGGCCACGTATTCTCTAGTCTATGGAATAGATGCAGTGTTGCTATCAGAACTAGAAATTATGGCTAAGACACTAGTCCCGGATACTAAGTTGGAGGAAATGATGTTACATGTTGAAAGCTTAAAAGGGAAAAGGGATGAAACATTTATGAATCAAAGGATTTACAACAATCAATAGGCAAAAGGCTACAATAAGAAAGTGCGGTATCGATGGTTCAAGGAAGGGGACAGAGTGTTAAAAATAGTATTAGCAATAATGTGGGAGCAAAGGGTGAGAAAGTTTGAAGCAAATTGGGAAGGCCCTTATGTAATCACTAGTGAAAGCATGGTAGGTGTCAAATATTAGTCATTTTGACCCCTTAATTCGTTATTCTTACGTCCTTTCATTCCATTATTTAGTATTTTTATGTTGTTTGCATGTTAAAGCATGTTTTAGGAGCTTAATGAAGAAATGGAACTAACTTCATTGAATTAACTGAAGAGTGTGTTCTTTCTATCTAAGAGGAGAGTCAAGGAGGCAGTCCGAGATAAAAATGGCTCCTGAAGAGTAAAAACAACATTTCCAAAAGTTGTCAGCTTCAGCAAAAAGTATTGTGGGTTTAAGGCGGTCGTTTTGGTGCATGTACAGAGAAAAATGGTTTTTCCAAAAAATACCTACGCTTGTGCCTACGCTTTCAGTTTCAAAAAGTGGCTAGAAAATATTTTTTTACACTTGGAGGTATGTTTGGACCTACACTTAAAACGTAGGCCAGGTACGCTTGAAGCGTATCTGCTGCAAGATTTTGTGATTTTCGATGGTTTTTGCCAATTTTAACTTCGGCTCAATTTGAAGATGTGCTTGTGACTCCAGACCTCTATATACATATCTAGACACCTATGTATTAGAAATTAAGGTTTGCATAAAGTGAGGAGTGAAAAGATTGAAAAAGGCCTCTCTATAGCATTGCCTATATATACACGATCATATATCAGATACGATCGTTTCTACATCACCAATGCAGTCACCTTCCACCATGGCCAACTAACTCGGTATCTAAGGTTTTCTAGCAATACCTTAGCCAAGTAATGTAGTTCTTTCTTTGTTTTTAATTGTAACGAGAGAAAACTATTGACCATACCGTGATGATTATAGTAGTTAAGAGACCGTACTAATTTTCAATATAAAATTATATGTTTGTTCTAAATTCTTGTCGTAGATGGAATGAATGCATTATTTTGCACAACTATGATTATTCAATATGAGCAGGAACTCGGATGCTTAATTATGGTTTTCTACACAATGGTGGTAATGAAACTTGAAACCCTAGGTTGACACAAGTCGTGTCTTGGCAATTTAATATAGACATGCTTTAGTTGTTTTCATGCAGTAGGAGTAGATTAGAGTAACATAATTGGCATGTACTAGTTAGGTCAGTCATGAGACGGGTTATCGCAATCCGGTTGATGGTACTCCTTTTTGGGGTCTTATTTAGCTATTTGTGGTACGACCTAATTCACAGTTATAGATCTCCCTCTTACAGTTGATACAGTAAGGAACTATATTATGTGGTTAGTGGTGGAGCGATGAAAACTCTAGTTTTCTCTCTCATCGGAATCACAACCAATTTACTTCGTGTTTTTAGTTAATTTAGTTAATATTAGATAATTTGGTCTTTTGACCACCAAAACAAACAATTTTCAGAAATATAATTCAGTGTTTTTGAACTATTAAAGTGAACAATTTTAGTCTCTGTGGGATCGATATCTCTTACTCAAGCTTTACTATTCTACAATTGATACTTGCGCTTGCGTAGGGTAAAACCTTGAGTCATTAAGATGTTATTTTTAACCACATATTTTTACACACCTGACATCGCATCAAGTTTTTGGCGCTATTGCCGGGGATTAAGCATGTTCATTAGCTTTAGTAGTTTATTTACATTGTGTTATTGTAGTGTACTGAAAGTTGGATTTTTTTTGTGATTGATAGGTACTCTGAAAAGCATAAAGGGATTTGGCGGAGCAGAAGTTGTGCCGTTTGACCTCTGGTAAGTTTTATTTTATGTTAAATTTGTGCATAATTTTAGCTTTATTTTCTGTTAATATTTAGAATAGTTGTGAAGTAAAAAAAAATTATTTGATGTATGAGTGATCGGAAATCCTGTTTTGATCTCAATATTGAATTAGAACCTTTTGATCTTGAGATCAAACAGACTTTTTATCAAAAACGTCAAGCTATTTAAGAGCGTCATCATCAATCAGAAGAAACGATAGGTGACCAAAGAGCCAACCAACAGAGGGCACCAGAGACGTTCCTAAAAGGATATTACACACCCGATGCGTATGATTCCTATGTTGATTTTCCAGAAGAAGAAGGCGTGAAGTACTTCAAGATCAAAACGAGCGTTATCAATATGTTTCAAAAAAAATTTGGCCTTAGGATAGAGGACCCATACCAGTATATTAATGATTTCTTAGAGGTTGCCTCGACTGTTAGGTATGATAATCTATCTAAGAATGATTTGTGAGTGCATCTATTTCCTTGGTCGTTAAGAGAAAAAGTTAAAAGATGGTACATCAAATTAAATAAGGCAATTAAAATTGATTGGGAAACCCTTAAATCTGAATTCATAAAGAAACATTATCCAGTAGGAAATACCTTAGAGGCACAAGATGCGATCAAAATATTTAGAGAATTGCCTGGTGAGAAGTTCCATGATGCTTGGGGAGAGATATAGTGAAATCTTGTATAAGTGTCCCCACTATAGGCTCACTGACCAGGATATAGCTAAGAATTTTTACATGGGACTGGGAGATAAACATAAGAATTTGATAGATGCAGCAACATAAGGGCAATTTATCCTTAGGCCAGCAAAAGAAATCTTAGATTTGTTTGACAGTATTAGTGAGAATACAATTCAATATGAACCTGAGTTGAGGTCTATAGGTGCACTAGATAAAAGATTTGAGAAAGCTTATGTTGTGAATCATGATGATGTGATAAATTCAGTGGCATTGATAGGAGATATATTAGAAATATTTGAAAAGATTCTCCAAAGAAATCATTCCCCTAAAAGGGAAGAAGTCGATTATTCCCACAATCAGTGTTAAGGTGGAGAATTCATTGTTGTTAATGCTAATGTAGCATGGAACTACCCAAAAAGAGCTCCTTTCACCAATTCTACTCATCAAATGTCCAAAATTAGCCCTCTCTTTCATCTCAATCTACAAATGTGGAATCAATGTTCCCTCAGGTCAACAATCATATCAATCCCCACCAACAATCATATAATCCACCACCAAGGTTTCAACAGAGTCAACAATCATATCAATCCCCACCAACAATCATGGATCAAAACTCTTAGTCAAATTAGCAACCCAAACAGTCATCCACTAATTCTCAGGCTTTTCAACCATTCAATAATAATTAGGTTGTCCAATCATATAATTATCAAACTCAACCTCAAGGAAACCAAACCCAGGGATTTAATTCAAATCAAGTGTACCCTCCATATCCTCAAAATCATCTTCAACATCAAAATCAAACTCAAAATCCACCACCAAGACTACCTGGCTTTGAATAAGAGGTGATGGGTGCCTTGAAGGAGTTAAAAAATCAATCTAATCATTTTCAAGCAGCTATCCAATCAATGAACTCTAAATCCCAATCCATTGCTCAGATAGAAACCAAAATGAGGCAAATATCTAATGTGGTGAATAGGCTTGAAGAGGAAAGATTTCATAGGCAACCATTGCAAAGAAAGGAAGCTGAAGAAGAGCAAAGAAATGTGGCTGACAAAGTCTAGAAAGGTCAATCTCAAGTGAAGGAAGATGAAGAGCCAAAAAGGGCACCATATGAGGAGGAATTGTCGTTTCCTCAACGTCTTAAAGAACTGACCAAAAGTGGTAAGAATAAAGAGTCAGACATGCTGGAAACCTTCTGACATGTCAAGATTAATCTGCCTCTCTTAGACATTATAGACCAAATACTACCCTATGTTGAGTTTTTGAAGGACCTCTGTACCCAAAAGCATAAAAGTAGAACTAAAGTCCCGAAGAATATTTTGTTGACTAAACAAGTAAGTTCGATCTTACTGAGTGATACTCCACCTAAGAGGAAAGATCCCGGTGCTCCCATTATTTCTTGTGTCATTGGTGACCAAAAGATTGGTAAAGCTCTTTTTGACCTCGGTGCGAGTGTTAATTTATTACCTTACTCAGTCTATCAATAGCTAGGGTTGGGAGAGCTCAATCCTACATCGGTGGTGCTTCAATTGGCAGATAAATCAACTAAACAACTGAGAGGAATTCTAGAGGATGTCATTGTTCAAGTGGGTAAGTTCTACTATCATGTGGACTTTATGGTGTTAGACATGGAACTTGACCATATATCAAGGAGACATATTCCTGTTATCTTAGGAAGATCATTTTTGGCTATGAAAAATGCATGTGTTGATTGCAGAACTGGGGTTATGGATATATCTTTTGGGAATCTAGAGATGAGGATGAATGTATTTGATATCAACCATCAATTACTGAAACAAACTGAGTGTTTTAATATTGATAAGATGGTTGAGGAAGTGGTACCTCAGAGGAGTCGAGCAAGGAATGACTTGGTTATTGTGATTGAAAGGTCAAATACAAAGTTTGACACATGGGAGGAGCCAAGAGATTCGCCTGAATCTCCATTTGTGTCACCAGCGACATTGGTCCCGACAACTCACTTTATAAGATTGGGTTGTATGACGACACTGATGGTTAAAAGAGGAGCTTAATGACGAATAAGCAAGATGTGGAGGCTATTAGAGCTGATCAATTGTCATGAAATTTTAAATAGCCTACTAAGGATGACCCCCATCTTAAGGACACCTTTCTAGATGAACTAGTGTTACGTATACACATGGTAGAAAAGCTACATGCCTTGGAAGATCAACAATTGAGAGATAAGTGTGAGGGGATACGGAGTTCTGCATATAAGGATGCTCAAAGATACATAGCTCGGAAAAGAGTACATCATGCTAAACATGTTCGTCTTAAGTTCCTTGAGCTTGGCCGAAAACGGCAATGTAATCCAAAGCTGAAAATGGTTTTAGGTAAATTCTGACAAAGAATGGGACGGACCACATAGAGTTTGATCGGTTTACCCCCACGGAGAAGAAGGATTTGATAAAAGATTCAGGATACATGGACAGAGATTGATATATTATGAGGAGATTGATCCGGGACCGGAATTTATGACATTTGTCAGTTTAATAGAAAATGATGATTTGGTGAAGGGAACATTACATAGGGTATTGAAGGAGTATATGTTTGACACATTGATCGTGCATGGGGTAAAGTTAGAACGTGATAGAGGATGTACTTTATATGGTGATAATATTTCTATATTTGATGTCATAGATAATACTAATTGTTCACAGATGAGAGCACTAAGGGAGTTAATTCTTATATTTTGTCCTATGAGTAGGAGAAGTATTGTAGAAAGGAAGGGTATTGGATAATCCTTTGAGGAGTTGTTATGCCAACGATGTTAAACATTGGTCATAGATTGTGAAAGTTAGTTTATATCATAGGTTTGTGGAATAGGATATCATTTAATTTATGTAATTTTAATTCTTAGATACTGTAGTCCTTTAAAGACAATTCGTTGCAATTTCAATTCTTAGAGATGGTAGACCCTTAAGGCCACGTCTTTGTCTTTATTTTTATTTTTATTTTATTTTTACAGGATTGTAGGCCCTTAAGGCCAAATCATAAAAAAATCAATAAAAAAAAAGAAGAAGAGAATTTTTAATTCCTTGAAAACTTTGTGTGAATTCCTGGATATTTTTTAAATTTATTTTTCCCTTGCTATGATTGTGGGTATTTCTGCTTTGTTGCATATATCTATAAGTTTGGGGGAGGAAATTAAATGTTTCAATGTTGAATCCAAAATTGATCTTCAAGGGTAACTGTATCTGTTCTCATACTTTATTTTTGACCATGGGGACATGGTCTCATTTAAGTTTGGGGGTGAGGGTATAGGATTACAAGGAATGAAATTTTTGGAAAATTTTGAAAATTTATAATTTTGGACCAGTTATTTGTTTTCATGCATGAATGTTTTGCATTAAATTTTGATTGAGTTCATGTTTATGATGTATGAGTAGTATGTGTTATGATATTCCCATTCATGAGAGTAATGGTTAGATCAAGTTAGTGAAGTGATGTGGTTTTACACGGGTGAGTGAATGAGTGAAATTGAAATTAAGAAAGACGACATTGACCTATAAGCACAAACACACATTCACTATGGGAAATAGGTTGCCCTTTGACTATGTAGTTGAAAAAATAATTTTTCCACAATAAAAGGGGAGAATGGGAGATGTTATGGTTGAAATGGAGAAAATTAAAAAAATATATATTTTGAGAAAATAGAGTGCGAAAAGTAGTTCTTCGATCTGAGTAACCGGGCTTTGGTACCAATTTCACTGTTCGCGTTTAAAGGGGAGAAAACTAATGAGCATAAATCCCATGGAAGAAGCTCAGACCCTGTTGGTCGGGACTAAAAATCCCTGCTGGAAAGTATGAAGACTTAGAAAGACAAAAAGGGATAAAAGGGGAAAGATGGAAATATATCTTTTTATAAAAAATGGAAAAAATTTGATCAATGAAGTAGGAGAAAATAAATTGAAATATCATAGTCGAGTGTTCACAAGATCACGAAAGGTTGTCTTGATTGAGAGTAGAAAGTAGCGAAATCATTCAATTAAAGGGGAACCATTCATGGCACGAAGTTCGATATAATTATTATTCGGTAGTGAGTGGGAATATTTACATCCATGATATCTTTTGCATTATATCATGACTTAATAGAACTTGTGTGTGAACTCATGAGTGCTTGATTATAGAGAATTGAGATGTTTGTAGGTACCATCACTGGAAACGTTCACGAGACTTCACTCGTCCACTAAGGGTAACCTAGGGGTTTAAAAGGTTTGTTACACGTGCTAAGTGTAATCGCCGACCCTCACGAAAGAAAGGGTTTAGGTTAGATTAGTTAGATTAAAAATTATCACAGGAAAGTTTCTCTGAGTTCAATGCTAAGGGACTAGCAATATGTAAGTTTAGGGGTGTGATAGGTGTCAAATATTAAACATTTTGACCTCTTAATTCACTACAATTACGTCCTTTCATTCCATTATTTGGTATTTTGTATGTAGTTTGTGTGTTAAAACATATTTCAGGAGCTTAACGAAGAAATGGAGCTAACTTCGGTGAATTAACCAAGTACATGTTCTTTCTATTCAAGAGGAGAGACAAAGAGACATTTTGAGACAAAAATGGCTCCTGGAGGGCAAAAATGACATTTCCAGAATTCGTCAGCTTCAGCAAAAAGTATCGTGGGTTCAAGGCGGTCGTTTTGGTGCATGTACGGAGAAAAGTGATTTTCCATAAAATTCCTACGTTTGTGCCTACACTTTCATTTTCAAAAAGTGGCTGGAAAACACATTTTTACCCTTGGAGATGCTTGGACCTACGCTTGGAGGTACGCTTGGACCTATGCTTGAAGCGTAGGCTAGGTACGCTTGAAGTGTATCTGTGGCAAGATTTTATGATTTTTGATGGTTTTTGCCTATTTTTCCCCCGGTTCGATTTAAAGATTTTCTTGTGACTCCAGACCTATATATACATGTATATACAACTATATATATCAGAAGTTAGGGTTTGCATGAAGTGAGGAGTGAAAAGGGTCTCTCTATACCATTACCTATATATACACGACCATATATCAGAGAAAAGTGGAGACGTTCATTAGGGTTCGTTCGTTGGGGGTTGGCTGATTCATGTAGAGTGTTCTCTCAAGATCAAACTTGCTTCTGTTGAGAGCCATATTCAAACCTAGAGATCCGGAGAAGAAGATCATTGAGATCGTTTCTACATCACCGATGCAGTCACCTTCCACCATGGCCATCTAACTCGGTATCTTAGGTTTTCTAGCAAGACCTTAGCCAAGTAATGTAGTTCTTTAATTGTAAAGAGGGAAAAATATTGCCCATACTGTGATGATTGTAGTAGTTAAGAGACCGTACTGATTTGCAATATAAAATTATAAGTTTGTTCTAAATTATTATCTTAGATGGAATGAATGTATTATTTTGCACAGCTATGATTATTCAATATGAGCAGAAAATCGGATGCTTAATTATGGTTTTTTACACAATGGTGGTAATGAAACTTGAAACCCTAGGTTGACACAGGTCGTGCCTTAGCGATTTAATATAGACACGCTTTAGTTTATTTTCATGTAGTAGGAGTATATTAGAGTAGCATAATTGGCATGTACTGGTTAGGTCAGTCATGAGATGGGTCGTATTTAGCTATTTGCAGTACGACCTGTGTAACGACATTTTTGTGTATTGTTTATTTATGACATCTTCTAGAAAATAACCATGTTGAGTGTTAGATAGGTTGGTTTGGTTTTAATAACATCGATAAGCTTTGTCAAAGGCAAAATCAAGCGTTGAAGTAATGAAGAATACAAGTGAAGCACGAAAGTGAGCATATTGAGGTAAAATGTCTAATAGAGGGCGAAAACGACATTTTTCGAAGCCGTCACTTCAAGCAAAAAGTATCGTGGGTTCAAAAGGGTCATTTTAGCGCAGTTGTGAATAAAAGTGGTTTTAACAAAAATGCCTACGCTTTCAGCTTAAAAAGGTGGCTGGAAAACACATTTCTATGCTTGGAGGTACGCTTGGACCTATGCTTGAAGCCTAGGCCCCCTATGCTTAAAGTGTAGACCCTGTTACGCTTAAAGCGTAGTTGCGGCAAGTTTTTGCCATTTTTGCTTGCGATGTCCAAATTGTTCGGGGGTTGGTTTTATGATATGACCACGACTTATATACATCAAAGTGCATTTTATATACATTATATTCACCAGAATATAGGGTTTGGATGTGAAATTATGAGAAATGGCAAACTTAGGGTTTGGATCTTCATTGTCTATAAGTACCCAAGTCTACAACAAGAGGAGGCACATCTTTAAGAATTCTCTGTAAGTTTTCTATAGTTATATATTCTTTTTCTACAGATATATACATATGGTGAGATAATATTATTGAGTGATTAGAGATACACAAGTTCTCTCTTATTTTTGGACGTCTTCAATCATGCTTCTACATCGATGATTTCTATGCACAATTAAATGGTATAGTTACTGAAAAATTCATACCCCATCTATAGCAACGAGGTTGCATTGATCTGTTTCAAGAAGCATAGTCATCTGAGTGTGAAGATCAAATCAGGAGATTTTGATTTGTTGAGAAGCAGAGCCGTCAGAGTACGGAGATCGGAGCGAGAGTGAATCTAGACTTTCAGACGTTGAGTGAAGAATAACAAATTACAGCGGTTGTAAGTTTTATTTTCATAAAGTCTGTACAAATTCTTTGATTCATAGTGCATCGATACTCGAGCGAATCTGTGGTTTTTACTTGGAGTCTTTCCAAGGTTTTCCACGTAAAAAATATCCGTGTCTCCTCATTATTTATTTTCTACACTTATATTCATATTTGTTTGATTAATTTGTTTTTTAGAATTAGGGTTTGTGACTAATTAAAATTTAATTTCCGCTAAATAATTTTAATTGATCATAAAATTGACAAAAAACTTATTCACCCCCTCTAGGCTGTTTTCACTATCGTCTAGGTAATTTCAAGTTGATTCACAGTTATAGATCACCCTCTTACAGTTGATACAGTGAGGAACTATATTATGCGGTCAATAGTAGAGTGATGAAAACCCTAATTTTTTCTCTCATCTAAATCACAACCAATTTACTTTTTTAGTTTATTTAGTTAAGATTAGATAATTTGGTCTTTCGAGCACCAAAACAAACAATTTTCAGAAATATAATTCATTGTTTTTGAAATATTAAAGTGAAAAATCTTAGTCTCTGTGAGATCGATATCCCTTACTCAAGCTTTACTATTCTACAATTGATACATGCGCTTGCGTAGGGTAAAACCTAGAGTCGTTAAGGTGCTATTTTTAACCACATATTTTTACACACCTGACATTGCATCAAAGCAGCAATGGGTACTATAGATTGGAGCATGAGATTATTCTTGAAAAGAGATGACCACTCAATGTAAAATGGATAAAGTTGTATCAATCTTAAAAGTGGAAGATAGATTTATAGATAATATGTACACAACAAAGGAAAGAAATACATGTATTGACCACTCAATGTGTGAATGTTTGCAAAATATGTGTACAATTACATCAAAACACTAGTATAAACCTCTGCTAACAGAAGATGAAATATGAAGGTTTTCATGTTCCTCTTGAATCTCACGAGAATGAAGTGAAAATACTACGTCTTTCTTTAGCTTTTGACTCTCCTTCTCTACAACAACCAAGAATGCATGAGCCTCCAACACCTTCGCAATGCTTGCCTGATATTCATTGAAAGCTTTAACTTCAGCACAATGTTTGGTATATAGACGTTGCACCTTTTCCAAGTGCGTTTCCCACCAGGACACATTCATTTTCATATTTTCCCAGTACCTGATCCGAGCACAACAAATGGATAAGGTATCAGGAGCAAGATCCTTTATGCAAGTTGATATCAAAATGGTGAAGGTATTCGCGATAATATGGAGGAAAGTGGGTTGGAAGCTCTGTGACAACGGGGTTTTCAATAATAGTTTTAATATCAGCAACACCACCACCAAAGATGGACCTTTGAATATGAGAATCATCTTCCAATGTGGTCGTAATCTCTGCAACAACATCATATTCGAGGAGCTGGATATGTCGTGTATATGAGTCTTGGCTACCCAAAACATCATCTATTTGATCATCTTCTTGGGGAAGATTCTCAACTAGTGGATTTGTCATTGAAGGATCCTCACCAACAGGTCTTAGTATGCCATCATTAAGGTTGGTATTGGGCTATGTATTGACAATACCCGTGGATTAAACAGTCTCAGTAAGATCTTCTCGGATGATTGAGTGGTCAGTCTCAATAACATTTGTTTGACCCTCGCGAATAAAGGTATTCACATTAGGAGTACTATCTGAATGATCATCGCGGGTAATCGAGTCCTCAACAACTTGGATATTATGAATTCCTCGGACATGCTCAACATTCTCTGTCTGATCACCGCGATGGGCATCTTCTTCATTTTGAATATGACTATCGTGAATAGAAGAATCCTCGATAGGCTGTGCAACAACATGGGGAATTTCAAAAAGGGTAGAAATTGGGAGAACATCTTCTTCGTCAGAATCATCTGCGAAGCCACATAGTAGGCATGTTGAGATGACTTTTCCCGTGGAAGGAGGGGGTCTGTGAATGCTTTTAGGATGAATTATTGGATGATCTGGAAAATCTAAAAGAATGCCAGCCACCTCACGATCTGAAGCATCAGCATCTTTAAAAACCTCTTGAGTCGTGGTATTGTCAGGTAAAATGGTGTCCCCAGTGGATTCGCGGCCTGAAGTGTTTTATTTTTCAGTAATAAAAAAAATAGGAAATTAAGAAATGAAAAAAAAAAAAAAAAAGCAAAAGTAAGGAATGATGTAAATAAGAGCACCTGAAAGCAAGGGATCTGAGGCGCGAATGACTTTTACCTCTTGAGTAATAGTATCAAGTACATGTCCTCCTTTCTGAGGCGATAGAGAAGCAACAAGTACAAATTTTCCTTTTCGTGGAGGATTCTCTTATCGTGGGGATCTCTCTTTTTGGGGAGATGAGACGATGTCCTTGGAAAAAGTTTATGTTGGCATGGAAATTCTATTTCGGGCAATAACTCTTATTTTGATATTAACAAAACATTTAAAAACGTGTTTGGTACTAATATAACTTTGAGCTAAGTGTTTCAGCAAGGACATGTGAAGGATTCGAAAAGATCACCAACACAAAAAGCAATAAGCGAGAAGGAAACTCAAGCGCAAAATAAAAAAAGGACAAAATGGTCAACGAAAGGCGAAAGCTAAAGACTCAAGACCTGGGGTAGATATGTCGGGGTGAGAATATTGTAACAAGGTATCTTATGCGTTGATTGGTCTTATAAAGCTCAAGTGATTAAAGAACCGAACTCAAAACGGATCAAAAACGAACCTTGAAACAATCTCATTGAGTCACCCGGTCGACTGGACATGAAATGGCAGCCGACTGGCAGAGACCCAGACTGGATGAACCAGAGAGTTATAAACATTTTTGATTGCCTGAGACAGTCGACTGGCTTGTCCAAGGCATTCAACTGACTCTCTTGAGGCAGTCGACTGACAATAGCCGTTGAGGAAAATAATTTAAATCTCAGCATGGACCACTGGGTGTCGGTAGGCAGTCGATTGGGTGCTTCAGGATTTTAAGGAAAAGTATTTCTAAACAATATTTTTTCCCAATAATTTATGGTTACTCTTGCTACTTTTCAGATCCTACTCTCCAAACTTCATAGGGTTAGATTCACTCTCCAATCCCCCTAATGCTTTACTATATAAAGAAAGAGATATGGGATTGAAAAATATAATTCTTCTGTGAGAAATTTTCTGAAAGTTATTCATCTCTTATTTTCTCTTAAGCACTCTCTGAAAAATCTTTTGATAGCAAGAAGTTATAAATCTCGTTTTTCACTCAAATCATTTTGAAAGATTTAAACTCAAGCTTTTAGCTTATTATCTACTTGAAAATATCTTTTGAGAATATATATATCTTGAGTTATTGAAATATCACCTAAAAACACTTGAGCTTATATCTATCTATCTTCCATAAAAACCTTAGGGTTTTTGAGTGTTTCTGTTTAGTGAGTGATATATTGATTGCATACATAAATTTATGATCTTGGGTGAGTGAAGCCCATTATATCAAGGGAACATTGTTATCTTGATTGTGTGAAGAGCTAGTTAGCTCTTGTGTAAAGGTTTTGCTATTCCACCTATTGAAAGAAGAACCATATTGTGAGGTTTGGGAAAGTCTCAAGGAAGGGGATTCTTTGAGCCGAGGACTAGGAGTTACCGAACCTCGTAAAAATCACGGTGTCAGTCTCTCTATCTCTATCTCCTTACTTTGTGATTTTTCATGCTTAATTTATATTGTAGTAAATAGCTTGTTGAATTAAATTAAGTCTTTCATTGCAAACTTACTTCGGAAACATTTATAGGAATTGTGGTGATTTATAGTAAAGTACTAAAAGAACTAGATAATAATTTTTAAACCCTATTCACCCCCTCTAGTGTTAATTAGTGACTAACAATTAGTATCAGAGCCTAATCTCTACCTGTTTTAGACTTAACCGTCTTAGAGAATGATCATGGCCTCAAATGTAGTCACTCATGTAGAAGGACAATCAAACAATAGGCCCCCATGGTTTGATGGTTCAAACTACAGTTATTGGAAGACTAGAATGAAAGACTTTCTTCAAGCTATTGATTATCAAATTTGGCAAGTTATTGTTGATGGACCTTTCACTATAACCAAAGTAGTAGATGGAAAAACTATTCCTAAATTGTCCAACGAATGGGATAATGATGAGCGGAGGCTTATGTCATTTAATGCTAAAGCTAAGGTAAACCTAAATTTTGCCTTAAGTTCAAATTAATTTAATCGTGTCTCTCCTTTCTCCACGGCCAAAGAAATGTGGGATAAACTTGAAATAACTTATGAAGGTAATACTCGAGTTAGAGAATCTAAAATTGATATACTTATGCATGAATATGAATTATTTACTATGAATGAAGATGAAAATATGAATTCTATGATGTCTCATTTCACTAATATTTTGAATGGAATAAAAGCATCTTGGTAGAATTGTTCCTAGATCCGATGCGGCACGTAAAGTCCTTAGAAGCCTTCCGGTCAAATGGGATGTAAAAGTGACGGCAATTAAAGAAGCGCACGATCTTAGCACAATGAGCCTCGATGATATTTTTGGGTCACTTCTCACACGGGAAATCACCTTAAAGTCTCGTGAAGAAGACGCCAAGCCTAGAAAAGGTATTGCCTTGCAAGCCTCCACTAAAAATGAAGCAAATGAGCAAATTGAAGAAGAGGTAGATGAAGACGTTGCCTTGATTACTCAACGATTTAGAGATTTCTTCAACGAAAGAAGGCTAACGGTCGTAGATTCATAAAGAGCAATGAGCCAAGAGGAGAGATGAGCAAGAGGGAGCCCATAACTTGCTTCAACTGTGGAAAACCAGGGCACTATAAAACTTAGTGTTTCAAGCCCAAAAAGGAGAATGAGAAAAGGCCAAACAAGATGGTCATGAATGCAACATGGGATGACTATGATTCTTGTGATTCAGATGAGGAAGAAAATGGTGAAGAAATTGCAAATCTTTGCCTCCTGGCAAACTAAGATGGGGTACACTTAAACTTACAAGCATTAGATAAATCCATTTTGTCATATGATGAGCTTCTATTCTCCTGTAATGAATTGCAAGATGCATTTGAAGAATTGCATGATGAATTTAAAAGATTAGCTAGTAAACATATTTTACTTAAGAAATCTAAATCTTCATGTAGTCCTCCTTGCTTCACCATAGTTGATTCAAAAATAACGGATGACAAAAGTATTAAGATAGAAAAGGAAAATAAAAGGAAAATAAAATTTGAGCATCATGTTAGGAAGACAAAGGAGATCATTTGAAAAAAGTGGCTTAGAGTATGATCCATTTGACAAAGATGCACTTTTATTGAAGAAAAGAAAATATTTAAGGCATACTTTTTCAAAACAATTATCTCACTCAACCTTAATTGATCACAACCATGTTACTTGTTATTATTGCAAGAAAAATGGTCACAAGGCAAATGCATATTTCTAAGAAAGAAGAAAGTTGCATAAAAAATGTTTTGGGTTCCAAAAGGAACCATTGCATGTCTACGAACAAAATAAAATGTTGGAACTAAAACGTTTTGGGTTCCAAAATGAACTATTGCATCTCTCTCTAACCATAATGGACCCAAAACAGATTGGGTACCAATGAACTTTACTTAAAATTATTTTATAGGTGTGTGCTTGAAGTCCACCTCAAAAGAAAGATGGTTTCTTAATAGCGGATGCTCAAGGCATATGATAGGGGACAAATCAAAATTCATGTCCTTAAGATCTTATGAAGGAGGGAGCGTTACTTTTGGAGACAACTCTAAAGGAAAAATTATTGGAATTGGATCCATCGATATATCTTCTTCTCTATCTATAGATAATGTGATTTTAGTTGATGGTTTGAAGCATAACTTATTTTGTATTAGTCAACTATGTGAAAAAAGGTTATGATGTTACTTTTAGGTCAAATGCATGCATAGTTGAGAAAGATGGAAAGCAATTGTTCAATGCCAAAATAAATGGAAATTTATATACTATGCTACTTTGTGAATTGAATGAACAAGATGTTAAGTGCTTTGCCACATCGAGTGAAAACAGTTGGTTATGGCATAGACGCTTAGGACATGCTAGTATGGACCTCATTCATCGGTTATCTAAAAATGAATTAGTCAAAGGCCTCCTGAAGACTAATTTTTCAAAAGATAGAATATGTAGTGCATGTCAAAGAGGCAAACAAATGAAATCTTCTTTCAAAAGAAAGAAAGATATTACCACTTCTAGACCATTAGAGCTACTTCACATGGACCTTTTTGGTCCGGAGAGAACGACTAGCTTAGTCGGGATACTCTATGTACTTGTTATAGTCGATGACTACTCTAGATTCACTTGGGTTCACTTTCTTGCTCACAAAAATGAAACTCACTCCATTCTTGGTAAAATTTATAGTCATCCAAAATGAAAAAGATGTGAAAATCAAAAAAATTAGAAGTGATAGGGGTAGAGAATTTGATAATCAAGATCTAGAGAAATTATGTGATGAACTTGGTGTATCTCATGATCTCTCGGCTCCAAGATCTTCTCAACAAAATAGGGTAGTTGAAAGGAAGAATAGATCTTTACAAGAAATGGCTAGAACCATGTTAAATGAACACAATCTTCCCCGAAGCCTTTGGGCGGAAGCAGTAAATACCACTTGTCATGTCATAAATAGAGTTATCATTCAAATAAAATTGTGTAAAACTCCGTATGAGTTATGGAACGGTCGAAAACTCAATATTGGGTATTTCAAGGTGTTCGGTTGTAAATGTTTTGTGCTAAATGACAAAGATAACTTGGGAAAATTCGACTGCAAATTGGATGAAGCAATTTTCTTAGGTTACTCCTCAAGAAGTAGTGCCTTTAGAGTCTTTAACAAAAGGACTTCAACCATAGTAGAGTCTATCCATATTGTTTTTGATGAATCACTACCTCTACCCTCACCTAAGGTTGACCTAGATGATGATAAAGTTATAGGGATTGAGGATAACTTCAATAACCTCAATATCTCCAACTCATCAGGTAGGCAAATGGACAAGAGTAAAGTTGGAAATCAATCAAATGATGACTTGACAAGCTCTATTCCTAAATCTTGGAGGGTTGTACACAACCACCCTCTTGACCAAATCATAGGTAATCCATCACAAGGTGTTAGCACAAGATCTCAACTTAGAGACTTATGCAATCACATGACATTTGTGTCTCAAATCGAACCCAAGAACTTCCACGAAGCTCAATGTGATGATTCTTGGATCATAGCCATGCAAGAGGAGGTAAATCAATTTGAATGCAATCAAGTTTGGCATTTAGTTCCTCAACCCACACATCAAACTATAATAGGCACAAAATGGGTTTTTCGAAATAAAAAGGATGAAAATGGAGTGATTATTCAAAACAAATCAAGATTCGTAGCTCAAGGTTACAGTCAAGAGAAAGGCATTGACTATGATGAAACCTTTGCACCCATAGCTAGATTAGAAGCAATTAGAATGCTTCTTGCATTTGCATCATCTAAAAATTTCACTCTTTATCAAATGGATGTCAAAAGTGATTTTCTAAACGGAACTATAGATGAAGAAGTGTTTGTAAAGCAACCACCCGATTTTGAAAATGAACTTTTTCCAAATCACGTTTACAAATTATCTAAAGCCTTGTACGGTTTAAAACAAACTCCAAGAGCTTGGTATGAAAGCCTTAGTGATTTCTTTCTTAAAAAGGGGTTTTCAAAAAGAAAGGTTGACAATACTCTCTTTACAAAATCTGTCAAGAATAATTTGTTGATTATCCAAATATATGTTGACGACATTATATTCGGATCAACAAATGCCTCTCTTTGCAAAGAATTCGTAACTAGTATTAAAAAAGAATTTGAAATGAGTATGATGGGTGAGTTGAACTTTTTCTTAGGGTTGCAAATCAAGTAAAGCTTGGATGGCTTATTCGTTAGCCAATCCAAGTATACTAAAGATTTGTTAAATCAATTTGGTATGGAGGACGCCAAACATGCCATTACTCCTATGAGTACCTCTAGACAAGGATGAAAATGGTAAATATGTTGACATTACTAAATATAGAGGCATGATAGGAAGTTTGCTTTACTTAACTGCTAGTAGACCGTATATAATGTTTAGTGTATGTTTATGTGCTCGTTTTCAATCCTGTCCTAAAGAATCTCACTTGCTAGCTGTAAAATGTATTTTTTGCTATCTTAGTGGGACAATTAATTTAGGACTATGGTATCCACGTGACACTACACTTGATCTCACTAGTTATTCGGATGCCGATTTTGCGGGATGTAAAGTGGATAGGAAAAGCACAAGCGGTACATGTCACTTTCTAGGTCACTCTCTTGTATCATGGTCGAGTAAAAAGCAAATTTTGGTAGCCTTGTCTACGGCTGAAGCCGAATACGTTGAGGCCGGTAGTAGTTGCGCCCAAACTCTTTACATTAAGCAACAACTACTTGATTTCAGACTTGTTTTCAATCACATGCCTATTAAATGTGACAATACTAGTGCTATTTGTATCTCAAAGAATCCTATTCAACACTCGTGCATAAAGCACATAGAGATTAGGCATCACTTCTTGCGGGATCATGTAGCTAAAGGTGATGTTGAATTGGTTTTTATTTACACTAAAAATCAATTAGCGGATATTTTCATAAAACCTATCTCGGATGAACCTTTTTTAAAAATTCGTAGAGAAATTGGAATGGCCATGGATTTTGAAGTAATTATTTAGTTTTCACAAAAACTCGTCCACTTTCTCGGCTTTCAAAATTTTTAAATTTTCAAAATTATTATTTTTTGAAGGCCAGTCGACTGCCTCATAATCGTCCAGTCGACTGGATGAACCAGAGAGCTTTTATGTTTTTAATCTACTTCAGCTAGTCGACTACCTACCTTCAGCCAGCCGACTGGGTCATGATCCAGTCGACTGCCTATGCACGAACTCAGTTTTTAAACCCCTTTTCCATTCGTCTTCTCTCCACTCTCTCCATGTTTTCTCCCATTTCTTCCCTATTTCACGCCTTATAATCATCTCTATTATACTTCCCCACTACTCCACGACCCTCTCCTTCATTTTCATCATCTTCATCTCACATATATATACATATACACACATATACATATATATATTTATATCCTTCTCTATCACCCTTTTACTCTTCAATCCATGTTTTCATCATATTTTTCTCTCAAAATGTTGCACTTCCTCTTGGTACTCATCTCTCTCATGGCCCCCAAGCCTGTGCCCACTCGGAAGCGAGCCCGTCGAGGTGGAAGCGAGCCCGTCGAGGTGGAAGCTCTTCGGTTGCACCTCCACCATGTCCACCACCACCTGCTCAGGAGGAAACTGATTCAGACACTGAATCTGTTCCACTGTCTATCTCTGCCATTCTTGGTGATGATGAAGATAGTATTCGTCTCTTAGAAACCAAATTCATTCATCGGAAGTTTGCTCGGTGTTGCATTGTGACTCAATTCTTATACGAAGTGATTGGTGCAACTACCTTCAATCTCTTCCGAAATATGGGTTGGGACTTCTTTGTTTCGCTTGATGTGATTCATTATCCGCGTGCCGTCAAGGAATTCTACACAAATCTGCGGAATTCCCCTCAGCCGAGTCCCCCCTGCCACCACTCTATGCTCCGATGTTACGGGACAATCCGTTGAGTTCACCCAAGCAGAAATCTATAATGCATTTTGGCTCCCTCCCGGCGGAATATCATATTATTGTCCGTATATTTGGTTTTCTTTGAGTGATTTCGATCCTCTCAAAGCGGTTCGGGAAATTTCGGTAAATAAAGTCACTAAAGCAACTGCCGAGTTTCCATCTTCCTCACTTACTCCCGAGAATCGACTTGTGCACAATATTATCACTTATTCCATCTTACCCAAGTCCGGAAGTTGGAGTCTTGTGTCAATCATGGAAGCTTTCCTTATCTACTGTGTCATGACCGGTCGAAGGGTCAATCTTGCTTTCATCTTCATTTCCGCCATCCTCGAGTGCCAAAAGAAAAAAGGCACACTAATCTTTCCATCCCACATCTCATATATTCTTGCTCGGAGCAATGTTCCGCTCAATTGATGAGCCTGCGGAGCACAATATGATCTTTCTTGATCGCACTCATCTCAAGCAAATGCACATTGGTAAAGATGCCAATGGAGTGTTGGTCTCTCTAAAGGATGCTCCTCCTGCAGACCAAGTCGGTCCATCCACTCCCCATCCCGAGGCTCCTCGTCCAGAAGCTTCGACTTCTTCTTTTCCGTCTCTGGGCAGCTCATTCGACATTCCTAATTTTGGGTTTGGGGGAAATCTCGAAACTCTTACCCAAATCTTAGAGGTCGTAAAACGTCATGAGGAGGCCCAAAAGAAGACGACCGAGGACATGAAGCGTCTTGAGGACAAGATTGACCGCATCACCACTGCCATGGAAGCCTTCACCGTGATCCTCCACCTTTTTCATGTCGTCAAAGGGGGAGAATTTTTGGGTTGTCTAGGTGTTTGGTCGTAGCCTATTTTGTGTAGCATAGGGCGTTGCCTAGCCTAGTTTGTGTTGTTTATATTTTTATTTTTATGCTTTATCATTTTGTGGATCGATGTAGTAGTAAAACAACATGTACCGAACTTGCAATCTTTAAATGAAAAATGTTGTTTATATTATCTTTCAATGCATTACCTTAATGATTATCGAATTTCAAAATTTAATTCCTAAGGGGGAGCATGAAAATAAAAATGAAAGATGCACACATTTAGGGGGATTATCACTTGATACTTCACCAATTATGCGCAAACACGAAATGTTTTATCAACATCAAAAGGGGGGAGATTGTTGGCCTTGAAATTCTATTTCGGACAATAACTCTTATTTTGATATTAACAAAACATTTAAAAACGTCTTTGGTACTAATATAACTTTGAGCAAAGTGTTTCAACAAGGGCAGGTGAGGGATTTAGAAAGATCACCAACACAAAAATCGTTAAGCGAAAAGAAAACTCAAGCGCAAAATTAAAAAATGACAAAATGGTCAACGAAAGGCGAAAGCTAAAGACTCAAGACCTGGGGTAGATAGGTCGGGGTGACAATATTGTAACAAGGTATATTATGCGTTGATTGGTCTTATAAAGCTCAAATAATTAAAGAACTGAACTCAAAACGGATAAAAAACGAACCTAGAAACAATCTCATTGAGTCACCCAGTCAACTGGCCATGAAATGGCAGCCGACTGGCAGTGACCCAGTTGACTGGACAAGGGCCCAGCTGACTGGATGAACTAGAGAGTTATACACATTTTTCATTGCCTGAGGTAGTCGACTGGCTTGTCCAAGACAATCGACTGACTTATGAGGCAGTCGACTGACTCTCTTGAGGCAGTCGAATGGCAATAGCCATTGGGGAAAATATTTTAAATCTCAGCATGGAGGCAGTCGACTGAGTGCTGGTAGGCAGTCGACTGAGTGCTTCAGGATTTTAAGAAAAAATATTTCTAAACAATATTTTTGCCCAATAATTTATGGTTACTCATGCTACTTTTCAGATCCTACTCTCGAAACTTCCTAGGGTGAGATTCACTCTCCAAACCCTAATGCTTTACTATATAAAGAAAGAGATATGGGATTAAAAAATATAAGTGAGAAAGTTTCTGAAAATTATTCATCTCTTATTTTCTCGCAAGCACTGTTTGAAAAATATTTTGATAGCAAGAAGTTATAAATCTCATTTTTCACTCAAATCATTTTGAAATATTTAAACTCAAGCTCTTAGCTTATTCTCTGCTTGAAAATATCTTTTGAGAATATATATATCTTGAGTTCTTGAAATATCACCTAAAAACACTTGAGCTTATATTGATCTATCTTCTATAAAAACCTTAGGATTTTTGAGTGTTTTTGTTTAGTGAGTGATATATGTATTGCATACATAAATTTGTGATCTTGGGTGAGTGAAGCCGATTGTATCAAGGGAGGATTGTTCTCTTGATTGTGTGAAGTGCTAGTTAGCTCTTATGTAAAGGTTTTGCTATTCCACCTATTGAAGGAAGAGCCGTATTGTGAGGGTTGAGAAAGTCTCAAGGAAGGAGATTCTTTGAGTCGAGGACTAGGAGTTACCGAACCTCGTAAAAATCACGGTGTCAATCTCTCTATCTCTATCTCCTTACTTTGTGATTTTGCATGCTTAATTTATATTGTGGTAAATAGCTTGTTGAATTAAATTAAGTCTTTCATTGCAAACATTTATAAGAATTGTGGTGATTTATAGTAAAGTACTAAAAGAACTAGATAATCATTTTTAAACCCTATTCACCCCCCTCTACTGTTAATTAGTGACTAACAATTTAGTCAGAAACCCTGTCTTGAGTAGTGTGGCCAGCCTGGGAGATAGCATTTTTAAGCTCAATTGAATCATTCTAACGGTTTGAAGTATGAGTGGTTGATCTATTTTTTATGAACTAAGGGAATGTTATCTACCTCATCATCAGAGTTTGATGTGTGAGTAGCAGAGGCCAGTATTTGGGCCCTTTGAGTATTTCTTCTCTAAGATAAAGCGATATGGTCACGGGGGTCTCCTTGAGAAAGAGGCATGTCATCCAAGTCATCAGCAGTGACATAAGAAATTGGAATACTTTGGTTTGTCTTTGAAGAGCTCACGGATCTCTAAAATAAGGAAAGGAGATTTGAAAATCAAAGAGACAATAAATAACAATAAATAATGAGAAACAACCAGTATAGAAGAAAAATATTTATTAGTTGTACCAGTCTTTTTGATATAGGTCCCTCGTGAATGGGAACGACAACAGTAACTTCAATACGTTCTAAGTGTTTTTGCTTGGGTGTGGGGTGAGGAAGCTTTGTTTTTCCCTTTGGAGCAGCGTTTGAGGTTTTCTTTTTCTTAAGAGCAGGATGGGAGGATTTTGGTTCATCGTGAGATTCATGAATAAAAGGGGGAGATTGCAAGGCCAACTTACTGTGAAATCCGTGAGAGCCATGAGGCTTATGAAGTTTTAAGGACTGATCACCAGGATATATATCTACTGGCTCTATGGGTACTGGATGACCCATCATAAAGGTCTGAAAGTTAGTGATAACTTCACTTCCAGCCAAAAATCCACGTATGACGTGGTTCGCCCTCCTACCCACAATCGTGAAGGAATATGGACCATGAAGGAAAATTGCTAATGAGTCTTCTCATAGTCTTCACGAAAGATTAGCAAAGTATTGTCATAGTTGTCAAGTGAATTTTCTGTGGGAGAAACAACATAAACAGGGATGGCTTGCTTAAAGCCCAAGTGGCAAGCAACCCACGAGGGATTATAAACTGTAACTCACAAGAATGACTCATCAAAAATAGGAAGGTGGCACTCAAAAGTTGTGGCGGTAAAGATCAAAGCTTCATGAGATGTATATCCATAAGTAGAAGTGTCTTAAACTGGGTAGAAGATAGGGAAGTGGACACCCTCTATGGGAACTGAGTAAGGCCTCAATAAAAAATTTTGGTTGGCATCAATAAAGTCCTCAAGCCTCTTTGTAGAAAATAGGCCTGACCATCTAGATGCTTGCGATCTGAGAGATGGAGGATTGGTAGTCTCTAGGTCTTGAGAAGATGACGAGATGCTAAGAGGTTTTGGCATATATTTTGGGAATCTTTCAGAAAAGAATAACATCAAGAAGAGTCATGGAATATGAGTGTTGATATCATATCTACCTATTGACCTGGAAAAATGATTGGTTAAGGTATCCAGTTAGGAATATAAGGTGCCCAGAAATAGGGGGCCAAGGGTAGAAGAGTGCCTCATGAGATAATAGAGGCCATTAAAAAAACTAACTTGTTTGGCCCATCCTCAGGACGTCCCTGAAATATGTATCTATCCATCCAATAAGCTAGAAACCCTGCCAATTCGAAGTCACCACCAAATTTTGGACCAGAGGCAGTCTTACGATCTTAGCCATGAAACCCTGCCAATTCAATTCGAAGGTGCAAGTGAATTCGCTTATCTTCTCCATCAAAAGGGGCAACATTTTGAGGTCACGAATCGAAGACAGGAAGTCTGAAAATGACATAAACGTCCTCTAGGGTTGGTGTAAACTCTCGCCAAGCAGCCACAAAAGTGTGGGAAGAAGGATTCCATCACGATGCCAAGAGGGTAAGTGCGTCGGCATCACGGTGAATAAAAAGGTCAGAAAATAATTCAATGGATTCTAGTAAGCCTTCCTATTGAAGCATCTCGTGGTGCCTTTCTTGATTCAAGATGTGGTTGGACCATATCTTCCAATCAGTGATAGGGGAAACATGGCTTTCATATTTAATAAAAGAGAAGGGGATGTCTCATCTCTCAATGAGCAAGTAAGGAACAGAAGACGGTGGGATAGTGGATAAAGGAGATTCGCCATCAGAATGCATTAGCATGGGTTCTTCAATAATGTCCCCCACGGGTGGAAGATTCTCAATAGAATCCCAGAAGTGGTCATGAGCATTGTCAAAAAATGGGGCCTTTCTCCATTATATTGGTAAGGGAATAGAAGGAATGGCCCCATAAGGAGGGACTAAAAGCTTGGGAGTAGAAGAAAAAGACTTAGCCATGGATGAAAAGTATAAAAAAGAGTAGAGTTTGGGAAATGAGGGTATGAGAATTAGTATCCCGGATATGGGTAAAAGAGTGTATAAGGGGTATGGCTAAGTCAGGAGATAGAAAGAGAGGACAAGGTTTGGTGTCGCAACTAGAGAGGATAATATATAGGTAGGAATGGATCAAAAGGTATATGGAAATAAGTTAAGGAAGAGAATTGGAAAAGAAAGATTCTAGGAGGAAGATAGGAAAAATGAGAAAAATGAAGCAAATAGGAAGTTTATATGAGAGGGCATGAATATCTAGGAGGTGCATTAAATTCCTGCGAAAGGCGAACCGATGCCAAGGCTAACACAAAAAGGGATGTCGCGGATCATAATCAAAGATGAAATTCGGCAAACTAATGACAGTTTTGGAAAGAGAAAAATGAGTAGGTTCAAAATATTGAAGGAAAGAAGTTTGAAAATATACAAAGTGAGGTCATCGCGAATTGGGTCAAAAGAACCCTCCCTCCCCGCGTAAATCTAAAAGATGAAAGGGTATTGGGATGGTTTACTCTTTGGTACTTGGGCAAGTACTAAAGTGTAAAAGGGAAAAATGTAAAGGGGGATTCGCAGAGGCATAATCCGCGAATCCAATGATATATTCAAAGAGAGTTGGAACAGGCCAACATGGTATCTCGTAATGAGATCAGGTACATAAGAGAATTCTACAAAGAGGTGATTATTGAGGATTGATAAAAGGGGGTCATAGCCAAAAAGTCAATCTCACAACCCTATGAGCTAATCATGTAGGGGGTGTTGTTTAGCTATTTTAGGGAAAAATTTTGAGATGATAAAAGGTGGGTCGCAACATCATTTATCAAAATCCCTCAAAATGAAATACCTAGGATACGTCAAGCAATACCCGTGGTCATGTAAAGGAAAATATGCATAAAAGGACATGATCCAAGGAAAACTATGACAAACAAGCAAAAGATCCATGAAAAGATATATATCTCGCGGGGTTATGTTGTGAAATGGATCTCGCGACATGAGCAGTACAGGGAAAGGGTACTTATGGATTGAGGTTATGGATAAGCATGCTGACATGGCATTAATTTACGCTTGGCAAAAAGTATATAAATTGAAGGTCAGGGTTTCATTTGTGAGAACATACATGGAGAGAGATAAAGAGTGATTTCATAGGTATTGTACTGTGTCATTCCTCTTTTCTTATTCTCTTTCTATAGTTTTGTAATCAACAAAACATAAATCAATAAAGTTATCATTTTCTAGGGAGTATTAGTTTGTGTAGATACTATTTCCATATCACTTTAAATCTGAACCCCTATACAATATCGTTCTATTGTCTTAGGAAGAATTAGTAGACCAAAATGAGATTCAATCAAAACTCCTGTGGTGAAAGAATTTGTTGAAATTAAAATGATACCTAAAAGGTGTCAAATGTTAACCATTTTAAGCCCCTATCTTGCTATTGTTATGTCCTTACATTCCATTATTTGGTTTTTTATGCGATTTATGTGTTTAAACGTGTTTTAAGAGTTTAAGGAAGAAAATGAGCTAACTCTGGTGAATTAACTAGAAAAGTGCTCATTTCTATTCAAGAGGAGAGAAAAATAGCTGTTTTCAAGAGAAAAGTGGCTCCCGGAGGGCGAAAATGGTATTTTTCAGAGCTGCAACTTCAAGAATCATTCTAATAAATTCAAGGGTGTTCCAATGGCACACTTCCCAAGAAAAGTGATTTCCATTAATTTTGTTACACTTGGTCAAAGCTTATAGTAGCTAAAAGTGGTTAAAAAGTACTAAAACTACACTTGGTGAAATTGCCCTATGCTTTGGTGCCTATGCTCCAAGCGTAGGGGGTTTTGCATGATTGAAGTGTAAAATTCCAATTTTCACCCTAACTCAAGTTCCTTTGATTAGGATGCGACTTCAACACCTCAATACACATAATATATACATATTATATACCATATTGAAATGTTTTGCTCAGTTGGGTGTGAATTATGAAAAAGGGAAACCTTAGGGTTTCCCTCTTCTTTGTCTATAAATACCAAGGTCTACTACAAATTTTGGAGAGCTTCTTGGCACATATAATTTTCAAAGTAGCTTCTGGAGATTCATATCATTCGATGGTGAGAAGCTATACAAGACCTAGAGATCCGGAGAAGAAGAGAATAGAGAGCATTTCTATATCTACGATGCAGTCACCAACTACCATGATCAACTAACTCGGTATTCAGGGTTTTCTAGAAAAACCCTAGTCAAGTAATGTAGTTCTTAATTTGTTTTCAATTATAACGAGGGGAACTTGTGACCATACTGTGATGATTGATTGTAGATGTGTGATCGTTTTTATTCTTGACATAAGATCTTATATTTATTCTTAATTTTTGTCTTAGATTGAATGAATATATTTTCTTAACCAATCATGTTATCATAAACATAACATGATTTTCTACAACAATAGTGCTTAATACTTGAAACCTTAGGTTTACACAGGTCATGCCTCGATGAGGTGATATAGACATGCTTTAGTTTAATTTAATGTCATAGGAGTAGATTAGAATAAAGTAGTTTTGTATGTACTAGTCACACTCTCTCCGGAGATGGGTTGTAGCAAATCCGGAAGATAGTATCCTTTTTGGAGATGTATTCGACTATTTGTTGTACATCCTGATTCAGAGTTATGGATTTCCCTCTTGTAATTGAGCAAATAAAGAACTATATTATGCGGTTGGTTGTGAAGCGATGAAAACCCTAGTTTTCTCTCTTTTGATCACAAACTCAATTTATTTTTAGCTTTAGTTATAATTCTCAAATCAAATCAAACATAATTCAATATGATTAAATTGCTAAAGTGAATAATCCAAGGCTCTGTGGGTTTGACATTCCATTTTTCAAGCCGATTCTATACTATAATTTGACTCTTGCGCTTGTGATAGGTAAAACCTAAGTTGTCGTAAAGGGCTGTTTGAATCATTATTTTTACCACTCCTAGACAGACATCAAGTTTTTGGCACCGTATCTAGGGATTTGGCATTATTCACATTGTTAGTCACTAATATACCCTAGAGGGAGGTGAATAGGGTTTAAAAATAATTCTCCAACTCTTTTTAATTCTTACTAGAAAATGCAACAAGATTCTATATTAATTTACCACAATATAAATTAATTAACTTAATTTCAACAAGCTATTTACCACAATATAAATTTAGCATGCAAGAACATAAAGTAAGGAGATAGAGATAGAGATATTGACACCATGATTTTTACGAGGTTCGGAAACTTTTACTCCTCGGCTCAAAAAATCCCCTTCCTTGAGACTTTCTCAATCCTCACACTATGGCTCTTCCTTCAATAGGTGGAATAGAAAAACCTTTAAAAAAGAGCTAACTAGCTCTTCACACAATCAAGAGAACAATCCTCCCTTGATACAATGGGCTTCACTCACCCAAGATCACAAATTTGTGTATGCAATCAATATATCACTCAAGAAACAAAAACACTCAAAACCTTAAGGTTTTTATTGAAGATAGATCAATATAAGCTCAAGTGTTATTAGGTGATATTTCAAGAACTCAAGATATATATATATTGTCAAAATATATTTTCAATAAGAGAATAAGTACAAAGCTTGAGTTTAAATCTTCAAAATGATAGGAGTGAAAACCGAGATTTATATCTTTCTTGCTATCAAAAGATTTTTCAGAAAGTGCTTGAGATAAAATAAGAGATGAATGATTTTTAGAAACTTTATCACACAAGAACCTTAGGTTTTCAATCCATATCTCTTTCTTTATATAGTGCATCACTAGGGTTAAGAGAGTGTATCTCACCCTAGACATTTTGGAGAGTAGGATTTGAAAAGTAGCAAGCAATACCACTTGCTTTTAGGCAAAAATATTGTTTAGAAATACTTTTCCTGAAAATCCTGAAGCACCCAGTCGACTGCCTACCGACACCTAGTTGACTGCCTCCATGCTTAGATTTAAAAAAAAATTCCCAACGGCTATAGTCTGTCGACTGCCTTGGACAGGCCAGTCGACTGCCTCAAGCAATCATAAAAATGTTTAGATCACTAGTTCATCCAGTCGGCTGGGCCCTAGGCCAGTCGACTGGGTCACCAGCCAGTCGACTGGGTGACTCCAAGAAATATTTTCAAGGTCCGTTTTTTATCCGTTTTGAGTTCGTTTGTTTAATTACTTGAGCTTATAAGACCAATCAATGCATAAGATTCCTTGTTACAATATTCTCACCCCGACCTATCTACCCCAGGTCTTGAGTCTAACTTTTGATCTTTCTTTGACATTTTTGTCCTTTTCCAAGTTTATGCTTGAGTTTCCTTCTCGCTTATCGCTTTTTGGTATTAATGATCTTTCTGAATCATTTACTTGTACTTGCTGAAACACTTAACTCAAAGTCATATTAGTACCAAACACGGTTTTGAATATTTTGTTAATATCAAAATAAGAGTTATTGTCTGAAATAGAATTTCAAGGCCAACAATCTCCCCCTTTTAGATGTTGACAAAACATTTCGTGTTTCTGCATAATTCATGAAGTATCAAGTGATACTCCCCCTCAAAGTGTGCATCTTACATTTTTATTTTCATGCTCCCCCTTAGGAAATAAATTTTACAATTCGGTACTCATTTATGTAATGCATTGAAAGATAATAGAAACAACATATTTCAATTAAAATTGCAAGTTCGATACATGTTGTTTTATCCCTACATTGATCCACAAAATAATAAAGCATAAAATAAAACTAAAGATAGCACAATCAACAAGCATAGGTAACGTCCTATGCTACACAAAATAATCCTATGGCCAAACACCTACAACCTAAAAATTCTCCCCCTTTGATGACATCAAAAAAGGCGGAGGGTCACGGTGAAGGGCATCCATAGCGGTGGTGATGCGGTCAATCTTATCCTCAAGGCGATTCATGACCTCCTCATAGCGCTTTACGATTTCCAAGATTTGGGTAAGAGTTTTGGGATTTCCCCCGAACCCAAAATCTGGAATATCGAAATCGCTACTAAGAGACGGAAAAGAAGAAGTCGAAGATTTCGGATGAGGTGCCTTGGGACGAGGAGCATCAGGACGAGGAACAGATGGACCGGCCTGGTCTGCAGGAGGAGCACCCCTAAGAGAGACTAACACTCCATCGGCATTTTTACTAATGTGCATCTGCTTGAGATGAGTGAGGTCCAGAAAGATCGGATTGTGCTCCGTAGGCTTGTCACCAAGCGGAACACCATTCCGGCCAAGAAGATATGATAAATGGGTAGGAAAAATAAGTGGGACTTTCTTCTTGTGGCACTCGATGATTGCCGAAATGAAGAGGAAAGCAAGATTGACCTTTCGACCGGTCATGACATAGTAGACGAGAAAACATTCCATAATCGACACAAGACTTCAGCTTCTGGACTTGGGCAAAATAGAGTATGTGATAATATTGTGCACAAGTCAAGCCTCGAGAGTAAGTGAGGAAGAAGGAAACTCAGCAATGGCGGTGGTGTCTTTATTAACCGAAATGGCCCGAACTGCTTCGAGAGGATCGAAATCACTCGAAGATTACCAAATAGATGGGAAGTAGTAGGAGATGCCACCAGGAGGTAGCCGAAAAATAGTATTAATTATTGCTTCGGTGAACTGAACAGATTCGCCCCCAACATTGGAGCAAAGTTTGCGGGCGGGTGGACTTGGTTGAGAAGGATTCTGTAGATTGGTGTAGAAAGATTTAACGGCTCGCGGATAATGCAAAACATCAAGCGAAACAAAGAAATCCCAACCTATATTTTGAAAAAGATTGAACGTATTGGCACCAATCTCTTCGCATAAGGATTGAGTCACAATGTGACACCGAGCAAACATTCGATGAATGAATTGAGTTTCGAAGAGACGAATAGTATCTTCATCACCACCGAGAAGAGTAGAGAGAGACATAGGGCCAGATTCCTGCTCAGAATTAGGGTCCTCATGAACAGGGGATGAAGGTGGAGGAGGTGCATCCGAAGAGCTTCCACCCCGACGAGCGCGTTTCTTGATTCGCACAACATTTGGAGCCATGAGAGAGATGAGAACCAAGATAAATGAAAACATTTTAGAAAAGAAAAGAGAAGAAAATCGTGAAATAGAGAGAAAAGATGAAAAACAGTGAAGATAGAGAGATATATATGTGTATGTGTATGTATATATATGAAGATGAAAGTGGTGATAATGAAGGAGAAGAACATGGAGTAGTGGGGAAATGGATTAAAAGGGAATAAATGGCGTGAAAGAAGGAAGAGATGGGATAAAACGTGGAGAGAATGGAGAGAAGACGAAGAGAAAAGAGAAATAAAAACATGGTTCGCGCAGAGGCAGTCGACTGGCCAGATGGAGACAGTCGACTGGCTCATGACCCAGTCGACTGACCTAAGGGAGGCAGTCGACTGGCAGAAGTTGATTAAAATCACAAAAGCTCACTGGTTTATCCAATCGACTGACCCTTAAAAAATTATTTTTGAAAAAATTTGAAATTTTTGAAAGTCAAGATCGTAGACGAGATATTTTGTGAAAATTAACTGATTACTTCAAAATCCATGGCCATTCCTATTTCTCTACGAATTTTTGAAAATGGTTCGTCCGAGAGAGGTTTTGTAAAAATATCCACCAATTGATTTTTAGTGTCAATAAAAACCAATTCAACGTCACCTTTTACTACATGATCCCGTAAAAAATGATGCCTAATCTCTATGTGTTTTGTGCGTGAGTGTTGAATAGGATTCTTCGAGATACAAATAGCACTATTGTTATCACATTTAATAGGTACACGATTGAAAACAAGTCCAAAATCAAGTAATTGTTGCTTAATGTAAAGAGTTTGAGCGCAACTACTACCGGCCGCAACGTATTCGACTTCAGCCGTAGATAAGGCAACTGAATTTTACTTTTTACTTGACCATGAAACTAAAGAGTGACCTAGAAAATGACATGTACCACTTGTGCTTTTTCTATCCACTTTACAACCCGCAAAATCGGCATCCGAATAACTAGTGAGATCAAGTGAAATGTCACGTGGATACCATAGTCCTAAGTTAATCGTCCCATTAAGATAACAAAAAATTCGTTTTATGGCCAGCAAGTGAGATTCTTTAGGACAAGATTGAAAACGAGCACATAAGCATACACTAAACATAATATCCGGTCTACTAGTAGTTAAATACAGTAAACTTCCTATCATGCCTCTATATTTAGTAATATCAACACATTTTCCATTTTCATCTTTGTCGAGTTTAATAGAGGTACTCATAGGAGTAATGGCATGTTTGGCTTCTTCCATACCAAATCGCTTTCGCAAATCTTTAGTGTACTTAGATTGGCTAACAAATAAGCCATCCAAGCATTGCTTGATTTGCAACCCTAATAAGAAATTCAACTCACCCATCATACTCATTTCAAATTCGTTTTACATACTAGATGCGAAATCTTTGCAAAGAGAAGTATTTGTTGATCTTAATATAATGTCGTCAACATATATTTGGATAATCAACAAATCATTCTTGACTGTTTTTGTAAAGAGAGTGTTGTCAACTTTGCCTTTAGAAAATCCTTTTTGAAGTAAAAAGTTACTAAGCCGTTCATACCAAGCTCTATGAGCTTTCTTTAACCCATACAAGACTTTAGATAATTTGTAAACATGATTTGGAAAAAGTTCATTTTCAAAACCGGGTGGTTGCTTTACAAACACTTCTTCATCTATAGTTTTATTTAGAAAAGCACTTTTGACATCCATTTGATAAAGAATGAAATTTCTAGATGATGCAAATGCAATAAGCATTCTAATTGCTTCTAATCTAGCTACGGGTGCAAAGGTTTCATCATAGTCAATGCCTTCCTCTTGATTGTAACCTTGAGCTACCAATCTTGCTTTATTTCGAATAATCACTCCATTTTCATCCTTTTTATTTCGAAAAAACCATTTAGTGCCTATTATAGTTTGATGTGTGGGTTGAGGGACTAAATGTCAAACTTGATTGCGTTCAAATTGATTTAGTTCCTCTTGCATAGCCATGATCCAAGAATCATCACATTGAGCTTCGTGAAAGTTATTGGGTTCAATGTTGGACACAAAAGCCATGTGGTTGCATAAGTCTCTAAGTTGAGATCTTGTTCTCACACCTTGTGAAGGGTTACCTATGACTTGGTCAAGAGGATGATTGTGCACAATCCTCCAAGATTTAGGAATGGAGAAAGTCAAGTCATCATTAGATTGATTTCCAACTTTACTCTTATCCATTTGCCTACTTGATGAGTTGGAGATATTGAGATTATTGAAACTATCCTCAATCCCTACAACTTAATCATCATCTAGGTCAACTTTAGGTGAGGGTAGAGGTAGTGATTCATCAAAAACAATATGGATAGACTCTACCATGGTTAAAGTCCTTTTGTTAAAGACTTTAAATGCTCTACTTGTTGAGAAATAACCTAAGAAAATTGCTTCATCGGATTTGGAGTCAAATTTTCCCAAGTTATCTTTATCATTTAAATGAAAACATTTACAACCAAACACATTGAAATACCCAATATTGGGTTTCCGACCATTCCACAACTCATACGGAGTCTTACCCGATTTCATTCGGATGATAACTCTATTTATGACATGACAAGCGGTATTTACCGCTTCCGCCCAAAGGCTTCCGGAAGGTTGTGTTCATTTAACATAGTTCTAGCCATTTCTTGTAAAGATCTATTCTTCCTTTCAACTACCCCATTTTGTTGAGGAGATCTTGGAGCCGAGAGATCATGAGATACACCGAATTCATCACATAATTTCTCTAGATCTTGATTGTCAAATTCTCTACCCCTATCACTTCTAATTTTTTATTTTCAAATCTTTTTCATTTTGAATAACTCTATAAAATTTATCAAGAATGGAGTGAGTTTCATTTTTGTGAGCAAGAAAGTGAACCCAAGTAAATCTAGAGTAGTCATCGACTATAACAAGTACATAGAGTTTCTCGGCTAAGCTAGCCATTCTCTCCGGACCAAAGAGGTCCATATGAAGTAACTTTAAAGGTCTAGAAGTGGTGATATATTTCTTTCTCTTGAAAGAAGATTTCACTTGCTTACCTATTTGACATGCACTACATATTTTATCTCTTGAAAAATTAGTCTTCGGGAGGCATTTGACTAATTAATTTTTCGATAATCGTTGAATGAGGTCCATACAAGCATGTCCTAAGCGTCTATGCCATAAACAACTATTTTCACTCGATGTGACAAAGCACTTAACATCTTGTTCATTTAATTCACAAAGCAACATAGTATATAAATTTCCGTTTCTCTTTGCATTGAACAATTGTTTTCCATCTTTCTCAACTATGCATGTATTTGACGTAAAGATAACATCATAACCTTTGTCAAAAAGTTGGTTAATACTAAACAAGTTATGCTTCAAACTATCAACTAAAAGTACGTTATCTATAGCTAGAGAAGAAGATATACCGATGGATCCAATTCCAATAATTTTGCCTTGTGAGTTGTCTCCAAAAGTAACGCTTCCTCTTTCATAAAATTTTAAGGACATGAATTTTGATTTGTCCCCCGTCATGTGCCTTGAACATCCGCTATCAAGAAACCATCTTTCTTTTGAGGCGGACTTCAAGCATACCTCATCTTCATTTGCCATGAGGCAAAGATTTGCAATTTCCTCACCATTTTCTTCCTCATCCGAATCATAAGAGTCATAGTCATCCCATGTTGCATTCATGGCCATTTTGTTTGGCCTTTTCTCGTTCTCCTTTTTGGGCTTGAAACAGTCATTTCTATAGTGCCCCGATTTTCCACAATTGAAGCAAGTAATAGACTCCTTATTGCTTGTCTCTCCTCTTGGTTCGTTGCTCTTTAAGAACCTCCGACCTTTAGCCTTCTTTCGTTGAAGAAATATCTTGAATTGTTGAGTGATCAAGGCAATGTCTTCATCAACCTTTTCTTCAATTCTCTCATTTTCTTCACTTTTAGTGGAAGCTTGCAAGGCCATACCTTTTATAGGCTTGGCGTCTTCTTCACGAAACTTTAAGGTAATTTCCCATGTAAGGAGTAACCCGAAAATCTCATCGAGACTCATTGTGCTAAGATCATGTGCTTCTTTAATAGCCGTCACTTTCGCATCCCATTTGACCGGAAGGCTTCTAAGGACTTTGTGTGTCGCATCGGATCTAGGAACAATTCTACCAAGATGCTTTAGTCCATTCAAAATATTAGTGAAACGAGACATCATAGAATTGATATTTTCATCTTCCTTCATGTCAAATAATTCATATTCATACATAAGTATATCAATTTTAGATTCTCTAACTTGAGTAGTTCCTTCATAAGTAACTTCAAGTTTATCCCACATTTCTTTGGCCGTGGAGCAAGTTGAGACGCGATTAAATTCATTTGGACTTAAGGCACAATTTAGATTAACCTTAGCTTTGGCATTAAAATACATAAGTCTATGCTCATCATTGTCCCATTCATTGGGCAATTTGGGGATAGTTTTTCCATCCACCACTTTGGTTATAGTGAAAGGTCCATCGACAATAACTAGCCAAATTTGATAATCAATAGCTTGAAAAAAGTCTATCATTCTAGTCTTCCAATAACTATAGTTTGAACCATCAAACCATGGGGGCCTATTGTTTGATTGTCCTTCTACATGAGTGACTATGTTTGAGGTCATCATCGTTCTCTAAGACGGTTAAGTCTAAAACAAGTAGAGATTATGCTCTGATACTAATTGTTAGTCACTAATATACCCTAGAGGGGGGGTGAATAGGGTTTAAAAATAATTCTCTAACTCTTTTTAATTCTTACTAGAAAATGCAACAAGATTCTATATTAATTTATAAGGTAAATATGTAATGAATAATTTAACTTAATTTCAACAAGCTAGTTACCACAATATAAATTAAGCATGCAAGAACATAAAGTAAGGAGATAGGGATAGAGATATTGACACCGTGATTTTTACAAGGTTCGGTAACTCCTACTCCTCGGCTCAAAGAATCCCCTTCCTTGAGACTTTCCCAATCCTCACACTATGGCTCTTCCTTCAATAGGTGAAATAGCAAAACCTTTACAAAAGAGCTAACTAGGTCTTCACACAATCAAGAGAACAAACCTCCCTTGATACAATGGGCTTCACTCACCCAAGATCACAAATTTGTGTATGCAATCAATTTATCACTCAAGAAACAAAAACACTCAAAACCCTAAGGTTTTTATGGAAGATAGATCAATATAAGCTCAAGTGTTTTTAGGTGATATTTCAAGAACTCAAGATATATATATATATATATTCTCAAAATATATTTTCAATAAGAGAATAAGCAGAAAGCTTGAGTTTAAATCTTCAAAATGATAGGAGTGAAAAACGAGATTTATATCTTTCTTGCTATCAAAAGATTTTTCAGAAAGTGCTTGAGAGAAAATAAGAGATGAATGATTTTTAGAAAATTTCTCACACATGAACCTTAGGTTTTCAATCCATATCTCTTTCTTTATATAGTGCATCACTAGGGTTAGGAGAGTGTATCTCACCCTAGACATTTTAAAGAGTAGGATCTGAAAACTAGCAAGCAATACCATTTATTTTTCGGCAAAAATATTGTTTAGAAATACTTTTCCTGAAAATTCTAAAGCACCCAGTCGACTGCCTCCATGCTTAGATTTAAAATATTTTCCTCAACGGCTATGGTTAGTCAACTGCCTCAAGAAGGCCAGTCGACTGCCTTATAAGTCAGTCGATTGCCTTGGACAGGTCAGTCGACTGCCTCAGGCAATCATAAAAATGTTTAGCTCACTGGTTCATCCAGTCGGCTGGGCCCTAGGCCAGTCGACTGGGTGACTCCAAGAAATATTTTCAAGGTCCGTTTTTTAGCTGTTTGAGTTCGTTTGTTTAATTACTTGAGCTTATATGATCAATCAACGCATAAGATACCTTGTTACAATATTCTTAGCCCGACCTATCTACCCCGGGTCTTGAGTCTAGCTTTTGATCTTTCTTTGACCTTTTTGTCCTTTTCTGAGTTTACGCTTGAGTTTCCTTCTCGCTTGTTGTTTTTTGGTATTAATGATCTTTTCAAATCATTTACCTGTACTTGCTGAAACACTTAACTCAAAGTCATATTAGTACCAAACACGGTTTTGAATATTTAGTAGTTTAATTGTCTGAAATAGAATTTCAAGGCCAACACACATCTTTAGTAGTTTAATTGCATTGCGTTATTTTAATGTATCTAACATTTAAATTTTTTGTAACTAACAGGTACGTTGAAAAACATAAAGGGATTTAGCAGAGCAATGAAAGTTGCATCAATGGACCTCTTATGAGTTTTACTTTAACTTAATTTCGCACATAATTTTAGCTTTATTTGCTGTTAATATTTAGAATTATTTAAAAGTATATAGTTTTATTTTTAGAAAGAAAAATTCTCTTTGTGCATGAGTGATCAGCAATCCCCTTTCAAATTTTGAGAGGATGACGAACCGCAATGCAGCTGCACGAAAGGGACCAACCACATCCTTGAAGGGATACTATGCACCTGCTGCCCAGGAATCGTATGCTAAATTTCCAAAAGAAGATGGAGTCAAACACTATGAGATCAAATCTAGTGTCATTAATATGTTGCCTAAGTTCTTTGGACTTAGGAATGAAAACCCATACCAACATATTAATGATTTCTTGGAGATGTCTTCGAATTTCAAAATTGAGAATCTAAGCCCTAATGCGTTGCGTGTGTGCTTATTTCCCTCATCCTTAAGAGAAAAAGTTGAAAGATGGTATGTCATTTTAGAGAGGGGGGTAAAAATTAATTGGGAGACCTTAAAAGTTGAATTCTTAGAAAAGTACTACCCCATAGGTCGAACCCATAAAGCACAAACGGTAATTACCCACTTCAGAGAATTTCCTGGTGAGCAATTCCATGATGTTTGGGATAAGTTTAATGAAATTCTGCGAAAGTGTCCCCATCACAAATTTGTTGACCAAGATATAGTGCGTAACTTCTATCTTGGACTTGGTGCCACTCATAAAAATCTGATTGATGCAGCAGTGGGAAGTTAGTTTACATTGAGACCATCAGACAAAATCTTGAAGTTGTTTAACAACGTAAGCGACAACTCGATTAAGCATGAATCAGAGATGCGTGCTAGGGATGGATTTGAAAGAAGATCAGATAAAACGTTTAACATAGATAGAAATAATGATGATGTCAGAGAACAAGTAGCCGCATTCGAAGAAAAATTTGACAAATTCATAAATTTGAGTCAGTCATCCCCAAGAGAAGTCTTAGCAATAACACCTAATCCTTCCTAATATGGATATTGGGGCAATAGGATAGTTGTCGTTGATGCAAATGCAGTATGGACAAAATCGAACCATAATTATTTTTCCGATTCATACAATCGGGTTGGCATAATCCTCCACATATTTCTTATTATCCTCAGAACATTGAAAATCCTCAATCAAAATTCAATATAAGCCAACAACCATTATTCAATGCTCAGAATTTTTAGTCTAATAATACCCAATCAGTCCAACCCTTCACCCAAAGTCCACCCCAGTTTCAAAGTCAAAATTTACCATCCAGACCACCTGGTTTTGAATATGAGATAATGAGTGCCTTGAGGGGTTTACAAAATCAATCTAATCAATTTCAGGCAACCATCTAATTGATGAACTCTCATTCCCAATCCATTGCTAAGGTAGAAACCTAAATAAGGAAACTAGCTAATGTGATGAATAGGCTTGAAGAGGAAAGATTACTTAGTCAAGTGGTGGCCAATCCAAAGAGTCAACGAGTAGTGGAACATGGTTCATTTGCTGAACATATTATGAGACAGTCCAAGCCATTACGTCTCTGAGAAGTGGAAAGGAGGTAGAGAATAGGGTTGAGCAGCAGTTTGAGGAGAGAGCGAACAAGTGAAAGGTGACTGAAGAGGTTCAAAAAGATCAACCCCGTGAGGAGGAAGAACGGGATGAAACGTTACCAAAAGAGCCAGATAGAGCACACTATGAGGAGGCAACACCTTACCCTCAACATTTTTGATAGTCAACTTCGTATGGCAAGCATAAGGAAAATGACATGTTGGACACATTTCGACAACTCAATATCAATATACCTCTCTTAGACATTATCGCCCAGATTCCACCCTATGCTAAATTTCTGAAGGACCTCTGTATGCAGAAAAGGAGAAGTATAATTAAGGTCCCGAATAAGATTTTATTGACTGAACAAGTGAGTTCGATCTTACTAAGCGATACTCCACCTAAGAGTAAAGATCTTGGTGCTCTTATTATCTCTTGTGTCATTAGTGACCAGAAGATCGGTAAAGCTCTTCTTGACCTCGGTTCAAGTATTAATTTATTACCTTACTCAGTCTATCAATATCTAGGGTTGGGAGAGCTCAATCCTACCTCGATGGTACTTCAATTGGCAGATAGATCAACTAAACAACCGAGATAAATTCTGGATGATGTCATTGTTCAAGTGGGTCTGTTCTACTATCCTGTAGACTTTATGGTATTAGACATGGAACCTGACCACAGATCAATGACACATATCCCTGTTATCTTAAGAAAACCATTTTTGGAAGTTATCGCTGCATTAGAACTTGAGTTGTACTCATAACCAGAGAAAGCATCAAGAGAGTCATTTGGACCTCCACTTATTCTTCCATAATAGTTGGTACCTGAAAACACACTTCCTGATATGGTGTTGTATTGTTTAAATGAGGATCAAGAGGAGAGTGTATTGAAAGAGAAAAAGGGTGTGACGACTGCCAGAGTTGATCATGTACCACGAACAATTATAGACCCTACCAAGGATGACAACCCTCTTAAGGATCCCTTTCGAGATGAATGAGTGATGAGTATAAATATGGCAGATAAGTTTTATGCCTGGGAAGATCCGCGATTGAGAACTGAGTGTGAAGGGATACGGAATTATGTGTATAAGGATGTTTGAAGTTACACAACTCAGACAAAAGTGCATCATGCTAAACATGTTCGAATTATGTTCTTTGAGCTCGGTCGGATGGGAAGGTGGTGTAATTCGAGACTGAAATTGTCTTCAGGTAAGTTTCGATTAAGATGGGACAAACCATTTAGAGCTACATTAGTTACCCCCATGGAGAGGTAGGTTTCAAGAATGAGAGATTAAAGAGGCGTGGTCATAAAATGAAGAGTTATGAGGAGATTTATCCGGGACCAGAATTTATGGCATCTGTCAGTTTGGTGGATCAAGTGTATGATACGGGGTAGGAGCGAGTGGCCACGTCATGCCATCGACGTTAAACATTGGTCCTAGGCTGTGAAAGGTAGTTTCTAGCCTCGATTTGTAAAATAGTTTATCATTTAATTTCTGCAATTTCAATTCATAAGATTGTAGGCCCTTAAAGCCAAATCAAAGTTCTTTATATTAAAAAATACTCATTCCTTGTGCTAGATTAAGTAATTATTTCCGGAAAGCGATGATTGTATTTCTTCTTCCCTTGCTATGATATTGGGTATTTGTGCTTCATTGAATATTTTTACAAGTAGCTCGATTCAAGTTTGAGGGGGAAAACGGACATGAAGAGAGGAAATTCCGGAACTGCGCTACAAGGGTAATTATATTCTTTCTCATGAGTATGATGGTAAACCATGAAGACATGGTTTAATTTAAGTTTGGGGGGAAGGTATAGTTAGCTATAGGGAATGATTGAAAAAAAATGAGAAATTAAAGATTTTGAAAAATTCTTTGTTTTTATGCATTAGTGTTTTGCATTGCAAGTTGATTGAGTTTGTGTTTGTGATGTACAACTAGTATGTGATGTGATATTCCTGCTCATGAGAGTAATGATTAGATTGAGTTAGTAAGGTGATGTGAATTTACATGGGTGAATGAATTAGTAAAATTGAAACTGAGAAGGACGATCTTGACCTATAAGCAGATGCACACATTCACTATGAGAAAAATAGTTGATCTTTGACTATATAGTTGAAAAATTAGCTTTGTTGCTATAAAAGGGGAGAAGGGGTGTTGAAGTGGATGAATCTAAAATTTTTTAAATATCTTTTAAATAAGAAAATACAACAAGTAGTTCTTCGATATGAGTAACCGGGCCTCATACCATAAAATAGTAGAGTGTTCGACTAAAAAAGGGAGAAAACTAATGAGCATAAATTCCATGAAAGAAGATCGAGTCCAGTTGATTCAGACTAAAAAACCTTGCTGGAAAGTCCGGAGCTTAGAAAGATAAAAAGGGATAAAAGTGGAATGATGGAAAGAATGAGTGTTTAGAAAAAATGGCAAATTTTGATCAATGAAGTAAAATAAGAGAGATTGACATACCATTGGAGAATGTTCACAAAAACACGGAAGGTTGTCCGAATTGGGAGTTGAGACTCACGAAGTTGTTTACTTTAGTGGAAAGCATTCATGATATGAAGCTCGAGATAGTTATTGTTCGGTAATGAGTGGGAGTATTTGCATCCATATTATCTTATGCATTGGTTAATGAGTATGTGAATGCATGAATGTGTGAGAATAAATAATGCAGGAGTTATGGGTAGTATAGCTAACCCTCACGAGACTTAAGTTGTCCACTCGGTATTGCCGAGGGATTTAAAAGGCTTGTTACATGTGCTAAGTGTAATCGTCGACCCTCACGAAAGCAGGGGAGTAATGTAGAATAATATAGGTTAGTTAGAATAAAAACAATCATCACAAGAGAGGTCTTGAAATTTTTCCTGAGTTTATTTCTAAGAGACTAGCAACATGTAATTTTAGGGGTGTGATAGGTGCCAAATGTTGACCATTTTAGGCCTCTATCTTGCTATTATTATGTCCTTATATTCCATTATTTGGTATTTTTATGTGATTTATCTGTTTAAACATGTTTCAGGAGCTTAATGAAGAAAATGAGCTAATTATGGTGAATTAATTAGAGAAGTGCTCATTTCTATTCAAGATGAGAGAAAAGGAGGTATTTCCAAAAGAAAAATGGCTCCCGGAGGGCGAAAACGGCATTTTTCAGAGCCGCAACTTCAGGAATCGTTCTAATAAAGTCGAGGGGGTTCCAACGGCACACTTCCTAAGAAAAGTGGTTTCAATGAATTTTGTTATGCTTGGTCAGCGCTTATAGTAGCTAAAAGTGGCTAGAAAATGCTAAAACTACACTTGGTCAATGCTTGGTGAAATTGCCCTATGCTCCAAGCGTAGCTCCCGGAAGCGTAGAGGGTTTTGCGTGATTAAAGTGGAAAATTCCAATTTTAACCCCGACTCAAGTTTCTTTGATGTGGTTGTGGTTGCGACTTCAACACCTCGATACATGTGATATATACATATTATATACCAGATTGAAAGGTTTTTCATAGTTGGGTGTAAAATTACGAAAAAGGATAACTTTAGGGTTTCCCTCATTTTTGTCTATAAATACCAAGGTCTACTACAGATTTTGGAGAGCTTCTTGGCATGTATAATTTTCAAAGCAGCCTCTGGAGATTCATATCATTCAAAGGTGAGAAGCTATACAAGACCTAGATATCCGGAGAAGAAGAGAATGGAGAGCGTTTCTACATCTATGATGCAGTCACCATCTATCATGATCAACTAACTCAGTATCTAAGGTTTTCAAGCTAAACCCTAGCCAAGTAATGTAATTCTTAATTTATTTTCAATTGTAACGAGGGGAAGCTGTGACCATACTACGATGATTGATTGTAGATGTGTGATTGTTTTTATTCTTGACACAAGATCTTATATTTATTATTAATTCTTATCTTAGATGGAATGAATATATTTTCTTAACCAATCATGTTATCATAAACATAACATGATTTTCTACAACAATGGTGCTTAATATTTAAAACCCTAGGTTTACACAGGCCATGCCTCGGTGAGGTGATATAGATATGTTTTACTTTAATTTAATGTTATAGGAGTAGATTAGAGTAAAGTAGTTTTGCATGTACTAGTCATACTCTGTCCGGAGATGGGTTGTAGCGAATCCGGTAGATTGTATCCTTTTTGGGGATGTATTTGACTATTTGCGGTACGTCCTGATTCATAGTTATGGATTGCCCTCTTGCAATTGAGCAAAGAAAGAACTATATTATACGGTTGGTGGTGAAGTAATGAAAACCCTAGTTTTCTCTCTTTTAATCACAAAGTCAATTTATTTTCTACTTTAGTTATAATTCTCAAATCAAATCAAACAAACGTTTTCAAACATAATTCAATATGATTAAATTGCTAAAGTGAATAATCCAAGTCTATGTGGGTTCGACATTCCCTTTCTTAAGCCAATTATATACTATAATTTGACTCATGCGTTTGTGATAAGTAAAACCTAAGTTGTCATAAGGGGTTGTTTTAATCATTTTTTTACCACCCCTAGACAGACATCAATACCAATGAGAAAAAAACAATTTGAAAAACAAAACTCCAAAGGGTTGGCTTGAGGTTAGGAGTCAATTAAGCTTCTCTTGAGTAAAGAATTCCTTGTGGAAGTATTCCAAAGGATTAGCTTGAGTTTGGGAGTCAATTAAGCTCCTATTGGGTAAACAATTCTTTGTGGAATAAAAGAGTAATCAATTGAAATATCAATGTAAAAATGTTCTTATTCTGGAAAACCAGTGAGTTTTGTGATTGTAGAGCTATGTCATGATGTTTTAACTAATTCTAAATTAGTGTTTAGTTGGTTCACTTTTCAACAAGGATTGACAACCTAGGTCTTCAACTAAATTTTGATAAGTGAACTGGACTTGACTTGAATTTAATTTAGACTGTGAATATGGGTTTGACATGTCAAATAAATTAATGATTCGAAAATCTCAAGTTGATGACAATTTGGTATTCAAGGTTACATATGTGATTGTTGTTGTATATTGCTTTGAAACTTGTTTTTCGGATGTTTGTAGGTATCATAACTAGAAACCCTCACGAGACTATAACTCTTCCACTAGGGTTAACCTAGGGGTTTAAAGGTTTGTTGCATATGCTAAATGCAATCGAGAGTTCATGCGAAAGTGGTATAGTTAGATTTTTTTTATTCTGTTTTGCTCGAGGACTAGCAATATATATGTGTGTGGGTATTTAATAAGTGCATAATTCATACACAATTAACCTCCAAAAATATATTTGTTAGTCAATTATTTTAACTTATTTTAATTAATATTTGTATTTTTATGTTGTTTTAGATTATTGTTGATTTTTGGTTAAATCCATCTAAACAAGTCCAAAATTTGTTTAGATCACGTCTTCGTACTTGGGTTATACATTTCAACTCATTTATTGGATTTATTTTGGAAAGATTAATCAATTTGAAGAATATTGGTATTTCACATAGAAACCTTAATTCTAATGTTTAGAGGGTGAAAATTGCATTCCAAAATCTGCCACCTTTTCTTGCACAAAAATCAGGACCAGTTTTTGTAATTTAATCATAAGTTGTGAAGAAAATATCATAATGAGGTGAAATTAGCGGCTGTAGAAATAAGACTTGATTTCCAAGAAAAGTGTATCTCACGAAAATATTCCAAATCACTCTTCAAATTGGTCAAAAGTAGGCTGCAAGGTATCACCAATTAGGAAAAGAAATATGGGAATTTTTATTCTCTTATTTACTTGCCTAGTAGAAAACCTAGAGGACCTCTATAAATATGATATATGTGGATGCACAAAAGGATCTTCAATGACCAAGGAACAGAAGGGGAAAACTAGTGTGATCAACGAAGAAATCCAATACGTCTTCCACTTATGATTTCGGGTTTGATCGTTCTTATTTTACATTTCATGTCTAGCTAATTCCCTCGGCCGAGGCCGAGAGAAAACCCTAGTCATATGCAACTTTATGGTTTTCAATTGTAGACATTATTGAATATTTTGGTTAATGGGTTCTTCTTCTTATTATTACATGTATGTTAATGCTTTTGATTTTATGTGATTTAATCGAGACTAAAATTGAACGTATTTCACTCATAGCATATAGGTTACTTGTGTCTGACCATGAACGTGTAATCTACTTGACAATTTAAGAAGAAGACAATAAATTATAATTATTTATGCCTGACCACGGATAGATAGTTGTGATTTATATTTTCCTTCAATGATTTATTTATTATTTCTGGACAAGATAATAAAATATTGAGTTGAACCTATGCCATAACCTGGATAGACCATCTATGAATTTAATGGTACGTATTATTTAGATGTGTGGAAATTAATCAAATATTTAATTAGTTTACAATTGAAAATCAGAATTGTGATGATTAGTGGTGGAATCAGTGCCTTGGTATTCTTTTTGTATTATTGTATTTATATTATTTTCTCCAATCAACAATCTTATGTTGAATTAGTTAAATAATAATTTTTGGAACTAAGTTGTCCTAACCAATGCTTGTGGGAACGATCTTGCAATACACACCGTTATGACATTCGCTTCGTATACTTGAGAGTTAAATTTGATTTGGTTTTAATCTATTTATTTAGGTTGATCCAAATTTCACATCAAAACTGTTACGGTTACATAGCAGTTGAAAAAAGTAACTGCATGACACGTGACATAATCTTAAGCAACTAAACAAGAAAGTGGGTGGTTACAAAGACACTTGTCACCATCTGAAGCAAGGTTGAAGACCATACACATGCACACTTAGGCTTATAAATAGAACATTTGGGGTAATATTTGAACCTCTTTTGCAACACACAACAAAACACCAATCATTTGGAATTTCTACAATTGTAATCCAAGTTTATCTACAATTTGTACTTTTATTCCAGCAATGACAGTCCAAATTCTTTGTTTTACTGCACATTGAAATCCATTAACCTGTAATTTCCATTACAAGTAGTGTTTATTTTAGTTCCCTTTAATTTCATGTCATTTGAATTCCTGCAATTCCTTTACATGCAATTTTCATTCATGTTCATTCTAGTTTCCTTTACTTTAGCACTCCTGCTATCTTTACAAACTTTGACATTTAAGACATTTTGAATAAGGCAAAAAGAATCCTAAAAATAAAAAATCACAATTTATTTATTTCACAATCGCTTGATTCATATCCATCACTTCCAAAAGAAGAGTTGCACATTCTTTTGAAAGTTTTCTTGACTCTTTCAGAGTTTGACACGCCCACATCTACCAATACCAATTTTTATGCAAACAATATGTATGTTTGTGTTTGTGAAAATTTAAATGTTAGAGAGAGAGTATTTAGTTGGTTGAAGATTTGAAATCATAAATCACAACTTTTCATGTGGATTTCAAGTTGTGGAATTGAGATGATTGGAATTGAAATGCAATTCCAATTCCAACGCCCCAATTACACGCCATCAAACGAACCCGAAGGGAAAACTACATATTGGTAATGTTAGAGGATCTAAATTACAAATTAGTAAACATTAAAGTTTTATATTTCAACTTGATAAACTTAAAAAAAAAACTAATTACATATATCTAAACAATCATTATTGAGGTCTAAAATACCCTCCAAACACTTATATAAAAGTACCAAATTACTTACCCTCCACCTCAACCTCTCCACCACCCTCCTCCACCTCTCCAACTCGCAACCACCCCTCCATCTTTTCCTCCGCCACTCCCCACCACAAGCCCCACCAAACCATCCCAAACCCACAATCATTAAAAGTACCAAATATCCTTAAGAACAATTGTTGGATTTTACGGGTGGGAATTTGCAGGACATGGTGTTTGTTTTTCTTGTTGGTTTCTTCTTGTTGTTATTCTTGTTGTGTTATGATGCCTTTAATGCTTTTTTTCCCCAAGGTATTATGTTTAGCTATGTTTGGAAGTAATGGTCATTATGTGGTTTTCTTATTCAGGAAGTTATGACTCTCTTCTAGTAATTGTACTCTGTTGTAAATAAATAATAATAATTCAAATAACATGGGTAATTTAGAAATGTAATTGTTATTAAATAAGTGGAGGAGGACGGTGGAAGGGTGGTGGGTGGTGGAGAGGTGGAGGAAGAGGTTGGGTCTTTTGTTATTTTTAAATAAGTGTTTGGAGGGTATTTTTGACTTCAATGATAATTGTGTACCTATATGTAATTAGTTTGCTTAAATTTATCAAAATGAAATATATAACTTTAATGTTTAATAATTTGTAATTTAGATCCCTTAACATTACCTATATGTAGTTTTCCCTAAAAATAAAATAAAAGTTACAATTGACAAGTTAAAACTGTCATTTACATAAAGAATAAAAATAAATTTATTTTAGGGCAAAACATGTGTATTTATGTGTGTAAGTTAGTTTTTTTTTGGCAAATTCAAATATTTTGTACATTTATTTTGAAATATAAATATCTTAAAGAAAAAAATAAATGTAAATTTAAATAATGAAAACTTGTGTTAGTTTACAAGTTTGATAAATGTAAATATAAATATTTAAAATGTAAATATTTATTTTAGTCAAATATGTTAATGAAATTGTTTTTGGTTAATTTTGAAATTTCCTAGATGATCAATGAAAATAGCCTAGAGGGGGGTGAATAGATGTTTTGTGGATTTATTGACAAATTAATATTTATTGCGGAAAAGTAAATTTTAATCTAATTCTCTTTCACGATAAAAAAGAAAAGATTAATCTAAGTGAAGAAAATAAAGCAATAGATAGACACGATATTTTTATGTGGAAAACCTTGAAAAGAATCCAAATAAAAACCACGGATACGCTCGGGTATCGATACACTATGAATCAAATAGTACACAGACTCTATGAAGCTTTAGACTTACAAGTTACTCCAGATCTGCCATTTTCCACTCGACATCTAACAACTTTGAATCACTCATGCTCCACGAAGCTCTTTCTCCGCTCCGTACTCTGACGAATCCGATTCTCAATGGATCAATGAACCCTGAAGCCTCCTGCTCCGATCTCCGCACTCAAATGGCTCCGTTTCTTAAATGGATCTAAGAAATCACGTTGCAATCAGCGGTGTGTAGATTTTTCAGAATCTAGGTCATTCAACTGTGCATAAGATCATCGATGTAGAAGCACAATTGAACAAACCATAAATAAGAGAGAACTAGAAGATGTATGATCACTCAATGATTTTTTATCTCTCTATCTCTCTACAGAAGAATATGATCTGTAGAAGAATTGCATAATTCTCTCACCAAAAGCCCCTAACAAAATATGTAGAGACTCCTCCTATTTATAGAGAGGACTAAGAGAAACCCTAGGTTTACCCTTTCTCTTAATTTCACATCAAACTGAGCAAAACCATTTGATCTGATCTTCAATATGTATATATCACGTATATCAATGATTAGAGTCGTAGCCGCATCAAGAGAAATCAAATCGGGGTCAAAATCAGAATTTCAAAACTTGATTACGCAACCGTAACTACGCGTGGCCCGTAGTTGCTCTACGCGCGGTGCGTAAGCCTAGGCTACATGCGACGCGTAGGCACAATTTGGTGGTCCGTAGATGGTCCATCAAAATAGGATTTTCTAGCCACTTTTAGCTACTGGGTCCATAGGTGGTGCGTAACATTTTTCATGGAAACCAATTTTCTTGGGAATAACACCGTTTGTACCCCCTCGACTTCGTTAGAATGTTTCTTGAAGTTTCGGCTTAAAAAAATATTGTTTATGCCCTCCAGAATGCATTTTTTGCTCAAACTTACTCATCTTCATTTATCTTGTATTTTCCACATCCTTTAAGCATGATTTGAATTTGACGAAGCTTATTGATGCCTTTGCATGACCACTTCAATTTTCCTAAGCCTACCCGACTTCATAATTCACTCAACATGGTAATTTTCTAGAACATGCCATTAATAAACAATACTAACAAATGTTCTTACAAAATCTCCCTTGGCATTTTTCAGATAAAACCATATTTTACAAAGCCTCACGAATAATAACATAATATCTATACCTATGAACACACACTAATAAACATAGACATAGAATATCATACTGTCCTCATGACGATCTTCCAATCCTGCAACCATAACACTGAACATACCATGAAAAATAAGTGTTGGAAACAGATATAAACCAACATAATGATCATAAAAAAATCATAACAACAAGGAAAACATAATGATCATCAACATATGCACAGTATAAACATACTCCTTACTCCTCCTTACTAAAAACATCTCCCCTTTAACCAAATAATCTCTCCCCCTTACTAAATACTTCTCCCCCCTTTTGTCACTGAAATGACAAGCAAAGATATATCAATCACAACATAGGAAAATCCTTAAAATGAATCATAGGAAAAATATAATAGATGAGACTCTAAAGAATCTAAGCCAAACACTAAATACTAAGATAAAGTACTCTATGAGATTATATCCTCAAAAATCTATACAATGCATGAACTTAAGACTAATGCATGAATGTAAAATGCAAAACAAAAAAATTATTTTTATTCTTAGAAACATATGAGCAGGGCTGTAGAGACAATGAGCTAATTATTAACACGTCATTTTCACATATTTGACTTAGCTAATATACACATGATAGTGAAAAAAATCAGCACACGTACCTTGTAATTATAAGCAGACACAAGACAAGCTTTACACAACATTTGCATATATGAAAAATATTCAGTTGCAAGAAAACAACTAAGATGAAAGTAATACGCGTCAATTCTAACAATCTCCTCACTAACCGTGATGATACTTTAGTTGAAAACCTAAACTAGAAGTCAAGTCTTTAGCTCAAACCTTATTGTTAAATAAAGAAACACAATTTAACCTTTTCACCATATCCATTTTTATCTTTCTAAGCTCCGGACTTTCCAGCGAGGATTTTTAGTCCCGACCAACTGGGTCCGAGCTTCTCCCTTGGGATTTATGCTCATTAGTCTTCTCCCTTTTTTACGCAAACACTCAATGCTTATTGAGGCAAAAGGCCTGGTTACTCAAATTGAAGAACTACTTTTTGCATTTCTATATTTTAAACATCTCATTCTTTCTTCTTTCACCATCACCACAACATTCATAAACATGCAAAAGGTATTTAAAAGCATAGATCAATCTAGCATAGCCCATGAACCTAATATCACTTCAGATTAAATAAGAAAGACTAAAAGTTTTAACAAGTATTACAGTTATCTCCGAAGTAAAACAAACACCCAATGTTGATGAATTCCAAAAAATAATACTTAAACAAGTCAAGTGAATAACTCATAACCTCAGGTCAGACTAATACCTCTAATTCTCATAAGCATAATAAGAAATATGATAATATAGTGAAATGTGATGACCATTTGTACCATTAGCCAAGCTCATCATGCTAATAAAAAAAAATTGTAAGAACACTTATAGTATTATTTGTGTTTGGCATGTTCTAAACAATAACCATGTTGAGTGAATTTTCATGTTGAGAGTTTTGTGTATTTGCAATAGAGTTGTTAGTATGTTCGTTTCTATCTCGAGAAAGAAGTCAAGGAGTGTGTCAAAGCAAAGAAAGCTACCGGAGAGCAAAATCGTCATTTACAAACATCGTCACTTCACCGGAGGGCAAAAATATCATTTCCAGACATTATGAATTCATCCAAAAGCATTGGTAGTTCAAGATGACCAGTCTAGCTCAAAATGAAAAAACTGCAAAAGATGCAACATACCTATGTTGTCAGAGGCAAAAAGAGGCTGAATGGCTCTAACCTACGCTTTGGTTTTTGGAGCTGGGAATGGATCCTACGCCCAAGCGTAGGTTCTAGGTGTAAACCTACGCCCTAGACCTACACCCAAGTGTAGATCCCAAGCGTAGGTCACGTAATCACTTGTCATGCAGAATTTTTATCGGGGTGCTTTCGGATTTTTCTAGTTTGGTCCCTACTTTGAGTTTTTAAGTGATCGACGACTTCAGACCTCTACATATAGGCATATACACATATTTACATCATATTTTTGAGGATTTATCAATGTATTGTGAAATTACGTTAGAGGGCAAGGTTAGGGTTTTCTATGACTTGGTCTATAAATACCAAGGTTCTACAAGAGAGGAGGCTACGGTTTTTGAGAGATCTCTGCAAGTTTTCTACAGATTCATATTCTTCTACAAAGATACATGGTGAGAGGATATTATTCAGTGATCATATATATTCGAGTTCTCTCTTGATTTTGGGTTTTTCTAATTGTGTTTCTACACCGAAGATCTTTATGCACAATTAGTTGATTCGTTGCTGAAAAATCAACACACCATCCATTGCAACGAAGTTGCTTTGATCTGTCCAAGTGAAGAGGTGGATCCATTCGAGTACGGAGCGATTTGAGGATTTCAGACCGCGAGTAGAGAAAGGTAAATCAGGCATGATTTGTGAGTCTCTCATAGTGTCTAGCAGACCAAGCGTGCTTCATGAAATACGAGTGATTCAAGGGTTTCAGACTATGAGTAGAGGAAGGCATATCATGAGTGATTGCAAGTTTAAAACTCTCAAAGAGTCTGTAATTATTGATTCATAGTGCTACGGTACCTAAATGTACCCGCGGTTTTTTTCTTGGAACATTTAACGTTTCCTTGGTTTTTCCACATATAATTCTCTGTGTCGTCTCTTGCTTTATTTTTTGCACTATATTGATGTTTGCTGGATATTGCTCGATAGATCTATTTTTGGAATTAAACTGAAAAATATGATTTGTGACTAATTAAAATTGAATTTTCGCTAAATAATTTTAATTGATCATAAAATCGACAAAAAACCTATTCACCCCCTCTAGGTTGTTTTCAGTATCGTCTAGGGAATTTCAAAATTTATAATTTTTTATGGAAATTTTTGTCATAATGATGCATGCATGAATAATCCTAATATTATAAAAACATGATGCATGTATAATAATAATAAAAAACATGCAAATAAAAAAAAAAATGCATGATAATGTATCAATTCTAGGATAAAATATAATGCACGATATTCCTAGAATGATACATATAAAAACATTTATCCTAATGATAACATGCCACTAGATTTTCTAAGATGCACATGCTTTTGAAAATCTAATGATTTTGTAGAGATGTCTGTCGACTGAGAATCTGTGGATATATACTCAAGACCTTTCTCGAAATTAGAGTCAAACTCTCTACATGCCATATGAGCAACCAAACAATGTAGTTCATCTTTCCTAACCCACACTTGTTTAATTTTTGGTGCTTTATTTGCTAGTTTAGACTACCTCTTCACTCAACACCCGAATTTGATTTTTAACATTTGGTCTTTTTTAAGTTATACGCTTCCACTCTGATTCAAAGTTTTTCCTTTTAACTTTGAACACACTGGTCGAATATGACCTTTCACTCCACATTGATGACATATTGAAATAAACCTTTGAAAACCATTATTCGAACCCTTATTGAATCTAGAGGTAAAGGGAGGCTTACTCTCAATAGATTTTCTAACATAAGATTGAGCATTAAGATTTCTATCAGACTTACCTTGAGAAGAACTAGATGCTACTTGGGAAGCCTTAACAAATGTAGTTTTGGGAACGATGTTAGAATCACTTGTTGTTTCTATGAACCCCAACCCCTGTGTATTTCCTGCAGATTTTCCTACACTCAACATGTGATCAAGTTTAAGAGTTTCACTAGACCATCTATGAATAGTTGAGTTAGCATCCTTCAAATCCTTTTCCAATCTCTCAATCCTTTTAGATTTCTCACTCAATTCCAATTTTAGAATTTTCAATTCCTCATTGAAACCATCTAACATCTTCAAAGTCTGAGTCCTTTCTTGTTCAGACTTGGTCAACTCTTCTCTTAAGGATTATCTCTCCTTATCAAAGTTTTTTAATTGAACTATATATTTTGAGAAGACTTTGCTCATATGAATGGACTTTTCATAAAGTTTATTGTATGCATATTCATAAGAATCGCCACGATCTTTATTATCCTTAGAATAATCATCCTCAGACATTGCCCAACTTGCAATAATTTTCTTAACGTCCTTACTTTGTGCAACAAACACAGTGAAATTCTCAGACTCATCAGCCACGTCAAACTCAGCAGAGTCACTAGCTGTTACATCATCTGATCTATCACTCCAAGTAACAGCTAGACCTTTTGTCATTTTCTTCTTATTGGCACACTCAGCAGCTATGTGACCGAACCCTTGACACTCAAATCATTGAGATTTGTTATTTTTAGGGTCAATCTTGTCATTCCGATTAAGGACCTTTCTATTTTTAGAATCATATGATTTATCTCCAAAATTTTGTCATTTAATCAATTCTTAACCATGAGAAGATTTTAAAAACTTATGAAACTGCTTCATGATCATGTCAATCTTTCTTGGTCTACTCTCACCCTCCTTATCAGACTCACTAGGATCTTCCTTAGTGGTTTTATAGCTATGTTTTTCTCCTTTGTTCCGCTATACTTCTTAGAGGATTGAGCCCACATCTCCATCTCATATGATTTTAAATTCCCAGCCAACTCTTCATGTTTAATTTCCTTGAGACTCATGATTTCAGAGATGACGATGACCTTAGATCGAAAACGTTCAGGTAGAGACCAAAGAATTTTCTTCACTACGGTAGTCTCGGGAATGGGCTTTCCTAGATTGTGACAACGTGTTACTATGTTAGTTAACCTAGCCTCAAAGTCACAAAAAACTTCATCCTCTTCCATCCTAAGTTGTTCAAATTTTGAATTGAGAATTTGGAGTTTCAATTGCTTAACATTTGAAAGTCCTTCATGAGTTACTTGGAGAATATCCTAATCTTAATTGGCAATTTCATATGTGGCAATTCTTTTAAACTCACTCTCAATCACAGTAGTGTATAAAGCATTCACTGTTTTGGTATTGATTTATTAATCGTTGCATCCAACACAGTAGGAGGTGAATATCCTACCTCTACAGCCAGCCAAGCTTTCTCATCTAGAGATTTCAAAAATGCTCTCATTCTCGCTTACAAATACGTGTAATTTGAGTCATCAAACAAAGGGGACCTTGATACGGAACCAATTGAAATTACCTAGACGATCAATGAAAATATCCTAGAACCGGGGGGGGGGGGTGAATAGACTTTTTGTGGATTTATTGACAAATTAATATTAATTGCGGAAAAGTCAATTTTAATCCAATTCTCTATCACGATAAAACATGCAAAGGTTAATCTAAGTGCAGAAAATAAAGAAATAGAGACAAGATATTTTTACGTGGAAAACCTTGGAAAGACTCCAAGTAAAAACTACGGATACGCTCGGGTATTAATGCACTATGAATCAAACAGTACACAAAATCAATGAAGCTTTAGACTTACAAATCCCTCCATATCTGCCTTTCTCCACTCGATGTCTGACAACTTTGAATCACTCGCGCTCCACAAAGCTCTTGTTTCGCTCCGCACTCTGATGGCTCCATTTTTCAATAGATCAATGAACCACGAAGCCTCCTACTCCGATCTTCACACTCAGACGGCTCCATTTCTCAAACGGATATAAGAAACCACATTGCAATCAGCGGTGTGTAGATTTTTCAGAATATAGGTCATTCAATCGTGCATAAGATCATCGATGTAGAAGCAAAATTGAACAAACCCTAAACAAGAAAGAACTAGAAGATGTATGATCACTCAATGATTTTTTTCTCTCTCTATATATCTACAGAAGAATATGATCTATAGAAGAATTGCAGAATTCTCTCACCAAAAGCCCCTAACAAAATCTGTAGAGACTCCTCCTATTTATAGAGAGGACTGAGGGAAACCCTAGGTTTACCCATTCTCGTAATTTCATATCAAACTGAGCAAAACCCTTTGACCCGGTCTTCAATACGTATATATCACGTATAACAAAGTTTAGAGTCATAGTCGCATCAACAGAAATCAAATCGAAGTCAAAATAAGAATTTCGCAACTTGATTACGCAGCCGTAAGTACGCGCGGCCCGTAGGTGCTCTACGTGCGGTGCGTAGGTCTAGGAAATGTGCGGCGCGTAGGCCTAGGCAATGCGTAACACGTAGGCCTTCCTACAGGTAACGCGTAGGCCCAATTTGGTTGTCCGTAGACTGTGATACCCCTAATTTTCAAGCATAGGTTGGCCAAGCCTATACCGAAAACTAAAGAGCATCAACACTCAATAATAAACAAGCACGGAAGCAAAAGACATAATGAATAAATTATTTAATTCAAAAAGTTTAATATTTATGAATATAGGAATTAAGAATTCAAAATCCCCCAAAGGGTACAACTCGGGAATCCAATCTACGGACCCCTAAACCTAAATGAATACAAGAGTTTAAATATATTTATGAATTGAGTCCCTACTCTGAAATAAAGTAAAAAAAAAACTGAACAACTTGAAAAGGAGTAACCAAATGAGATGAGTCCTCAACCCTGTGGCAGATACTGTCGAGGACCTAAAACAACAAAGGTGGGTCAAGCCCACGAGCAAAGTAGACTCTACATGATCCCAAACCGAGTACCAATAATCTTATCATCTAACTCATCCAAATATAATAGTAAAAAATTATAATTCTTAAATCTTGTTGTACAACTCGTAAATAAAAATCCTCCAAAATATAGACTAACAAATAAAGGTCAACCATAACTAAATAACAAATCAATAGACAAAATAAATAAAGTGCAACCATAATTACATCACAAAAGCCTGTAGATAAAAGAAATAAAGTGACACCATAATTAAACCATAAGTCAACAGGCAAAACCAATAAAGTGCAACCATAATTAAAGCACAAGCCAATAGGCAACTTAACCATGCCTAACCATAATCACGTACCCGACAACTTATCACTACCGTGACTAGTTGACTATGGTACAGATGAGACTGGCTTCGTAGTCAGTTCATCGTGATTTCCTCCATTCCTCAAGAAAATAAAATAAATAAATAATAAATATTATTTATTTCGTGTATGGGAGAATTTATCACGTATGATCTCAATATTAACATAAGCAAATAATCTATATATATATATTACTAAATTGCTTCACCTAATAACTATAACAATGTAAGTTTTATTAAATGACACGTCAGTAGTCAACCTAGACAACCAAAGCTAGCTTTTAAAATAATATCATTACTATAATTTCAGAATTGCCAAACTTTAATTAATCCTATAATAATTAATGAATTCTAACCAATTCTCATTCTTTCGTTTGGTTCCATGAAATTTACTCCCAATTCCGCAATTAAGCCTATACCATAGTCTGTGCATCAATGCTCCAGAATTCAGAATTCTACATGTTATATAAACATATATATATATATACCCATATATAGGTGTACAAGTGACAATGATTTAGTAATGATGAATTGGTCTACAATTATATACCTAACATAGGTGTACATGTGTCATGCTTCAAAAGCCCCATCTGCATTATAGAGTTCTCAAGACTTAAAAAAAACATAAAATTCATTTAACTTATACACATAATGAAAAGATACCATTAAAGTCAGTCTTGATTTACATGTTCGGAACTATTCCCACCTTCACTCTTATCCATCACCTACCAGAAGCTCATAAAGCTATGATCCCAATATCAATGTCGATTGACATATACGGATCATTACCCATATCAATTGTCCAAGCCCAATTGTTTAAAATACACAATTCCAAAGTATACGAATTTAACCCTACTCCGTTTAAAGCTACATATTTAATTAACAAATCGACACTTAATATATAAAAATATAATTTGAATAACACCTACAAATTTAAACCAAGTATTATGAGACAGCAAATAATAGTACCATATACAATTTTACAAATACATAGAACATGCAAATTTGGAGTACATAGGTGCTAGGATTATGGGTTCAAAGAGGAAGAGAAGAACATTCTACTTGCCTAATTTAAGAACCAAATCACACGTAACCGTAGATCGATCGTTGTTTCCCCTCCTCTTTCACGCAGCTCCCTCTCTACTCCCCCTATATAGAAACGGCTGATAGAAAACGTAGGACTATCTTAGGGTTTTATTTTGGTTATATAAATATATATAAAATATATATATATCTATATATTTAATCCTTCTGATGGGTCCAAAAATATATTATAGCCCATTAGCTAATAAGCCCAACTAATTAACTTATAATTAATTAATTAATTAAGTAAATATATCCAATATTAAATATATCCAATATAAATAAATAAAAATTACGGGGTATTACATTCTCCCCCCCTAATACAGGAATTCCGTCCCCGGAATTCACACATACCTGAACGAAATAGCTCTGGATACTTTGCACGAATTTCATCCTCTCTTTCCCAAGTGGACTCTACCTCATTGTGATGGCTCCACTGAACACGCACAGGAGGAATGATCTTCTTACAAAGTACATGCTCATTTTAATCGATAATGCGGTAAGGTTGCTCCATATAAGTCATATCCGGCTCCAACTCGATCTCTCCCACATCAATATGCTTATACACATCCTCATCTCGTAAGAATTTTCACAACATTGAATCATGGAATACATCATGAACCCTGTGCATAAAATCTGGCAGTGCAAAACAGTACGCCACCGGTCCAATCCTGTCAGTAATTATAAAAGGACCCATAAAACGAGGTGACAATTTCCCCTTCTTTCCGAACCGCATTACTCCCTTCATGGGAGACACCTTGAGTAAAACTTGATCCCCCACTCTGAACTCCAAAGCTCGAGTCCACCGATCATCATAACTCTTCTGCCTACTCTGGGAAGTCCTCATACGGTCCTGAATACGAGGAATATTTTCTAAGGTGTCCTTGATGAACTCAGGACCAAATAATATGTTCTCTCCAGCCTCAAGCCAACACACCGAAGATCTACAGGGTCGACCATACAATGCCTCAAATGGTATCATACCAATAGTCTTTTGATAACTATAGTTATAGGCAAACTCTAAAAGTGGCAAATAGAACTCCCAATTGCCCATCAAATCAAGGACACAAGCTCGAAGCATATCCTCCAAAATCTGGTTAACCCTCTCAGTTTGACCATCTGTCTATGGATGATAAGTTGTACTAAAGTGCAACTCTGTACCCAAAACCTGCTGAAAGCTCGCCCAAAACCCAGATACAAAGTTCGGATCTCTATCCGATATAATAGACAATGGAATCCCATGAAGCTTCACTATCTCTGCAACGTAAAGCTTTGTTAACTGCTCTGAAGTGAAATATGAGCGAACAGGTAGAAAATGGGTAGACTTTGTAAGTCTATCAACTATCACCCAAATGGAGTTATGGTTCCGATATGAGGTAGGTAACCCTTCAATAAAATCCATAGAAATTCTCTCCCATTTCCACTCAGGCATTGGAAGTGATTGCGATGCTCCTGGTGGTTTCTAGTGATCGATTTTAACCATCTGGCAAGTACTACACTTGGAGACAAAAACAGTTATGTCTCTCTTCATACCAGCCCACCAAAATTGGCATTTCATATCCTCGTACATCTTATCCCCTCCAGTATGAACTGCAAATGGAGAGTAATGAGCCTCTTTCATCGCATCTCTCCTAAAGTCATCAATAGGAGGAACAACACATCGACTCTTGTACCTCAACCCCTCATCTATGCCAACTAAGTATAATGGAATCTCCCCTGATGGTAACTCTGCAACTCTATCCATACACTGCTGGTTTGCCTATTGGGCCTCAACTACCCTCCGAATGATAGTAGACGTCACCACAATACATGCCATAAAAACATCTGCTAACTCATCAACTGACCCCAATGTATTCCACTTAGTTTCGAACAAGATGGAAATACTAGTGTATAGTCGATGACTGAGGGCGTCTGCCACTACATTAGATTTCCTTGGATGATACTGAATGGTAAAGTGATAGTCCTTCACAAATTCCAACCATCTGTGTTTCCTTGTATTGAACTCCCTCTGCGTAAAGAGATACTGCAAACTCTTGTGATCACCGAATAGTCTAAAAGTCTCACCCAATAGGTAGTGCATCCAAATCCTCAATGTGAAAAACCACCGCTGCCAACTCCAAATCATGGGTAGGGTAGTTAAGCTTACGTGGCTTGAGATGATGTGAACCATAAGATACTGGTCTCTCTTCCTGCATCAACACACAACCCAGACCCTGCAATGATGTATCGGTGTAGACACGATACTCAACCCCACTATATGGAGTGGCTAAATTAGGTGCACAAGTCAACTTAATCTTCAGTTCATCAAAATTTGTCTAATAGTGATCATCCCAAATAAATGGCACGCCCTTTTAAGTCAAGTTGGTGAGCCGACCGGCGATTTTAGAGAATCTTGAATGAATCTACGATAATAACATGTCATTCCCAGAAACTACGAAACTCTGAATATGAGGGAGGTTGTCCCCATTCCAGAACCGCTGAGACCTTCGCTGGGTCCACTGTTATCCCCTTCTCTGATACTACATGGCCTAAAAACTTCACCTCTCTCTGCCTGAAAGCACTTCTCAACTTTGTATATAGATGGTGCTCTCTAAGGTCTGTAACACCATCTGCAGATGTCTGGCATGCTCCTCCTCATACCGAGAGTAAACCAATATGTCATCAATGAATACAATAATAAATTGATCTAAAAATGGTTTGAATACTCTGTTCATCAGATCCATAAAAATAGTTGGAGCGTTGGTCAACCCGAAAGGCATAACGCGAAACTCATACGACCCATACCTGGTGAGAAATGTTGTCTTGGGCACATCCTGCTCCCTAACACAAAGCTGATGATAATCAGGCCTCAAATATATTTTCGAGAAGTAAGTGGCTCCCATTAACTGATCAAATAAATCATCAATCCTAGGCAATGGATACTTGTTGCGGATTGTGACTTTATTTACCTCCCTGTAATCGATACAAAGACGAAAAGAACCATCATTCTTTTTCATAAACAACACCGGTGCTCCCAAGGGTGAAGTACTCCTGCGAATGAAACCCTGGCTAAGAAGCTGCTGAATCTGTTCCTTCAACTCCCACATCTCCATCGGTGCCATCCTATATGGTGTCTTAGCAATAGGCTTGGTGCTTAGAGCCAAGTCAATAATAAAGTCAATATCACGACTCGCTGGTAACCCTGGAATCTCCTGAAACACATCCTAAAAATCACGCACTACGGGGATACTATCCATAGATACAGTGATCTCCTCTTGGGTCTCTGTATCAATATAAAATAAATGCGTACTAAACCCTCCCTATGGACGAGGCATAACAATCAAGTACATCTCCTGACCCGGTATCGCAAAGACTATCGTTTTACCATGACAGTCCAACTGAGCATGGTAGTGAGATAACTAGTCCATCCCAAGTACCACATCATAAGAGTGCATATCGAGCACTAAAATAAATTCAGCTAAAAATCTAAGCCCATTAATCTTAATAGAAACATGTCCACAACTCTCTTGTAAAATTACATCAACATCTAATGACGTGGAAATACTGAGCGGTAAAATACTAGGTTGACTCAGGTATAAATAGTGATAAGCTAGTGACCTCCTGCTCATACTCTGCAACAGTCCTATCTCCTTGCTGTAAATCAAGAAACCCCCTCGTTTTAGCTACCCTCACTGCAAATGGAAAATACTTCTCATCAAAATGAGTCTGGAACTAAGCATAAGTCAATGTGTCCCACTCCTCTGTAGTGGTAACTGACTCCCACCAGTGCAATGCATCAGCAACCAACTTGAAAGGGGCAATCATCTGCTTCTGGACCACTATACACTTAACCATACAAAGATGACGCTTAGTATCCTTCCGCCACTGGTGAGCTACTTTCATATCAACAGACCCCGAAAACTATAGTGGGTGTTCCTAAATAAAAGTGTTTTGAACCTTCTCGCATGTAATAGGTTGGACTGTTTTCTCAATAACAGGAGCCTGCAGAGGAGGCGGCGGACGAAGCTATTGATTTTGAAGTGTCGTCACCACCCCTATAGCAATAACCTAAGAATTATGGTTGCGAAGTTAGGAAGAAGTTTGGCATTGCCATGACCCTAATTCGTATTCCCTTTTACGAGGCGACATACTTATACAACGTTAATATGAGTCGTTAATACCACAACAACGAACTTAATACAGTACAACGAATCCTAATTTCAGGCTCTAAATATTAGAATACGCAATGCGGAAAACCTAGCGAACACATTCCCTAGGACACTTGAACCGAAGTGCTCTGATACCAACTGTGATACCCCAAATTTTCAAGCATAGGTTAGCCAAGCCTATACCGAAAACTAAGGTGCATCAATACTCAATAATAAACAAGCATGGAAGCAAAAGACATAATGAATAAATAATTGAATTCTAAAAGTTTAATATTTATGAATATAGGAATTAAGAAATCCAAATCCCCCAAAGGGTACAACTCGGGAATCCAATCTACGGACCCCTAAACCTAAATGAAAACAAGAGTCTAAATATATTTATGAATTGAGTCCCTACTCTGAAATAAAGTAAAAAAAAACTGAACAACTTGAAAAGGAGTAACCAAATGAGATGAGTCCTCAACCTTGTGGCAGATAATGTCGAGGACCTAAAACAACAAAGGTGGGTCAGACCTACGAGCAAAGTAGACTCTACATGATCCCAAACCGAGTACCAATAATCTTATCATCTAACTCATCCAAATATAATAGTAAAAAATTATAATTCTTAAATCTTGTTGTACAACTCGTAAATAAAAATCCTCCAAAATATAGACTAACAAATAAAGGTCAACCATAACTAAATAACAAATCAATAGACAAAATAAATAAAGTGCAACCATAATTACATCACAAAAGCCTGTAGATAAAAGAAATAAAGTGACACCATAATTAAACCACAAGTCAACAGGCAAAACCAATAAAGTGCAACCATAATTCAAGCACAAGCCAATAGGCAACTTAACCATGCCTAACCATAATCACGTACCCGACAACTTATCACTACCGTGACTAGTCGACTATGGTACAGATGAGACTGGCTTCGTAGTCAGTTCATCGTGATTTCCACAATTCCTCAAGAAAATAAAATAAATAAATAATAAATATTATTTATTTCGTGTATGGGAGAATTTATCACGTATGATCTCAATATTAACATAAGCAAATAATCTATATATATCTATATATATTACTAAATTGCTTTGTAACACCTCGCTCCAACACTTGGTATAATATTGTCCGCTTTGGGCCCAGCCCGCACGGTTTTGCTCTTGGGCTCTTCCCAAAAGGCCTCTACCCGGGCGATGTGGGACATCACGATCACCCCCCCGAGACCCAGCGTCCTCGCTGGCGACCCACAGGTGATGTGCATGCTCCCAGACTTAATTCCGGTCGGGCTCTGGCTCTGATACCAATTGATACACCCCGCTCCAACACTTAGTATAATATTGTCCGCTTGGGCCCAACCCGCACGGTTTTGCTCTTGGGCTCCTCCCAAAAGGCCTCATACCAATTGGAGACAACACTGCACATATAACCACATCCCCAGACCTCTACCCGTACAATGTGGGACATCACCACCTAATAACTATAACAATGTAAGTTTTATTAAATGACATGTCAGTAGTCAACCTAGACGACCAAAGCTAGCTTTTAAAATAATATCATTACTATAATTTCAGAATTTCCAAACTTTAATTAATCCTATAATAATTAATGAATTCTAACCAACACTCATTCTTTCGTTTGGTTCCATGAAATTTACTCCCAATTCCGCAATTAAGCCTATACCATAGTCTATGCAACAATGCTCAAAAATTTAGAATTCTACATGTTATATAAACATATATATATATATATATATACCCATGTATAGGTGTACAAGTGACAATGATTTAGTAATGATAAATTGGTCTACATTTATATACCTAACATAGGTGTACATGTGTCATGCTTCAAAAGTCCCATCTGCATTATAGAGTTCTCAAGACTTAAAAAAAACATAAAATTCATTTAACTTATATACATAATGAAAAGATACCATTAAAGTCAGTCTTGATTTACATGTTCGGAACTATTCCCACCTTCACTCTTATCCATCACCTACCAGAAGCTCATAAAGCTATGATCCCAATATCAATGTCGATTACCATATACGGATCATTACCCATATCAATTGTCCAAGCCCAATTGTTTATAATACACAATTCCAAAGTATATGAATTTAACCCTACTCCGTTTAAGGCTACATATTTAATTAACAAATCGACACTTGATATATAAAAATATAATTTGAATAACACCTACAAATTTAAACCAAGTATTATGAGACAGGAAATAATAGTACCATATACAATTTTACAAATACATAGAACATGCAAATTTGGAGTACATAGGTGCTAGGATTATAGGTTCAAAGAGGAAGAGAAGAACATTCTACTTTCCTGAATTAAGAACCAAATCACACGCAACTATAGATCGATCGTTGTTTCCCCTCCTCTTCCACGCAGCTCCCTCTCTACTCCCCCTCTATAGAAACGGCTGATAGAAAACGTATGACTATCTTAGGGTTTTATTTTGGTTATATAAATATATATAAAATATATATATATATATATATATATATATATATTTAATCCTTCTGATGGGTCCAAAAATGTATTATAGCCCATTAGCTAATAAGCCCAACTAATTAACTTATAATTAATTAATTAATTAAATTACATATATCCATTATTAAATATATCCAATATAAATAAATAAAAATTACGGGGTATTACATAGAAGTCCGTCAAAATAGCATTTTGTAGCCACTTTTAGCTACAAGGTTCGTAGGTGGTGCGTAATATTTTTTGTGGAAACCAATTTTTTTGGGAATAGCACCATTTGTACCCCCTCAACTTCGTTGGAATGTTTCTCAAAGTTTCGGCTTAAAAAAATATCGTTCATGCCCTCCGGAATGCATTTTCGCTCAAACTTGCTCATTCTTCATTTCTCTTGTATGTTACACATCCTTTAAGCTTGATTTGAATTTGACGAAGCTTGTTGAGGCCTTTGCATGACCACTTTAATTTTCCTAAACCTACCCGACTTCATAATTCACTCAACATGCTTATTCTCTAGAACATGCCATTAATAAACAATATTTACAAATGTTCTTACAAATTTTATTTACATCCCTTGAATTTATGCAAACTTGGGGGAGACGGTTTTATATATAAACAAAGTTCAGGCGGTGTAAATAAAATTAACCCTTAAAGAAAACACAATCGTTCTCTCCCAAAATCAAACCCTAGTCTAACCAGTCTCACCCATATTTAGGGTTGTAAGCGAACCAAACGCTCGACATTTAACTCGAGCTCAATTCAATAAAAATCGTTTGTTTATTTAATAAGTGAACCAAGCTCGAATAGTTTTTTCAATCTCGCTTTATAAAGGAACAAGGGTCAAACAAGTATGAGCTCGACTCGGAAATATTCACGAATAAAGCCCGTGAACGTGCTCGTGAACAAAGCTTGTTAAAAGTTCACTTATATATTTATAATATATATTATAAATTATTATATTATGTAATACATAGTATAAAATTTTAACATATCTAAATCCTAATTTACTTTATACAAATTTAATCTAATATATGAAAAAATTCTCACCCAACAAACATATTAAGCCCAATATTATTATATTAAAAATTATCAAAGACCCTAATCTCTAATAAATAACCCAATCTATGTGACTATTGGTAAGAGTAATATATGTTACAACTAAACCGAGTCGTTCGTGAACAATTTCGAGCTCAACTCGCTAAAACTAACGCTCGGCTCGAGCTCGGGCTCGTTCGTTTAACAAATGAACTAAACTTGAATATATTTTTTATGCTCACTTAATAAATAAACAAACATTTCAAAGCTAAGCTCGGCTCATTTACAACCCTACCCATATTACAAGAACACATTTGCTCTTTCCCAAAAAGAAACCCTAATCTTACCACAATCGTTGAAGTTAATGGACATATTAGTTACACAGGAACACCATCCAAATAACCACCTTAGAATTGTTCAAGTGAGATGGATTTTAGTGAGCCTCGTGTCGACACCCAATAACAGTGATCATTGTCGACTCCCAATGTAACTGGTGTTAGGACTAACCGGTAAAAAACACACAAAAAAAAGCAAAAAAAGACACCAAGTTTATACGTGGTTCGGTCAAAATTTGAGCCTACGTCCACGGGAGAGAGCTTTAGGTGACAAAGAGTTTCATTTTTTATTCCATGAATTAGTTGGGGCCAAAGCCAGAGATGGTTCAGAAGTAAATTAGGGCTTCTCGATCTGCTATGAATTTGAGAATTTGCAACGAGTGATCTGCGGCCATTGTTGCATCTTAATTGGCTGTGAATTTAAGGATTTAAGAATCAATTTATATGATCTGATGAGGAGATTTGAGGGTGAATGAGGTGAGAGATATATATACCTATGGATATATATGTGTGTGTGTTGATAGCTTAGGGTTTGTGTGAGAGTTTGGATTGAGATATTAGTGTTTTAATTGAGGATCACCGTCGGGGATGGAAGATGGAGTGTCATCCCCGATAGAGATGACAAAAAGTGAAAAGAACTACCAAGAATCGGTAGGCTCTGATAGCATATTTGAAGAAAAGATGCTCTGATATTGTGTTAACAGAGAAAATATAATAAAGATAATAAAGAGATGAATGAATATTGTATTATGTATATTGAATTGTGTATCTTTACAATATAAATGACCCCTATATATAAGGGAGAATGTGTGGAGAACAAGTAAACTTGGTGTGGGGGACAAGTCAATCTAATTTAGGTAGGAAAGTGGAAAACAAGACAATATAAAGTGGGTTGGTCCTAAATATATAGATGGGCCTAGGCTCTTATATATTATAATAGTATCAGAGCTTAGATCCTATAATTTACTCACCTTGAAAAATTTTCATCGCCATTTCTTTCCTTCTACCAATTTATTCAGAACTACTAACTCCACCACCATAAACAGCTTACCGATCTGAAAGTCATCGTCCTCCGTCGATGCTTCCACATAGCTGACAATCAAGCCACGGACAACTGATCAGTTGTTCTCACCACCTCTCTGTCGTCCAGCTCTCATCATAAACAAAGGTTGTTCCAACAACTTCACACTCTAACAATCTAGTATATATATATTATATATATACATATAGCCGAAGTTGTGAGAGATAGAGGTGATTAAGATGTCATTTTGAAGAAAGGAAGTTGTAGTCAGATTTTAAAAAAATTGTTATGTAGCGGAAGACAGAGTTGGTGGAAAGTAATTATAGGAGTTAATTGAGGAAAGAGAAAGTGAAAAAAAAAAAATTTGTGGGACGTTGTAGTTGTTGAAGGTGAGTGGAGTAAGGTGAGATTTATTACAGAAAAAGAGATAAGAGAGAGTTAAAAAAATTGAGAAAGGCACAAGTTTCAGAACAATTTTTATACAGACATGGTCTCCTCCAGTTCCAGCCAGTAGGTTCAAGTCTTCAACGGAGAGAACTATGATTTTTGGAGCAAAAAATCAAAACCATTCTCCGGGCATTTGATTTGTGGGAAGTAGTTGACAGAGGAGTTCCTGCAACTTCTGATTTAACACAATCATTAGAGAGCTCTTCAAAATTTATGAAAGAATGGCACAAAAAGGATGTTAAATCATGATAGGCGTCAAATATTAGTCATTTTGACCCCTTAACTCACTATTGTTACGTTCTTTCATTCCATTATTTGGTATTTTTATGTTATTTACATGTTAAAGCATGTTTCAGGAGCTTAATAAAGAAATGGAGCGAACTTCGGTGAATTAACTGAAGAGTGTGTTCTTTCTATCCAAGAGGAAAGTCAAAGAGGCAGTCCGAGACAAAAATGGCTCCCGGAGGGCAAAAATGGCATTTCCAAAAGTCGTCATCTTCAGTAAAAAGTATCGTGGGTTTAAAACGGTCGTTTTGGTGCATTCACGAAGAAAAGTGGTTTTCCATAAAATACCTACGCTTTTGCCTATGCTTTCAGTTTCAAAAAGTGGCTGGAAATCACATTTCTACGCTTGGACCTACGCTCAGAGGTACGCTTGGGACCTATCCTTGAAGTGTAGGCCATGTACGCTTCAAGTGTAAGTGTGGCAACTTTTTATGATTTTTTGATGGATTTTACCTGTTTCACCCCTGGTTTGATTGGAAGACGTGTCTGCGACTCCAGACCTTTATATACATGTATATACACTTATATATATCAAATTTTAGGTTTTGTATAAAGTTGAGAGTGAAAAGACTAAAAAGGGCCTCTTTATACCATTGCCTATATATACACGATCATATAGCATTATAAGGGGTCGTGGGTAGAGACAGGTTGGTGTTGGTTTTTGGTGAGACATTCATTCAAAGAGGTTCATTCATTCAGACTTGTTATTGTTAAGAGTCATATTCAAACCTAGAAATTCGGAGAAGAAGACCGTGGAGAGTGTTTCTATATCAACGATGCAGTCACTTTCTTCCATGGCTAACTAACTTGGTATCTAAGATTTTCTAGCAAAATCCTAGTCAAGTAATGTAGTTATTTCATTATTTTTAATTGTAACGAGGGGAAACTATTGACTATACTATGATGATTGTAGTAGTTAAGAGAACGTACAGATTTGCAATATAAAATATATGTTTTATTCTAAATTTTTGTCTTAGATGGAATGAATATATTATTTTGCACAATTATTATTATTCACTATGGGCTAGAATTCGGATGCTTAATCATAGTTTTCTACACAAAGGTATTAATGAAACTTGAAACCCTAGATTGACACAGGTCGTGCCTTGGCGATTTAATATAGACATGCTTTAGTTTATTTTCATGCATTAGGAGTATATTAGAGTGATATAATTGGCATGTACTAGTTAGGTCAGTCATGAGATGGGTTATCGCAATCTGGTTGATAGTACTCCTTTTGGGGGTCAAATTTAGCTATTTGCGCTATGACCTGATTCACAGTTATGGATCGCCCTCGTATAATTGATACAGTGAGGAACTATATTATGCGGTTAATGGTGGAGTGATAAAAACCCTAGTTTTCTCTCTCATCTGAATCACAACCAATTTAATTTGCTTTCTAGATAATTGTTAGTTAAAATAGATAATTTGGTCTTTGACCACCCAAACAAACCATTTTTTAGAAAATATAATTCAGTGTTTTTGAACTATTAAAGTGAACAATCTCAGTCTTTGTGGGATCGATATCCCTTACTCAAGCCATTTGCTATTCTACAATTGATGTGCGCTCTTACGTAGGGTAAAACCTAGAATCGTTAAGGTGTTGTTTTTAACCACATATTTTTATACACCTGACGTCGTATCAATGCACTAGCAAAAATTCATCAAGCTATTTCACACTCCATCTTTCCAAGAATCATGAATTCCTCCTCGGCAAAGCAAGCGTGGGACACCCGGAAAGATGAATTTCAGGGCACCGTCAAAGTTCGAGCCATTAAACTTCAGACTCTAAGAAGAGATTTTGAAAATCTCTGAATGAAAGAAGGAGAAAGCATAAAAAAAATTTCTTCAAGTTATAGAAGTTGTAAGTCAAATCAAGGCGTATGGTAGTGACATGACTGACCAGAGAGTGATAGAAAAACTCTTAATATCACTTGATAGGTGTCAAATATTGTCCATTTTAGGCCCCTAACTCACTATTGTTACGTCTTATCATTACATTATTTGGTATTTTTATGCGGTTTGTGTATTAAAGTGTGTTTCAGGAGCCTAACGAAGAAACAAGCTAACTTTGGTGAATTAACCAAATACATGCTTGTATTTAACCACAAAGAGAGCAAAAGAGGAATTTTCAAACAAAAGGTGTCTCCCGAAGGGCAAAAATGACATTTTTCGGATCCGTAACTTCAGGACAAGGGGGTTTTAATGGAGCAATAATCAAGAAAAGTGGTTTCTAATTATTTTTCTATACTTGATCTACGCTTACAGTAGCTAAAAGTGGCCAGAAACACCTAAAGCTACGCTTAAGCTACGTGAGACATGTCTATAGAAAAAACTGAAAATTTCAGATTTTGCCAGAAATCCTAGTTTGACCCGAATTGATCCGTTTTGACATGGATGACTTTGTATTCGACTCCAACACCTCTAATCATGTGTATAAGGTGTATTTTACATAAGATTGAAAGGTTTGACTCAAAATTGAGAAGAAACACATCAAAGAGGAATCCTACTCCTAGTGGGACAATTCTAATATTAGCAGGACTCTTCTCAATCACTTCTATAAATACCAAGGTCAGAACCAGACCTAAGGAGCTTCAAATTTATATAATCTCCAGAGCACGCTCCTGGAGATTTACACTTTTTGAATAGGAGGAGCCATTTAAGACCTAGATATCCAGAGAAGAAGATCATGGAAGGCGTTTCTACATCAACGATGCAGTCTCCTTCTACTATGAGAAACTAATTCGGTATCTAGGGTTTTGTAGGAAAATCCTAGCCAATTAATGTAGTTTTTTATTTATTTCAATTGTATTAAGGGGAAACTGTGACCACACTTTGATGATTGTGTAAAACAGAGATCGTACTTATTCTTGACACGAGATTTTAGATTGAATGAATATATTGTTTCAACCAATCATGTTATATTAAACATAGCGTGATTTTATATACAATGGTGCTTGACATTTGAAACCCTAGGTTTACACAGGCCATGGCTTGGTGAGGTGATATAGACATGCTTTAGTTTAATTTCATATTGTAGGAGTAGATTAGAGTAAAGTAGATAGCATGTACTAGTCACACTCTGTCCGAAGATGGGTTGTAGCGTATCCGGTGGATTGTATCCTTTTTGGGACATATTTGACTCTTTAAGGTACGATCTGATTCACGGTGTTGGATCGCCCTCTTGCAATTGAGCAATTAGATAACTATATCATGTGGCTACTGGTGGAGCATGAAAACCCTAGTTTTTCTCTATTGTTCTTGTCTTAATCTATCTTTACTGCTTTAGTAGTTAATTAGTTAAGAAATCACAAACTACAAATCATACTTTTCTAGCAATTTAAGAGTATTACTTTACGAGAATTCAGAATACGACTTAGTCTCTGTGGGATCGATAAATTTTCTCAAGCCGAACTGTACTATACTACGATTCGTGCACTAGCGATAGGTCAAATCTTGTCATCATAAGGGGTCGTTCTTAACCATTATTTTTATCACCCCTGACGGCACATCAAGTTTTTGGCATCGTTGCCAGGGACTAACGAATATTTTGAATTTGAGTAATTTAGTATACTTGAATTGTTTGTATTGTATCATATCTAAAGTTGGATTGTGTGTTTTTGCGAGGTATACTGAAAAGCGCGGAGGGAATCGGCGGAGTAATGACGATTGCGTTGTTGGACCACTAGTGAGTTTTAGTCTAGCTTAATTTTATGCATAATTTTAGCTTTATTTTCTGTCCATAGTCAGATTAGTTTAGAAGTAGTTAAGTTTTATTTAAAAAAATAAATAATAATAATAATAATAAAATCTGCAATTTTCGTGCAAAAATTTCTACTGATATTGTCTTAATATATCTTTACTTGCTTTATTAAGTAACTAGTTCAATAATACTTTTATAGCACTTCAAGAGTATTACTTTACAAGAGTTAAGAATACAACTCAGTCTCTTGGGTTCGATAACCTTTCTCAAGCCGAACTATACTACAAAATGATTCGTGCACTTGTGATAGGTAAAAGTACTAGTAAGGATGGGTGATGGAGCTATGGTTGAATCCAAAGGCAAATGCACTATCTCGATCCAAACCAAGAAAAGGGACGTGGTTTATTAAAGATGTTCTCTATGTTCTAGATTTAGATCAAAATTTGTTTAGTGTACCTCAAATGATGGTGAATGGATATTCACTATTATTTGAAGGTAACGCTTGTGAAATTTATGATCATCAGAAGAAGCAGATCACAACAGTAAAAATGGAGAACAAAATATTCCCCATTCAGTGGAAAAATGGCAGTAAATCTCAATGAAGGCACAAGTTGAGGAAGATAGCTGGCTATGGAACAAGAGATTTGGGCACTGTAACATCCAAAGTTTAAAGTTACTGCCCCAAAAAGGCATGGTTAAAGATTTGCCATCTATCAGTGACTACAAAAGGGTTTGCGAAGGCTGTCAACTTAAAAAAATGTACCGCCAAACATTCCTTACAGGCAAAGCATGGAGGGCCTCAACAAAATTACAACTGGTCAACACCAATGTTTGCGGTCCAATGAGAACTCCATCATTGTATTATAGTAGGTATTTCATCTTATTCACTGATGATTATTCCAGGATGACTTGGGTCTACTTTCTAAAGGAAAGATCTGAGGTTTTCGGAACTTTTCAAAAGTTTAAGAATTTGGTGAAAAAATAAAGCAGTTTCTAGATCCAAACATTGAGAAGTGACAACAGCACAGAGTACACCTCCACTTAATTCAATAAATTTTGTGAAGATGAAGGTGTTGATCGTAAACTCACTGTCTCATACACACCTCAACAAATGAAGTTTCTGAAAGAAAGGATAGAACAATCATGGATATGACCAGATCCATGATAAAAGATAAAAATCTGTCAAACAAGATCTGGGCTGAAGCAGTTTATACAGTTGTTTATCTTCAAAACAAAAGTGGTTCATGACATGATTCCACTGGAAGCGTGGTCTGGATACAAGCCTTCTATTAGACATCTAAAAGTATTCAATTGTATTTTCTACATGCATATGCCATCAGAAAAAAGCACAAACTTGAAACTAAAGCAGAGAAATGAGTCTTCCTATATTCAATATGCAAACCCAGAAAATTCAAGTGAGCAGAGATGTCACATTTGATGAAGCAGCATCTTGGAATTGGTATGAAAATAAAGAAAATAAACAAGTTGTTGTGTTCCCCTCATTTCAGCAAAATGTGGAATTCAACGAGGATGTTTTCAACCAAGAAACTCTTGGTGCAGATTCAGATTCCGACAATTTTAGCTCTACCAAATCATCTCCAACAAATTCACCACGACACGGTGAATCTTCATTTTCTCAATCACCACCGAGAAGAACTAGACTTTTGTATGATATATATGACTCTACTGAAATTTGTGAGTATTGCCACTATGTTGTTTATGAGCTAGCCAACTATGATCAAGTAGCTCAACATAAAAAATGGTGACTTACAACGAAGGAGGAGATAAAAATGATTAAGAAAAATCAGACATGGGAATTAGTTGTTAAACCAGTTCTTAAAGGTATTGTTGCGGATAAATAGATCTACAAAACTAAAGTAAATCCAGATGGTTCAATTCAGAAGCACAAGGCCAGATTGGTTGCAAAGGGTTTCACACAACAATTTGGAGTTGACTACAATGAAACTTTTGCCCCCGTGTCTAGACAAGACACCTTGAGAACCATTTTAGCACTCGCAGCTCAGAAAGGTGGAAGATATTCTAGATGGATGTGAAATCAACTTTCCTTAATGGATTTCTTAAAGAGGAAATTTATGTGGAGCAACCACCAGGTTTTGTAGCAAAAGGGGAAGAAGAAAAAAATTCTAAAGCTAAAAAAGGCACTCTATGGTCTGAAACAAACTCCTTGAGCTTGGTACAACATAATGGACAGGTATTTCAATTATCAAGGCTTTAGGAGGAGTCCCAGCAAGCCCACTCTCTATATCAAAGCTCAAGGAAAATCAGACATTCTCATTATCTCCTTATATGTAGATGATTTGATCATTACTGGAAGCAATTCCAAAAATGATCACAACATTTAAGGAAGATATGAAAAAAGAGTTTGAGATGATAGATCTTGGCTGAATAAGTTATTTTTTGGGCATGGAGATAAGCCAAACTGATGAAGGAATCTTCATATGTCAAGAGAAATATGTCAAGAATCTGTTGAAAAAGTTCAAGATGGAAAAATCCAATGCGATAATCACCCTACTAGTTCCAAATGAGAAACTAGAAAAGGAATATGGCTTGCCAAGTGCAGATGATAGGCAATATAGAAGTTTGATCGGTATTCTACTATATTTGAATGCTACCCGACTAGATATCATGTTTACAACAAGCCTCTTATCCAGGTTTATACAAAATCCAAGCCAAATTCACTTTACAGCAACTAAGAGACTACTCAAGTATGTCAAAGGTATTGCAAATTTTGGTATCTGGTATAGACCAACAAAAATTGGAGAGTTAATTGGTTATACAGATAGTGACTAGGCTGGTTCATCAGATGATATGAAAAGCACATTTTTGGTTATGCTTTCTTATTCGGCAGTGGCGTGTGTTCATGGTTATCACAAAAACAAGAAACAGTGGCTCAATCTATAGCAAAAGCTAAGTATATTGCAGCATGTGTTGCAGCAAATCAAGCTATCGGGCTAAGAAGGATTCTTGAATATATGAGAAAAGCTTAACAGAAAAGGACAAAATTATTTTGTGATAGCAAATCCGTAATTGTTATTGCCAAGAATCCAGTCATGCACATGAAGACTAAGCATATAAAAATCAAGATCCATTTTATTAGAGAGGCCGAAGGTTCAAGTGAAATTAGTATGATACACTATGGCACTGAAGACCAGATTGCAGACATTTTTACCAAAGCACTGCCAAAGGCCAAATTTGAATTGCTACGAAACAAGCTTGGAGTGAGCACAAAGTGCATCAATGAGGAGTTTTGAAATGTGATGCACATGTCAAAACTATTCCTATGGAAACCACCATCCATACTATTCCTTTGACCACCACCGTCCATACTATTCCTATGCCAACCATCGTCCAAAACATCAAAGTCCAATTTTTCTATTACATGAAGATAAAATCTAGGTGTTTTAGTTTGATTTGTATTCTTTTCCCATACTATAAATATGGGTGTTGTGTATTTTAAGAACATTTTTAGGATTGTTCATTGTTGACATGTTCTCGACAATAACCATATTGAGTGACTTGTGAGGTCGGGTAGGTTTAGAAAATTGAAGTGGTCAAGCAAAGGCATCAGTAAGTTTCATCAAATTCAAATCAAGCTTGAAGAGGAAGCAAGTTTGAGAAAAAAATACATTCCGAATGGCATAAACGATATTTTTTGGAGCCAAAACTTAGAGAAACATACAATAGAGTCGAGGGGGTTCTAATGGAGCAATAATTAGAAAAAAGTGGTTTCCATAAATTTTGTTATGCTTGAGATATGGTTACAGTAGCTAAAAGTGGCTAGAAACATCAAAAACTACGCTCAAGTTACGCACATGATTTTTTGCCTACGACTAAGCTTCGCTTAAGCGTAGCAAGTGTAGATAGTTACGTGGATTTTTGGCAAAGTCAAGTTCTGATCTGTTTCAACTTCTATCCACTTGGGTTACACTCCAATACATCCTAGCACGTGTATAAAGGATATTTACACCAATATTGGCAAGATTCACTCCCAATTACAAGATTATTGAATAAGGGAGGAATCCTAGTCCAAAAAGGATACAAGTTTACTTAATATAGGATTTCTCTCTCTATAACTAAGAGGAGTATCTACAGATTTTGGGTGTGGCTTTTGTGAGATCTCTGCAATACTTCTGTAGATCAGATTCGACTGCAGAGAGAGAGAAAAGAGATCGCTTGATTATTCTATATCAAGGGTTTCTCTAGTTTTTGGTGATAATCCAATTATACTTCTACACCAAAGATCTTTATACACAATTGAATGATATGTTGCTGAAAAATCATCACACCACCTATTGCAACGTGGTTGCATCGATCCGTTGAGAAACGGAGTCGTCTGAGTGTAGAGATCAGAGCAAGAGACTTCATGGTTATTTGATCCGTTGAGAAGCGGAGCCATTAGAGTACGGAGTGGAGCGAGAACTTCATGGAGCATGAGTGATTTAAGACTGTCAGATGTCGAGTGGAGAAAGACAGATCATGAGTGATTTGTAAGTCTGAAACTTCATAGAGTCTATATACTTCTTGATTCATAGTGCATCGATACACGAGTGTATCCGTGGTTTTTACATGGAACGTTTCCAAGGTTTTTCCCGTAAAAATATAGTGTGTCGTCTCTTGCTTTATCTTCTACACTTAGATTAATCTTTGCATGATTTATCTTGTTAGAGAATTGGATTAAAATTGACTTTTCCCCAATTAATTTTAATTTGTCAATAAATCCATAAAAAGCTTATTCACCCCCCTCTAGGCTATTTTCCTTAATCGCCTAGGTAATTTCAATTAGTATCAGAGCGTAGTTGCCCCGTTTTAGGTTAATTACTTAGGGCTAGATTATGAACTTAGACGATGGAGATACCTCGTGAAGAAGGTTCCGTATCTAGGTCCCATTTGTTTGATGACTCAAATTACACTAATTGGAAATTAAGAATGAAAGTGTTTATGAAAGATCAAGATAAGAGAGCTTGGCTTGTCGTAGAGGTAGGATAGTCACCTTCCATTGTGATGGATGCAACGACTAACAAATCAAAACCAAAACCATCTAGTGTGTGGTCTTTTGTTGAATTGAACAGTTCTAATTGGAATTCAAAAGCTTTTTGTGCACTATTTAATGTTGTGACCGCGAGTGAGTTTAGAATAATTGCCATGTGCGAAATTGCCAAAGAAGCTTGGGATATTCTCCAAGTAACTCATGGAGGAACTTCAAAAGTTAAATAATCAAAAATTCAAATTTTAAACTCACAATTTGAACAACTTAAGATAGAAGAGGATGAAGTCTATACTGACTTTGAGGCTAGATTAACTGACATAGTAACAGGCTATCACAATCTAGGAGGGCCCATTCCCGAGACTACCATAGTGAAGAAAATTATTAGGTCTCTACCTGAACATTTTCGGTCTAAGCTTACTATCATATCGGAAATCATGAGTTTTAAAGAAATTAAGCTTGAAGAGTTGGCTGGAAATCTAAAGTCTTATGAGATGGAGATGTGTGCTCAATCCTCTAAGAAGTTTAACGGCATTGCTTTAAAAATCACTAAGGATGATCTTAGTAAGTATGATGAGGATGGTGAGATTAGACCAAGATAGGTTGACATGCACATGAAACTGTTTCCTAAGTTTTTAAAATCTTCTTATGGTCAAGAAGTGATTAAAGGACAAAAAAAATTGAGATAAATCATATGATTTTAAAAATAAAAATAAATTCCAAAATTGGAATGACAAGTTTGATCCTAAAAAGAAGAAACCTCAATATTTTGAGTGTCAAGGGTTTGGTCACATAGCTGCGGAGTGCGCTAATAAGTCAAAAAGGACAAAAGGTCCACCTGTCACATGGGATGATGGATCAGATGATGGAATAACTAGTAATTCTGCTGAGTCTGATTTAGTTGATGGATATAAGAGTTTTACTATGATAGGTGTCAAATATTGTCCATTTTAGGCCCCTATCTTGCCAATGTTATGTCCTTACATTCCATTATTTGGTATTTTATGCCGTTTGTGTGTTTAAGCGTGTTTCAGGAGCTTAACGAAGAAAAAGAGCTAACTTTGGTGAATTAACTAGAGAATTGCTCATTTCTATTCAAGAGGAGAGCTAAAGAGGTGTTCTTAAGAGAAAAGTGTCTCCCAGAGGGCGAAAACATCATTTTTTGAAGCCGCAACGTCAAGAATCATGCTAATGGAGTTAAGTCAAATGGAAAAACTACCAAGAAAAGTGGTTTTCATGAAAAATGCTATGATCCATCTACGAACCCAATAACTAAGGCCATGTTTGGTAGGCGGTCTTTCTGGTCTGGTCTGGTCCGGTCCGGTCCGGTCTAGTCTAATCTGATCTGCAAAAGTCTGTTTAGTAAGCGGTCTGGTCTTACTATTTATTTATTATTTATTATAATATTTATTTATGTATTATTTATTTCTTTATTTATTATTTCTTCACTTTATAATATATTTTATTATTTTATTATTTATATTATTAAATTATTATTTATTAATTTATAAATATATTCTATTTATTAAATTGTTTCTACAGGAAATACAAAAGGGTTAGGATTCAAAGGAACAACGAGTAATTCTAACATTGTTTCGAAAACCACCTTTGTAAGGAATTCCCATGTAGCATCTAGTTCTTCTCAAGGTAATTATGATAGAAATCCTAATGCTCAATCTTATGTCAGAAAACCTGTTGAGAGTAAGTCTTCTGTTACCTATAAATACTATAAGGGTTCGAACAATAGTTTTCAAAGGTTCATCCCAATATGTCATCACTGTGGAGTGAAAGGGCACATTCGACCCTTGTGGTCAAAGATAAGGGGAAAAACATTGAAATCAGAGTGGAAACATAGAACTCAAAAAAGACCAAAGTTGAAAATCAAATTCTGGTGTTGAGTGAAGAGATTGTCTAGGTTGACAAATAGAGCTCCGAAAATCAAACAGGCATAGGTTAGAAAATGTAAGCTACATTGTTTAGTTGCTCATATCGAATGTAGAGCGCCTGACTCTAATTCTGAGAAAGGTCTAAAGTATATATTCACAGATTCTCAGTCAATAGATATCTCTACAAAACCATTAGATTTTCAAATACATTTGAGTCTTAGGAAATCTAGTGGCATATTCTCATTAGAATAAAATGTCTTCATATGTATCATTCTAGGAATACATTGCATTATTTTTATCCTAGAAGTGGTACATTAACATGCATTTTTTTTGCATTGTATTATTAGTATTATTATGCCGGCATCATATTTGATTTTATAATAATTAGGTTTGGTCATGCATACATTATGACAAAAACATCAAAAAATCATAAAATAATATTTTTGAAATGATGAGCTTGGCTAGAGTACAAAAGTTGTCATATTTTACTCTATTCTCATATTTACTTGTCTGATTATGCATATAGGAAGTAGAGGTGTTAGCCTGACCTAAGGATTTTGTTTGTTCACTTGGCATGATTATTTTATGTTGAAAAACCTTAATCTCAGGTGTTTATTATACTTCGAAGATGATCATAATGTCTACTGAAACTGTTAATTTTTTTCATTTATCTCGAAGTGATATGTAGGTTCAGGAGTTAGGCTAAGATTGGTCAATGCTTTTGAATACCTATTGCATGCTTATGAATATTTGGGTAATGTTGAAAGAAGAAAGAGAATGAAATAATGAAATATATGAATGTCTCTTTAAAATTCCTTAGAATAATGATATGTTTGCTAAGTAACCGAGTCTCAGTACCTCAGCAAGTATTAAGTATTCGCGTAAAAAAGCAGACGTGATTATCTTAAATTTTCAACCCAAGTAATCGATCCTCTTGCCACAAAGCACTGAGTATTCGCGCAAAAAAAAAGAAAAAGGAGAAAAAAAAACTATATGAAGGGGTGCAAAAAGAAGAAAAAAATCGAGACAAAAAGATAATAAATTGTGTTTCCCTTAATTAGCAATAAGGTCCGAGTTAAATATTTGACTTCTAGTTTTGGGTTTTGGACTGAGTTATCATCACGGTTAGTGAGGAGATTATTAGAATTAATGTGTATTGCTTTCATCATACCTGAGTGTTTGCACATGAGTATTTTCATATATATATGAATACTATGCAAAACTTGACTTATGCATTCTTGAGTCTACAAGATATGTGTTGTTAGTCACTAATTGACCCTAGAGGGGGGGTGAATAGGGTGTTTAAAAAACTATTTCAATCTTTTCGAAAATTAAAGCAAGCTATAACAAATTAACAACTACTTTAAAGAATCAAGTAATTATTTCAATGATAAATTCAATTTATAAGATCTAGTAAATTATCACAAGATTAATATAGCATGCACAATATTGAAATAAAGAGAAAGAGACTGAGAGATTGACACCGCGATTTGTTCGAGGTTCGATAACTCCTACTCCTCAACTCAAGAACCCCTTCTTGAGACTTTTCCCGATCATTTCACTATGCCCGTTCCTTCACAGATGGAATGGAAAACCTTTACAACACAAGTTCACAAGCTCGTCTCTCAGTCAAGAGAACAATCCTCTCTTGAAAAATATTGGACTTCACTTGTCCAAGATCACAAAAATGGTATGTAATCAATTTTATCACTCAAGAACAAAAACACTCAAAAACCCTAAGGTTTTTATGGAAGATAAATAAAGATAAGATTAAGTGTTTTTGGTGATGTTTCAACAACTCTAGATTTGTATTCTCAAAGGATAAAATCAATGAATAAGATTTAGAGAATAAGGAAAGATATTAGACTTTGAAGCTTCAAAGATTTTAAGCAGAAATTCAAGCTTTTTGTTTCTTGCCTTCAATGGCTTTTTCAAGGAGTGTTTTGAGAAGATGAAGACTTGTATTTTTCTCACATAAAACCACACTCTTACAAACACCCATCTCATAGAGTCGTTTCAAAAAGGTTGAGAAAGTTGGCTCAAGTGATGGACAAAAGTTTTTGTAAAGATTCAGAAAAATAATGCCTTAGTCGACTACACAGAAGCCCTTAGTCGACTATACAGTTTCTTCAAACAAGTCATAAATCATCGTCTTGCTTCAGTCAACTACACAGAGGGTCTTAGTCGACTACTAAGAGGACTGACTATAGGATGAGATGAATTTTCAGTTTATCTTCGTCATGATTTAGTCAACTACATCAGATGGTTTAGTCGACTACAAGGCAGTTTAGTCGATTATATGATGTGTTTAGTCGACTATAGCTCAATTTGAAATGAGACCCTAACTTTTGTCATGGTTTAGTCAACTATATGATAAGTCCTAGTCGACTATGACCTCAAAGAAAACTGGTTTTGAAATCATTTTTCATTCATTTTGAGTTCGGTTAATTTATCACTTGAGCTTATAAGATTTTACCAACACATAAAATACCTTGTTACAATGATCGCACCCCGACCTATCTACCCTAAGTCTTGACTCTTCGAATTTTGCCTTTTCGTTGATTATTTGGTCATTTTCCATTCTCGTGCTTCAATTTCTCTTTCGCTTTTTTGCTTTTGTGTAAGCTTTTTTTCCGAGCAAATTTTTGAGTCCTTCTCCTGTCTTTTGCTGAAAACATGTAACTTGATTTTTCATTAGTTTCAAACACACTTTAATGGCTTGTTATCATCAACTTTGGTATTGTTTACCGAAAGTAAATTTCAAGGCCAACATGTGTGTCGATTTTCTTCACTACCATGTGTATATTGGTTAAGTTAGATCTGAGAATATGATGTGTTAATGATTAACTCGTTGTAGCTTCAACCTTGCTTACAAATTTCTAAAAAAACAAAAATATTTTTGAGATTAATTCATGACATTTTGCATTCATGCATTTAGTATTAGGGTCATGCATTGTAGAGATATTTGTTACTCGATAATCTAGATATAATTTTATAGAGTACTTTATCTTAGTATTTAATGTTTGTCTTAGATTCTCATTTGTTATCTTTTCCCTATGTTTACATACTAAGGCTTTCCCTTTATATTTCACATATGCTTTAATTGTTATATCTTTGTTTGTCATTTCAGTAACAAAAAGGGAGAGAACTATTAAGTAAAGGGGAGAGATTGTTTGGTTAAGAGAGAGAAGTATCTAGTAAGGGGGAATATATTCTCAGGGTGTGAAGGAGTATTTTTGTCTCTGATGATCATTATGTTTGCATTGTTGTTATGTTATTCTTATGATCATTATATTGGTTTATATATGTTTTCCACACTTGTTTTTCATGGTATTGGTTAGTGTTGTGGTTGCAGGATTGGAATATCATCATGAGTGCAAACTGATATTCTATGTCTATGTTTTTAGGTGTGTGTTCATAGGTATAGATATTATGTTGTTGTTCGTGGGGATATATTTGTAAAACATAGTTTTGTTTAAGAAATACCTAAGGGGAGATTGTAAGAACATTTGTAGGATTGTTCATTGTTGGCATGTTTTCGACAATAACCATGTTGAGTGACTTGTGAGGTCGGGTAGGTTTAGAAATTTTGAAGTGGTCAAGTAAAGGTATCAACAAATTTCGTCAAATTCAAATCAAGCTTGAAAAAGAAGTAAGTTTGAGCAAAAAATACATTCTGGAGGGCATAAACGATATTTTTTGGAGCCGAAACTTCGGGAAACATACAACGGAGTCGAGGGGGTTCTAACGGAGCAATAATTAGAAAAAGTGGTTTCCATGAATTTTGCTACGCTTGAGCTATGCTTACGGAGCAATAATTAGAAAAAGTGGTTTCCATGAATTTTGCTACGCTTGAGCTATGCTTATAGTGGCTAGAAACATCAAAAACTACGCTCAAGCTACGCACATGATTTTTGGTCTACGACTAAGTTATGCTTAAGCATAGCAAGCGTAGTGAGTTACGTGGATTTTTGGCAAAGTCAAGTTTTGATCCGTTTCAACTTCTATCAACTTGGGTTACATTCCAATACATCCTAACACGTGTATAAATGATATTTACACCAATATTGGCCAGATTCACTACTAATTACAAGAGGATTGAATAAGAGAAGAATCCTAGTCCAAAAAGGATACAAGTTTACTTAATATAAGATTTCTCTCTCTATAAATAAGAGGAGTCTCTATGGGTGCGTTTGGAAAGCCTGTTTTTTGTATTTGTTTTCTGTCTTCAAATATAAAAACTATTTTTGTATTTGTCTTTGTTTTTTTCAGGAAAAAACTAAAAACAAAAAAGCGTTTGGATAAAGGTGTTTTTACCACTTTTATTTGGTGAAAATTGTATTTTATGGATTTGGTGTTTTCACTGTTTTTACCACCTAAACAGTGAAAAAACTCAAAAAACAATTAAAAGTTGTATTTGGTGTTTTCACCACTTTTACACACTATTCACAGAAAACAGTTTTCTTGGAGAAAAAACAGTGAATAGTAAACGTGTTTGCCAAACGTGTTTTTTTTTTTAGTCTTGTGAACAGTAAAAAAACAAAAACAAAAAACAGGGTATCCAAACGGACCCTATAGATTTTGGTTATGGCTTTTGTGAGATCTCTGCAATACTTCTATAGATAAGATTCAATTGAAGAGAGAGAAAAAAAGATCGTTTGATTATTCTATATCAAGGGTTTCTCTAGTTTTTTATGATAATCCAATTATGTTTCTACATCGAAGATCTTTATGCACAATTGAATGATCCATTGTTGAAAAATCATCACACCGCCTATTTCAACGTGGTTGCATCGATCCGTTGAGAAACGGAGCCGTCTGAGTGCGAAGATCAGAGCAGGAGGTTTCGTAGTTATTTCTCCGTTGAAAAGTGAAGTCATTAGAGTACGGGGCGGAGCGAGAGCTTCGTGGAGTGCGAATGATTCAAGACTGTCAGACGTCGAGTGGAGAAAAACAAATCATGAGTGATTTGTAAGTCTAAAACTTCATAGAATCTGTGTACTTCTTGATTCATAGTGCATAGATACCCGAGTGTATCCGTGGTTTTTACTTAGAGCGTTTCCAAGATTTTTCACGTCAAAATATCGTGTGTCGTCTCTTGCTTTATCTTCTGCACTTAAATTAATCTTTGCATAATTTTTCTTGTTAGAGATTTGGATTAAAATTAATTTTTTCGTAATTAATTTTAATTTATCAATAAATTCAAAGAAAGTCTATTTATCTCTTCTTCTAGGCTATTTTCCTTAATCCCATATGTAATTTATGTATGTTGTAATATTAATTCAATCAAGCACAATAATATAAACTGTCTTCTCATATCTCTTGCCTAACTCTCTAGTTCTAATTCTTCCAACAATACATATATCTATATACGAAGAAATGCAACGACACAAGCGCAAATTGGAAGTTGTCCAACCTAATGGAAGCTATTGCCACGGCTCATCCTCAAGATTCTTCAAGATAATCTTACCCTCCGTCATTCATCAGAACAAGCTGGTAATATATATATATATATATATATATATATATAGACACACACATACATACACCCTCTCTCTTTAGCTTGATTTCCTTTGACAAGAAAAGACAAGTTTTGCTATTTTCTTTTCTGGGCATTTTGTGTTTGGGGCCTAATGTGAATTAATATTTAACACAAGGTTTAAAAATTTTCTCAGCCCCTTCGTTTTCCTGTGTTTTCTGAGAAACCAAACACCTATGAAATAATTGTGTTTTGCATAAATACTATAAAACTTTAACATACTTGCTATTTATTTAGTATGTTTGTTAGATTATTTGGGAATGTTACTGCTTGTTTATGATCTAATAAAAATGTGCAATTGATGTTACTTCTATTTTCTTCTTTGTTTGTCTTGAAACCCAATATTTTAGGGTTTCTTGATTTTTCAAATTGATAGTCCCATCTGAAATAATTCTGTAACGTGTTTATCAGAACATGATTAAGCCTTAAAACATTAAACATCATCATCCCTATAACCTCAGTAACCATTAAAATAAAATGGGCAGTATAAGAGTACTGATATATTATTTTCGTTATATATATATATATATATTTATTTATATCTATGTGAATGTTGAAGCAGAAATGCAAGTTTATATTTGTTCTCAGTAAAACCAGTCAAACTACATAATTTATGCTTTGGCAATATGTTTTCTTTAGGGATTCTCTTTGAGGTTTTTCTTTGAAACTAAAGGCACTGCTATAAAAATTTCTCAAAGATCATTTGGTCGAAGAACCCTTCTTTATTGTAGTGGTTGTACCACAAGAAAATTAGGCACTTCTTCACTGATCACATCAATTTTTCTACATCTGTATGGAAATAATAGAATGTGCAATTTTTTTGAGCATTAAAGTTAAAATAACATTATGGGATTAATCCTTTTTTTTTTATCAAACCTCTCATAAGTTGATGTGAAAAGGGTGATCTTTTTAACCAATTAGTTTTGTTTCCCCTTCTTAGAAACCGAAGTGAAGAAGAACCAAAGGAAAAAAATTTTGAGCATTAAAGTTTTTTGAGTTTATGTTATGCGAATGCTTTAAGCTTAACAATTGAGTCAATTTTATGTTTGTCTCCACAGAGGATTCCCGAAAAGTTTGTCCAGAAGTATGGTGATGAACTCTCTTCTGTTGCCAAGCTCACTGTTCCCACTGGTTGCGTTTCGCATTTGGGATTGGAGAAGGCTGACAATAAGATTTGGTTTTGCGAGGGATGGCAACAATTTTTGGAGCATCACTCAATTGGATGCTACTACCTTTTAGTCTTCAAATACAAAGGGAATTCAAGCTTTGATGTTCTTATTTTTGATTTGAGTGCCTCCGAGATCCAGTATCCATGCAGTATCTGTGGTAGTCCCGAGGAACGCGTTAATGTAAAGCGATGTCGGTTATCTGGTGAGGAAGAAATAGAAGATGATGTATCTGTTGAAATCTTGGGGTCCTCGGGTTTTGTTGGATCTTCATCTAAAAGTAGACCGGGACTTGACAAAAAGGGTAAAGGTGCAGCTTTGGGGGAGAGCTCAATACCCACTCGTCGATATCTAACAAGAAGCAAAAGGAATGAAATAGAGAATTTGAATGAAGTGTGTAGAAGAAGACCAAGCACAAGCAAAACGTCAAAACGGGAAACGTCAAGCTGTCATGCTTCTGTGTTGGGTAAATCGAAAAAAGTGAACCAGCATGTGACTAAGGATGTTGAGAATTTACAAGCACTGGATGATAGGAGTGTTCGATTGAATTATAGTGAACTTAATGTTAAAATAGAAAAAATTGATGTGGAGGTGCAGCATCCAACAAAAAGGGCAAAAATCTCACAAATGGCCAGTCAAAGAACAGTTTCTCGTAAGCTTTTCGGACTACTTTTCTCTGCCACATGTTGTTTGAGAATTGATTTTCTTGTCTATAACTTAATAAATTGCAGATCGGAACAGATCATTGGTAAAACACGAATGGTCTGAAGAAATGCTTCGTCCTAAAACTTGCTCAATACGTTGTTCCACAGGGAAACCAAATAAAAACCAAACAAGCGAAATGGCAATTAATGCTGCAAGAATGTTTAAGCCTACAAATCCTTTCCAAATGGTTATATTGCGTCCATATCATGTAAACAACAAATGCGGAAACCTGGTGAGTTTTTGAATCTTAGACGCTCTATTGATTGAGCTGTTTATGTTGCTTCATTTATCATACAGGTAAAGATGTCCAATCAGCTGCTTATAAAGCAAACTGAACCCGATATTATAATATTGTATCATGTATAATTTTCAGTTCTAAGTTGGAATGACAATTATCATTTTCTTTCTTATGCAGAACATCCCAACAGAATTTGCCATGAAAGTGATATGTTTGTTTGGTGTTTCGGCTTTTATTAAGCTTCAGGTTTCAGACGGAAGACACTGGCCTGTCCGTTATATTCATAGAAAAAATGGACGCATGCCGATATTAAGCAAGGGTTGGACTGTATTTGTAAAGGACAATAATTTGATGGAAGGAGATATTTGTGTCTTTGAGCTGAACAATGTCGAGGATATTGTGCTAAATGTTTCCATATTTCGCGCAGGGGAAGCATATCAACCCTCTGGAGTGACACCCATCTGATCAGAACCTCGAAAAATTGGTATTTTGGTGTTGTTAAGGTACTTCTATCTAAGCAGCTCTATATCACTAGTAGTTTTGTTTATTTTTGTTCCATTTTGTGGATGCAGTAAACTTGTGATTTATATATAACCATTTTACTTTTTGGGGCTATGAAGTGTTGTAGTTCATACAAGTGATCACCATTAGCTGTAATCTAACTTTAGCATATTTCTCATGGTTGGAATGTGTTGAACTTGATCTATTGCACTTGGTCCAAGCAGTTACTTTGTTGCAATTTTGGAATGCTTGTTTTATGCTGCCTCTTGTGAAACTGTTTATTTTCTATTTATTTTTACCTAGCACTTGTTCCCTTTGCATTAAAACATGGGTGTTTTGGCCGTATCGCGCACTCTATAGACACAAACACTATTACCTTCTCGTTTCTCACGTACGCGGTAATTACCCTCTCGTTTCACACGTATATGACAATTACCCTCTCGTTTAAGTGTGAGAAAGGGGAGAAACGAGAGGGTAAGTCGCGTATGTAAGAGGGTAATTTTTGTAAATGGTGCTCCCCCCTTTCACATGTAGGTGACAATTACCCTCTTGTTTCTCACGTACACAACAATTACCCTCTCGTTTCACATGTATATTCGATTCTCAAAATTCTTTTCAATTGAATTATAATGACATTTGAATTTGTGGTTTTCAACAATGTGAGGTGAGAACGTTGCTGTTATATTGTCATTTTGAGTTTACAAGGCAGAGGATGCAATGAAGGGATAAGTACATTGAGTAATGGTATATTTGTTATGGTCAGGATTTATAACATGCTTACGATAGGCTGTGATCGAGTAATGATTTAGTTTTTTGTGTAATGCTGATCAAAACTTTAATTTGTATTTTTTTCATAAGCATTATGGACTAGATGGATGTGTGGGAGGTATATATATCTATGTATAGATATATAGATATTATTATGTTTTTGAGTCTTTTAGGTTAAATAATTCTGGTGATTCTTCTTTGATTTGGGCTGGGTGTATATATATATTGAATGTGTTGGAATGAAATGGTCGTTAGTATAATTTTTTTTATGGCATTGTGGTTTGGGTTATTTTGATTTTTAGAATTTGGTATCTCTTGGACAAATTAGTAAAAAGATATTGAACAAAGATTTGTTATTTACCGGGCAAGTTTAATGAAGTTACAATAATACTCTTTTCTTTATATCAAGTTTCATATTATTTAAATTCTTAAATTTACTACAAATTAGGAAATTGTAATTTCTTCTAAGTTTTCTAAAAAAGATTTATGCTTTTTGTTTAGAAAAATTAACAATTTTTTTTTTGTAACTCATTATTTGGAATGCGGAACACGCAACAGAGCACTCAAATCTTGGAGTCCATTACCTAGGCTGCAGAAATCACTACATTACGCAGATGATAATATATATACACATCCACATATACAAAATATATATACAAGCACATATTAGGAATAGTGAATCAAATCTGCAACAACCGAACGGACAGTGGGACCCAAAGTAAGCCATTTCTGCCGGTGAAATTCTCCAATGGCACCATCGTCGAGATTCTCGAACAAAATATTACCAATTGTCAGCAGAATGTCACGGGCCTAAAGTTTTCACGCGCAGCGGCACGGCCCGTGCGGCACCATGTCCCAAATATGAGCTTGTGAGGGCATGGTAAGCCTCGCACGATGTGCCTCAATCGGCTTGCACACTGATTGGTTTCGACCTGCCTTGGTCTCGTCAGGGGAACGGCTCCAGCTCCCGACCAGTTTGTGCAGGGGTGGCCCAAAGGAGGTTACCACCTTGTCTCCTACACGCCCCTTCCCTGGAACCATTCCAGTCATTTGACGTTGAAGTACATCCACCAGCCAGCATGCCTGTCTCTCGAAAGGTCGAGTGGTGTTGTCACGGAGGTTCAAGAATGAGTCTGTGACATTCTCCCCCACTCAATCTGTGAACGTCCTCATCGCAGTCACAAGTGGATCTCATTGTCATATCCTCGAGCAAGGGTCGAGGTCTATGGTAGGTGTGGCCAAGAGATGAGAACAGCTCCGCCGCAGCTTCTACCCCGTCGGCCTCTAACGCTACGTTGTCACGGAGAGTCAGGTGAATCGCCGTGGTTACTCTCTACGGACTATCACGATGTGAACATGGCCCGAGACACCTGACTTCAATGAGATCACCCGATCAGCTTCAGGGTGAAGCGCTTTCTTCGTGGGAGGTGGCAATGGAGGATTACCCTCCGGCATACACGTGTTGCTCCGTCTTGGCCCAAGAATCTACCTGGGGACACAATCGCATGTGCTTACTCCCAAGTCCTACTCTGATACCATTTGTCACGGGCCTAGAGTTTTCACGCGCAGCGGCACGGCCCGTGCGGCACCATGCCCCAAATATGAGCTTGTGAGAGCATGGTAAGCCTCGCACGATGTGCCTCAATCGACTTGCACACTGACTGATTTCGACCTACCTTGGTCTCGTTAGGGAAACGACTCCAGCTCCCGACCAGTTTGTGCAGGGGTGGCCCAAAGGAGGTTACCACCTTGTCTCCTGCACGCCCCTTCCCTGGAACCATTCCAGTCATTTGACGTTGAAGTACATCCACCAGCCAGCATGCCTGTCTCTCGAAAGGTCGAGGTGTGTTGTCACGGAGGCTCAAGAAGGAGTATGTGACAAGAAGCTATTAATATATCATTCTCTATCTCTCTCAATCTTTACATATATTCCTTAGGCGTCTTTGTTTGTTTCCCAAGAAAATATATGAGAATGGGAAAAAATTAAGGACTAGTGTAGTGTTAATCTACCCTCACATAGCTTATCGGATAAGAAATGTTTTTCTTCTTATTATTTTTATTTTTACTATTATTTTTCTCTTTTTAAGTTGGAATCAAAGTTCAAATTTTTACGCCATCGTCGATACAGCAGAAGCTGGTAATATATCATTCTCTATCTCTCTCAATCTTTACATATATTCCTTATGAGTCTTTGTTTGTTTGTCTTAGAAAAATTAAGAAATGTTTTTCTTGTTATTATTTTTAGGGTAAAGTGCATAAAAAAAATTTCCGCTGCAAAAATACTTTTTTACCTTTTCAGAAATCTCTCTTCCTCTTACCATTCCCCTATTATATATATATATATATATATATATATATATATATATATATATCCACCTATACACACACTAACAAAAACAAAAATCATGAGTAAATATATACACACATCCACACCGAATGGAACAAAATTAAGTCAACATATCCGATGAATTCATTGCCATGCTTCTTGCAACTCTAAAGCAACCCAGAGCATACCAAATTCAAAACAATGTGCTTTAACCAGAGGATTCTAATGGGAGGAGATCTTAGGGTTGAAAGGCTTATTGAACCGTGTCTTCCAACTGCTCGCAATCGCCGTTTTCACATCCTCCATAACTTTCTCCGGCTGGGGCTTCTTGCACGGCATGAAATTCCTCACCCCAAGATAAATTCGGCACAAACTCAAATAAATAAAATCGAACTTTACAATCCAAAATCAAATAATTGAAGAAAAGTTGTTGAATTCCATTAGCTTCTGCTACGACATTGGAACAATAGAGCACGAAATTGTTGATGGCAGATGCCCGAGGAGGACGGCGGCGCAACCCTTACGGAGCGGTGGCGGCGGAAAGCTAGGGTTTTGGTAGTTCGCGACAGGAAGAGAGAGGGAATTAGTTCTGTGGTGTGGCTTGGTGGAGGAGGAGAACCCGGCTATGGCGTGACTTGGTCGAGCCGTGATGTTTCGCGATGGTGGATGTGAGAGGCGGAGAGGGTTGAGTCGGTGCTTATATATATATTCAAAATTTTTGTGATTATTTAGTTAATTCGTAATGTGTCTTTTAACAAATTTTTGTCCTTAATTACACCAAATTAATAGATGAGTGTCTTTTTTTTTTAGTTGAGGTTTTTTTTTGTTCATGGACAATAATTCAGATTTTTTTTTTTTTTGGCACTTTACACTTATTTTTATTTTTACTATTATTTTTCTCTTTTTAAGTTGGAATCAAAGTTCACTATCACCTCTTATATTATTCCTATTTTTACAATTTTGTACTCTATGTGTAAGGATAAAAATTAACATTCTACCAAAACTCATAAGGGAAAAGGTGTCTGTAATGAATGAGTATAAAATATTACGAGGTGAATTAAAAGAATTAAATAATATTTTAAACAAGTACTCCTCCGTCCCATATTAGTTGTCCACTTATTATATTTTTCTTCTCCCTAATTACTTGTCTAGTTTCAAATTTCAATATACTATTATCAGATATTTTCCTAAATTATTCATTTCCACTAACTTCAAAATATAATGGACCCCACCACTAACCAAACCTTATATACATTATTAGATGGCAAAATTGGAAATAAAAAATAATCAAAAATTCATGCACTATGCAATAGTGGACAAGTAATTCCGGACAAAGGTACTAACACTCAACAAGATTAACTTAATTTGATTCCAACCAGGACAAAACAATTGACTACACGTGATAGCATGATTATTTTTTCGTGTATAGTGAAAAAAAAAAAATTGTTCAAATTTGTAAATAATTTCTTAAATTATTTGTGTTACCGTTTTCCTGTACAAGGGGTTACAATGACCTATATTTCAAGGCATTTGTGCATACACTTTCTTTTCCCCACTTGCTTTTTGAAAAGAAAAAAAAAACTTGATGGAGAATTTGCGTGTTACATATTTATGTTATTCGAATGCTTTAGACTTAATAGTTGAGCCAATTTCATGTTTAACTCTGCAGAGGATTCCCGAAAAGTGTGTCCAGAAGTATGGTGATGAACTCTGCAGTTGCCAAGCACACTGTTCCCACTGGGTGCGTTTCGCGTTTGGGATTGGACAAGGCTGACAATAAGATTTAGTTTTGCGAGGGATGGCAACAAATCGGACGTTACTACCCTTGAAATACAAATGGAATTCAAGCATTGATGTTCTTATTTTTTTTATTTGACCAGTGCCTCTTAAATCCAGTATCCATGCAGTATTTGTAGTAATTCTGAAGAACGCGATCATGTAAAGCAATGTCAGTTATCTGGTGAGGAAGAAATAGAAGTTGATGACTCTGTTGAAATCTTGGGTCCTCAGGTTTTATTGGAGCTTCATCTAAAAGTAGATAGTTTGACAAAAAGGGCAAAAGGACAATAGTTTGATGGAAGGAGATGTTTGTGTCTTTGAGCTGATCATTGGTAAAGGATATTTTGCGAAATGTTTCCATGTTTCGCGCCGTGGCTTATGCAGGCAAACATATCAACACTCTGAAGTGACACCCATTTGATTAGAACCTCGAAAAATTGGAATTTTGGTGTAGTTAAGGTACTTCTATCTAAGCAGCTCTATACCCCTAGTAGTTTTGTTTATTTTGGTTCCATTTTGCGGATTCAGTAAACTGTGTAAAAACATTTGTTTAATGTAATGACATGATTTTGATCAAAAATCATGTTGAGAGTTATGTGTTTTAGATTGAGTTGTTAAGGGTTGAATGCTAAGAAGATTATATGGTGAAGATATAAAGGAATCGAAGTGGAACAATGATTGGAAGCGGAAACGTGACAAAATTATATTTTTATATATTTTCGCAATTTTTCTCCACCGAGTACTCGGTGGGAAAATTACCGAGTACTCAGTAATTGGCGCCTTGGCACGGTGAGTGGCGTAGAAACAGTGGGTATTTGGCGTTATGGTGCGCTATTGTACGCTATCAAAGGTTCACCGAGTACTCGGTAGGAATGTACCAAGTACTCGAAAATTGGAAACTGCAAAATTGTTTTTGGAAGGTTTGTCTTGCTATGTAATTGACTCCTAACCACTTTGGGACATAATTAAAAGTTATTATTGGTATATTGGACTATAATTGATATACTAGTCTATATTTGGAAGACTTAATGGGAAAAATACGAATCTTGAAAGGAAAATGATTCTTACCATTAATTGGACAACTCTTATCTATGTATAGGAGTTAAACCAAAGATAAGGGAGTGGCTTTTGTGAGATCTATAATATTCTTCTTAGATCAAATCCGTTTGCACAGAGAGAGGGAAAAAGAGACTGTTTGATCATCTTATATCAAGGTTTTCTCTGTTTTGTGAAAGTTATTCAATTGTGCTTCAACACTAAAGATCCTTATGCACAATTGAATGATCTAGTTGTTGAAAGATTATCACACCACTTATTGCAACGTGTGCAGTGATCCGTTGAGAAGCGGAGCCGTCAGAATGCGGAGATCGGAGCGAGAAGCTTCGTGGTAAACTGATCCGTTGAGAAGTGGAGCCATCAGAGTACGGAGCGGAGCCAGAGCTTCGTGGAAGCGCGAGTGATTCAAGACTTTCAGACGTCGTGTGATAAGAGGCAATTCAGAGTGATTTTGTAAGTTCTAACTTCATAGAGTTTGTGTATTTCTTAATTCATAGTGCATCGATACCGGAGGGTATCCGTGGTTTTTACTTGGAACGTTTCCAAGGTTTTCCACGTAAAACTATTGGTGTCGTCTCTAATTTATTTTCTGCACTTATATTTATTATTGCGTGGTTTGGATTATTAGATAATTGAATTAAAATTAACTATTCCGCAATTAATATTTTAAGTTTTCAATTAATTCATAAAACCCCTATTCAGCCCCGCCCCCTGGCTTAGTTTACCATCTTCTAGGTAATTTCAATTGGTATTAGAGCTAGGTTTGTCCTGATTTAGGTTAACGACCTAGGGTTAGATTTTGAACTTAGAAGATGGACGTACCTCGAGAAGGAGGTTCCATTACTAGTTCTTTATTTGATGGATCGAATTACATGTATTGGAAAGCTAGAATTAGAGCGTTCTTGAAATCTACAGATGAGAAAGTTTGGTTCGCCGTAGAAGTAGGATACTCACTTCCCACTGTTGTAGATGAGACTACCAAAGAATTAAAAGAAAATCTTCAAGTGAGTGGTCTTCTGCTGAATTTGACAGTGCTAATTGGAATTCTAAAGTTTTGTCTATAATATCAAATGTTGTGACCGAAAGTGAATTTAGGAGAATTTGCTCGTGCACTATTGCCAAAGAAGCTTAGGATATTCTCCAAGATACTTATGAAGGAACTGATAATATTTCAGTGTTGACATCTAATATTTATGAGATTGAAAAGGTTACTACAATAAGTGCAACTTCTGAGGATGAGAATTATGAGGGTGATGAAGATGTTGGGGATTCACTTCAAGATGCTTAAAATAAATTTTATGACAAGTACACACATCTTAGCAAAGTCTTCTCAAAATATATAGTTAAATTTAATAGTATTGATAAGGAAAGACAGTCTTTAAGAGAAGATTTAGCTAATACTACTCTTTCTTTAAATCAATTTCAAACACAAAGAGTTCAATGGTCGGAAGAATTGATTAAGTCTGAAAAATAAAGAAAGCAGGCTTTGAAGAGTGTACATGATCTCAATAAAGAATTAACCACTTTAAGATCTGATATAATTGAGAAATCTACAAGAATTGAGGTTTTGGAAAAGGAATTGAAATATGCTAACTTAATTATCCATAAATGGTTTAGTGGAACCCTTAAGCTTGATCATATGTTGAGTGTAGGAAAATCCGTAGGGAATACAAAGTTGTTAGGATTCAAATGAACAACAAGTAATTCTAATATTACCTCTAAAACGATTTTTGTTAAAGATTCCCAAGTAGCATCTAGTTCTTCTCAAGTTAATTCTGATATAAGAAATATTCCTCATGTTAAGAAGAATTCTAATGTTCAATCTTATATCAGAAAACCTGTAAAGAGTAAACATCTCTTTACCTCTAAATATCATAAGAGTTCTAATAATGGTTTTCAAAGGTATGTTCCTACATGTCATTACTGTGGAGTGAAATGTCACATTCGACCCTACTGTTCAAAGTTAAAAGGAAATACTTTGAAATAAAAAAGGAAATATAGAACTCAAAAAGGACGCAATGTTCATGATCAAATTCAGGTATTGAGTAAAGAGGTGAAGAATTTGTCTATTTTGGCAAGTAGAACACCGAAAATTATACATGCATGAGTTAAAAAAGGTGAACTACATTGTTTTGATGCCAATACTGCCCTTAGAGCACGTCACTCTAATTCCCGGTGTTTTGATAATGGATGTTATAGGCACATGACTGGAAATAAGTCACTGTTTAGTGATTTTAAGAAAAGTAATATTGGAACTGCTACTTTTGGTAATGGAAAAAAATCTTAAATTTTAGGAAAGGGCACCATTGTTGCTTCTAGTTTACCTAGACTTGAAGATGTTTATTATGTTAAGGGCCTAAAGGCTAATTTGCTTAGCATTAGCCAGATATGCGATAATAACCATAATGTCAATTTCACACTTGATAAATGTTCTATTATTGATTCTTCTATATATTGTGTTATGGAAGGTATTTGTATATCTAATAATCGATATTGCATTTTTTCTAAACTTTGTTATGAGAAATGTTCAGAATGTATCTCTACAGATTCTCAGTTGACAAAAATCTCTACAAAACCATTAGATTTTCAAAACCATATAAGTCTTAGAAAATCTAATCATGACATGTTCCTATTAGAATAGATGTCTTCATATGTATCTGTACATGTGAGTTTTCCCGGCCCATGAAAAAGCCCGTCCTGACCGGAGCGATCCAGGAATGGTCCGAGATTGTGACCCGATCATTGTGCCCACGTCATAACCCGACCGATACATCATCCCCGCGGTCCGAGAAGTATCTTGCCCCGACCCGAAGAGCATTTTTGAAGGAACTCGAAGGTTCTAGAAGATACTTGTAGCTCAAGGCAATGGCATGATATAGGACCTACATAGCTGACGTGTAAAGGAATATATTATGTAAAGTTGAAAGTGTTGCCCTAATGGGCCAAAGGCCCATTGGAAAAATGTATATAATTCAATGAAAAGTAATGAGAAGGGATCTTTTTGTGTTGTGCAAATATTGTATCTACAGTATTATTTTAGGAATATCTTTCATCGTCTTTTATCCTAGAATCGATACATTATCATGCATTTATTTTATATAATGCATTATTATTATTATTATTATGCATGCATCATGTTTTGCTACTATTAGGATTATTCATGTATGCATCATTATGACAAAATGATAAAAATTATAAAATACAAATTCTAAGCATGTTGAGCTTGGATAAGGGTACAAAGGGTTGTCATATTTCACTTTATTCTCATATTTACTTTTTTATTATGTTTATAGGAATTGTAGGTGTTAGTCTAACCTGATGATATGAGTTGTTCACTTGACATGTTTAAGTATTACTTTTAAAACTCATTAACTTTTGGTGCTTGTTTTACTTCAGAGATGATTGTAATGCTTACTAAGACTTTTAGTTTTTCTCATTTAATCCGAAGTGATATGTAGGTTCATGAACTATGCTAGATTGATCGATACTTTTGAATACCTTTTGTGCTCATGAATGTTGGGGTAATGTTGAAAGAAGAAAGAGAATGCAATAATGAAATAAATAAATGTCTTTATAAACCCCTTAGAGCAATGGTCCTTCTGCTGAGTAACCAGGTCTCTTGACTCAGCAAGCATTAAGTATTCGCGTAAAAAGGCAGACGTGTTTATCTCAATTTTTCTTTCCAAGTAATCGGGCCTCTTGCCACAAAGAAGTGAGTGTTAGCATAAAAAGGGAATAAACAAATAAAAAATATATGAAGGGGTGCAAAAGAAAAAATTGTGAGAAGAAAAGAAAATAAAGAAATGTATTCCCCTTAATTAACAATAAGGTCCGAGCTAAATATTTGACTTCTAGCTTAGGTTTTGGATTGAAGTATCATCACGGTCAGTGAGGATATTATTAGAATTAGTATGTATTGCTTTCATCTTAGTTGCTTGTTTGCACCTAAATATTTTTCATATATGCAACTATTATGTAAAGCTTGTCTTGTGACTACTTACGTCTACAAGATATGTGTGTTGATTATCTTCACTACCATATGTATAATGACTAAATCAAATTTGTGAATATGATTTGTTAATGATTAGTTCATTGTCTCTATCGCCCTGCTCACATGTTTCTAAGAACAAAAATATATATATATTTCATAGTTTGAGCATTTTGTATTCATGTATTAGTATTAAGTTCATGCATCGTAGAGATTTTTGTTACCAGAGAATCTGAATATATTCCCAATGTTTACACTTTGTATCTTCTTCTTCAAATCTTTTGATTATTTATATTATTATTTAATTCATTGTTATTTCAGTGACAAAACCGGGAAGAAGTATTTAAAAAGGGGGAGAAGTATTTAGTAAGGGGGAGTAATTATTTTGATTTGGGGAGATATTTATATGAGGGGGAAAAGTATTTGTTAATGATCATTATGTTCATGTTTGGTTTGTTTATGATCATTTAATATTGATTATACCTACTAGTTGTTTTTCACACTTGTTTTTCATAGGTATGTTTTGCTCGAGTGTTGTGGTTGCAGGATTGGTAGATCATCATGAGATCAAAGGAAAGGTTTATGTCTATGTTTGTCGGTGTGTGTTCATAGGTATAGATTTTATTTTATCGTGAGGATGTATTTGTAAAATATGGTTTTGACTCAGAAATGCCAAGGGGGAGATTGTAAAAATATTTGTTTAATGTAATGGCATGATTTTGATAAAAAACCATGTTGAGAGTTGTGTGTTTTAGATCGAGTTGTTAAGGATTGAATGGCATGATTGGGTTAATTGATTTACATTTTCAGCCCAAAATTGAATTAGGAAATCAATTTACGTAACCCAAGAGAACATACCTAAAAAATTAATTTTAAAACAAACCCATTAGGCCCAAAAAAAGTTACCTTTTAAAACATACCCTTGGCCCAAAATTAACAACCAGACCCATTTGGCCCAAAAGAAATCCTTAAGCCCATTAGGGCACATATTAGGTCATCCCATGGAAGGGACTTCTGTAACAGAACCTGTGAAGGTTCCGCCGATGTCGCTGCCTCTGACCACAAGGTTAGTCGGCCACAAGGAGGCGTTCGCCGGTGCTATGGCTCAATGTCGTCGATGATAATACTTGATCGGCTCTATCACGCCCTTAAAATTCCCGAAACTCCAACCCGGAGAATCAGAGAATTTCCAAGGGGTAACGTTAGTCAAACGACCACTAGAGTCAACAATAATAAGGAAATACATGGAATAACAGTGAAAAATATACTCCATGACTAATCGAATAATAGAAACTCACTAGTATACTCTGATAACATACTGACACGCTCCTAAATTTCTAAGACTCCCGAATCGGGACATCTGAGGAATCCGGGGTGTAAGCCTTAATATGAGCGACTAACTAAGATATCATTAACCATGAAAACGTATGGAAAATGATAAAAGTGGTATATTCCATACCCAAATGAATGATAGAAATACACAGCGGAATTTAATGAAAATCCGACAGAGATTCGTTTGTAAATGGAATAACCGGACACACAACCACAACAGAATAACATGCTAGTAAAAATTCGATAATATCAATGGCTCACAGACCCAACATTCATCAATCTTACTAGGGCTGAGGAAGTGGAAAGAAACCACCAAGCCCTACGCAACCCTCTATAATCAACAGAGCCACAGATGCTCGAATAAGAATACAGAAATGCACATAGTAGTGCCGAATAGATACAATGACATCCTAAAATAATAAATACAGGAAATAAAATATACACCAATAGGGATATGCCAATAGACTGACTCCCAAGAGAAATATACGATAATCCCACAAAACATGAGTAAAGAAACTAATATAAGATAACTATCATCCCCAAACCAGTCGCGCTGCAACCGTAACCACATCACCCTGCGTAACTCCAAAACCTGTAATAAGGAAAACAAAAGAAAATTATCGTTGCACCTCATGTTGCCCGTAGCCGTAACATTTCTTGCAACCTGGCGTAGGAATACCAAGGGGCAATGAAATACCCCTGTGAGCAAATAAACTCAGTGGGAAAAACGATATCCTAACTACCACATCCTCTAACTGTTTAGGTAATGCTAAACTATCTAACAAGATACATAGCCCAACAAATCCCAGCTACGCAACCACAAGGCACGTACCCATATACTACCGTAAATAAGTATATATATATCGGGAATATATATATATATATATACACATATATATAAGTACACAACATGAGTCTATAAGGTACGACTAAGACTCGTACTCCAAGTACCAACACCGGTAGTCTACACTACTCTCACCAACGTACACTAGGTACACGACACCCATGTCCAATCTAACAAATCATCAAGTGCTCATAACGCTAATCAGAAGATCCAAATATAGGAAAAATACACTCACCTATAATATCCACATGAATCAAAATCCACAACTAGTCCAAGAAAGGCTCAAATCCTACTTACCGAGAACACGGGAGGAAAAACACTCATCTCCTTGCGTACTAACCCAATCGTCATCTATATAAATATACATATATATGAAACATCATCCCATTCCTAGAGGAAATCTACCTCTCAAAGACTGGATCACCTCAATCATATCACTTCATCAATACCATAAATCACATCATCACATCGACCTCATAATACTATCATTAATAGGTTCAATTAAATCACTAACGCTCTCACTATAGGCAAGGAAAACCACCCGATCAAATCACAGAGAGCACACGAACACTACTCTCATGAACGACCACCTAAGGGTCACCAAAACAAAACAAAGGAAAATAGTTCCCAATGCTAAACCAACAGATAACCGAGACAACAATGTCAAGGTTAAGAACACCACAAATGTTTAGGGAAAACACCCGAACAAGGAAACCAAAAGCGAATGGCGGAGAGTGAAAGTTATAAAAAAGATGAATATCAGGGATTCGATATTTTTTAAGAAAAAATGTTTTAAAACTCAAACCAATCCATTCGGCATCCATGCCCTTAACATATGAAAAACTCAAATCACTTAGGTGGTGACATCAAATAACCAATAAGAAGGGAAATGCAAAACTATATGTGTGCACTGAACAACAACAAGCCTCAAACCCCGAGACTTAAAAATGATCAGAAGCAAAGGTGAACAAGAAAACACCTTTCAAAACTCTACAGGGCGAGATCTTGAGAAAGAAGTCTCGAAATCTCAGAATCTCGAGAAAAGTAATAAAATAGTTTTCCTTTAAGAAATCACACAGTAAAAATGATTGTCCTGCCCTCGATCTCCGTCAGTCATCATCACCGACTTTTAGAAGTTAAAAATATTTTTAAAGAAGATCCTAAGATCATTTTATAAAATGTTAAAACTTTTCGTGGCTACGGGGGGTAGGCGAAAATGAGTTTTTCCTTTTAAATACAAAGAATTTATTTCAAGACTTGAAAAACGCCGTTTCCGGAATACAGTCAAATAAGAGTGAATACAACTCCACGAATTCCTATAATATCCAAGTAGACAAAAAAGGAAGAGTACTACATTGGGTTCACAGAACACAACTACCCATTTCCAACCCCACGAAATCAAATGACAACACATGGAAGAGGTTTGGCACCACGCCATAACCGACGGCTCAAGGAGTGACATATAAGTCAACAATCACATACTAGTGTACAAAACACAATACAAGAAATGCTTAGGAGAATGAACTAAACACAAGAAATAACGCTACAACACTACAGTACCCCAAGTACTTAATAAAATCACCTCAACCCCCTTAAGATCATAAAAGGAAAGACTAGTGGTTGATACCACGAAACTCACTAGCTTCAATCAATATCTCTTCCAATTCATTCTAACCTCAAATTCACATTTGATACAACTCTCTAGATTTCTAATGGAATCAAGAGACTATTACCACACTACCAGATAAGTTCAATCATAACCTCTTCTAACCTTATCAAAATCTCAAAATACGATTGATAACCCCTTTCCTCAAAAGGTGAAAGGCACCTAAAGGCCTATACAACAACATCCATTAAGTTCACAATCTCATCACCCATCTTCTCTAAGGCCTCAAATCATAATTGATACTACAATCAATCTTTGACCTCAAATCTCTAAAGAGGTCACACAACTAACCACGATCACAAAACTATTATCCGCCTTCTCTAAGGCCTCAACATAAAATCGACTCTATAGCCCATCACTAACCTCAACTATCCAAAGAGGTCACTACACCAATATACTTAACCTTCCAAGGGCACAAAAGTACATAATCACAAGTATAAGAATATAACTCATTATACTTTTTTAATTACTGCATTTAATTCATCTTTTTACATTATTCACTTTTCAGTTGAACATTTTATAAAAATATGAATTTATTTCGCAATATTCATAATCAACATGCTCCAAAATTCACAGGTAATAATATCATGATCTACATGTCAAATAGAATCACATGAATGCAACATCACCCGTGGTACACCCTATCTCTAAGGGTCAACGGATACACACTCTACCATTTACTCTATACACCCTATCTCTAAGGGTCAACGGATACACACTCTACCATTTACTCTAAGGATACAGGCTCACGAAGTAAGGTAGAGGCCGCAATGATTATTCACTTGAGAGATACACATACTCAACAAGGAATATCGACACACGAAACATGGTCTGTGAAAACGGAGTTTGGACCAAGTCCTCCATCATTTCTCAGTTTCTCAGAAGATTAGTTCCGCGGGAAGTGAGAAGCACCCCCTGGCCAGTTATTTGTGAAGATCCGACACAAGTCAACTCACACATGGTTCCACAATCCGCATAGACCAACACCCATGTACTCACATGATACGGTGTACTCAATATGCACACAGGGCCTCAATAAAAACCATGTCTTAACATAAATATGTAATGCATCATATTTATGAACAATATTCTCTAACATGCTTTTACATCACTAAAGCAATAAACCACGAGAATATTAATTTATTTCTTTTAACATGCTTTTAATTCAATTAAAACATTTAAATCACAAGGAAGCAATTTCATTCCCTTAAACATGCCTTTTTAATTCACTTAAAGTATTGATCCACATATCATAAGGGGAACTAGAATAACGTCTAAGTTCACGTCTCTCATATTCACATATCCCCTAACATAGTCAAAAGGGGAACTAATATCGCGTTCTAAGTTCACGTCCAACTTTTACAAATTTTTCTAAACCATTTTAATTCTCAAAGGGTTTACTAGGTCACCTATTCTCTTTCAATTCAAATAGGTATTAATTTAATTTTGCAGGAAAATAATTTGATTAATTTCTCAAATTGATTTCTAAGTCCTCATTTGATTCTAATCCAATTATAGATATTTTAAATTCATAATTTAATATATCTAAATTAAAATAAATATGGGTTTGCACACCTAAACCAAATATGGAGCCCGCCGAATCGAATATACCGAAACGTCCGCCTCGACGACCTAATCAATTTATATGAAGCCCATTAGCAATAGGTTAATCAATTTGGACAAATCTAAAATAACTCAAACGAAAATTCTAACCTATAAAGGCGATTTCCTGACAAACCGCTCAACCAAAATATTTGAAATTTTAGTATGACGTACCTACCATCGAGACAAATCTACCCTCCAAAAATTGCGCTCGTCCAACATCGGGAAGTAGACCAAATCGCCGGTCGAAGTTCCGGCCGACCTGGTTCATTGCGTCTCCACCTGGTTCGCCGGCGCCGGCGCGCCCCTCTGCCGTTGCCACTGCTCCAGCCGGCAACTCTCCATGGGTCGCGCCTCTGCGCAACTCTCCTCCAGCCCAAACTCTGTCTCTCCCTCTCCCTCTATGATCGACGGTGCAACTGGTGGAGGAAAGAGCGGCATCACTGGTTCGCAAATGAACAAGAAGAAGCAGGTTAGGCTTGGTCGCGCATGAAGAAGAAGGTCAACTCTTTCTCTTAATACATATATATCTATCTATCTATATATATTTCATACATATATATTTATCTAAAATAAATATATATATAAACACTCACATATATATAATTCCCCATTAATAATAAATATGTCCAATAAATCCCAAAATATATCGAGAGCCTCCAAATAATATTGCGGAAACCCGTAAGTCCACGGGATGCTAAATAAATAATATTACCTGAAACAATTAATTCAGGTTATAAAACCCAACAACTGAAACACCGAATGTCACGTCACATTACTAAAAGCACTGATGTCGTAACTAAAATCGAGTCGAAACCTTAAACATCGAACAACAACACACGTCGTCACCTAGCCGAAGCACTAAACGCTAAACGTTGAAACGAAACCTCGTAGTCAACAATAAATACAGTTCATGAAGTCGTTAAGGAGAATTCGTAAGTCGTCCAACTGACTTTAAACGTAAACGCGAAAAATTTATACACGAATTACCAGGAATAAACCAGAACGTCGTGAACAAGTGTCGTCACTACCGAAAATAAATCGAAAAGAATTTTAGGAAACAAGGAAAATATATAACTCAGGGACATGCTCCCACTATTTATCTATATATATATTTATACCAATTATATATCTATATACCAGTTTGTATATGCATATATATCTATATATTGATATATCCAATTTTCCCGCCAGATTTAATAGAGGAAACCGTCGGATCTAAAACCATATATGTATATATAGGTCGCCGGATTCAATGGAAGAGACCCAATCCCCTGCGACCATGGAAAAAAAGGGGGGCAGAGCCAATCGCCGGTCGTTCTATATCCATACAAAGCTTTACAAATAGACTGAGATGTACTATGTGGACCAAAGACATGCGGGTATCATGTACAGAGGAGGAACAATACACATGGTCTCCCTTAATAACCATTCAAAAACGTGAATATACAGAGAGGGAAACAAATATTTATACAGCCATGTAAATTTAAGAGAACGAAACTTCACATCATAGGTAACAGTAGCACGCAATAGGCATAATACATGAATTGTTCTTGATTTTCCTTTTATTCATTAATCCGTAAACCCTTTCTCTTATATCAATTGTTGGATTTTAACGATAAAAGAAATTAAGAACATTATAAATTGCATAGTAAAATATTTTACATACCTCAATTGCGAAAGCAATAATTGTAGATACCTTTAGCACTCCTCTATATTCCTTTAGGATTCCAATGTATTATGGCGCACTACCCATAAGAATATGACAAATCTTATATAAAGAAATAGCAGGGGGACGACCTCCCCACAAACAAACACCTAGGATTTTCCTTCTTAGCATGGAAACCTATATGGTAAAATATTAGTAATTATAATCCAACGGTGATTGCTACACTTGACAATTAGACCACAATGACAAGTATAACCCCAATCCATTAATTATCAATAATCACATTGCAATTTTATTTTATATAAAACTATGCATAAGACCACAAAATAATTTTTAATATATTATATAATTAAAAATTCCAACATGAAATTCATCTCATATTTATAGAGAGGAGTCTTCAATTAAGGTTTAGGTTTCTTTTTCTCCAAGACGTTGACTTTTTAGCGTTAAGTCTTCAAATATTGACCAATATGTCAATACTAACCCTTAGACACGTCCTCAAGTGGAGAGGAATCTTTTAAACATCAGAAACAAAGCGTTTTAAAATTCTGAAGTCGACCACAGTTGAGTACTCGCAAACTGGCGAAAACTTGCCCAAAAACAAGTACTCATCCCATGTTCTTCTTGCGTCCCATCCGCGCCCACCAGCGCCCCAACACTTCTAACTTGGGCGCTGGTGTGGGCACATTGCCGCCCATATTGAGCAGTTGAGAACTCGACCTCTGGCCAAGTACTCACCCAGACTGGAATGCGAGTGTTTGTTCCTTTTATCGTCTTGTAATTGTTTATATCAACTCACTTTTCTTCTCTTATATTCTTGGATACTTTATGCGGTCTGTCTCAATGAAATTGGAGGCCTTAGGCAAAAAGTAATTAGAGGCCTTCGACAAAAAATATAAAAGGGACTTTTGGTATATTTATATTATTTTTAGTAACACTTATTTAAAAACCATTCTTCTAGCTTTTTGAGATGCAAAATTATTAATCAGATTCTTGTATTCAAGTGTTGATAAAATTACTAATCAGATTCTTGTATTCAAGTGTTGATAAAATTTATTTTTCAATAGATAATATAGTCAATCCATTTAATCTTTTTTGCGACATTGTTGATCTTAGATATGATTTTATCAATTTTTATTTTGAAAAATTTATTTCTGATGCAACAACAGTTGCCGGTATTGTCAATAATATTCGGTAAGCAATGCATGCATTTAGAAAACAATCTAATTTTTTAGTGTAATTTAATGTTACAATTGGATTGTGTGATTCTATTGGTAAAATTTCTTTGAGAACTTTTAATTTTGAAAATAAATAAAAAACCATCAATATCAGAAGACTCATTAGGTTTTAAAAATTGTTTTAATCAAGAAAATTTGTTTTTTAAACTATCGTCACTCAATGATTTTAGCCTTTTAAAACTAAACAAAAAATCAAATATATCTTCATATTTTTTAAATTGTTCAAATCTAGTATGAATTGAAGAAATAGATTGGTCAACTATGTACAAAAATAATGGACCCTAAACATTTTTTTAGCTGATTGAGATGGCATATCATCTACATTCTCATCAAATCCTACGAATTATACGCTTTTCATGAAATACAAGTTTTATTTCCATTTCTTTAGCAATTTCTTTGGCTGTAATAATAGCGGATGTAAATCCATTTTCTTTATATTTTGTAAAAAAATATATAAGCCCTTCTAATTGATCTATGACAACATCAATATACATATCTTGAGATTGAAAGTTTTTACTAATTGAATTTTTTCACCTTTTTGTGGAATAAGAAAACAACGAATATAAAAGTCGTACGACTTCGAAATCGAAAAAAGATATAGCTTTAGGACAAGAGTTAACCATATCACAAAATAATAAATTAAGATTATGACAACCACATGGTGTATAAAATGCTCTAGGATTTATATTTAATAGTCTTTTTTGCACACCTTGATTTTTTCCTTTCATGTTAGAACCATTATCATATCCTTACCCTCTTATATCCTTAACATTAAGTTCCAAATTTTTAATGCCTTTATAAATTCATCAAAAAGTCTTTTACCGGATGTGTCAAAAATAATTAGAAATTCAAAAACTATTCTTCACCTTGATGAATTAAGTGATGATTTAATTATGAGAGTCTTGAGAGAATAAAATTGGAGAGATTCATGCGACAGAGAAAAAAAAATAAGACAATAATATTTTGAGGGAGAGAGGAAAATCGAATAACTCTGATATGATAAAACAGATGAGAGTGAGAACGAGGGAGAAAATAAAAAGAAAACCCCTAGCCGCCCATGCCTTTTCGTTTTGCCCAAAAGTTTCAAATATAAAATCATTTTGTAAAATATATGTCTACTAAAAATCTAATTTATATGGAGGCCCATTCTATTTAGGTCCATTCCAAAAAAAATTCTTTTATAACATTATAAGAATGCACATTCTAAATTTTGTTTTTCCAACATTATAATGAGGTCCATTCATTCTAAAAGTTTAATTTTTACAACATTATATGAAGGCTTATTTTAAAAAGGAAATATATATAATATATTAAAAAGAAGGATAAATTGCTTAAAGCCCCCCTCAAGTTTACTCTCTTTCTCTACTATACCCCCTCAACTAATTATACCCCCCTCAACTTTCATTTTCTTGCACCATGGGCTTGCCCTCAAATTTTATTACCCTTTTACCCTCAAAACTTTTTGTATTTCCGTCTTACCTTTAATCTTATCCTTACTATTATATTTCTTAATTCTTTAAATTACAAAAAAATTGTTTCTTTTAGTTAGAATATTAATTATGTCATTTACCTTTAATGTATTAGACTAAATATACTCTCAAATGTTATTTTTTTTATAAGTTCTAATTATTTTATTTCTAAATCAATTAACCTGGTATTAAATTTTAGTTTGATTTAAATCATAAAACTCAATCCTAATTAATATATTCATAAATAAATCACCATTTATGAAAACAATATATATATTTTGAACAAAATATATATATTTCAGAAAATATATTGACGGTTGGTGATTTATTGATATTTTTGTCGTTGCTTCACCAAACTCCGGTCAACAAAATTTATAATACCTACAAATACTTTACTTAAAATAGTATAGCAATAAGTAGGATCGAACCACTCTCAACTTGGAACTCGTTTTAAGACTAGGATCCAAAACTTTAATTTTCGAGATTAAAAAGAAATTACTTAAAACAATTCTTGAATTTTTGAATAGTAAACTAAAATAACTAGATAATTATCAAATGGTGGAAGAAATCTCAAGGGAAGAGAATCCACCACCCGGGTCTATATAAATAATATTATATATTTCTATTGCAAAATTGTCCTCCAACCTATTAAACATAAACATGGATATTGGTAGGCATTCCCCGTATTTCCATTAATTGGTAATCACGGCAAATCCTCCTCTAATGTTTTGGTTGAAAAATACTTAAATATAAATAGTGGTAGGCATTCCCCATATTTCCATTGATTGATAATCACGGAGAATCCTTCATCTAATTTCAACCTCTATTGTAGGTTTTCTCACTTGAAAGAATTAATTCGGGAAGAGAATTAAACAATAAGAAATAAAATAAAATTATGCATATCTTACCCAAGGTGGCTTCATCACTCCCTTGAGAAGATATTTAAGCTAGCATAATGATATAGAAATAAAACATGATGATAGAAGAAATTTTCATTAACTAAGAAAAAGATTACAACAAAATAAAAATTTGATACAAGACTAAATTCTCTCTACAATTTCTCCCTCTCTACCATCTAAATACTGTCCTATTTATAAAGTAAATTGGAATAAAATGACATCTTGAAAAGTGAAGTTATATCTACTTTTCTTTTTTTTTTCTTTGAATATTGATGTTTTCCAAGTCATTTTCTTCTTTCTTCATGTGCATTATATTCTTTATCTTCCATCTATGTGCATTCATTTCTCACTTTAATACATTTTCTTCATCTTTTCCAATTCATACCTATAAGAAATAAAACGAAATATATAAGAACATTTATACACTAAAATGGTAAATTAAAGATTTACTTTTGACATAAAAAATAGTAATTTTGTGGACTTATCAAATTACCCCCAAACAAGCTCTTGCTAGTCCTCTAGCAAATATGGGCAAAATAGATTAGTTCACAAAATTATACATTTATTAAATTTAACTAAAGATGTGCCACATTCGTAAACTGCTTTCGATTGCATTTACCATATGCAATAAAGCCTTAAACCCCTAGGTTACCCTAGTGGACGAGCAATAGCCTCGTGAGGGTTGGATATATTACCCACAACTTCTTCATTCTTCATTTTCATGCATTCATGCATTCACATATTCATTAATCAAGCCATGATACAATATATAAGATAATATTAATACAAATACTACCACTCACTACCGAACAATAACTATCTCAAGCTAATGATATGAATGATCCCCACTGAAGTAAATAATTTCGTTACTTTCTACTCCTAATCTAGACAACCTTCCGTGTTTTTGTGAACATTCTACTATGGTATGTCAATCTCTCTTCTTCTACTTCATTGATCAAACTTTGCCATATTTTTCGTAAAAACTCATTATTTCCATAATTTCACTTCTATCTCTTTCTGTATTTATAAGCTCCGGACTTTCCAGCGAGGATTTTTAATCCCGACCAACTGGGCCCGAACTTCTTCCATGGGATTTATGCTCATTAGTTTTCTCCCTTTTTTACGCGAACAATGATATTGGTGATACCAAGGTCCGGTTATTCAGATCGAAGAACTTCTTTTTACATTTCTTTGAAAATAATTTTTTTAAATTTTCTCCATTCTATCTCCCCTTCTCCCCTTTTATAGTGGCAAAGCTAATTTTTCAACTCCATAGTCAAAGATCAACTGTTTTTCCCATAGTGAATGTGTGCATGTGCTTATAGGTCAAATTTGTCCTTTTCGGTTTCAATTTCACTAATTTATTTACCGATGTAAAACCACATCATTTCACTAACTCAATCTAATCATTACTCTCATGAGCGGGAATATCGCATCACATACTACTGATATATCATAAACACAAACTTAATCAACTTATAATGTAAAACACTCATGCATAAAAACAAAAAACTTTTCAAAACGAAATCAATTTTTCAATTTTTTTTTTAATAATGAAATTCTATTTTAATTAAATAGATATCCACCCCAAACAAAAATAACACTGTCCCTAGTGTTTACAAATACATCTAAGAGACAAATTGGAACAATTACCGCAATTGAGGTAGTGTTTTTGGAGTATAGTCCCTGTAAAGATTCTTGGCAAAAGAAAAGTCAAGTGATTAAAAATATTATGACAGACTTTACCCCCAAACAAAATCTAAACATATCCAAATAGAGTGAAAAAATAAAATGGATAGAAAAATTTATACAACTGACTGGGCTGCCTCCCAGTAGCGTTAAGTTTAACGTCTTCAGCCAGACTCAACAGATGGGCTACCCCTAAACAGATCAGTCTGAATAAATTGGATCAATGAGGAGAATTTCCTCATTTTCAGAAGTTTCAAGTTCTAGGAAAGGCTTTAGACGATGAGCATTAACTTTAAACAACTGTCCATTTTTAGGGTCTTGTAACTCAATGGCATTATGACTAGAAATGTGATGGACACAGTACGGGCCTGACCAACGTGACCTTAACTTCCCAGGAAATAATTGAAGACGTGAGTTATACAAAAGAACCTTTTATCCTATGAAAAACTCATTTTTGAGAATGTGTTTGTCATGTTCCAACTTAGTCTTGGCTTTATAAATTCTTGAACTCTCATACGCATCATTTCTGATTTCTTCTAACTCATCAAGTTGAAGGGTCCTACGTTGACCGGCTTTATCACAGTCAAAGTTCATGGCCTTGATGGCCCAATAAACACGGTGTTCGAGTTCAACAGGCAAGTGACAGGCTTTTCCATAGACTAATCGATATGGGGACATTCCTATAGGGGTCTTGTAAGCAGTATGGTATGCCCATAAAGCATCCTGGAGATGAAAACTCCAGTCCTTCCTTGTGGGGTTAACTGTTTTCTCTAAGATCTGTTTAATCTCCCTATTAGATACCTTAGCTTGACCATTGGTTTGAGGATGATATGATAGGGCCACTTTGTGATTGATTCCATATTTGGACAACAGGTTTCCAAATACTTTGTTGCAAAAATGTGAACCATTGTCACTGATTATGGCTCAAGGTGTTCCAAACTGAGGCAAAACCTGGTCTTTGAAAAAAATGCACCACAACTCTATGGTCAGCTGTTTTGGTGGCTATAGCTTCTACGCATTTTGACACATAATTAACTGCTAAAAGGATGTAGAGATTGTCAAACAAGGATGGAAATGGTCCCATGAAATCAATAACACATACGTCAAAGATTTCAACGATGAGAATCGATTTTTGAGGCCATTCGTTTCTTTTGGTAATCTTACCTAGCAATTGGCATCTATGACAAGCTAGATAGTATGTGTGGGTGTCTTTGAAAATTATTGGCCAATAGAATCCTGATTGCAAGATTTTTGCAGCAGTTCGTTTGGAACTGAAATGGCCACCACATGCCTAGTCATGACAGAAGGAAATGACAGAATTTTGATCTACCTTAAGAACACACCTACAAATGATCTGATCTGGACAATATTTAAACAAGTACGGGTTATTCCAGAAATATTCCTTAGCCTTGGCCAAAAAATTATCTTTATCTTGTTTGGACCAGTTGGAAGGAATTTGACTAGTCACAATATAAATTGACAATATCTGCATACCATGGTGCATGAGATATTTCAAATAATTGTTAAAATAATCAGAGATGGGAATGGAGTCACTAGTGGATTCAATAACAAGACGGGACAAATGATCAGCGACTACATTCTCGGAACCTTTCTTATCTCGAATCTCAAGGTCAAACTCTTGAAGGATTAAGATCCAGCGTATCAACCTAGGTTTTGCATCAGATTTGGACAAAAGATGTCTTAACGTTGCATGATCTGTATAGATGATGACCTTAGATCCAACCAAATAAGATATAAACTTCTCAAAGGAGAACATGACTGCTAGCAACTCTTTCTCAGTGGTTGAGTAGTTGATTTGGGCATCATTTAAGGTTTTGTTAGCATAGTATATGACATGTCGTGCTTTATTCACTTTCTAGCCTAAAACAACACCTACTGCATAATCAAACGCATCACACATAATTTCAAAAGGCAAGTTCTAATCAGTTGAGAGAATGATAGGTGCAGTAGTGAGTGTTGACTTTAAGTACTCAAAGGCGGACTTACAGGCATCAGTAAACTCAAATTGTGCATCTTTAGCTAGAAGATGGGTTAAAGGTCTAGCTATCTTACTAAAATCTTTGATGAAACGCCTGTAGAAACCGGCATGACCTAGGAATGCTCTAATATCTCGAACATATTTGGGGATAGGTATATTGGAGATTAGATCAATTTTTGCTTTGTCTACCTCAATTCCTGCACTGGAGATATTATGACCTAGGACAATTCCCTTTTGGACCATGAAATGACACTTTTCTCAGTTAAGTACCAAGTTATTGTCACGACAACGTTGAAGTACGAGAGAAAGATGGTCTAGACATTGCTCAAATGATGACCCAAAGACAGAGAAGTCATCCATGAAGATTTCTAGAAACTTTTCAACCATGTCACTAAATATACTCATCATACATCGCTGAAATGTAGCTGGTGCATTACACAAGCCGAATGGCATGCGACGATATACGAATGTACCGAATGGACAGGTGAAAGTAGTTTTGTCTTGGTCATCAGGGTGGACATGAATTTGATTGTAACCAGAATAACCATCTAAAAAGCAATAGAATGCCTGACCAGCTAATCTTTCTAACATTTGGTCGATGAAGGGAAATGGAAAATGGTCTTTTCTAGTCACGCTATTTAGTTTCCTGTAGTCTATGCAAACTCGCCATCCACTTTGAATGCGAGTAGGAACAAGCTCATTATGGGCATTGGACACAACAGTGATGCCAGATTTTTTTGGAACTACCGGGATTGGACTCACCCATTGACTATCAGAAATCGGGTAGATGATATTAGCGTCAAGAAGTTTGATAACTTCTCCGCGGACAACTTCTTTCATATTGGGGTTAAGTCTCCTTTGGGGTTGTCTATAGGTTTTCGCATTATCTTCTAAGTGAATGCAATGTTGCACCACTAGAGGATTAATGCCCTTGATATCATCAATGGATCATGCTATGACTTCCCTATTTGTCTTAAGAACCTCAATTAATTGGGACTCTTGTTGATCAGTTAACTCAGAAGATATTACCACCGGAAAAGTCTTAGATTCACCAAGATACGAATATTTTAAAGTCTCGGGTAAAGGCTTTAATTCAATATTAGGTGGTTTCTTTGCATTTTTCAGAATCAATGTTAACTGGCAAGGATAATGATTCGAATTTGGATTTATACTTGGATGCTTCAAAGGTTGGGGAAGAGTCTAGCAAATCATTTACTTGGCTAATGTTATTACCTTAATCCAAATTATCATCAAAATGGGCTAGACAATGCTGGAGTGGATCCTCAGGATATGAGTGGTTAAAGGTGTGGTTGGTCAATGAATCAATGAGACAAACATCTTCAACAGACTCTGATTCAATGGGTTGTTTCATCAAATGGAACACATTGACTTCCACTTTCATGTTCCCAAAGGTTAAGGTCATGCTACCATTTCTACAATTGATCAATGCATTGGCTGTGGCTAAAAATGGTCAACCTAAAATGATTGGAATTTGTTTACCTTGGGTTGGTTGAGTGTCTAGCATAATAAAGTCTACTGGGTAATAAAAATCATTAACTTTTACTATCACATCCTCAATGATACCCCTTGGAATTTTGATGGATCGGTCAGCTAACTGAATTCTAACATCAGTTTTCTTCAAATCAGTCATTCCCAAATCCAAGTAGACTGAATACGGTAGCACATTGTCACTGGCACCAAGGTCCAATAAAGCTTAACCTTCAAAATTTTATCCTATCCTACAAGTGATAGTTAGACTACCAGGGTCTTTGTGTTTAACCACAACTTGGTTTTGTAGGAAGGAGGAACAATGTTGGGCTATGAAGGCTTCCTTAGGGATATTGGTTTTCCTCTTGACTAAGTCTTTAATGAATTTTGCATAAGAAGGAATTTGTTTAATAGCAGTGAGAAATGGAATGGTAATGTGGAGATTTTGAAAAATCTCTAAGATTTCTCTGTATTGAGAATCCTTCTTATTATTGACTAGTCTAGAGGGAAAAAGTGCACGTGGAATAAACAGCTTTGGAATGACCTCATCAAGCTTAGGAACTTGGTCCTTTTTGGATTTTTGGGAATTGCGTAGAAAAGATTTGGATGGTTCAATTTCATCACTGATGGGTGGGTCAACCTTATTATCAATTTTGTTTCCTGACCTAAGGGTAATTATGGAATTTACATTGGCATTTGATTGGTCAGAAGTGGAAGGAGTCCCTACAAGATTAACTCCTTGTCTTTTTGGATTGATTTCGGGTTGGCTAGGCAATGTACCCCTTTGTCTTTCAGACAGAGCTGCAGTGAGTTGACTCAACTGATTTTGGAGAGACTGCTGAAATTGCAGTTGATTTTGAGTCAAGAGATCAAAGTTATTTTCTAACTTTTGAAATCTCTGATTGGAATGCTTATTGGATTTATCAAGATTAAGGGAAAGCATTTTCAAAGTGTCCTCATAAATGGAAGTATTATTAACCGGTCGGACAGGAGCAACATAGTTGTTCATGGGATCAACTGCTAAATCTCGGCTAGGATTGAACTGGTTATTCCTAGGGAATTGATTTTGAGGAATTATTGGTCCTTGAGTTGGAGGTTGCCTATTGGAGTTACCTTGAAAACCAGACTGACCACTTAAGTGTTGTGGAGGTAAATTTTGCCTCCATGAAAAATTAGGATGGTTTCTAGTATCAGGATGGTAACTTTGGCTAAATGTATTAGGCAATGGTCTCCTAAAGGTATTGAAAACACAAACTTGCGCATCTGAAGGTTCAGATGTACAAGAGACCGAACATTCCTCTGTTGGATGGGATAAACCAGAACAAACATTGCATTGTGTAGGGGTAGACATTAGGACAAATGCATCAAACTTTTTGCCTAAGTCTTTCACTCCCTCAGCAAGACTTTTCATCACAGACTTTAACTCATTTTCAGGTTTGATGTCATAAAAACCAGATGTTCTATTCATTTGATCATTCCTATAAAATTCATTATTATTTTGGTTCCAATTCCAATTTTGGGCATTTTCAGCTAGTTTCTCCAAAAATATATATGCTTGGTCAGGGGTTTGGGCATTGAACTTTCCTTGGTGCATTGACTAAATCATGGTTCGGTTCATAGGTGAAAGTCCCTTATAGAAGAAATGGACTTGGGTGGAATGGAGTTTAGCCATGATGCAGCTTTATCTTCTAATGACAGGGGGGAAAGACGCAGTTTGACACCCTCTTCATTCAAAATTTGATTTTTGAATGTGTTGCATATTGTTAAAAACTTCCCTAAATGGATATAGGGTTGTTCGCTTTCAAGTCCATGAAATTTTGGCAACATATTGATTGTGGCGGGTCTAATCTCAAACTGGGGTGCATCATTCTCAGGTAGAACAATGCAATTAGGTGGGTTGGCTGTGATTGGGGCAAAATAGTCATTAAGAGTTCTCGGTGCAGCCATTGATAAATTATTGGTGGTTGACATATTTAACAAGGTAGTTGATTTTTCTTCAAAATCAAAGAGTGAGAGATCACTAGGAAACCTAACTAAACACCTGTTAACTCGCAACCATTGGGGCATAAACAAAAAGAAACCTAAAAAGGCTAGATGATGGGTAAATCACACAAAAACTTTTCTGCACTCGTTGATAACGCACGAAGATTGGGAGAAGTTTTGGATCCTCCAACACGACCAAATATCAATGTTAGGCGAGTGGAAATGGTAGTAGCAACGCAAAATGAAAGGCCCAGGGAAGAGCGTGCTAGAAGATCTGAACCACTTCCTTTACCTTTCGGTGAAAAGGAAGCAGTTGCTTTGCTAAATCAGTGGATTGCAGATAATGTCATATCGCTACCTTCAGTACAAAGGGTGCCGACAAAAGAGGAAAGGATGAAAAAAAACTACTGCCCCTATCACAGGTCCATTCGACACTCCTTGATTGGATGTTGGGCATTTCGCGGATTAATACACAAGAAAATAACATCAAATGATTTAGAAGTGGCAAAAAATGTAGTTCACAAACCTTTCCCTGCATATGTGGTTGTAGTAGCCACCAAAGACAGTACTGAAGATATGATAAATGTCGTCAAGTATGAATGTCCGCTGGCGTGTGAAGCAAAAGAGGATGCTAAGATATAAGTTTTCTTTAATGAGCTCCCAATACAGGAGCATGTGAGGGAGTTCCTAAAAGAGCAAACAATTGTCGCTCTTAACCATACTATCGTTGTTCCGCAACATGAAAGAACCTTAAGCAAAATCACATTCTCTGAAGCAGATAAACAAGTGCCATTCTTCCACAATCGGCCTCTATATGTACCAGTTACTGTGAATGGTCGAGAGATGAAACGAGATTTTTTGGATGGAAGAGCATCGGTCAACTTAATCCCGCTGGCTACTTTGCAGATGATCAATTTTCCTGAAAACAAGATTGTAAATCATACCATTGCAGTTACTGATTTCAATGGAGACCAACATGCCACCATGGGTTTCACGACATTGGATCTTAAAGTTGGGAAAATCAGGGGCCCCACCAAGTTTCATATCATTAAAGGGGAACCCTCTTATCAGTTGTTACTGGGAAGACTATGGTTACATGCCTATGGTGTGGTACCATCATCCTACCATCATGTAATGAAGGCCAATTGGGGAGAAGGAATAATAACTGTGAAAGCATCTAAAAGCCCTTTTTGCGCGTCCGAGGCCCATTTTGCAGATGCAGTCTATTTCTCAGAATATGGTGAGGAAGATGGACCCGGTGTTTTTGCTACACCAGTACGAAAATGGGAGGAACTGAAAGATAGTGGTTCGATTAAGCGGAAACTCAAAGAGGTGAGTTGGTCGGAAGTTAAAATGCTCGATGGGCGTGCAGTGTATAAGTTGTGACGAGATTGGGGGTCAGAAGCCTGCACAGTTGGCACTAACCCCGTGATAGTTAAGACAGGCTGTTAGTCACTAATTAACCCTAGAGGGGGGGGGGGGGGTGAATAGGGTGTTCAAAAATAAGTCTAACTCTTTTCGAACATGGAACACACTATAATCAAAAATCAATTTCTCAATAATCAAGTGGATGATTCGATTTAAACTTTTATAATAATTAATTTCAAGACAAATTAGCATACAAGATATTCAAGCAAATATAGCATGCAAAATACTTATGTAAAGATAAAGAGATAGAGAGATTGACACCGTGATTTTTTCGAGGTTCGGTAACTCGTACTCCTCGGCTCAAGAACCCCTTCTTGAGACTTTTCCCGATCCTTTCACTATGGCCCTTCCTTCACAGGTGGAATGGCAAACCTTTACAACACAAGCCTCTCGAGCTTGTCTCTCAATCAAGAGAACAACCCTCTCTTGAACAATCGGTGGACTTCACTTGTCCGAGATTACAAATTCGTATGTAATCAATAAAATCACTCAAGAACAAAAACACTCAAAACCCAAAGGTTTTTATGGAAGATAAATCAATATAAGCTTAAGTGTTTTTGGTGATTTTACAATAGCTCTAGAAATGTATTCTCAAAGGATATAATCAATGAATGATATTTGGAGAATAAGAAGAGATTCTAGAGGTTTTGATTTTCAAAGAAACTTGGTGAAAATCAGATTTTCAAAGCTTGGTTTCAATGACTTTTGTAGAGAAACTTTCTGCAGAATTTTGAGAGCTTTTCTTTCTTTTCTTTCTCTTTTGTTTTTCAATCTCTTGGTCTACAATGAACACATATCATTCTATATATATCAATACATTAGGGTTTTGTAGAATGAATATTGTAATTGAAAGACAAGAGCCGTTTGAATACCATTAAACACGATCCACAAAACATGGGAATTGTTTTTTGAAAATCTGCAGATTTTAAGCAATCTTCTAGTCGACTACTTCTTCATTGTAGTCGACTACAATGGTCCATCTAGTCGACTACTTTGGACCATCTAGTCGACTAGAATGAGTTCTAGTCGACTACAATGAGTAGTCTAGTCGACTCAAGCTTGTTTCAGTCGACTCTTTTGATGTGGATGAAAAACCAATAGCTACTGGTTGAAATAGTCTACTACTAGAAAATACACAGGTGATTCTAGTCGACTATAACAAGAAAAACATTTAATAAAAATATTTTTCTTTCCGTTTAAGTTTGGTAAAGCGTTTTTCATTTCATTTGAGTTCGGTTCATTTTATACTTGAGCTTATACGATAAAATCGACACATAAAATTACCATGTTACAATGATCGCTCCCCGACCTATCTACCCCGAGTCTTGAGTCTTCGACTTTCGCTTTTGCCGTTTAATTGATTTTCCTTTTTCGCTTCAATTTCTTTCACAGCTTTTCGCTTTAAATCAAACTTTCTTTCCGAGCTTGTTTTTCGAGTAGTTTCCTTTTCGAGTTTGATTTCTGAGTCGTTCACCTGTCTTTTGCTGAAAATATAAACTCGATAATTCATTAGTATCAAACACTCTTCAATGGTTTTTTATCATCAATTTTGGAATTGTTTGCCGAAAGTAAATTTCAAAGCCAACAATCTCCCCCTTGATGATGACAAAACATTTTGTGTTTGCTTGGCATTTGGCGAAACATCAAGTGATGTTCCCCCTCAACATGTGCATAATATTTTGATCAAATGCTCCCCCTTAGTAATTGAAATTTGCAGTTTAATAGGCACTTTGATACAATATATAAAAATAGGCGCACATTTGAGATAACAAAAATAAACAGCCTATTATAGATGTTTCAGTTTAATACAAGCTGCTTATACTAATGAAAATCATGGAAAGGAAAACAAACAAGTTCGCAAATAACCAAAACAAGTCGCCAATAACCATAACAAGCCACACAAAAACAGAAATTGCTAATGTCGGATAATGAAATGCATGACAGTACAATAGCATAATTTCTCCCCCTTTTTGTCAGCGTCGAGGGGTGCGTGAACGAGGGTTCCTGTGTGCAAGAGTGAGTTCATCAAGTGACCCTACCAGATTTGTAATACGGGTAGACATTTCCTCATCATGAAGAACAAGGCGCTCATTGATCAATCGAATGGCCTCCGTATTCTGGTTCACGGTCGTATCAAGGCGCTGAAGCATTTGTTCCTGCTGCCTAAGGAGCTCCGTATTGCTTTGAACAACCCCAAGAAGTCGGTTGAGAAGAGCAGCTTGAGAAGCCGAAGCACCGTCCAACGGAGGGACCGAGGAAGAGGCTTCCTGGCATGATGCAGAACCGCTAGGAGCAGTACGCGAACGAGGAGCAGGTGCAATTTCAGAAATGAAATTTCCTTCCGCATCAGAAGAAATATGCATATGTTTGACATGAGTGGCGTCAAGAAAAATAGGGTGATGCTCGGACACTTCATTCGGAAAATTAAAACCTTTCCGCTGCAGTAGATATGTAATATGTGCAGGAAAGAAAAGCGGGCCAGATGGCTTGCGCTGACATGTGAGGATGACGAAACGAAAAATATAAGCTAAATCAACGCGGGTTCCTGTCAAAACGCAATAAACCAAAAAAGCCTCCATACGAGAAACACTGCTACGACTACCAGTTTTAGGCAGAATAGAGTAAGTAATAACATTATGAATTAATCTAGCCTCGGGTAGTAGCATAGAAGAGGTAATACCGGCATTTTGCGAAATTTCCTTGTCAACACATATTGCCCGAGCAGCCTCAATACAATCGAAACCATCTTCCTTATACCAGTCCTTGGAGAAGTGGCGGATACCGTCATTCGGAAGCAAGAAAATGTGCTTGATTTCACTGTCATCAACGGTCTCGTCTTCACCACATAAGTTAAAATGAAGATGAGAGAGTAATTTCTTCTCGTGATTTTTAAGAGAAGCGTAGAAAGCTTTAACAATTCGCGGAAATACCGGAATGTCAAGAGAAACGAAAAAATCCCAACCAATTGCTCGGAATAACTCGAAAGTTTGAGCCCGAATTTCAGTGCATAAATCTTGTGTGACAATACGGCAAGGTGTAGGAGCACGGTGATCAAAAACAGTGATGAATTTATTTCTATTATCATCATCAAGAAGAAGTACCTCAAGAAGAAGAGGTTCATTTGACTCCTCTTCGTCAACGGCCGTAGGACTGCGTGGATTGGTGGAGCTTTGGCCTCCATCAATGCGTGAACGTTTCCGAAATAGACCTCGAGTCTTCGGTGGCATTGTAGAAGATGATGCACAAATGTATAGGGATATATAGATATATGATGGTGTATATATATAGATATGTGAGAGAGTGAGAATGATGAAATTTGGATGATGGAAATGGGTGGAAGATGATGGAAATGTGAAATTAATGAGGGATATGTGAAGATTTGAAGGTATAAGTGGTAGTAGGAGAGGGATTGAGAGGAGAGGGTTTGAAGGTGGGTGAGGGTTTGAAGGAGGCGGATGAAGAAGATGAGATGAGGGTTAGGTTTTATAGTGGGTTGAGTCGACTAGGTCTAGGTGAGTCGGTTAGATTTAGGTTTGAGTCGACTAGGCTAGGTTTGAGTCGACTAGGAAGGCAAAATAGTCGACTACAACAATGTTTGAGTCGACTAGAATGGAAGATGAGTCGACTAGAATGACAATGAGTCGACTAGAAGGTGAAGACCATGAAATGGTGTAGCTTCTGACCAAAGTAGTCGACTAGATTGGTTTGAACTACACAGGATGAGTCGACTAGAATGAGAAAAAATTGATAAAAATAGATAAAAATTAGGAAATAAATACATAAAAATAGCAAAAATATTAAAAATAAAGATTATGACAGGAATTAAGATAAAACATCAAAATCCATGGCCATTCCGATTTCACGAAAAAATGATTCGTCCGCAAGTGGTTTTGTAAAAATATCCGCCAATTGATTTTTAGTGTCGATAAAGATCAATTCAACGTCACCCTTAGCAACATGATCACGCAAAAAATGATGCCTAATCTCTATATGCTTGGTGCGTGAGTGATGAATAGGATTCTTTGAAATACAAATCGCACTCGTATTATCGCATTTAATAGGCACGTGAGAGAAAGTAAGACCGAAATCAAGTAGTTGTTGCTTAATATAAAGAGTTTGAGCGCAACTACTACCGGCTGCCACATATTCAGCTTCGGCCGTAGATAAGGAAACGGAATTTTGCTTTTTACTTGACCAAGATACTAGTGAGTGTCCTAGAAAATGACAAGTACCACTTGTGCTTTTACGATCAATTCTACATCCCGCAAAATCGGCATCCGAATAACTAATAAGATCAATTGAAGTTCCACGTGGATACCAAAGCCCCAAGTATATTGTACCACTTAGGTAGCGAAAAATGCGTTTGACCGCAATCAAGTGAGATTCCTTAGGACATGATTGAAACCGGGCACATAAGCATACACTAAACATTATATCCGGTCTACTAGCGGTTAAATAAAGTAAACTACCGATCATGCCTCTATAATTAGTAATATCAACACATTTACCATTTTCATCTTTATCAATCTTAATGGAGGAACTCATAGGAGTTATGACATGTTTGGTAGCCTACATACCAAATCGCTTTAGCAAATCTTTAGTGTACTTGGATTGGCTAATGAATAAGCCATCCGAGCTTTGCTTGATTTGCAACCCTAAGAAGAAAGTCAACTCACCCATCATGCTCATTTCAAATTCGTTTTGCATACTTGTGGCAAATTCCCTACATAAAGAATTATTTGTTGAGCCGAAAATAATGTCAACATAAATTTGGACAATCAACAAATTATTCTTAATGGTTTTTGTAAAAAGTGTGTTATCAATCTTCCCTCTTGTAAAACCATTTTGAGTTAAAAACCCGCTAAGTCTCTCATACCAAGCTCGAGGAGCTTGCTTTAAACCATATAGAGCTTTAGCCAATTTGAAAACATGATTTGGAAAAAGATTATTTTCAAAACCGGGTGGTTGGTTCACAAAAACTTCTTCTTCTATGACACCATTTAAGAAAGCACTTTTGACATCCATTTGATAAAGAGTGAAATTTCTATATGATGCAAATGTAAGAAGCATTCTAATTGCTTCTAATCTAGCTACCGGTGCAAAGGTCTCATCATAGTCGATGCCTTCCTCTTGATTATATCCTTGAGCTACCACTCTTGCTTTATTTCGAATAATTACTCCATTCTCATCCTTTTTGTTTCGAAAAACCCATTTTGTGCCAATTATAGTTTGATTTTCGGGTCTAGGAACTAAACGCCAAACTTGATTGCGTTCAAATTGATTTAGTTCCTCTTGCATTGCTACGATCCAAGAATCATCACATTGAGCTTCGTGGAAGTTCTTGGGTTCGAATTGCGATACAAAGGCCATGTGGTTGCAAAAATCTTTAAGTTGAGATCTAGTACTAACCCCTTTTGAAGGATTACCTATGACTTGATCAAGAGGATGATTGTGAACAATCCTCCATGCTTTAGGCATTGAGTTGGTCAAGTCATCATTGGATTGATGCTCAACTTCCCTCATTTCCTTTTGGTTACATGATGAGTTTGAGATATTGAGAGTATTTAGATTATCCTCAATCCCAACAACCTCATCTTATTCTAGGTCAATTCTAGGTGATGGTGGTGAGGGTGATTCATCAAAGACAACATGAATAGACTCAACCGTGGTTAGAGTCCTTTTGTTATAAACCCGAAATGCTTTACTTCTTGTAGAATAACCTAGGAAAATTGTTTCATCTGATTTGGAGTCGAATTTTCCAAGATTATCTTTATCATTTAACACGAAACATTTACACCCGAAAACTTTGAAATACCCAATATTGGGCTTTCGACCATTCCACAACTCATATGGCGTTTTCCCCAACTTCATCCGAATAATAACACGATTGATTATATGGCAAGCGGTGTTTACCGCTTCCGCCCAAAGGCTTCGGGGAAGGTTGTGCTCATTTAACATGGTTCGAGCCATCTCTTGTAGAGATCGATTCTTTCTTTCAACTACACCGTTTTGTTGAGGGGTTCTAGGGGCCGAGAGATCATGAGAAACACCGAGATCATCACATAATTTCTCTAAGTCTTGATTTTCAAACTCCCTACCTCTATCACTTCTAATTTTCTTGATTTTCAAATCTTTTTCATTTTGAATGACTCTATAAAATCTTTCAAGAATGGAGTGAGTTTCATTTTTATGAGCAAGAAAGTGAACCCAAGTATATCTAGAGTAGTCATCAACAATAACAAGTACATAGAGTTTCCCGGCTAAGCTAGCCGTTCTCTCCGGACCAAAGAGATCCATGTGAAGTAATTCTAGAGGTCTAGAAGTAGTAATATCTTTCTTTCTCTTGAAAGAGGATTTAACTTGCTTGCCTACTTGACATGCGCTACATATTTTATCTTTCAAAAATTTAGTCTTTGGGAGGCCTTTGACTAAATCATTTTTGGATAAACGATGAATGAGGTCCATACTAGCATGTCCTAGACGCCTATGCCATAACCAACTATTTTCGCTAGATGTGACAAAACATTTAACATCTTGGTCATGCAATTCACATAGCAACAAAGTATACAAGTTTCCATTTCTTTTGGCATTGAACATTTGCTTCCCATCTTTCTTGATTATGCATGCATTTGTCCTAAATATAACATCATAGCCCTTGTCACATAATTGACTAATACTAAACAAATTATGCTTCAACCCATCAACTAAAAGCACATCATCTATAGAGAGAGAAGAGGAAATACCGATTGAGCCAATTCCTATAATTTTGCCTTTAGAGTTGTCTCCAAAAGTTACGTTTCCTCCTTCATATGTTTTTAGTGAAATAAACTTTGATTTATCTCCCGTCATATGCCTTGAGCATCCGCTATCGAGAAACCATTTTTCTTTTGATGCGGACTTCAAGCATACCTACAAAACAAGTTCAAGTAACTTTTATTGGTACCCAATCTGTTTTGGGTCCATTTTGGTTAGATAGATACGCAATAGTTCCTTTTGGAACCCAAATTTGTTTTGTTACAACATTTTCTTTTCTATGAGAGCATGCAATAGATCCTTTCGGAACCCAAATCATTTTTGACATAATTTTCTTTTTTCTATGAAAACATACGTTTGCTTTGTGTCCTTTTCTATTGCAATAGTAGCAAGTAACATGTTTATAATCATTTGAAGATGCATGAGATGATTTTTTAGTAAATGTAGAGCTAAGTGATTTTCTCTTTTTCAATATAAGAGCATCCTTGTCAAAAGCATCATACCCTAGACCACATTTATGAAATGATCCTTTTTGTCTTCCTAACATGATACTAAGGTTCTCTTTTCCTTTTGTAAATTTAGCTAAAACATTTATTTGATCATCAATAGTATTTTTCAACCGAATATTTTCCTTCTCTAGCTCAATGCTTTTGTTATTGCAAGAAACTTCCAAGTTTGAATTAGTGAGACTACATGAAGACTTATCTTTCTTAAGAAGGATATATTTTCTAGCTAATTTTTCAAATTCATCATGTAATTCTTCAAACACATCTTGCAATTCATTGTAATCAAGAAGAAGTTCATCATATGATAGTTTATCTAAATCACTTAAATTTAAATGTACCTCTTCTTCATTTGCCATGAGGCAAATGTTTGCCGTTTCCTCGCTACTTTTCTCCTTATCCGAGTCGCATGAGTCATAGTCCTCCCATGTGACGTTCATTGCCATCTTGCTAGGTCTTTTGTCATTTTCCTTTTTGAGCTTGAAGCAATCACTTTTGTAGTGTCCCGGCTTTCCGCAATTGAAACACGTTGGGGGTTCCCTTTTGCTAGTCTCGCCTTTAGGTTCGATTCTCTTCATGAAGCTTCCACCGTTTGCTTTCTTTCTTTGAACATTTCTCTTGAATTTTTGGGTGAACAATGCAATGTCCTCATCCTCTTCTTCTTCACTTGGCTCATTGATTTCATTTTTAGTGAAGGCTTGCAAAGCTATTCCCTTTCTTGGCTTGATGTCGTCTTCACGAGCTTTCAACGTTATTTCCCAAGTGAGTAGAGAGCCGAAAATTTCATCGAGACTCATGGTGTTGAGGTCATGAGCTTCTTTGATAGCCGTTACTTTTGCATCCCACTTTGTCGGGAGACTTCTAAGCACTTTTCGTGACGCATCGGATCTAGGAACAATTCTACCAAGATGCTTTAGTCCATTCAAGATATTTGTAAAGCGAGACATCATAGAATTCACATTTTCATCATCTTTCATAGCAAATAATTCATATTCATGCATGAGTATGTCAATTTTAGATTCTCGTACTTGAGATGTACCTTCATAGGTTACTTCAAGTTTATCCCACATTTCTTTTGCCGTTGAACAAGTAGATACACGATTAAATTCATTTGGACTTAAAGCGCAATTTAAATTTACTTTGGCTTTAGCATTGTATGACATGAGTTTACGGTCATCATTATCCCATTCATTGGGTAATTTGGGGACGGTTTTTCCATCAACAATTTTGGTCAATACAAATGGTCCTTCAAGAACTACTTGCCAAATTTGATAATCGATAGCTTGAAGAAAATCTATCATTCTAGTTTTCCAATAGCTATAATTTGATCCATCAAACCATGGGGGCCTATTATTCGATTGTCCTTCAATATGAGTGACTAAATTTGATGACATGATCGTTCTCTAAGACGGTTAAGTCTAAAATAAATAGAGATTAGGCTCTGATACCAATTGTTAGTCACTAATTAACCCTAGAGGGGGAGGGGGGGTGAATAGGGTGTTCAAAAATAAGTCTAACTCTTTTCGAACATGGAACACACTATAATCAAAAATCAATTTCTCAATAATCAAGTGGATGATTCGATTTAAACTTTTATAATAATTAATTTCAAGACAAATTAGCATACAAGATATTAAAGAAAATATAGCATGCAAAATACTTATGTAAAGATAAAGAGATAGAGAGATTGACACCGTGATTTTTTCGAGGTTCGGTAACTCGTACTCCTCGGCTCAAGAACCCCTTCTTGAGACTTTTCCCGATCCTTTCACTATGGCCCTTCCTTCACAGGTGGAATGGCAAACCTTTACAACACAAGCCTCTCGAGCTTGTCTCTCAATCAAGAGAACAACCCTCTCTTGAACAATCGGTGGACTTCACTTGTCCGAGATTACAAATTCGTATGTAATCAATAAAATCACTCAAGAACAAAAACACTCAAAACCCAAAGGTTTTTATGGAAGATAAATCAATATAAGCTTAAGTGTTTTTGGTGATTTTACAATAGCTCTAGAAATGTATTCTCAAAGGATATAATCAATGAATGATATTTGGAGAATAAGAAGAGATTCTAGAGGTTTTGATTTTCAAAGAAACTTGGTGAAAATCAGATTTTCAAAGCTTGGTTTCAATGGCTTTTGTAGAGAAACTTTCTGCAGAATTTTGAGAGCTTTTCTTTCTTTTCTTTCTCTTTTGTTTTTCAATCTCTTGGTCTACAATGAACACATATCATTCTATATATATCAATACATTAGGGTTTTGTAGAATGAATATTGTAATTGAAAGACAAGAGCCGTTTGAATACCATTAAACACGATCCACAAAACATGGGAATTGTTTTCTGAAAATCTGCAGATTTTAAGCAATCTTCTAGTCGACTACTTCTTCATTGTAGTCGACTACAATGGTCCATCTAGTCGACTACTTTGGACCATCTAGTCGACTAGAATGAGTTCTAGTCGACTACAATGAGTAGTCTAGTCGACTCAAGCTTGTTTCAGTCGACTCTTTTGATGTGGATGAAAAACCAATAGCTACTGGTTGAAATAGTCGACTACTAGAAAATACACAGGTGATTCTAGTCGACTATAACAAGAAAAACATTTAATAAAAATATTTTTCTTTCCGTTTAAGTTTGGTAAAGCGTTTTTCATTTCATTTGAGTTCGGTTCATTTTATACTTGAGCTTATACGATAAAATCGACACATAAAATTACCTTGTTACAATGATCGCTCCACGACCTATCTACCCCGAGTCTTGAGTCTTCGACTTTCGCTTTTGCCGTTTAATTGATTTTCCTTTTTCGCTTCAATTTCTTTCACAGCTTTTCGCTTTAAATCAAACTTTCTTTCCGAGCTTGTTTTTCGAGTAGTTTCCTTTTCGAGTTTGATTTCTGAGTCGTTCACCTGTCTTTTGCTGAAAATATAAACTCGATAATTCATTAGTATCAAACACTCTTCAATGGTTTGTTATCATCAATTTTGGAATTGTTTGCCGAAAGTAAATTTCAAAGCCAACACAGGCGTATAAAGAAAACTTGGTACTGAGATTGAGAGACTCAAAACGGATCCGCGACCAGAGCATGGTTTGTGTGAAGTATACATAGGCGACGACACTACTCCGCGACCTACCTTCATAAGCAGTACTCTGCCCGACGAAACTAAGAATTCTCTAATAGAATTACTTAAAGAGTTTCGTGATATTGTTTCTTGGCACTATAGTCAAATGTCGGGACTCAATATTGGATTAGTAAGCCACCACCTCCATGTGCATTCCGCATCGAAGCCGAAGAAACAAAAGCAATGAATATTTCATTCGGATCTGGAGGTACATATTAAGGCAGAAGTAGAAAAGTTACTGAAAGCAGGGTTCATCAAGCCAACCCAACATCCGACATGGCTCGCAAATATTGTGTCTGTGAGAAAGAAGAATGGGCAAATCCGCGTATGCGTAGACTATCGCGTTCTCAATAAAGCCTGCCCAAAGGACGATTTCCCTCTACCCAACATTGACACCATGGTGGATGAAACCTCAGGACATGAAGTTTTCTCGTTAATGGATGGATTCAGCGGGTATAACCAGATTAAAATGGCATAGTAAGATGCTGAGAAAATTATTTTTCGCATCCCAATGGGGAATTTCCATTATAGAGTCATGCCATTTGGACTTAAAAATGCCGGGTCTACGTATCAATGCGTCATAACAGCTATATTTCATGACCTGATGCATAAAACTATGGAAGACTATGTGGATGATTTTATGGTAAAATCCAGAGCCATACAGGATCATTTGGGCGATTTGAGAAAGGTACTGCAACGGTGTCGCGAGTATAATTTGAAGATGAATCCCCTGAAATGCGCTTTTGGAGTACCAGAAGGAAAGTTCTTAGGGTATGTTGTACATCAACTGGGGATTGATATGGATCCAACACAAGCTAGGGCAGTATTGGAAATGGCTCCGCCCATAACTCGTAAAATGTAGAAAACTTTTATGGGGAAAATCTCTTATCTTAGGAGGTTTATCCCAGCATTGGCAGAAGTAACTCACCCACTCATGCCTTTGAGAAAATCAAGAAGATTCTAGCATCACCAAAGACAATGGTAGCGCCAGAATCAGGGAAACCGTTGATACTGTATCTCACTTCCACCAATAAGTCCATAGGGGCGTTGTTGGCCCAGGAACATGAAGGGGAAGAGAAACGTTTTTACTATATCAGTCGAGTACTCAAGGGACCAGAGTCGCGATACACGTCTCTGGAGAAACATTGTCTTGCTTTGGTATTCGCGGCTCAGAAATTCAGACATTACTTACTGGCACATCCATTGGAGCTAATAACCAAAAGTGACCCCATCCGGTATCTACTCACAAAGCCCATACTTAGTGGGAGAACTGCTCTGTGGTTGTTAGCATTATCTGAATATGAGATCACATGCTCTAGACTAAAAGCAGTAAAATGTCAGGCCTTGACAGATTTGCTAGCTTTATTTTCTGGGGAATCTGAGCCTAAAGTGGAGGAGGTGGGAGTAGCAAGTGCGACACAAAGCACAGAGTTTACTTTAGAATTCGATGGTTCGTCCACAGAAAGGGAGGTGGGGCTGGTTTCGTATTAATGAATGAGGAAACAAAAGAGTTATTAGTCATGGCCTATAAACTTGATTTTCCTTGTACCAATAACATAGCTGAGTATGAAGGGTTGGCGCTGGGATTGATGATGGCTCAACAGTTAAAGGCAAGAATCCTTCATGTAAATGGGGATTCCAAACTGGTTATTAAGAAGGTTAAAGGGGATTATGCTGTCAAAGAACCCCATATGGTGCCTTACAGAACCTTCATTCGTCAGATGATAGAAAACTTTGAGACTGTGAGTTTTCAGCACGAGCCGCGAGAGGGTAATTGATGATCTGATGCATTGGCAACATTGGGGTCGCGACTACAATTCCAAGAAATAAAGTCTACTGTGCAAATAGTGCGAAGAACCAACTCTATGGTCAGTAGCGGGAATGAATTAGGGGTGTATGAAAAATAGGATTGGAGAGTGCAGATAGTACAAGCTCTACTAAAAAATGATAACAATGCCTTGAGATGAGAATACCAGATCATAAAAGGCATGTTATATTACAGAGGAGCCGGAGGGATTCTAGCCAAATGCGTGGCAATGAAAGAGATAGGAGAACTGCTATAGAAAACTCACAAGAAAATATGTGGTCAAACGGATGTCAGTCTATATCGAGTTTTGCAGCGAGAAGGTTTCTTTTGGCCAAGCATGAAGGATGATGCAGTCAAGTTGCAAAGCAGTTTCCAGGACTGTAATGCATATCCTTCCACGAGCAAAGGTAACGTGGCAGACATGATAGACTAGGGAGATAAATATGTGCATTATTTGAAAGAAGGGGTTTTACCTGAAAAAAATCAGTCGCGATTCAGAAAATTGGCCTTGCGATTTTTCTTACAGGAGGGAAGATTGTTCCGCAAAAATTTTAAAGGAAGGCTACTGAGATGTGTAAATGAAGAAGAAGTAGGGGAAGTATTGAAACAAACTCACGAGTTTGGTCATCAAGGCCCTAGAAAAGTGTTTCAACAGTTACTTTCATCCGGGTATTACTGGCCAACAATGGAAAGGGACTGTAGTGATTTTGTCAGGAAGTGTCATGTATGTCTGGTGCACGGGGATCTTATTCATGCTCCGGGAACTAAATTGCACAATTTGGCTACCCCCTGGCCTTTTCACACTTAGGCACTAGACATAATTAGGCCAATCACGCCTCAAGCTCAGGGACATGTGTGGATTTTAGTGGCAACCGAATTGTTCACAAAATGGGTGGAAGCTATCCCCCTACGACGGATGACAGCAGATAATGTGGTTCAATTCATAAAAGAAAATATCATCTGTCGATTTGGGATAACGAAGGTGATACTATCGGACAATGGGACTCCTTTTGTTAATAGTAAAGTCGCGGATTTGTTGGGGAGATATTCAGTAATTCATCACAAGTCCACGCCTTACTATCCAAAAGGACATGGACAGGCTGAAGCATCTAATAAAGCGTTAATTCGAATCCTGTCCAGGTTGGTACATGATAATCAAAAGAAATAGGCGGAAGAACTTCCAATAGCACTATGGGCGCATCGAACTGCATACCGGAGTGCGACAAATATGTCCCCTTATGCATTGGTCTATGGAGTAGAGGTTGTGCAACCTATGGAGTGAGAGGTTGCTGTTAAAATACTGGCGTGCAAAAGCAGTTTAGATGACAGACTATTGGAGATAGAAGAATTAGAGGAAACAAAGCCAGAAGCCTTTGCAAATAAAAAAGAATACAATAAGCGGTAAGCAAGGAGCTACAATAAGAAGGTACGATACAGATGGTTCAAGGAGGGAGATAGAGTGTTGAAAATAGTACCAGTAATCATGAGGGGACAAAGGGTAATGAAATTTAAAGCTAAGTGGGAAGGCCCATATGTAATAGTGAGTGAAGGCAGTAATGGGTATTATAAGATGGAGCATGAAGTTACTCGCGAAAAGATTGGACCTCTTAATGTGAAATGGATTAAATTGTATCAAGCATGAAAGCATTATGGATTACGATGTTGTACAAAATATATATATATATATATAATGAAGATATATAGTATTAAACAAATCATCAAGAATGTATACATCATGTATGAGTTACAATCATAGTAAGGGGGTTATCCAACAAAAATGTGGTTACAGTTAAATCATCAAGAATATATGCATCATGAAGAAAAAAAAAAGGGAGACTAGAAAAGGTTTTGGTTGATGGGATTTGACAATTTAAAACCCTCATGCTCTTCCAAATATAGACGGGCCCGCTCAGAACGATCAGCTGCATCTTAAAGCTTCTTATCATCTTCCTCAAGTAGTGCTAACTGCCTGCAAGCTTCCGCAATCTCAGCCGGCTTCCGTTGACGAGCAGTGCGATCCTTCAGCTCAACAAGATAGTGATCGTAGAGCCTTTGGATGACATCCAACTATGTCTCCCACCAAGACACATCCATTCCGACCTTCTTCCAATCTTTTATGCGAGCATGACATATTGGAAGTGTGTCAGGGACAAGGTCCTAAATAGAAGTCTCAGAAAGAGTCCTGAATACATCTGCAACGAGCTGGAGATGGAAAGCTTGCAGGAGTGGCTCATGAATTTCCATGCGAGGAAAAGTCTCGGGATGAGCTGCTTCTATCTGATATAGCATTGAAATATCGCGAGGATAACAAAGCCAATGTTGCCAAGGTACTGGCACCGAGGAAGAAACTTGATAAATATGAGCAATGATAGGGTCACGAGTAGAGAAGCCTGGCTTGCGTGAAGTTGAAGCATGGTCGCGAGTAGAGAAGCCCGACTCGCGTGAGGTTGAAGCATGATTGTGAGAAGGAGAGGCAGGCTCGCGAGGATCCAAGGTAGATGCCCGAGCTGGAGATAGAGGTACTTCTGTATTCGGCTCAGTAAATGTGGCTGAAGGAAGCACCGTTTGACCTTCAGAAATTCTCTGAGCATCGAGGAGTAGCTCGTTGATCATTTCTTGGTCTTCAGAGTTTAGCCCTAAGAAGGAAAATACACATGTTAAGTATGATAGTTGGGTACTCAGAATCAAATGAAAAGATGAAGTAGAAAAAGTTACATTCCTCAACTTCTGGGATAGTACTGCCGAAAATGGATCTCTCAATACTGGGGCAGTTTGCTAGTGTTGCAGCAATCTCGGACGTGACATCACCACCAAGGGGCTTCAAATGACTGTCATCTAGGTCACGATATTCTTCTCTACCATCAGTAGCAATGACCTCAGGAGAAAATGGAAGGGAAGGCAGCTTCATAGATGTCTCGCGATCTGACAATACCTCGCTGTTTACTTCAGGAGTAGAAGTCGTGGATATGATAGTATCCCGAAATGAAGATGAATCGCCATCATCCTCATCCTCTTCAAAAGTCAGCTGAGGGAACTTGTTAAATAAATAGTTGATGGTGAGGTGGTCCTCATCATCATCATAAGAAACTGTATGAGAAGGGTTATAATGAAGGCCACCCCCAGGAGAAGCAAGAATACGCGGAGAGACTGTCTTGCGGGAGCCAAAAAAGAAGAATGCGAGAAGAGGTGTTAGGAGCTTGAACTTTAAAAATATAAAGGAAATAAAGTCAAATAGTTGGAAACTCACTCTGAGAAAGAACCGTCTTCGGAAGATCAGAAAGGATGCTGGCAACCTCTGTTTCTTCTGCATCATCTCCAGCTTTGACATCCTCTACCACGCGAGCGACTGTATCCAGCAGAGATGAAGTGGCATCAACTTTCCACTTACTCTTCAGCTTGGCCAAAACAAGTTTACGCCTTGCAGCCAAAGATGCCTCTTCTAGGATGGGATCTGAAGCACCCACATGAGAGATGTCATTTGTGGGTTTACGCTTTCGCACTAATGGGGCTTCCTCTGAGCTGGGAGTCTCTACATGGGTTTTTGAGGCAGAGGAGAGAGTTATTCTCCTTTTCGCAAGAGGAACATGATCTAATGATTCTGCAACAGAAAGGTTTTTAAGCCGGATAGACAAGGGGACATGGTCCAAATCAGGAGAAGCACTGATGTTACCTATGGCCTGGGCACTGGAACATTACAGAAGATGAGGTAAATAGCTAAGTTAGTATTGACACAAGACAGATAAATACATGAAATAACAAAGGAAAGAAGAGAGTGAAAAGGTACCAGACGTCGCGCGATTGGCTCCTCGCGGACAGGTGATCTCGCGGGAGGAACTTCTTCGCGAAGTGACCGCTTGTGAGTTGCTTTCTTGTACTTTTGAGGTTAAGAAGACTCGACATGATGTTTGAGTACAGGCTTGCCTCTAACCTTGCGTAGTTTCAGTGAAGGATTCGAAACATATATAGGAACAGGTATGGGAATCGGAGAAGTTTCATCGATAAAACTTTGGAATCTCACCAATTGCTCCTACCAAAATTCACTGTAACCCGCAGTTACACCACCCCTGCGAGTGCCGGGTTGGATGAATATGACTGTAGAGAAAATGGGAAGGCTTCTCTCTATGGACTCGCGATATTGGATGAGGGACCTATCGAATGTGTCCTCGCGAGATAAAGGAAGGGGAGGAGGAATGGCCTGATCAAATCCCAATTGGCGAGACACACACGAGGGATTATAGGATGCAATAGTATCAAAAGTTTCCCTGAAGATAGGAATATGACATCTATGGGTGATGGCATAAAATATAAAATGGTCATCTAAGGCAATGTCATAAGACACAATTTTATCTATTGGGTAAAAGTTAGGGGAATAAAATCCTTCAAGAGGAGTGGCGTAAGGACACCATGAAAATTCAAAAAAATTATCAATAAAAACAGCAAGGGTTTTTTAAAAAGAAAGGGATGTCTAGTGGGTAGCTCACGATTTTAAAGGACTTGAAGTATTAGCCTCTGAGGCTTGAATGTAGAAAGAAATAGGAACCGGAGCATATTGGGGAAAACGCTCGAAGAGGAATAAGGTAAGAAAGGTACCTGAAATATGAGTGCTGATGTCATACCTACCCTAGGAACGGGTAAAGTCATTTGTGAGAGTATCAACCTACGAATACAAGGTGCCAAGAAAGAATGGGGCCAAGGGAATACACATACCTCGCGACAGCATGGCGGCAAGAAGAAATACCATTCTGCTAGGACCATCCTCTGACTTGCCCTGAAAAATGTAACGATCGAGCCAGTACGCGAGGAAGCCTGCTTGCTCTAAAGGGCCATTAAATTGAGGGCCAGGAGCAGACTCACGGTCCTAACTAGGAGCTGGCTTCCACGAGGAATACTCGCGAAATAAGTGATGACACCAGGCTGAGTAAGATAACTTCGGGCGATTAGATATTGCTTGTTCAGGAAGAAGTACGCCATTTTCAAACCAGCTGCCGTGCTTGCAAGCATACTTGCCACAGTCGTGAAGTTGGTTGAGGATCCTCTTGTCCCCTGGATCGACTAAATGAGCTTTGATGAAACGCGAGTCAAGAATAGGAAGACAGAATAAGACTATCACATCTTCTAAGGTGGGTGTGAACTCGCCCCATAAAGCAATAAAAGTATGAGAGAAGGTGCTCCATCGCGAAACTAAAATGTTCAATGCATCTACGTCGCGATGAACATAAAAGTCCGAAAAGAGTTCAATGGACTGAAGGATGTTGGTCTCAGCAAGAGTGGCGCGATGGCGGTCCTGACTGAGAATATGGCTAGACCACATCTTCCATTCAGTGATAGGGGCAACATGACCTTCGTATTCGATGAAGGAAAATGGCGCGTCACCTCTTTCAATAGCAAGGCAAGGAACGAAAAGAGGAGGAATAAAGACAGGGTTAGCTTCGTGGTTTAGGTCAAGGGTAAGGGGAGGTCTCGCAATAATATCAGAAGGGAGGGCTCGCATGGATGACCAGAAGATATCACGAGGAGGATAAAGGAAATGGGCTTTTCTCCATTCTGAGGCTTCTGGGACAGAAGGAGTAACCCCAGATGGAGGTGCGAGAAGCTTGGAAGTGGAGGCTTTAGTCATGATAAGAAAACACGTGCGAGAGGCTTATGAATCAACGAGTATGCGCAAAAAGAATAGGATACGAGGAAATATGTGTAAAAATGAGAGGGGAGGGAAAATGAGCTCTGAAAAAAAAAAAAAGTTATGAATGGGGAAAATGACATGAATAAAATATATAGGGCTCGGGCGCGAAAATAAAAAAGGCGCATTAAATGCGCGAGGAAGGCGAAAAGTTGCATAGCCTACGCACTAAAAAAGTCACAGATCCGTGAGAAAGGATAAATTTGAAAAAGCAAGAAAAATGGGAGCAAGTTAAAAATAAGTGCATGCACATGATGGGTTGAAAATAAGGAAAAATGTTAAGGGAAGGTCGCGGATTGGATGACAGTTCGCGAGATGTGGTATGAATGACATGGGGAAAAATAGCTCACAAATAATGATACAAAGTATGGTGATTCGCGAGGAAAATGTTGTTGCACTTTAATACTTGGCTAAGTATCAAAGCACAATAGGGAAAAATGTAAGGGGGGTGACTCGCGAAAAGGTAAATTCGCGGATGTGTTTATTTGGGAAACTGGCCCAAGGATTGACTTATTTGGGAAACTGGCCCAATGATTGGTTTATTTGGGAAACTGGCCCAAGTAAAGGATTATTTGGGAAAATGGCCCAAATAAGGTTTATACGCGAGATTTAGCATTATACAGAGGGAATTATGAGGGACTGATGTGGATATAGCTAACATCTGAACTCATAGCCCTATATGCTGCTCACGTAGGGAGTACTATTCGGAAATCTAGGGAAATGCTTAGGATATGTAAATAGTGGGTTGCAACCCTATTTACACCATTCAAAGCAAAAGTACCTTAGAGAGGCCGATAGTACTCAGGGTTATGAAAAAGGTATACATGCAAAAATGTCATAACCCAGGAAAGCTATTGCATCATGATTCCTTGGCTAAGGAAAAATAAGATCCGCGAAGAAACAACGCGGATCACAAGTCAATAGGTACAGTATGATCCGCGCAAGAGATCACGCGAATCAGTATCGCGTAATCGAGGTCTCGAGATGATATTGTACAGGATATTTATGGCGCGGATTGGCATTTCATGGTCCATGTCGCAAGGTAATGCTGACGTGGCAAAGACGATTCGCGAAAACCTACTGGATGCTTACGTCTATAAATAGAGAAGCTAGAGCTCACTTGAGGATGACTTTTTCGGAGACTAAGGGAGAGAAATTATTTTCCATCATTTATAGCTGTTGTTTTCTCTTCCATTTTTCCTCCTTCTCCATTTTTCTATAAAGCGTCAAAAGCAATAAAGTTACAAGCATCATTATTTTCCTGTCAATCTTGTGTGGAAACTGTCTCCAAATCCCACTAAAATCGAACCCCTACACAGTCAAAATTCATAAGAGAAGGGGGTGTCTGTAATGAATAAGAACAAAGTATTAGATAAAAGAGGCGAAGTAGAAGAATTATAATTTGTGCAATAAACTCCCCACACTATCGCATTTTCTTGCAAAATACCCAATTGTCTTCAAATTTTTTTTTCCATAAATGATCACAATACCTTTTCTTATTAGATAATAATGAATGTATTGTTCTTATTAACATAAGTTATAAAATGATTGACACTATTTTGAAGGCATATTCTATATGTACATTATATAGAGGTAATGAACAATAAATGATTAAAAGAGTTTATGCGAACAAAGCTCAATTGAAAAATTTGAGATATGGTGGAAAAGAAAGAATTGGTCTCAACTTGTTGGGGACATGATCGCTGACATAGTTCGAGCTTTAATACTGTTGTTTACAATAAGCTATAGTCTCTCAAGGTAGAAAGACTCTTAATTTATAATGATAAATTAGGTTACACAAGAGAAGAGACCCTATTGGCCTTACTACACACATGTGGCCCAAGATTCCACACACCTCCACTAACACTCCCCCAAGATGGAGCATAAATATTAATCATGCCCAGCTTGCTACAAATATTTCCAACTATAGTTTCTGGAAGAGATTTAGTAAATACATCAGCAAGCTGATCCCCAGTTTTCACATGCTTCAATAAGATATCCCAACGTTGTAACTTTTCTCTGATAAAGTGACAGTCCACCTCAATATGTTTAGTGTGCTAATGAAATACGGGATTGGTCGCAATATGTATTGTTGCTTGATTATCACACCACAACTAAGAAGACTCTGAAAAAGGATAACCAAGTTCGTGTAATAATTATTGCAAATAAGTCACATCACTAGTCTCATGCGTCAGTGCTCGATACTCTGATTCAGCACTCGAACGGGCCGGTACATTTTGCTTCTTATTTTTCCATGACACTAGATTACCACCTATAAATACACAGTATCTAGTGGTGGATTTCCTATCATAAGGAGATCATGCCAATTAGCATCGGAGAACCCCTCGACTTGCATATGACCGTGATTACTGTAGAGTAATCCATGACTCGGGGTTCCTTTAATATATCTTAAAATATGTGTCACAACATTCCAATGTGAAGTCCGAGGATTAGACATGAATTGATTCACCACACTCACAGAGAACGCAATATCTGAAAGAGTCATTGCAAGATAATTGAGTTTCCCTACTAGATGCCGATACCGATCTGGTTCAGAGAACTCATCACCATCCTCTATAGATAACTTGACCCCTGGAGTCATTGGAGTATCGCTTGGTTTAACATTCATCATTCCCGTATCCCGTAGAAGATCCAGAGCATATTTTCGCTAACAAATATATATCCCACATTTAAATTATGATGTGTTTTAAATTATTACTCGCAAGTGCACGAATCAATTGTAGTTTAGGTTATGCAAGAACGAGGTCGAACCCAAGGGAATGCTTTAAAGAGAACTTAATTAAACTCAAATTAATCTAAAACTAACCTAGTTTCTAAAAGTTTGTTTGTTGAAGTGATTTTTATACTAAACATGCAATATTGAAATACAAATAATTAAAGCGAGAATAATAGGGAGAAAATACTAAGGTATCGGAATCCACCACCACTAATCCATAAACTTCTAATTATTCTTTTATCAATTCCAATTTTAGAGTAGTAATTTAGAAATCAATCTTATTACTTTCTCAAGATTTAACAATAACGCACTAATGAAATAGATTTTCAAGAAATAGATTTTCCTTCGCTTTAAAGTGTAAAATTCTAAGCATCATATGTATGCAATTTAATGGATCACATAAGATCAAAGATTTTTATTTATAAACTCATCAAATTCAAGCTTGATTAATTGTGATAAGAATTCTTAACTACTATAAATACATGATATTTATAGTGAAAGGAATTTAAAACAATTAATACTATGAAGCGAAAATCATAAGCATTTAAACCATACACATGGAAATTGATAAAAGACTAAAAAAAATTTATTTCATAAATGGTGGTTTCATCCTCAACCTTAGTTGATGATTTAGTTACACATGCTTAAAAAGAAAATAACAAAGTAAGAATAATAAAACCCGTAATTGAAGATAAATTAGTCTCCTCTTTGGTGTCCTTCTTGCTCTCCTCCTTCTTCTTCTTCTTCTCCTCCTCTTTCTTCTTCAAGATGTATCCATATTTATAGATAAATATTGGAATCAAATTACAACTTGTAAAGATAAATCAAATATTCTTTTCTTTTCTTTTTCATAACTTTCCATCACATTTTGTTCTTTTTTCATGTGCATTAGAATCTTCCAACTTTCATCTATGTGCATTTGATTCATCCAACTTTCATCCATGTACATTTGATTCATTTCTCACTTTACACCTATAAATGAAAGACATAAATGTAGATGTAATTTAATGACATTGAAAATGATTTATTGAACAATTTTATTATAAAAATTAAGTTTTGTGCACTTATCATTATTATACTTCTAAATTAATTAAAATAAATAGTTTTACCTACTAACAAATATACATTTGGGGATAAAATATGTATGTAAAATGGACTTATCAAATACCCCCAAACCTATATTTTGCTAGTCCTCGAGCAAAACAAAAAGAAATAAAATTCTAACTACATCATTTTCGCTGGTTATCTCGATTACATTTAGCATATGCAATAAGCCTTTGAACCCCTAGTGGACGAGTTATAGTCTCGTGAGGGTTCCAGTGATGAATCCTACAAACATCGATTCTCATGAGGGTTGGATATACTACCCACAACTTCTCAATTTTTTATAATCACGCATTTATGCATTCACATACTCATCAACCAAGTCATGATATAATGCACAAGATATTATGGATGCAAATACCCCCATTCACTACTGAACAATAACTAATCTCGAGATTCGTGTCATGAATGGTTCCCACAAAAGTAAAAGATTTCGTTACTTTCTACTCCCAATCCAGACAACCCTCCGTGTTTTTGTGAACATTCTACTATGGTATTTCAATCTTTCTTTTTATACTTCATTGATAAAATTTTGCCAAAACATTATTCCTTCCATCATTCCGCTTTTCATCCCTTTTTATCTTTCTAAGCTCCGGACTTTCCAGCGAGGATTTTTAATCCCAACCAACTGGGCCTTAACTTCTTTATTGGGATTTATGCTCATTAGTTTTCTCCCCTTTTTACGCGAACAATGATATTGGTGATACCAAGGTCCGGTTACTCAGATCGAATAACTACTTTTTGCATTTTATTTTTCAAAATAAATTTTCAAAATTTTCTCCATTTCAACTATATCAACTCCCCATCTCCCATTTATTGTGGCAAAATTAATTTTTCAACTACATAGTCAAAGATCAATTGTTTTTTCCATAGTGAATGTGTGCTTGTGCTTATAGGTCAAAGTTGTCATTTTCGGTTTCAATTTTACTAATATTCACCCATGTAAAACCATATCACTTCACTTAGCTCGATCTAATCATTACTCTCATGAACGGAAATATCGCATCACATACTACTCACACATCATAAACACAAACTCAATCAACTTGTAATGCAAAACATTCATGCGTGAAAACAATTTTTATTTTTTTTTCTGAAAAATTTCCATTTTTTTTTCAAAATTAATGAATTACAAAACAACAAATTAGACACCATACCCCCAAACCTAAACTCAACATTGTCCCTAATGTTGGACAAACTCACACTTTGTAAACAAAAAGACAAGAGTGAAAAGGTATCACCTGACTCATGATAGGTTGATCTGGTCAAACTTGTTATCAAACAACAATGAGTTAGAATTCAAAACAAAAATTAAAAATAAAGTAAAAAAATCCTAAAATAGATATGTACAACAAGACCACATAGGTCAATCCTGATAAACAGGATCACTCAGAAAGATCTCCTCATTTTCTTGAGAAAGTAACTCTAAAAATGGTTTCAAACGCTGACCATTAACTTTGAACACATCACCATTTTTTGGATTTTTAATCTCAATAGCTCCATATGGATGAACAATTCGAATAATGAACGGACTAGACCATTGAGATCTCAACTTTCCTGGAAACAAATGCAACCGAGAATTAAAAAGCAAGACTTTTTTACCAGGTGTAAAAGTTTACCTAAGAATACTTTTGTCATGCCTTATTTTCATTTGCCCTTTATAGATTTTTGTACTATGGTAAGCATCATTTCTAACTTCCTCTAACTCATTCAACTGAAGCTTCCTATGGACTCCTGCTTTGTCAAGGTTAAAGTTGAGTTGTTTAATAGCCCAAAAGGCTCTATGCTCTAACTCAACTGGGAGATGACAAGCTTTACCATACACCATTCGGAAAGGAGACATTCCAATGGGGTTCTTAAATGCAGTACGGTATGCCCACAGTGCATCACTAAGTCTCAAGGACCAGTCTTTCCTATTTGGGTTAACCGTTTTCTCCAAAATGTGTTTAATCTCTCTATTGGATAACTCAACTTGACCGCTAGTCTGGGGAAGATAAGCGAGTGCAATTTTGTGGGTTACACAATATTTTCTCATTAATGCTTCGAAAACCTTATTGCAAAAATGTTTCCCCTCATCACTAATAATAGCACGGGGTGTACCAAAACGTGAAAAGATATTATCTTTCAAAAACTTGACTACCACCTTGTGATAATTAGTTTTACATGCAATTGTCTCATTCCATTTAGACATATAATCAATTGCGAAAAGGATATACAAATTTCCAAATGAATTAGGAAATTGTCCCATGAAATCAATGCCCCAAACATCGAAAACTTCAATAATCAGAATTGGGTTTAAAGGCATCATATTTCGACGTGATATACTCCCTAACTTTTGACATCGCTCACATGCTAAGCAATAAGAATGACAATCTTTAAAGATTGAGGGCCAGTAAAATCCAGATTGCAATATCTTTGCAGCGATTCTTTTTTAACTAAAATGACCTCCACATGCATGATCATGACAAAAGGAGATTACACTAGTTTGGTTACAATTGGGGACACATCTTTGATTAATCTAATCAGGACAATATTTGAATAAGTACGGATCATCCCAAAAGAAGTGACGGGCCTCATATAAGAATTTGGATTTATCTTGCTTAGTCCAATGTGAAGGCATTTGACCTGTGACAAGATAGTTCACAATGTCGGCAAACCAAGGTGACTCAGATACAACAAAGAGTTGTTCATCAGGGAAAGACTCAAGAATAGACATGGAGTCTGAGGATGTCTCAAGAATGAGCCTAGACAAATGATCAGCTACTACATTTTCAGACCCCTTCTTATCTTGAATTTCTAGATCAAACTCTTGTAGCAATAGGATCCATCGAATTAAACGCGGCTTAGCATCTTTTTTAGAAAAGAGATACCTAAGTGCAGCATGATCTGAGAAAATGAGGACTTTAGACCCTAATAGATAGGACCTAAACTTGTCTAATGCAAACACAAATGCTAACAATTCTTTTTCAGTGGTAGAGTAATTCAGTTGTGCCTCATTTAATGTCTTACTTGCATAATAGATCACATAGGGTAGCCTATTCACACGTTGCCCTAACACAACTCCAACTGCATAATCAGATGCATCGCACATAATCTCAAAAGGCGCATCCCAACTCGGTGGCTTCATGATAGGTGTTGTGGTCAACAATGTTTTGAGTTTCTCAAAGGCTATCAGGCATTCGTCATCAAAGACAAAAACAACATCTTTAGCAAGTAAATTGCAAAGTGGTCTGGAAATGCTGCTAAAGTTTTTAATGAATCGACGATAAAATCCCGCATGACCTAAGAATGACCTAATCTCTTTAACCGTACGTGGCAGTGGAATATTAGAAATCAGATCAACCTTAGCTTTGTCAACCTCTATACCATTCTTTGAAATAATATGCCCCAAGACTATTCCCTTTTTCACCATAAAATGACATTTCTCCCAATTTAAGACCAGATTTTTCTCCTCACAACGTGTAAGCACGAGTTTCAAATGAATAAGACATTCATCAAAGGATGAGCCAAACATGGAGAAGTCATCCATAAACACCTCAAGAAAACATTCTGCCATATCAGAAAATATGTTGAGCATACACCGCAAAAAAGTAGCAGGTGCATTGCATAATCCAAATGGCATACGTCTATAGGAAAATGTTCCAAAAGGACAAGTGAATGTGGTTTTATCCTGATCCTCAGGTGCAATAGGAATTTGGTTATATCCAGAATAACCATCTAAGAAACAGTAGTACTCATGACCGACTAATCTCTCAAGCATCTGATCGATAAAATGAAGTGGAAAATGATCTTTCCTAGTGACAGAGTTCAACTTCCTATAATAAATTCACACTCGTCATCCAGTGGTCATTCGGGTTGGTACTAACTCATTGGCATCATTTGTGACTATCGTGATACCTGATTTTTTTAGGCACGACCTGAACAGGACTTACCCAAGAACTATCGGAAATAGGATATATGATCCCCACATCTAACAACTTCAAGACTTCTGCCCTAACGACCTCTTTCATGTTAGGGTTAATCCGTCTTTGCATTTCTCGCAACATTTTAGCATTTTCCTCAAGATGGATACGATGCATGCACACAGATGGAGATATACCCTTAATGTCTTCTATAGTCCACCCAATAGCCGATTTATGCTCCCTAAGGACATTTAAGAGTTTTTCCTCATGTTCTTTATTTAACTCAGAAGCAATGATGACAGGAAGACTCTTATCTGGACCTAAGTAGGCATACTTCAGTTTAGAAGGTAAAACTTTCAGATCCAATTTTGGAGGTGACTCAACAGATGAGACATGTTTAGATTCAATTGATGAAAGGGGCTCTACTTGGCTTTCCAATTCTCAATGTCCATAAAAGGGACAAAATCTAACAAGGTATTCACTTTTTCGCAAGCACTGTCCAGATCAAAATCACACCCAAAGTGATTTAGACATGCCTCTAAAGGATCATTAAAACTTGAATGTTCAAAAGTCTCTTGTACTAGACTCTCTATTAGATTCACATCACTCATATCCTCAGATTCTGATGGTTGTCGACTCACATTAAAAATATTAAGCTCAACAGACATGTTTCCAAATGAAAGTTTTAGAACACCATTCCTACAATTGATTAAAGCATTTGAAGTGGCTAGGAATGGTCGACCAAGGATAACAGGAATTTGGCTATTGGGATTAGCCACAGGTTGAGTGTCTAAGACTATGAAGTCTACTGGAAAGAAGAATTTGTCAACCTGAATTAACAGATCCTCAATGATACCACGAGGTACCTTAACTGAACGATCTGCCAACTGTAGCACTACCTTTGTGGGTTTCAAATCACCAAGACCAAGTTGCTCAACACAGAGTATGACAACAGATTTACACTCGCACCCAAATCAAGCAAAGCTTGCTCAATTATCTGGTTACCTATTGTACATGAGATTGTAGGACAACCGGGATCCTTGAATTTAGGTGGTGTGCGGTGCTGGATAATTGAGCTTACTTGCTCTGTAAGGAAGGCTTTTTTATACACATTCAATCCACGCTTAACCGTACACAAATCTTTCAAAAACTTAGCATAAGAGGGGACCTGTTGAATTGCATCGAGAAATGGAATAGATTTTGACTTGTTTGAATATTTCCATAATCTCTTTGTAATGATGCCCCTTCTTAGGCTTTTGGGGTCTTTGAGGAAATGGTGCAGTAGGAACAAAGCTCCTAACTGAAGGTTCTACTAGAGAATTGCGGACAAGATCGGGAATTTGGACTTTTGGGTCAACTTGAGATTCTATTTTGTTTTCCTTTTCTGGTTCATGGTTATCTTTCAAACTTTCCCTTCTTGGAATTTTGACTTGATTGTCAACTTGTTTGCCTGACTTTAGGGTTATGATTGACTGGACTTGATCAGTTGGACCAGAGGTCGACTGTTCACTCACATGATGTTGACCCTTTGGGTTAAGAATGGGCTGACTAGGAAATTTTCCTTTTTCCCTCTCTCCTACAACAGTGGCTATCTGGCCAATCTGTGTTTCTAATTTAGAAATCGATTGACTAGTTTGCTGCATGAACTGTTGTAAGGTATCTTCCAGTGTTGGTTTCCTTGGTTGTTGGGGGACATATGGATGAGAATTTTGGGACATAAAAGGATATGATACTGGTGGTTGCCCTTGGGATTGCATAAGTTGTATACCCGAGTTGTTCCGAGGCTGATTTTGACTCCATGAGAAATTAGGATGATTTCTCCAATTGGGGTTGTATGTGTCAAAATAGGGACTACCAAATGGTTTCTTATAGCCGTTTAGTGCATTAGCTTGTTCAGTTATACACTCATGGAATGATGCTATAGAGGGACACGTCTGAGCAGTATGAGACGGACTCTCACAAAGTTGACATGTCTCACTAATAACATGGACTGAAGAACTTTTTCCATTTTTCATCTCTATAGCCTCCACTTTTCTGGTGAGACTAGCCATCCTTTCACTCAAATCAATTCCCTCACAAACCTCATAGACTCCTCCCTTTTTGGAATCCATAGACATTGGTAAACTTCTTCTCTCAACCCTCCTTGAGTATTCCCAATGTTGGGAACTCTCGGCTAACGCATCTAGAAATTTCCAAGCCTCATTCTTATTCTTAGACATGAAATCTACCCCACCTCGTGACTCAATTAGTTGACGATTTTGAGCTGATAATCCATCATAAAAGAATTCAACTAAACGCCATTTTTCAAAACCATAGTGGGGACACTTAAGTAGCAAATCATTGAATGTTTCCCAACACATGTAAAACTGTTCACCTTCTTTTTGAGCAAATTCCATGATATTTCGGCGAAGGGAATTAGTTCTATGTCTAGGGAAGAATTTGGTGAGGAATTTTTTACAGAGTTCATCCCAAGATTTGATTGATTCTGGTTCCAATGAATATAACCAATACTTGGCTTTCTCTTTCAAAGAGAACGGTAATAACCTCATCTTAATTGACTCTTCGGGAATATTCTGAAAATTCAAGGTGGAACAAATCTCTAAAAATTCCTTAACATGAAGGTATGGGTCTTCAAAGTTCGAACCTCTAAAAGTCGGCAGTAAATTGATTATTGTTGCCCGTATCTCCAAATGGGAATGTTGTGTAGCAAGCAAGACAATACAAGATGGGTTTGTGATGTGTGCGGGAGTATAATAATCCTTAAGGGCTTTCACTTCATTATGTTCTCCCTCCATCTTGACTTCAATGATCTTTCCAACACTAGAATTTCTTACACCTTCTCTAAAAGTTCTCTCAATTTCTAGATCTAAAGGTGCCAACTTTGATTTCAGAGATCGACGACCTAACATGCACTAGGAAGACTCCATGACTCAACAAATACACTACCAAAACAAGTATTTTCTTTATCTGAAATTTAATTCAAGGGTAGTGATTTCTATTTTTTTTTTTATTTCCTATATGAGAGATTATTAGGACTAATTCCAAAATAATCTTCACCTAGTTAAACAGCTCTTACTCCCTTTCAGAGAAAACTAGTGGATGACCAGTTAAGGACCATCAAACTAACAACGAAGTAGTTCCCAGGAAAGTGTGGCGAGGCACTAGGCCTGCTTAATGCCGCGTCAGCCACACTCCTAAACAGAACTGTCCTACCGTTTATCAATTTGATAGTGACTCACTGGAGTTACCAAAAGTTTAACAATTTCCAAGAGGATCCTTTAAGCTATATGAAAACCTATTGGTCAACGTCTACTTGATTTTAAATTAAACTAAATTTAGTCAAGGTTATACAAATGCAATGAGATTTTTAACCTAATGGGCAAGGAATTGGTGATGAAATCCAATCCTTATCTTGTTAGAGGATTAATGCCCTTACTAAAAGATTTATGCAAAATGCTAAATTAAAAATGCACATACAAGCAAGTCAACAAAAATAAAAGTAAAACGGAGTGAGTGTGTGAACTTTTTTTTTTTTTTTTTTTTTTTTTTTTTTTTTTTTTTTTTTTTTTTTTATAAATAAATAAAGAAAGAAATAAATGAGATAAAATAAAATAAATAACAAAAATAAATTTAAAGAAAGTGTGTACCTAAAGGTTATTTCTAGTGTTATTCTATCCTAAAGGTAGCATGCAAAATTTCACCTATATAAAAATTATGTTCACCTAATCTAAAAAAAAAAATAATAATAATAATACTATTTACTAAAGATAGGGGTACTTACCTGGATTCCGCAGTAATGCTATTAAAGATGACACAAAGAAATCCCGATATAAGCTTACTCAAGGCGATCTCCAAAGAAAATGAAATACTACCTACAAAATTAAAAAATATCAATTACTTAATTAAAATAAAACAAATAATAAAACAAACAAAAAAATAAAAATAATAAACAACCACTAATTCTAAACATAAGCTAAGAATAAAGAAAATAACTAAAATAAAAAAATAAAAAAAATAAAAGAAATAAAATTTGCTACAATAGCCGAGTTGCTACAGTAATTTTCAATTTTTTTTTTTAATTTGTTATCACTAATAAAAAAACAATCTCTAAATTCAAAAGTGAAGAAACACTATCTTACTACAGTACTATCATAATTAGAAAGACAAATTTTTTTTTCTTTCCTAAACAAAATAGTAGCTTATAAAAAAATTTATAAATTTTTTTTTTTTACAGTTTTTTTTAATTTTTACTACAGTAGCCGAAATGCTACAGTAGTTTTTGATTTTTTTTGTTTTTTTTATCACTTATAAAATAGGAATCTCTAAATTCAAAAGTGAAAAAAAAAAAAAAACAAAACTACCTTACTACAGTACTATTAGAATTAAAAAGACAAAATTATTATTTTTTTTTCTTTCCTAAACAAAACAGTAGCTTATCAAAAAAAATAATAAAAATAAAAAATTATAAAAAAAATAAAATAAAAAATTTACAGTTTTTTTTTTTAATTGACACACTGTAAATGCAGAAAAGTTACACAATAGAAATTGGGATAAAAACTGGATCCTTTCGCATTAATCAAAGTCCTCTATTTATACACAATTGTGATAAATGGGCCAAGCCCATGTACCCAGGTTTATCAATCCCCTAAATCAAGGGATTTGATAAACTCTAACCCTTTTTGGACTAAGCCCATGTACCCAGGTTTATCAATCCCCTAAATCAAGGGATTTGATAAACTCTAACCCTTTTTGGACTCTTTATTCCATAACTGGACTACTCCTTGTCTTGGGGGTCACTCATCTTCTTGAACTTTCTTTAATCCCATTATTTCCTTAGCCCATTTGTCTGCAGCCCATATGCTTACGGCCCATCGGTCTTTGGCCCATCAGTCGTCGGCCCATCCATCCTATGGCCCATCTCGGTTGGGCCATGAATTATTTTAACCATTACACAGGCCCCTGAGGTTATGGGCTTGATATCCTTTCTAAAGCCCATGACCTCATAAATGTAAATACATATGTATATATACAGTAATAACTTTTATGGGGAATTAAAACAGTGAGTTGTCATGCCATCATTATCTATTTAATGGCATTTCGAAACGTGCGGCCGTCACCTCCTTAAATCTCGCACCATGACGGCTCTGGTGTGTCTTTCGGACTTCGTGCAGCCTTTTGGTTTCCTTCTTTCTTTCTATAAAAACCTATACTTCTTCATTTCACATCTCATTTCATACTTTATAATCTCTCTCTTCCCGTCTCTTTTCTTCCTTAGCTTTTCATTACTGGGTTTTTATTTCCTTGTTCTTGCCGCAATCATTCCCGACGGTCATCCCAGATTTATTTAATATGACATAAATTTGCTGTTACCCGAAGCTTCTATGACTCTTTGTTCACCAATCTGAGTAAGTCAACTGGTCTTTCCTTCTCCTTTCTTTTAATTTTCATCTTTACCCCCTTCTGTCTCTTCTACCTTTCTTTATTGTTATGTCTGATAGTGATGATTCCCGATCGGTGGAGGACGTTGTCTTGTCCTCCACTTCGGGCACTGATCCTACAAGTAGTGACAGCCCCAGTCTGCCCGTAAAAAAGCCAAAAAACCTCCTCAAAGTACTGACCTTCCGGGTTCATCAGCAACCGAACCTGTGAATCCCAAACCCTCTGAACCTTTTGTAGTGGCCCCACTTAAGAGAGTCCGACCTGAAGTGGATGTTAAACACCTTCGGGCTGAGACACAAGTCCCCAAGGATGTTAACGTGTCCCCTTACCCAGGTTATCTTGACTTCACCCAGAGTCAGGGACTAGCTCCTGGTAGTATTCTGCTATCGGCATCCCATCTTAGGGTTCTTAGGTTCCCACTTCACCCCATTTTTCCACTACGTGTTCTTTATGTTAGGCGTGTATCCCCTTCAGCTGAACCCGAACAACCTTAGGATCATGTCTATACTTTTGTTGTACAATAGGGATTTAGACCTCAACTTAGGTTTGGCTGACCTACTCCTTTGCTACTTCTTCCAGAATGCCCGAGCGAGTAAGGGTAGGTACAACCTTTTCCCCTTTCAAGGCCGTAGTATATGTACCGATACCGAAAAATTGGATAAGGGATGGAAAGAACGAATGGTAGTAGTGAGTGGCAACTGGTCTTACCCTTTCTCGCGCCTATTCCCGATCCCTAGAGTCTTCGGTGCCATTCGTATGCCCATCTATCGTCCTCTTCATAAAGTCTCCTGTCCTTGTGAGCATCGCAATCTTCATCGGGGAGACTATGCCTATAAATTCCTGGGTTACGAAGATAGGGACCTCCCCCTTACTTTCATAAAACAACGCATAAGCCTCCTGAAAACCCATATCTGGGGCAAAGCCCGATCTGCAACTGACTTGTTGACTTTGGAAAATTTAGAGTCAATTTCTAATTTGGGCGCTGGTGTTGACAGGATGGACTTGCCTGACAAACCTATGTCCGCCAGAATCCCTCAAGTTCCCGAAGGGATTACCCTTGTTAACGTTGTGCCATTGTCAACAGCACCGCCTTCGACTTCGGTACCTCCCCCTGCGCAGAGCCCAGCAGCGCCACCAGCATAAAACCTATCGGCTCCACCTCCGCCTCCTGTCAATGCTCCAACTGTGAGGACCCGATCTAGCACAACTGGTGGGGTGGGTACTAAAAGGGCCAGGACACAAGTTGAAAATACTTCTTCAAGCAAAGCTCCTGCTGTCCCTGAAACATCCCAAGCCTTGATTCCTTGGGAGCCTAAATTTCTGCTGCCAGATGGGACTCCAGTTTGTGTGGATCAAATCACCCTTAATCATCCCGAAGCTCTTCGGGCTATGGCCAAAGGGGTATGGACACCAGCTGATAGAGTGGCACATACCAAAATCACCAGGATCTGGCTAAGAGGACTTCAATCATGGTTATGGAGGTAAAGACTTTGTTTAACCTTGTGCTTTTAGTTTTACTTGTTTGATCGCTTTTTCGTGTAATAATCCTTTCTTTACCGTGCAGCTTCTCTACGGCATTCAGGCCTACAACAGCCTCCTTGAGACTGATGTCAAAGAAATGGCCGGTATAAAGGCCCAAATAAAGCAGAATGATATCCACCGGGTTTTTCTGGTCAAGGAGGCGGATGGTCTCCGCCAGACCATTTCTGATCAGAAGACTCTTCTGGAAACCGGTGAAGCGGAGAAGCAAACACTAATTGCCGAAAAGCTGGTTCTGGCTGCCAAGCTGGAAACAATGAGGGATGCCGCCAGGAAGATGGCAGCTGAAAAAGCTGAGTCTGATAGACTCTTGGCAGAATGAGAAAGGCTTCTGTCCCTTGAGCGGGAAAAAGTAGAAGTGTGTCGCCTGGGAGGGCTTGACATGTATAAAAGATACAGTGTTATATGTGACATCCGAGCGGCCAGGGCCTGGCGGCAGAGGCATGAAATGGAGCATATCCCTCTAGAATCACGGGAATTTAAGACCGCAGAGGAATTGGACGCCCATATGGGAGTGCCAGTGCCTTATGCAAACCCTCCTTCCTCTGAGAACGAGAAACACTTTGCTGCCATCCTGAAGGGGGAAGAATACCATCCTCCTGATCAATAGTATAAGCAATTTTATATGTCTTTGTTCCCCTCAAAGGGCTAATTTCTTGTAACTTCTTTCTTTATCAATGAACAAGAATTTTTCCCCCTTTCCAACATTTATTCTTCTCTTGTGTTGGTTTTTAGCGTTTGCACTTAGCTTTTTATGAATCAACCGAGCCTTCGGCCATCTGGCCCCTAAGGCTATCTACCCTCCGGTTAGTTCAAATCGGGTTTTGAATTCAAACAGTTAGGAAAGTTTTAATAACTATGAAGCCTTCGGGCATTTGGCCCTTGAGGCTTGATTTCATCCTCTGGTTAGTTCAAATCTGGTTTGAACTCAAACATTTAGGAAAATTTTAATAAACATGAAGCCTTCGGGCATTTGGCCCCTGAGGCTTGATTTCATCCTCTGGTTAGTTCAAATTAGGTTTGAACTCAAACACTTAGGAAAATTTTTAATAAACATGAAGCCTTCGGGCATTTGGCCCCTGAGGCATGATTTCATCCTCTGGTCAGTTCAAATCAGGTTTGAACTCAAACACTTTGGAAAAATTTTAATAAACATGAAGCCTTCGGGCATTTGGCCCCTGAGGCTTGATTTCTTCCTCTGATTAGTTCAAATCAGGTTTGAACTTAAACACTTAGGAACATTTTAATAAACATGAAACACTTGTATAAAAATAGAATCTATCTTTATTGAGATGAACTTGAAAATCATGAAGTAGAGGTGCCGGTATCGGGCACAGATGCTTCGTAACAAGGGTGCCATAGTAAGACACAGTTTTATTTCTCAACAAGAAAAGTAACTATCTAAGGATAATACCTCTTTAACCGATAAGCATTCTGAGAGTTGGACTCGAGGCGACCTGTTTCGTTCTTCCGAACCCGATAAGCACCGCGTTCGCTGACCTCAACCACTGTGTAAGGTCATTCCCATGTCTCTCGTAACTTGCCTACAATCCCAATCTTCCGCCTGAGCACCATATCGCCCACTTGGAACTCTCTTTTTTTGACTTTCTGATTGGATCGTGCCCTGACTTGCTGCTGATAGGCAGCTAGTCTTATCCCGGCGGCTTCCCTTCTCTCTTCCAGGAGGTCCAGATCATGGGCTAGGTGCTGATTGTTTGGACCTTATTCCCATGCTTGACTCCTTAAAGTAGGTACCTTTAGCTTGGTCGGGATAACTGTTTCGGCCCCATAAGCCATGGCAAAAGGGGTTTCTCCAGTTGGTTGTCTTGGAGTAGTCCGATATGACCACAACACTTCAGGCAATTTCTCCAACCATGCCCCTTTTGCGTCTTCAAGTTTTTTTCTCAGTGTGTAAAAAATGGTTCTATTCGTCCTTTCGGCTTGCCCATTTCCCTGTGGATAGCCGACGGAAGAAGTGTTTTGATTGATCCCATGCTTTGCTAAGAATGCTTGAACCCTTCTGTTGTCCAGGTTGGTGCCATTGTCCATCATTATGGTTCGGGGTAGACCGAATCTACAGATGATGTGGCTCTAGATGAATTTTATAACATGGCTGCCTGTTATGGTGGGGTATGCCTCTGCTTCCACCCATTTGGTAAAATAATCGGTAGCCAGGAGAACATGCGTGGTACATCGTATTGCTTGCGGGAGAGGACCCACAATGTCCATACCCCATCGGGCAAAGGGGTGAGGAACAATAGTTGGGTTTAAAAACTCCGGCGGTGGATGGATGGCATCTCTATGAAACTGACATTTTTTGCAATGTCTGACATAAATTTCAGCGTCCCTTGCCAGGTAGGGCCAGAAGTACCCCTAGGTGAGGACTTTATGAGCTAGGGACCTTCCCCCAGAGTGATTGCCACAAGCTCCTGCATGAATTTCTTCCATGACTGCCGATGCCTTAGATGGGGTGAGACATCTCAAGTATGGTCCGGAAAAAGACTTTCGGTATAGCTGGCCGTTGTATAGGGCATACCTGGCTGCCTTCATTCTTATCTTCCGGGCTTCTGATTTTGATTCAGGCAATGTACCAAATCTCAGATAATCTACTATCGGATCCATCCAACTTGGTTCCCATGGGATAACCATTACTTCTTCGGGGGGTTCCAAGCTGGATCGGATGACGAAGTCTATTGGTACAGTGCGAGTCATACCTTCTCCCGCCATGGAGGCTTGGTTAGCCAGATGATCTGCTACGGAGTTATCTCCTCTGGGAATCTGCTCAAAGTTGATTTGCTGGAACATTTCAGCCTCTCTTAGAACCAGATTCTTGTATGCTTCCATCTTCGGCTCTCGGGTTTCATACTCCCTTTTTAACTGTCGTACGACTAGTTGGGAATCACTTCGAACCTCTGCTTTCTGCACTTGAAGGCTTCTGGCCAATCGAATTCCTGCAAGAAGGGCCTCGTACTCAGCTTCATTGTTAGAGGCTGGAAATTCCAATTGAACAGATTGCTGGATTTTAGTACCATCTGGTGTTACGAGTACTACTCTGATCCCATCTCTGTTGATGTTTGATGATCCATCCACGAACACGACCCATAATTCGGGCTCACATTCTTCTACGGAGTCTACCACTTCGGTTTCTAACAGGAAGTCAGCTACCGCCTGCCCTTTGATGGCCGTTCGGGGGACATAGGTTATGTCAAAAATCCCAAGTTCAATTGCCCATTTTGATACTCTCCCGGATAACTCTGGCTTCGCCATTATGGATCTGATCAGAGTTACAGTAGGAACTATGATCGGGTGTGCTTCAAAATAGTGTCGAAGACGTCGCTTAGCGTTGATTAGTGATAGTACCAACTTCTCTTGCTTTGAATAACGGGTTTTCGCATCAGCAAGGACTTTGCTGGTGTAAAAGACTGGTGTCTGGTACCTTTTGCCCTCCTTGACCAGAGCGGCGCAGGTAGATCTTGCTGAAATGGCCAGATACAGGTGCAACGGCTCATCGGCTTCAGGGGTTGTCAGAATCGGGGGCTTCGCCATGTAACTTTTGAGTTTGTTCAGGGCCTCCGCTTGCTCTAGCCCCCAGACTTCTCCTTCTGCCGCCTTTATCGCTTGAAAGAAAGGCCTACACCGATCGGTTAATCGAGAGATGAAACGACTGAGGGCCGCTATTCTTCCGGTTAGTACCTGGATCTCCTTCCGGGACTTTGGTTCCGCTGTCTTTATGAGAGATTTGACTTGCGCAGGGCTAGCTTGTATTCCCGTCCGATCAACTATGTGTCCCAAAAATTGGCCTGAGGATACTCCGAAAGAACATTTGGCCGGGTTGAGCTTCATATTGTACTTCTGGAGGGTGTTGAACACCTGCTGTAAATCGGTTAGATGGTCTCCTTTCATCTTGCTTTTGACCACTGTGTCATCGATGTAGGCTTCGATGGTGGATCCCATCATACCTTGGAACACCCTTCTGACCAACCTCTGGTAGGTGGTACCTGCATTCTTTAGTCCGAAAGGCATAACTGTGTAACAAAATGTACCTGACTCAGTGATGAAGGCAGTCCTTTCCTGGTCCTCCGGATTCATTCAGATCTGGTTATATTCAGAGTACGCGTCTAAAAAGCTCAGGCGTTCGAATCCTGCGGTGGCATCTACCATCTGATCGATCTTTGATCTGGTTTCGATGGGCCCCCATTCGTCTATGTTTCTGTCTAACGGGCTTTGCGCTGGGATCCACATTAAGAGAATGCAGGGCTACTGATGGATCAATACCGGTCATGTCCATATGGTTCCACGCAAATATGTCAGCATTGGATCGGAGAAGGGACTCCATTTCCTCTTTTTCTTGTGCGCTGAGGCCTGAACCAACATAGGTAAACCTTTCAGGGCGATCGGGACAAATTTGAACTTCCAGTAGTGGTTCGACTGCTACCGGTGACCCCGAACTACCCTCCTATAATTGTTATTTGGCATAAGGTGTTGTCTTAGACTGCGACCCTTGTTCTGGTTCCGTCTTTCTTTTTAGACTTTTCATAGTGACTGCATAACATTCCTTTGCTGCTATCTGATCGCCCCTGATGTCGATTACGTCAACTCCGTTCGGGTCAATCCACCGCATGACCTGATGCATGGTAGAAGGGACTCCGTGCATACGATGGATCCATCCCCTTCCCATGAGGAGGTTGTAGGAAGGTTTGACATCCATCACTACGAAAGTCTCTCGGAGTGTGCGTTTTCCTGCCGTTACTGGTAGCTGGATTTCCCCCAGTGGTTCCACTCTTCTTCCATCAAATCCTGCTATCGGGCTTCTGGAGGGGACTATTTCCAATTTCTCAAAGGCCCACTTAGAGATAATGTTTGCACTACTTCCTGGATCGACCATTACCCTCTTGATCAAGCAGTTGGAGACCATGAGGGAGATAACCAGGGGGTCGTCATGAGGTGTCTGAATATTCCGCATATCTGCAGAGGTGAAAATAATCCGGGCGTCCTCTTTCGGGCTTCGGAATTCGGTTACCTCACCAACCCTTCGCAACTTCTGGGCTTGCCGCATCTGTGATCTACGGGTTTCTTCCACTTCTGATCGACTGGGCCCTCCATGGACCATATGAATGACCCGCACGGGTTGTCCTATAGCTCCCTTGGTAGGAACATGCGAAGCTTGATCTGATCGGGCTCCTTCATTGGCAACATACTCGGTCAGTTCTCCTTTTGCAATCATGGCTTCCACCTGTCTCTTGAGGCTTCTGCACTCGTTAGCGTGGTGCCCGTATTCGCCCTGGAAGGCGCAGTGCCTCGACATATCCCTTTGGTCCATCGGCTGTCTGATGGGGGGTGGTGATTGGTAGATTCCTTTGCTCTTTGTTTCCTAGTACAGCTTTGCCAAGGTCACTTTTAAAAGGGGTGACCTTCTCCTCAAACCTTGGTCGTTTATCTAGGACTGGGGAAGGAGCAGGAGGAGCGCTTGGTCTCTTCCAGTCTGGTGCCCGATCTTTTACCCTGGAAGTATCGGATACTCTAGCCTCTATTGTTACAAAGGCGGTCCTTCTTTGTCGTATGGCCAACTCCTCTTCTATTCGGAGGTGCCCCTGTGCCCTAGAGTTGAGCTCTCCAATATCGGCTGGTGGCCGCTTGACTAGGGACTGATGGAACTTCGATCCAGAGATCAGGGCCATTCTGAAGGCTTCGACAGCTGAATGTTGAACGCAGTTGTCAATCGAAGACATCTCCACATTGAACCGTGAGACAAAACTTTTCAGGGATTCACCCTTCTCTTGGATCATGGTGAACAGACTGGAGATAGTCTTCTTCTGACTTTTATTGCCGAAGTACTGGGCAATAAATAATTCGCAGAGTCTGAGCCAGCTACCGATCGATCGGGGTGGTTGCTTTCTGAACCACAAGAGGGCTGCTTCGGTCAGGCTGGTGGGGAAAACTTTGCAGAGCAAGGCCTCATTCTCGTTGTAAACATTCATCTTGGTATGAACGTGGTAGATGTGTTTTGTTGGATCTTTTGTACCATCGAACAGGGTGAACTTCGGTAATCTGAACCTTTTCGGATAGGGCACGCTGGTGATCGAGACGGTGAATGGTGTCTGAACGGCGTCTATGGGTGCCTCGGATGCCAGATCGATTGGGGTCTGTATCTTCAGATCCCTAAGCACGTTTCGTTGGAATCTGGACATGATTTCCTCCAATTTTTTCATGGTCAGGACCTCCTCGGGGTTATGTACCCCAAGAACCTGTAGGGATGACTCTGCATGTTCCTCACGGTCGTTGTGGGCTCTAGCGAGCGGGTCATCCATGTCTGTCTGGCGGCCTACTGATCGTTCACGCTGGCCGGACTGCTCATCGTCATGGTCCTCATGTGGGTTCTGCAGTTGAGCCAATTTTGAGATAGAGACAAAGGTGGGTTAATGGACGACACAGAGGAGGAGAATGGAAAGGACTCATGAAAAACTATATCAATAAACACAAGAAACCTCCCCAACTTTGGTGAAAAACATTGATGCCCTTTCTGTGTACGAGAATATCCAAAAAAGATGCACCGCAGAGATTTTGGATCCAGTTTGGTAACACGAGGCCTGATATCATGAACATAACAGGTGTAACCAATTATACGCAGAGGGAGAGGGGGAAGAGGTTGTTTAGGGAATTAGACCCGGTGAGGAATCTCCCCCTGAAGAATCGATGAGGGCATCCGGTTAATGAGATATATAGCTGTCAATACCGCCTCACCCCAAAACATCTTTGGAACCTGCATATGAAACATAAGAGCTCGAGCAACTTCCATTTTGTTGGGGGGTATCCGGACATGATGACTGGTGAATAATACCACGTTGAGTCATAAATGACACAAAAGGAGAATAAAAGTATTCACGAGCATTATCACTACGTAGCGTACGAACAGAAACAGAATATTGATTATTGATTTCAGCATGATAAGCACAAAAGATAGAAAATATTTCGAAACAAGATTTTATTAAATATAACCATGTCATACGTGAAAAATCATCCACAAAGGTAACAAAATACCAAAAACCAGAATTGGACTAGACCGGACAAGGTCCCCAGACATCAGAATGGACTAACTCGAAAGGAGCACATGCTCGTTTATTAACCCTAGACACATATGACACCCTGTGGTGTTTAGCAAACTGACAAGACTCATAAAATAATTCAGACAAAGATTAAACTCCAAGACGCAAAACGCTTCAGGCTTGAGAGAGTAAGATAACCATGTTGAGAGTGAAGATCAAGAGGTATAGAGGAGAGACTAGAACATGCCATGGAAGTTGGTTCTTCATCTAGCATGTATAGCCCTCCTGAAGTGCGACGACCCCTACCAATAGTCTTGTTCGTCAACAAATCCTAAAATTCACAAGAAGCACCAAATAAAACAACACGACAATTCATTTGTCTAGTAAGGGCACTAACATATAGTAAATTGAATGGAACTGTAGGTAAATGTAACACAAATGATAAAGTGATATTGGAGGTGGGTGATGCCGTCCCAATCCCCCGAACTGGTATATAAGAGGCATCAGCGACACATATCTGGACGAGAGGATATGGGAGAATAATCCAGCAAAATACCTGTTGTTCCAGCCATATGGTCAATAGCACCATAATCAACAATCCATGTCTGAGAAGAGGCTGAAACATATGTTGTAGAAGGGTCTAACTGAATTAGAGAGGTAGATGCAGGGGGCCTGATTTGCTAACAGGCGAGAATATTCTGCAGCAAAAAGGTGAACAGTCGTATCATTTGATAGAGTAGATCCAGGATTCTACATTGTTGATTCTTCATTAGAACAGACATTGGTAGACCGCGGTTTCCCATGTAGCTTCTAACACCTATCACGAGTATGGCCAACACCACCAAAATGAAAGCAAGTAACTTGATGTCCGAACTTCGACCACCACGACCTTTTTCACGACTTCCACCACGACCTCCAGTATGAGTATTGCTTGCAAAAGCAGTACTATCACCAATATTGCCTAATCCAGAAGTCAAACGAATAGAACGAAGTGCTCGAGAATATGCCTCCGTAAGAGAAGTCTCCCGACTAACTAAGATCTGAGAATGAGTTGACTCATATTCCGATTGGAGGCCACTGGGAAATGCTAATATAGCTAATTACTCCCGTTGCCGACGAATTTCATGAGTATTTGTAATAAGAGGCATCAAGACATTGAATTTTTCATAAATCTTCTTAAAGGAGGCGAAATAGTAACTGATATGAGTCGTATGCTACTCCGGATGAAAGAATGACTGAGATATTTCATAAATACGATTCATATTATCCTTGCCCAAGTATAAGACATTGATCCCATAGCTCCTTGATCGTATCACAATGGGTTACCAAATCAGCCACCCGAGACTCCATAGAGTTTATTAATTGATTAAATAAGTGGGCATCATCACGTAAACAAATTTTGGCGCCTGTAGGAATAGAATCACTTTGAGGATTAGGGGAATCATCGCTAAGATGTTTCTCTTTACCCATACCCCGAATAGTGAATAAGACCAGCTTATGCCAATTCTGAAAATTTATACCATTCAAACGACGCTCTGTAAGTTTGGAACTAGATGAAAAAATCTTTGAGATCATAGGTTTGGGCTCAACAAGCCCACTCGATATCGAAGAGTCAGCCATAATCACAATTGAATATATAAGAAGTATCCAGAAAAACTATAACAAAAAGGGAAACACAACTTTCCCAAGAATCGCAACAAAAAGGGGGATACATACCCCTATATATATCAAGATAACGTTTCAATCAATGACCCATCAAGACATGAACTGAACTGTTGGGAATTGAAACCCTAAACACACAATAGTAGGAAGAATTACGAAAATACTAGGATTTCATCAACGGAATTACGAAAACAAACCAAGTATGATATGGAGGATGGTGATTAGGGTTAGGGTTTTGTTTGGATTAGGGTTAGGGATGGAGGATGGTGATTAGGGTTAGGGTTTTGTGAGGAGAGAGTTTCTCAAATTTCGGTATCTGACTCTGATACCATATTATTTAGAATAAACTGTAGTCTCTCAAAGTAGAGAGACTTTTAATTTGTAATGATAAATTATGTTACACAAAGAAAAGACGATATTGAGCTTACTACACACATGTGGCCCAAGAGGCCACACACCTCCACTAACAAATACATAAGGGTCACTTTTCATGAACCATGAAAAATATAAAAATACTTGCCCTTAATTGCATTATATTAGATTGTTGGTTCTTTCTTATAACCTTAAGATGTGCCATTGCTTATGTTTTTTAATACTTTCTTTTCAAATCGATTTGTTGTATTAAGAGAAATAAAATAAGGTATCAAAGTATAAGATTATAGTGAAAGCAGCCATCTGAAGACTGAAATACTAGCAACAACTTTTTGTTGTGCATTTTCTTAATTTATGTATCTCATATGATCATATAATAGGAGTACATCAACATTCTATTGAAACCTCTCATAAGCTGATGTGATTAGGGTAATGCTGTAACTAATAGCTCATTTCTAGCCCTTCTGACAAACCAATTAAATCGAAGAACCAAGGAAAAGGCAACTCATGTCACCCCAAAAAACAGTTTCTTGTAAAACGTTAGTCCTTACATTACTCCTTGATAAATAGTTAGTCTTTACCTGTTCCGTACCTACATTCACACTAACTGAGCGAGTTATACCTGTAAACTTATTTCCGAATTAAACATTCTTCAATGATATTTGCAGAAGATCCCCGAAAAGTTTGTTAACAAGTACAGCAATGAACTCTCTGCTGATGCCATCCTCACTGTTCCCACTGGCCACGAGTCGCGTGTGGGATTGGAGAAGGCTGGCCAGACGCTTTGGTTTTGCGATGGTTGGCAACAATTTACAGAACATCACTCAATCGGGTGCTTCTACATTTTAGTTTTCGTATATAAAGGGAATTCAAGCTTTGATGTTCACATATTTGATTTGTTTGCCACCGAGGTAGAGTACCCTATAGCTAGCAGCATTCGTCGTAGTACTGAAGAACACAATAATGGAAACCAATGTCAGTTATTTGATGAGGACGAAATAATAGATGATGATTCTGTTGAAATCTTGGCGTCCTCGGGTTTTGTTGGATCTTCATCTAAACGTAGACGGGGACTTGACAAAATGGGTAAAGGCGCAACTTTGGGGGAGAGCTCAATACCCACTCGTCAATATCTAACAAGAAGCAAAAGGAATGAAATGGAGAATTTGAATGAAGTGAATGGAAGAAGACCAAGCACAAGCGAAATGTCAAAACACGAAATGCCAAGCTGTCATGCTTCTTTTTTGGCTAAATCGAAAAAAGGGAACCAGCATGCGACTAAGGATGTTGAGAATTTACAAGCACTGAATGATAGTGAACTTAATGTAAAAATAGAAAAAATTGATGTGGAGGTGCAGCATCCAACAAAAAGGGCAAAAAGTTCGCAAATGGCCAGTCAAAGAACTTTTTCTTATAAGCTTTTTGGACTACTTTTCTCTGCCAGATTTTATTCTAGAATTGATTTCCTTGTCAATAACTTGATAAATTGCAGATCGGAACAGATCATTGGTAAAACACGAATGGTGTGAAGAAATGCTTCGTCCTAAAACTTGCTCAATACGTTGTTCCACAAGGAGTCCAAAGAAAAACCAAACAAGTGAAATGGCAATTAATGCTGCAAGAATGTATAAGCCTACAAATCCTTTCCAAATGGTTATATTGCGTCCGTATAATGTAAACAAACACGCTTTAATGGTGAGTTCTTGAATGATAGATGGTCTATTGCTTGAGCTGGTTATGTTGCTTCATTAGTCATGCAGGTGAAGATGTCCAATCAGCTGCTTATAAGTGACACCCATCTGATTTGAACCTCAAAAAACTGGTGTTTTGGTGTTGTTAAGGTACTTCTATCTAAGCAGCTCTGTATCACTAGTAGTTTTGTTTATTTTGGTTCCATTTTGTCGATGCAGTAAACTTGTGATATATATATAACCTTTTTTACTTTTTGGGGCTGTGAAGTGGTGTAGTTCATAATCACCATAAGCTGTAATATAACTTTAGCATATTTCTCATGATTTGGAATGTTTTGAACTAGAGCATTTTGCACTTGGTCCAAGCAGGTACTTTTGTTGCAATTCTGGAATCCTTGTTTTATGGTGGGTAAAACAATTACCCTCTCTTTTCTCACGTACACGACAATAACCCTCTCGTTTCACATGTATATTCAATTCCCGAAATTCTTTTCAAATGAATTCTAATGACATTTGAACTTGTTGTTTTCTAAGATGTGAGGTGAGAACCTTGTTGTTCTATTGTCATGTTAAGTTTACCAGGCAGAGGATGCAATGAAGGACTATGGAGTATAATGGATATGTGTGGGAGGTGTATATGTACAAAGCACATAGGTATTCGTTTATTATTATGATTTTGAGGCTTTTAGGTATAATAATTCTGCTGATTCTTCTTTAATTTGTGCTGGGTATATGTATTGAATGTTGGTATACAAAACTTAGCACCGAAGGCTGTGTTGTGTGCAGAGGTTCCTAGTCCAGTTGATCTCATTGTTGGGAATAAAATGGTCGCTACTCGATGGTATGAAACTAGTATTTAATTTTGTCAAGGCCTTGTGGTTTGGGTTATTTTTTTATTTCTAGAAATCAGCATCCAACATTGTTGAGTCCAACTTTAAAAATTAAAGATTTTTTTTTCAATTTTTTTGTGTAGGGTTTTTTTTTTTTTTTTGAGGTCATGTCAGTGTAAATAATTATTTATATCATTTCTCAAGCAGCTATAATATTTTTAATTTGTCTGAGAATATTAATAATCCATATTCAAATCTTGTTAATGTGAAGTTTACATAGAAACCTTCAAAAATTTTGCGGCTGCTGGACGAGATTTGTACAAAGGGTTTAAATTATTTTTATCCAATTCGTATTACAACTTTTTTTTTTCTTTTTTCTTTTGAAATTTGAAAAATAACCTGTGAATTTCTTCCGCTGAAGAAATAAAGAAAGCATTGTTTATTCCAGGTAAGTTTTGCGATTTCTGAAAATTGTTATCGAGAATTGTGATATTGATTTTTCTTTTATATAAGAATAATAAAAAGGAGTTATTTGAAAATAGGTACTCTATATTTATAATTTAATTTTCTGAAAATAATTTTAAAATTTTTGTACCTTTTTTATTTTCAATTTTCATAAAACGTAAACTATTTTAAAAAATACAAACCAGGCCTTGTATATTGATGGAGAAGGAATGTAAGTATATTGCACATCATCAACCATAATAATTGGAAGAGTAGAATTACATAATGATAATTTTCAATTACAAAATTTAATCACATAGTATTCAATTATTCATGTGAAATAACCTAGAAAACCATTGAATTCACAAAGTTTGTTAATGGGAAATAGAATTAAGGCTATCTTACTTGGTAAGAGTTTAGGAATGCCTTAATTTGATACAATGGTCCAAAAAAGAAAACAAGATCTTAAGGTAAAATTAATTTTCATAATTATATGTACCTTTCCCATATTAATGTGTGTCATATGTCTATATATATATATATTTCTTATGTGTGAACAGATTTATTATTTTCAATTACATTATTTAAATTATAAAAGTCTATAAGAAATTATTATTTGATAATTTTTTATAAGTTTTGTAAAATAAAGTATGCCAACGAAATTTTGTGTTCCGAAAATTAGTTTTTGTCTCTTTGAAAACTGTTTTCGAGAATTCAATTAATAGAAAAAACAGGTTTTCTGAGAACAAGAAAAGAGAGTTCATTGATTTGTTTGATTCAGTTTTCTGAAAAGTGTTTTCTAAAAATTTAGTTATAAAAATCTTTGTTTTCAGTGAACTCTTCTTTTTTAAAGGAAAAAAAAACATATATTTTTATAATTAAATTTTCATTGAAAACAGATATTTTTATAACTAAATTTTTAGAAAATACTTTTCAGAAAACTGAATCAAACATATTTTTATTAAGGTTATTCCCACAAACACCCCTTTGAGCTTTGTCATAATCCCACTTTGATTCCCTCGAAGTTGAATATTCTCACTCTCACCCTTTTGAACTTGAATTTTGTCTCACTTAAACCCTTCATCCTAATTATCACTATGTAAAATGTCTAATTTGCCCTCACAAAATGAGTTTTTTTAAAAAATATATATATAATATTCAAAGGCAAGGAGGTAATTTCACTAATCCAAGAGGGTGAAAGTGAGAATATTCAACTTCGAGGGGTGAAAGTGGAATTTGAGCAAAACCTCAAGGGGTGTTTGTGGGAATAACTTTTTTTTTTTTACTTTTAATTTTAAAATTGTTTTAAAAATGCAACAATCTTTTTTGTGTTTTGTGTTTTTGTTTTAATTCCAGACCGCATTATATGCAAGGGCGGAGCCAGGAAAAGTATTTAGGAGGGGGCACATGCAATTTTTTGTAAATTTATTCATAAAATATGTAATTTTTGGGGATAATAATAAGAATATTTGAAAATTTTGGGGGCTATATGCAATATTTATGAACTCATTCATAAAATATAAAATATTTTAAAGTATTGAAAGGAATTTTAGAAACTTTGGGAGGGGTATATACAAGTTTTCAGGATTTATTTATAAAATATATTATTTTTTGGGGTACTAGAAGTAGTGCTGCACACAAAACCGAAATACTAAAAAAACCGAATCAGACCAAACCGAAACCGGCGGTTCGATTGAGTTTTAAGATGATTCGTTTCAGTTATAGTTTTCAAAATTCAAAAACCAAAATTTTGGGTCCGGTTTCGGTTTTTACCCTCCAAAAACAGAACCGAACCAGTTTTATAATATATTATATTATATATGTATTATCTATATGATTATATCAAACAACTTGTGAGACTTTGAGAGTGTATGATTGTAATTTGATATGAAAAATAAACCTAATACAAAGAAGTTAAATTACATTTTTTCAAATTTTACTAACTCTATAAAATAGATTGATGTAACAAGAACTAAAACCGAGATCAAGTGTAAAAGAGAAAAGGAGTTGTAGATGCAATTTTTTGCACCTCACTCGAATCCCCTTTATTGAGGCTCTACGTCCTTATTTATACAACAACTGATGGGCTTTTTGGCCCATCATGATTGGAATCAAATCCCTCTATTGTAGGAATTTGATTACATTACATATTGGTCCTCTTTATCCCATTATTCCATATAAATGTGGGATCTTAATCTTGTTAGCCAAGCAATTCTAGAACTTTCCACTTAATGGACTAGGCTTGCATTAATTGAGCTTGACATGTAATAGGTATAAGTGGGCATGATATTTTTGGCCCTTACACTAGTCCATTCGGGTTTGACCCAATGTCTCATGGATCTAACCCGAATCTTTTGGCTTTAATACGGTACATGTCATGAAAGATGTATATGAGTCGGTGGGATGACGTCATGGTAATGATAATATAATTTTCGTGTGGGATTTAAATTTGAATTGACGGCTGGATTCCCTCGACCATTGTACCTGTCCTCCTTTGGAAGTTGCAACGCCTCCACCTTCATTAAATGCGTCGGTTGAGTATGTCCCCATATCTCTATAAAATCCTCATTTGTTGTTATTTTGAACTTTTTTATTTTCTGAAATCCTTCTTGCCTTTGTTCTTCTGGGTTTCATTTACTGTTAAGGCTTTTCTCCGGCTATTTAACTTCGACAATCTCCCTTTTTCTGTAAGTTTCCCAAACTTCTTCTTTTTGTAAACAGTCATGTCTGAGTCAAATACTTTTATTTCTACTGAGGGGTTAGTCCCCCAAACCCATGAGGAAACTGTTGAGAGTCATGCTGAGGACCTTCCCGTTCTTCCTCACGACGATGGGCGTGGATACGACATCGAAGAACCCCCCTCCATACAACCCTGACCGAATTCTAGCCGATCAACAAAAGACCCCCAGCCTTAAGACCCTGAAAAAACTGGTTAAGCCCCCCAAAGGGATGGAGTTTGAGGCCTACGATCCTGACTCAGACTTCACCCAGGGAGAAGGGGTTGGTCCTAATGACATACAACCAAGTTAGGCTTGTTAGGTTCCCCCTATACCCCCTGTTCCATTTTATATTTTTTATCTTGGGTATAGCCCCTCTCCAGGTTAATCAAATTTTTTCGTATTGTCTCGATGTTGATCCTGTCCAATCGTGATCACGGATTGCATCTGAGTTTTGATGACCTTCTCTTATGTTATTTGATATTAGATCTGTCTGGTTGTATCGGGAGGTACATGTTTTACTCCTTTAAGGGCAGGGGTATTTGTTCGGGCACCGAAAAATACGAGAAGGACAGGAAAAAGATGGTGGTCTTGATTAAGGGTCATTGGTTTCATCCACAATCCTCCTCATTTCCTATCCCCAGTGTTTTCGGTCCCATCAAATTCCAACCTTACAAGTTTCTTCATAGTCAGTCAGCCTCATACATGTGAAATAACTGTGATCTTTTATCTAGTGCACCTATAGACCTCAACTCAGATTCATATTGAATTGTACTCTCACTAGTACAATCAAACAAGTCTAAGAGTTCTTTTGTCGGCTTCAAGATAAATTTCCCTTGTGTTTCCGCATCTATCAAATTCTTATGTTTATCTCCATGTTTCATGTAAAAATTCTTAGCTACATCCTGTTCAGCGAACCTATGGTGGGAACACTTATACAAGATTTCACTATATCTCTCCCATGCATCATGAAAATGCTCACCAGTCAACTTTCAAAAAATCTTGATTGCATCTTATGCTTCTGAGGTTTTTCCTATGGGATAATGCTTTTCTATGAATTCTTTATTAAGGGCTTCCCAATCAATTTTAATTACCTTAGCTAATTTGATGTACCATCTTTTGGCTCTTTCCCTCAACAACCAAGAAAATAATCTCACTCGCAAGTCATTCTTAGATAGATTATCATACCTAACAGTAGAGGAAACCTCTAAGAAATCATTTATGTGCCGGTATGAGTCCTCTATTTTAAGGCCAGAAAATTTTGGAAGCATATTGATAATGCTTTACTTGATCTCGAAGTGCTTCGCACCTTCTTCTTCTGGGAAATCAGCATAGGAATCATACGCATCAGGTGCGTAGTATCATTTCAAAGATGTGGCTGGTGTTTTCCTTGTATCAGCATTACGGTTAGCCATCTTCTCGAAATCCAAAACTTTTTTTTTCTGATAATCACAAAATCGCAGTTTTGAGGTCTTAAATGACGTATTTTGGCCTACAATTAACTGGAGTCACTACATCTTAGTGAGTTTTGTTCAATGGCCATTTTCCACTAAAAAACCTCACCTCGTTTGCGAAAATTGGAGTTTCTAACAGTTTATACGAAAACTACAGAATTGTTTTTTTAAAAAAATAAAACTAACTACTTCTAAACTCTTCTAACTATTAACAGAAATAAAGCTAAAATTATTTTCAAAATTAAGATAAACTAAAACTCCCAAGAGGTCCAATGATGCCACTTTTACTCCTCCGCCAAATCCCTTTTTGCTTCTCAGAGTACCTCACAAAAATACAAAAATTCCAAATTTAAATACAATACAATAACGTAATGTAAATAAATTATTTAAGCTATTGAACAATGCTTAGTCCCAGGCAATGGCGCCAAAAATTTGACGTTTGTCTAGAGGGGGTAAAAATAATTATTAAAAACAGTCTCTTATGGTAGCGCAAGGTTTTACCCTACGCAAGTGCACGTATCAATTGAGCGTCTGATATGTTCTGACCTTCTGACTCCTGCTAATTTGCAGGATATATCTAAGCTTGGAGCCTCTATCGACATGCTAAGCCTGAGCCGCCCTCAGCTTATGGATGATGATGTGGTGATCATCCCTGACCCTGCCACACATGCAACTTCCTCCTCTGCCCCTTGACATCTGTCTAGAAGGGGTAAAAATAATTGTTAAAAACAACTTCTTATGATAGCGTTAGGTTTTACCCTACGCAAGTGCACGTATCAATTGTAGAATAACAACGGCTTGAGTAAGGGATATCGATCCCACAGAGACTAAGATTGTTCACTTTAACAGATCAAAAACAATGAGTTATATTTTTGAAAAGTTGTTTGTTTTGGTGGTCGAAGACCAAATTATCTAAATTAACTATATTATTCTAAAAGACAGAGTAAATTGGTTTGTGATTCAAGAGAGAGAAAAAGTAGGGTTTTCATCGCTCCACTACTAACCACATAATATAGTTCTATCAATGTAACAATTGCAAGAGGGTGATCCGTAAACTGTGAATCAGGTCGTACCGCAAATAGCCATATACGGCCCAAAAAAAGATTACCATCCACCGGATTGCGACAACCCATCTCATGACTGAACTGATTAGTACATGCCAATTAAATTACTCTAATCTACTCCTATTGCATGAAAATAAACTAAACCATGTCTATCCCAATTCGCCAAGGCATGGCCTATGTTAACTTAGGGTTTCAAGTTTTATTACCACCATTGTGTAGAAAATTATGAATTAAGCATCCGAGTTCAAGCCCATACTGAATAATCATAATTGTGTAAAATAATATATTCATTTCATCTAAGACAAGAATTTAAAACAAATATAGAATTTTATTTCAAGAATAAAAATGGTCTCTTATCTACTAGAATCATCACAGTACGGTCACAGTTTCCCCTCATTACAATTGAAAACAAGATAAAATCTACATTACTTGGTTAGGGTTTCTCTAGAAAACCCTAGATACCGAATTAGTTGCTCATGGTAGAAGGAGACTGCATTGTTGATATAGAATCGCCCTCTATGATCGTCTTCTCCGGATTTCTAGGTCTTGAATGGATCCCCCCTTTGAATGAGATGAATCTCCAGAGGCGAATCTGGAAATTATATGAACGAAGCTCTCCCAAAAATTTGTAGAAGACCTTGGTATTTATAGGTAAAGCTGAGGGAAATCGTAACTTTGATATTAAGATTACCCTTTTTTGTAATTTCACACTAAATTGAGTCAAACCCTTTAATATAATGTATAATAAGTCTAAAACATGTTCTTAGAGGTGGTAGGGTCGAACTCAAAGTCATCCGGGTCAAAACAGATCAATCCGAGTCAAAATAGGATTTTGGCCCGAATCTGAAATTTCTAGCTTTTTCCTGCAGGACACCTCTCACTCTTTTGATCATATGTGAAGCTACACATATTTCATGGAGCTTTGTAATATATCGTTGGAAATATGACTTCAATATCTTGATGATAGGATGAAGAATCACTCCATTTGAACCTTTTTTTACCGAGATATGAGCTCCCGAAATTGGCTGAAATTTGTACTGAAAACAGTGTAGCACTCCGCACCTACGCCTTAGGCGTGGGATGGGCATATAACTTCGGTTGCGTTTGGAAACTAGTGTTTTAGTTTTCATTTTTTATCTCTTGAGAACAAAAATGTTTCTTGTTCTTGTCCTAAGGGTAATCCGGAAACAAAAACATGTTTGGTTGGAAATTTTGTCAAAAAAAATTTCGGGAACAAAAAAAAATAAACATTTTGGAGGTTAGGGTTTGGAGGTTGAAGATGGAGGTTAGGGTTTGGAAGTTGAAGATAGAGGTTAGGGAATCTGCAACAATTTTGTTTTGTTTTTTTGTTGAGAACAAACAGTGCCGAAAACAAAAAAACACCATTTTGGTGTTCTCAAATTTGAACTAAGGGTGAGAAAACGTTTTTTTTCTGTTCACGAAAACAAAATCCATCAAAGGCTCCCAAATGTATTTTTGTTCCCGTGAACAGTGGAAAAAACAAGAACAAAAACGGAAACACCCCCATCCAAACGCATCCTTCACTTTCTGGCCACTTTTTGCTTCTATAGGCGTACGCTTGAGCATAGGATTTTTCATGAAAACCACTTTTCTCAGCAAATGCGCCAAAATAATCGTATCGAATCCACGATACTTTTTGCTTGAAATGAATGCTTCGGAAAAAGCCATTTTTCCCTCCAGGAGCCACTTTTGTCTCGGAAACACCTCTTTGACTCTCCTCTTGGATAGAAATGAACATGAATTTGGTAAATTCACCGAAGTTAGCTCTATTTTTTCAGTAAGCTCCTAAAATATGCTTAAGCACACAAACGGCATAAAAATACCAAATAATGAAATGAAAAGACACAACAAATGCAAGATAGGGGCTTAAAATGGATAATATTGAGCACCTATCACACCCCCAAACTTACATATTGCTAGTCTCTTAGCAATGAACCCAGGAAAACCTACCTTGTGATGATTTTTATTCTAACTAACCTATGCTAATCCACACTACTCCCTTCTTTTCGTTAGGGTCAACGATTACACTTAGCACGTATAACAAGCCTTTTAAACCCCTCGGCAACACCGAGTGGACGAGTACAGTCTCGTGAGGGTTAAATATATTACCGATAACTTGGATAATAGGATTGTCTTTTTCGTAATTTCCCACTAAACTGAGTATAATGTATAATAAGTCTAAAACATGTGCTTAGAGGTGGTGGGGTCGAACTCAAAGTCATCCGGGTCAAAATAGGATTTTGGCCCGAATCTGAAATTTTCAGCTTTTTCCTGCAGGACACCTCTCACTATTTTGATCATATCTGGATCTACACACATTGTATGGAGGGTTGTAATATATAGTTGGAAAGCTGACTTCAAGCTCTTGATTATAGCCTCAAGAATAACCCCATTTGAAACTTTTTTGACCGAGGTACAATCTCCCAAAGTTGGCTGAAAGTTTTACTGAAAACACTATAGCACTCCGCACCTATGCCTTAGGCGTAGGTTAGGCATAAAATATCACTTTCTGACCACTGTTTGCTTCTATAGGCATAGGCTTGAGCGTATGATTTTTCATGAAAACCACTTTTCTCCGCAATTGCGCCAGAATGACAGTCTCAAATCCACGATACTTTTTACTTGAAGTGACGGCTTCGAAAAATATCATTTTTGCCCTCCGGAAGCCATTTTTGTCTCGAAAATACCTCTTTGACTCTCCTCCTGGATATAAACGAACATGAACTTGGTTAATTCACCGAAATTAGTTCTATTTCTTCATTAAGCTCCTGAAACATACTTATACACAAATGGCATAAAAATACCAAATAATGAAATGAAAAGACATAACAAATGCAAGATAGGGGCTTAAAATGGATAATATTGAGCACCTATCACCCCTATGGCAACCCAAGAGGCTGCGCCTACCTTGGTCCAAAATACCCTCCCTTCCATTCTCCAAAATCCTTTTACCTGCCCCCATCCTTCTGAAGAGGAGAGGTCCGGGAAGAGGTAAAAGCTAAAGGGGAATAGGCCTCATTCATCTGGTGGAGGAAGCCCCACCTCAAAGGAGTTGATGATTGCAAGGGCCAAGTCCATATGGCCTCCTTTAGGTCCCTTGATAGCCCGGAGCTGCCCAATGGTATTATGGGCTCAATGTTGAGGGTATATTTCTCTCCTTCATGTTTTTACCCTCCATTTTATTTATGTTGCCTCTAACTTTTGTCTTTTTTCTTCAAGCTTTTTATAATGTGAGTGCTCTATGCTATACACAAGAGTTTCAAATTGATGATGTGGCCCGTCTGAAGGCTGCCCTGGCTCTAGTAGATGGAAGGAAGACTCTGATGGCCCAGGAGACTACTTTCCCTGAAGAAAGAAATAGTTGCCCTGAATGAGGAGAAAGCCAAGGCGAATGCTGAGAGTGAAGAACTCAAGTATCGGCTAACCCTTGCCCATTCTTAGTTGGAGATCTTCCATAAGGGTGGGATTGACATGCATAAGCGCTATGGAGACATGATCAACAATGTTGGTGGTGAGTTTTGGCATAGTGGCATTGTCAACGCCCTAAAGGAGCTTGAGAGAAGGAAGTGCAAGGATCCTGACGCTATGGATGCCCATCTGAAGGTTTCACCTCCTTACAAGACTCCTAAGGATACTCCAACTGAGAACCTCTTCGTGGAGTTTCTTTCGGGGGGCAACAGTTGCGGACCCCCTCAAACGAGAGGTTCCACATTTTACACCTACTGAGGTTGTGGATTCCTTTGGTCTTGAGTTTAGAGCCTAGTGCAAGACTTATGATTTTTCCTCTCTTTTTTCTTTTGTTGCGGCAGACAAATTTTGTAGCCCCTAGGGCTTTTTATGTAAAAGACTTTAATATTTAATGGAATTCTACTTTTATCACACTCCGTGTTATGCTTCCTCTTATCCGAGAAGACTAAGAAGTTTGTAACAACTTTTTTGAATGTGCCAAGGTTGTATGCCTTTGTTGAATTTAGCTATATCAGCATGTGCCTCAGGCATATGACTTTGGCATATGAAAAAATGTGTCTTTATGATCAGGCGTATGCCTCTGTCAATTTTATATTTAGGAATTAAATTCCTCTGTTTGACGACTTAAACATCTCTCTATCTATATTTATACTTAGGAATTAAGTTCCTCTTTTTGATGACTCAGGCATATGCCTCTATCAATTTTATACTTAGGAATTAAATTCCTTTGTATTTGTTTTTCATGACTCAGGCATATGCCTCTGCCAATTTTATACTTAGGAATTAAATTCATCTGGTTGACGACTCAGGCATATGCCTCTGTCAATATTTATACTTAGGAATTAAATTCCTCTTTTTGATGACTTAGACATATGCCTCTGTCAATTTTATACTTAGGAATTAAATTTCTTTTTTTGATGACTCAAGCATATGCCTCTGTCAATTTTATACTTAGGAATTAAATTCCTCTGTATCTGTTTTTCATGACTCAGACATATGCCTCTGTCAATTTTATACTCAGGAATTAAATTCCTTTATTTGACAACTCAGGCATATGCCTCTGTCAATATTTATACTTAGGAATTAAATTTTTCTGTATTTGTTTTTCAAGACCCAGGCATATGCCTCTGTCAATTTTATACTTAAGAATTAAATTCCTCTGTTTAACGACTCGGGCATATTTCTATTCCAATATTTATACATTTATACTTAGGAATTAAATCCCTCTTTTTGATGACTCAAGCATATCCCTCTGTCAATTTTATACTTAGGAATTAATTTCATATGTATATATTTTTCATGACTCAAGCATATGACTCTGTCAATTTTATACTTAGGAATTAAATTCCTCTGTTTGACGACTCAGACATTTGCCTCTTTCAATATTTATACATAGGAATTAAATTCATCTTTTTGATGACTCAGGAAAATATAAATAATAACAATGGATCATTTGAGTCTGGAATCAGGCCTCAGCCTCTTTTATTGATTGCATTTGAACTGAGAACAAAAAGTTCTTTATGCGTGATTTGCCTCTGTCATATATGTAAAATGAAAATCTACCTAAGGATAGTACCTCTTTAGTCTGGAGGCATTTTGGGAATTGGGTTCCATGTGGTTGTTGGACTTCTTCAATCGGTAGGCCCCTTTTCGAATGACCTCAGTTACAATGTATGAGCCTTCCCAATTTTCCCAAAGCTTGCCAACTATCCCAACCTTTTTCTTAAGGACCATATCTCCGATCTGGAACTCACCCCTTCTTACTTTCTGGTTGTAGCTTCTTCTAACCCTCTGGTGATACTCAGCCAGCCTAGGAGAATGGGGCTTCTTTTGTTGGAACCCTTGGGGTTGTCTTGTATGACCAGAGTACCTCAGGCAGTTTATTGGGCCAGAGTTCTTTTGCAGCTTCTAACTTCTTCTTGAGAGTGTTTATCAAACTCGTTCTGTTGGATCTTTCTACCTGACCATTGCCCTATGGATATCCAACCGAGGATGTTTTGAGCAGTATACCATGCTGTTCGTAGAAAGCTCTAGTCTATTTATTGTCTAGATTTAACCCATTGTCCATTATGATAACCCTGGGGATCCCGAAACGACATATGATGTTTGTCTAGATGAATTTGATCGCGTGTCTATGTGTGATTGTGGCATATGATTATGCTTCCACCCATTTGGTGAAGTAGTCTGTTGCGATGAGTGTCAACTTAACTTCCCTCAGAGCCTGTGGAAGCGGCCCCACAATATCAATCCCCCATTGGGCAAAATAATGTGGATTGAGTGTGGGGTTCATAAGTTCTAGTGGAGGATGGATACTAACACCATGGATCTGGCACTTGTGGCATCTTCTAACAAAAGCTTTAGTGTCCTAAGAAAGATAGGGCCAGAAGTAACCCTGACTTAGTAACTTATAAGCAATGGACCTTCTTCCTTAATGGTTTCCATATTCTCCCTCGTGTATTTATTTCATGATTGCTCTGGCTTCTGAGGGGGTGAGACACCTAAGGTAAGGTCCTCTGAAGGACTTTCGATACAACCTCCCATTGATCAGAGAGTATCTAGTGGATTTTTGCGAATCTTTCGGGGCTCAGATTTAACTTCAGGCAGAATTCCATCCCTTAGGTAGGACACGATCGGGTCCATCCAGCTAGGTTACCATGGTAATATACAGACGCTCACTAGCTGTAGAATACTTGGGATTTCAAGGTAGTCTATTGGAGGCACCCTTATCAGATCCTGAGCATTTTATGATGCCATGTTGGCCAATCGGTCTGCATTCTCATTATGCCCCCTGGAAACCTGCTCAATGGTGAACTGATCAAAGTGGCTCAGCTCTTCTAGAGCCAAGGCTCTATATGGTTTCATCTTTTCTCCAGCCTCGTACTCCCCATTAATTTGTCTGACTACAAGTTGAGAATCACTATATATCTTTAGTCGTTTGATCTAGAGACTCTGACATAATCTGATGTCTGCCAATAATGCCTCATACTTTGCTTCATTATTGGAGGCTGGAAATTCCAGACGAATTGACTACTGGATTTTAGTACCGTCGGGAGTTATGAGTTCCAGTCCTATTCCAACCATGATACCCCAACTGATCCATCAATGAATAGACTCCACTCTAGCTCTTCTATCTCTAGATGTTCCAGCTTTAGTTCTGATTCTAAAAGAAAATCTATAAGTGTTTTCCCTTTAATGGCAGTCCTTGGCACATACTTGATATCAAAGGTACCCAGCTCAATTGCCCATCTGGTAATTCTCCCCGTCAGGTCTAGTTTGGACATGATTTCCTTAATGGGGAATGATGTTGGGACAATGATTGGGTGTGTCTCAAAATAGTGTCTGAACCTTATTTTAGCATTAACTAGCGATAGAATGACTCGTTTAACAGTGGTATATCTAGTCTCTGGGTTTGATAAGGACTTGTTGGTATAGGAGACTGGAGTTTGATGCATTTTCTCCTTTTTTACCAGTGCATCGCTTGTGGAGGTGGCTGATACTGCGAGGAAAAGGTGTTGCGTTTCACCTGGTTATGGATAAATCAACACTGGAGGGATTATCAAAAACTCCTTTAATTTCTGTACTGTTTGGGTCTATTCTAACCATCAAACATTGCATTTTCCTGCTTTGATGGCTTGAAAGAATGGTTTGTATTTATCGGTGAGTCTGGAGACGAACCTACTTAATACAACTACCCGTCCTGTTAGAGTCTGGATTTCTTTATGAGTTCTGGACTCTTCTGTGTACATGAGTGCTTTTACCTGAGCCAGTCTAGCTTCGATCCCCGTTCGATTCACTATGTGGCCCAGGAACTGTCCAGATGAGACCCCGAATGAGCATTTGGAAGGATTGAACCTCATCCCATAGTCTCTAACTGCTTGGAACACTTCTTTCAAGTGTTATAGGTGGTCCTCCTTCTTCTTGCTTTTAACTACCGTGTCATCAATATATGCCTCCACCGTGTGGTCCATCTGGTTCCCAAAAATTATTTTCACCAATCTCTGGTAAGTAGCACCTGCATTTTATAGTCCAAAAGACATTACTTTATAACAAAAAGTACCTTCCTCCGTAATGAATGATGTTTTCTCATCATCGACAGGGTTCATGGGGATATGGTTGTATCCAGAGTAGGTGTCTATAAATGACAGTCGCTCATACCCTGCTATTGCATTTACCATATGGTCAATTTTTGGAAGAAGGAAACAATCCTTCGGGCAAGCTTTATTTAGGTTGGTGAAATCGATACAGGCTCTCCACTTCCCATTCTTCTTTTTGACAACTACTACATTGGAAAGCCAGGTTGGGTACCTGACTTCCCTAATGAATCTAGCATCTAGTAACTTCTTTACTTCCTCTGCTATGATTTGATTTCTCTCTACCCCGAAGCGTCTCTACCTCTATTTTACTGGTCTTGTATCAAGATCAACGTTGAGATTATGCTGTGTAACTAATGTTATGCCTGTCATGTTTAAGTGTGACCAGACAAATATGTTTATGTTGTCCTGCAATAGTTTGATCATGTCCACCTTCTGCTCAGTTGAGAAGGTAGAGCCAATGAACGTGGTTCTGCCATCTCCAGAGGGTATGATGTCTACTTCCTAGAGTGGTTCTGTTTTGACCTGACTCTCCTGACCCTCTTCGAATGGGTCAGTCTATAATTGTTATTTCTGATTGTATCTGGGACCTTCTTGTCCATTCTCTTCCTCCGACTTGGTCAATTTACTCAAATTCTTCATGGTGACTGCGTAGCACTTTTTTGCTGCCACTTGATCCCCTAGGACATCTATCATATCTATCCCATTTGGGTTAAGGCATCTCATGAACTAATGAAGGGTTAAGGGAACCCCTGCATTCTATGTATCCATCCTCTGCCCATCAGTAGATTGTATGATGGCTTGACGTCTACCACTACGAAGCTTTCCTTGAGGGTCCTTCTGGCTGCAAACACGGATAGTTGAACGACCCCAATTGGCTCTACTCGACGCCCATCAAATCCGGCGAGGGGGACTCTGATAGGGTGTAACTAATTTTGTGTCCACCCCAAGCATGTCGAAGGCCCATTTAGTTATGATGTTGGTGCTACTGTCAGGGTCTACCATGACCCTCTTGACGAGGCAATTGGCCACCAGAAGTGATATGACTAGAGGATCTTCGTATGGCACCTGCACGTTCCTCAGATTTAACTCGGTAAAGCTTATCTGATGTTCTTCCTTTTTGTTAGATGTCTGACACACCTCACCAATTCTTCTAAGTTTATGTGTTTGACTTAACTAAGACCTCCTGTTCCCTTCTATTTCCTCAGCGGTATGCTCGCCCTAAACCATATGAATCACCCGTATTGGTAGTCCTGTCGGGGCATTGGTTTGAGGGGGATGCCCCTAACGCTCTGTACGGGTCTTGTTCTTTGCTACGTAGTCAGTCATCTCTCCCTTCATTATCATAACCTTTACCTATCTGCGGAGGTTCCTACAGTCATTGGGGTGGTGTCCATACTCGCAATGGAGGCACAGTGTTTGGTCATGTCCCTCTGCTCATAGGCTATCATATGGGCAGAGGGGGTCTGAAAATTCCCTTATTTTTCTTTTCCTGATACTGTTTGCCTAGGGTGGTTCTGAGGGGGGTCACCTTCTCCTCCACCCTCTGTTCCTTTTCTGCTGGCTTGCTTGAAGAGGGGGAAGGTGTTGAACGTGATGGTTTTTGACTCTTGGGGCACTCTTTTGAGCGGGCCTCCACTGTAACCAAGGTTGCTCTCTTCCATCAGACTGTTTCCTCTTCCTTTATCCTGAGGTATCCCTGGGCTCTGGAATTAGGGCCATTCTGCATGCTTCGACTGTCGACAACTAGTTATACTGGTCAATGGAAGACATATCCCTTGTAAACTTGGATAAAAAACTTTAAAGGGTCTCCTCCTTCTCCTGTGTCATTTTAAACAGACTGGAGATGGTTTTCTTATCCCTTTGGTTGCCATAGTACTGGGCTATGAAAATTTCACATAACTTATTCCAGCTATCGATGGACCCATGTGGTTGTTTTCTGAACCATATCAAGGGGGACTCAGTTAGGCTGGTGGGGAAAATGTTGCAAAGAAGAGCCTCGTCCTTCTTCCAAGCGGTCATCCTTGTCTGGAATTGGTAGATATGATCAAATGGATCCTTGGTTCCATCATACAAGGTGAAGGTTGACAATCTGAATTTCTTTGGATACTCTGCTTGATCAATCATGTTGGTGAAGGGGCATATGATAATGTCTACGGTAGCATGGGCTGCCAAGTCCTTCATGTTGAGATTTTAAACCTTCATGCTTTAGAGTACTTTTCTCTGGATCTTCGCAGCCATATCTTCCAAATCCTTCATTGTTGGGGGTTGTTGGAGCAATGGGTTCTTGACTACTGGGACAGAGACCTCCTCTTGGTCATCAAACGCTCTACTTCCAGTCCCTTTCCGCTTGTTGTGCTCGTCATCTTCATGTCTGGGTGGATCTGGTACACTGCATACGTTGTCGACTCTATTGGCCACAACCGTTGGTATTGGCATCTGGGCAATTTGCTGACGCAGATCAGCATTATGTTGTTCGAGGTCCTCGTTTCTCTTCTCCACCGCCTCCAGTTGCTGCATGATTTGTTCGATTTGAGTGTTTTGGGCGGTGTTGGTTGCTCCTACAGAGGATCTAGTTTCTACCACCATGGTTTTTTTTCACAAGGTTTTTGGTGCAAAGAAAATGGTTTAAATATGAAAGGAAATCAAGAAAAACTCTCGCTTCCCACAGACGGCGTCAAAGTGTAGATGTAATTTTTTGCACCTCACTCGAATCCCCTTTATTAAGGCTCTACGACCTTATTTATACAACAAGTGATGGGTTTTTTGGCCTATCATGATTGGAATCAAATCCCTCTATTATAGGAATTTGATTTACATTACATATTGGTCTTCTTTATCCCATATAAGTGTGGGATCTTAATCTTGCGCCAAGCAATTCTTGAACTTTCCACTTAATGGGTTGGGCTTGCATTAATTAGGCTTGACATATAATAACTTTAAGTGGGCTTGATATTTTTGACCCTTACAAGAGTAAATTTCCAACATATACAGAGACCTTTAGAAGTCAAGATTATGCATAGTTTCACCCACGAATTAGACAGATACAACAACAAGAATAGTGATTATAGATAGATGAATAAATATAGATGAAAATAAACTTGTTAGTTTATTATTATCAAAACTCTTGGTTTTATAAAAAGATAATAACAATAATGAAATTTTCATTTATAAATTTTAAAATATCTAGAAAATATTATTGAAAATGTCATTTATAAATTTTAACATAAAATATTATTTCCTTAAATATATATAGAAAATGTTATTGATATAATTTTGTCTATAAAAACCGAATCCGAACCGAAAAAAATGATTTGGCTTCATTCGGTTGTTTTTACTAACGGTTTGGTTACGGTTTTCATTTTTAAGAAACCAAAAATAACGAAACAGAACCGAAAAAAATAATTTGGCTTGGTTCAGTTTCTTTTACTAATGGTTTAATTACGATTTTCATTTTTAAGAAATCTAAAATAACGAGATGGAACCGAAAGGAACCATATGCACCCCTAACTAAAGGAAGTTTTGAAAATTTTGGGAGGGGGCCGAACCATGGCCCCCTCCCCAACACTTGGCTCCGCCCCAGACTATATGGGATTGGGAATAGCCTAATAGGAAACAGAGCATTCTGCTCTGGGTATCCATTACCTAGGTTGCAGATATCACGAGGTTGATACTGTATATATATATATATATACACATACATGAGGAGTAATTCAATAATACAACAAAGAAGCGGACAGTGGGACCCAAAGTAAGCCATTGCCGCGGGTGAAATTCTCAAATGATGAAATCGTCGAGATTCTTCAAGATAATATTACCGTCTGCTGTTCATCAGAAGAAACTGATGATCTATCATTCTCTATCTCTCTCTATCTTTATATATATATTCAAAAATCAAAGGACTATTGTTAATTTACGTCGCATTTCTTTCTTTTTAATATTTTTTTTTGATGTGTGTTGTTTTTGTCTTCTTAAGTTGCAATCAAAGTTCACCATCACCTCATATATTATTGTTTTCATATCTTTATAATTTTTTATTTTTTATTTATGGAGAAAAAATCACACTCAGTCAAAACACATAAGAGAAGGGGGTGTCTGTGATGAATAAGTACATAATATTACATAAAAGAGATGAACTAAAATAATTATAAAAAATAAAGCATAAAAAGATAAACTGAAATTGATTTCAATCAAAAAGGGGATTATTTATAATGGAATTGGGCTAATTGCAATGAATTGATAGTTTAAGGGATTATTTACAGTTTCAGGAGAGTTAGTTGCAAAAGTACAGTAGGTCAGCGTATCCGAAAATATAACAAGAGGCAATCTATCCTTTATGTAGAAGTATTGAACAATGAATGGTGAAAAGAGTTTATCCGAACAAGCTAATTTGGGATACAGTGTAAAAGAAAGAATTGGCCTCGATTCGTTGGGGTCACAACCGCTGAAAATAGTTCGAGCTTTGTTATATAAGGGTCACTTTTCACTATCCAAGAAAAAATATAGAAATACTTGCACTTCATTGCATTATATTAGATTGTTAGTTGTTTCTTAATATCTTAAGATGTGCCATTTATTTTGAACTATTTCTTTCATAATTTTATTTTCCAAATTGATTTGTTGTATTACGAGAAAGAAAATAGGGCACAAAGTATAAGATTATAGTGAAAGCATCCCTCTGAAATATAGCAGCATTTTTTGGTTGTGCATTTTCTTGATTAATGCATTTGACATGATCAAATAACAGCATTGTATCCACATTCTATTGAAACCTCTCATAAGCTGATGTGATTAGGGTAATGCTATAACTAATAACCCATTCTTGGCCCCTTCTTACGAACCGACTAAATCGAAGAACTAAGGAAAAGGCAACTCATGTCAGCCCAAAAAATAGTTTATTTACATTACTCATTAATGAATAGTTCATTATTTACACTTTTTGTAGCTACATTCAAGTTAACACAGTGTGTTCAACTTGAAAACTTGCTCCGAATTAAAAATTCTTCGTATTCCCAGAAAATCCCCGAAAAGTTTGTTAAGAAGTACGACAATGAACTCTCTGTTGAAGCCATCCTCACTGTTCCCACTGGCCACGAGTCGCGTGTGGGATTGGAGAAGGCTGGCAAGACGCTTTGGTTTTGCGATGGTTGGCAACAATTTATTAAACGTTACTCAATTGGGTGTTTCTACTTTTTAGTCTTCACATATAAAGGGAATTCAAGCTTTGATGTGCACATATTTGATTTGTCTGCGACCGAGATAGAGTACCCTAGCAGCATTCATCGTAGTCCTGAAGAACACAATAATGGAAACCAATGTCAGTTATTTGATGAGGCCGAAATAAAAAAGGACAACTCTGTTGAAATTTTGGGGTCCTCGGGTTTCATTAGATCTTCGTCTAAACGTAGTGTGGAACTGGACCAAAAAGGTAAAAGTGTAGCTTTGTCGGAGAGCCTGAAATTCACTCCTCAAGATATAAGGAGAGGCTGCAAAAGACACGAGCAAGATGTGGAGCAAATGGTTAAATTAGAGAATGTGGATGAGGCACACAGAAGAATATCAAGGGGAAGCGAAATGTCAAATTGGCGCGATTCCCTTTCAGATAAATATGATAGAAAGAGCCAGTTTGTGACTAAGAATTACGACAATTAACATGCACCACCTCCACCAGTTCGTTACAGAGAGAGTTTCGATGTGGAGGAGCAGTGTCTAAATAAAAATGGAAGTAGTTCGCAAATGACCACTAAAAACATTAGACAAAAAAGTCACATCTCATATGTTATTTATACCAGAAGATGAAAGCAAGGAATCCTAGACTTCCGAGACAATAAGTTTGATGAAAACAAATGTTTACCAACTAGAAATTGAGGAGTTGTTTCGAGTAAGGTTTTCAAATTCCCTTTTTCTAGCTACCAGAAATGAGTTTAGAAATGAATTTTTTTCCCACTAATTTGATAACTTGCAGATAGAGAGGAATCATTGGTAAAACATGAATGGTGTGAAGAAATGATTGGTACTAGCAGTTTTTCGACAAGGAGACAAGTAATAAACCGAGCGAGTGAGAGGGCAATTAATGATGCAAGAATGTTTAAGCCCGAAAATCCTTTCAATATGGTTATACTGTGTTCATATCATGTAACACGCTTCCCATATGTGGTGAGCCACTGAATTTATGTTACATGGTGCTTCTTTGGTCATGAAGCGATGTTCAATTTATGGTTATTTGTTTATTTGTTTTGTTCATTATTTTCATTGTTGAATTCATTTCAAGTGCTGCTAGATTTGTTTATGTGGCTTCATTTGTCATCAAGGTATTAAGTTTGATGTTGGAATGAGAGAGATATTTTTCTTTCTTACGCAGGAAATGAGAACAGAATTTTCCGTGAAGATGAAGTATCTGCTCGGTGATTCAGATAAAAATACAATTAAGCTACAACTTTCGGATGGAAGAGAATGGTATGTCGGTTGCATTCATGAGAGAGGAGGTCAACGCGTGAAGTTAAGCAAAGGTTGGACAAAATTTGTAAACGACAATCATTTGGTGGAAGGAGATGTTTGTGTTTTTGAGTTGATCGAGGTTAAAAAAGTTGTGCTAAAAGTTTCCATATTTCGTGATGTGGCGTATGCGGTATGCAGGGAACCCTTCTGATTAGAGCCTGAAAAAGTGGTTCTTGGGTGTTGTTAAGGTACTTCTATATAAGTAGAGCCTTATAGTTATATTAGTGGTAGTTTTATTTATTTTCGTTTCATCCCTCGAAGGTTGTTGCTTGATGTTTGTGTATGGAATCGACTTCTGATGTATATATAATCGTTTTACTTGTTGATGTGATATATCAAGTGGTATAAGTTCGTACAAGCAGGCGCGGAGCTGTGTCATAGCTGAGGAGGCCATGGCGCCTCCCAAAATTTAAAAAAATTCTATTAGTTACCCATAAAAATATATATATATATATATAGATATATATTTCACACATAAGCGCATAAATTGCAGTTTCTAAAATCAAAAAATGAGTAATTTTTGCATATTGGTGGTCAAATCCAAGTATGTTGCATAGTATCAACCATTGCTAAGGGAGACTATGATGGTTTTGTTTATCATGTCATATCAATTTTTTTGTTAGAGATTGTAATTATAATTGACAGTTATTCCTTTCATGTTCTCAATAAATTAAATGTTTTATATTTATAATTGGTGAATTCTATGTATTGGATCATTCGGTATTTGAAGCAAGGTTGTCCTCTTGATTATGTATGTATTTTGTATTTATATGTAGGGTTCATATGTATGGAATATACAAATTTTCTTTGTCAAAATCTTCATTATAGTAGGAGATTTTGCCAAAGATCTGATCACCATAACTTACCATCTGAATCTTAGGCCAGCCTTAGAGAGCCAAATGAAGAAAGGAGTGCCTTTAATTTTAAGTTTTGGGGTAGTTGGCAAACTCAAGAATGGACAAGACCATTTAAATGTAAGACCATTGCAAGTGATGTTGTCATGGCACAAGGTAAGTCAGCACCTAACCTTCTGAAAAGCCAGGATTCTAACTGCTTAAACAATATTGATTTTCCTCAAATTCTGGAAAAAGGTTCTGATGGCCTTAACCTTATTTTAAATAGTCATGATAGCCAACCTCTTGACCATTGTTGCCAAACCATGTGAAGATGAAACTAGATTACCTACCTAGTTACATCAACAGTGGAGACTCAACTATTGTAGAGCTCCCTCCTGAACTTGCTGACCAAGGGGCCCAAGAATGGAGGCATTGCTTGCTTGGTTATTTCCTGCAGAAGAAGCTACCATATTGATGCTTGTACCAACATCCTGAACAATGGACCATGCATGATCAGTGGAAGACCTTTAATTCTTAAGCAATGGGAGAAAGGAATGGAATTCACTAAAGATACATGTAAACACATCCCTTTATGGGTTAAATTATACAATATACCCTTTGAGTATTGGACTAAAAAGGGCCTTGGAAGTATTGCCAGCACCATTGGCAAACCTTTTTATGCTGACAAGCTTACAGAAACCAAGAAAAGAATTAGGATGCGTTTACTAACGTGAAACGTTTTTCGTTTCTGTTTTTGAAGGAACATAAACAAAAAAACAAAAATGACGTTTGTTAATTTCAATTATTCTCACAATTTTTGGAACATAAACAAATAATTATGTTTAGTAAAATGCATTTGTTCCGCATATTTTTTTGTATTTTTTTTTATCATTTTTATTTTGGCATTTACTTGAGTAAAAAAATTAAATTAGATTAAAGAAACTATTAAACTCAACTATCACAAGTTAAAGTTACAACTTTTAACGATTAATCAACATTAATTTTTAAAGTCTAAAAAATGAAATAATATCCAAACATATGATAATATGAATCAATATCTTTGGTAGTTGTTCCACAACGCATTTGATCTTGAGTGACCCTCACATCTGCTGGGATTTGAGGCGTTGAGGTACTAGTTGACCCTTCATCTTCAAGTCTGATATTTTCATTTTCAGACTCATCAAACAGACGATCTAAACGTGTTTCATCCCGAACAAAGTTATGAATTGTGCAACAAGCAACCACAATTTGAGCTTGTACCTCGACATCATAATTGGACATTAACTTCAGAATGGGGAAACGTTTCTTAAGTACCCCAAAACAACGTTCAATGACATTTTAAGTGAGGAATGTCTATAGTTTATTAACTCTTTAGGACCTCGAACTTGTCCTCTACGCCCTCTATAGTCTTGCAAATGATACGGAATACCACAATAAGGTGCTAAGAATGTCGACATATTAGCATATCCCAAATCAACTAAGTAGTACTTACCTGTCACATAATATTATTACACGTCAACATATATTATCAATAAAAAAATAATAGTATTGTAAGACCATTACCTTCGAGTGGTATTATAAACTGCATAATAGGATTAAATATAGTCTCCATTAAAACTCTTGAGTCATTTACACTTATTTCCCATCCAGTTAATACATATGTAAATCGCATATCAAAAGAACAAACAATCAAGATATTTTGTGTTGTATCAGACTTTCTTCCACGATAAAGAATTTGTTCAGATGATGCAATATGTGCGTGAATTTGTGTTCCATCAATTGCTCCAACACAATTCTATATTTAAAATACATACACAAATCAAATAAAAATAAAAAGAAGGAAGACATTAAAAAGAATGATATTTTAAAAAACAAACTTGAAAAAATGGATAAAACTTCTCATTGTTGCGGATCTCAGGAGGTACAACATTAAAATCTGGTGGTCGAATTATTTCTTGCCCCAATTTACATACATAATAAAGGCATCTATGAAAATATTTAGATATTGTAGCAGTAAAATGTTGAAATCTCTCTGCCACTACTCGTACTCTTTCATTGTGTGCAAGAGTATACAAGAACATTCCAACTTGTTCTCCATTGGTTAAGTATCTGGAATCAATTAATCCTAACCCTTTCAACCGTTCGCATAAATTTATGAAGACATGAACTTCCAACCTAAACATTTGAAAACATCTAGCATGGTGGCCAGTAAGTATTTCTTTAATATAGTTATGACCTTGAAGCGTGGAAGTTCCACATGGTATAGGCTTCATATGATGTTCCATATACTCATCAAATAAATAAATAAAAGAAACAAAAGTAAAATGTGTTCATCCTCATCATCCTCATCATTATCATAAGTACGCAAGAATTCAAGTGGATTCATTTCCGTAAACTTGATAAATTGAACATTGTCACAAAAAGTCACATAAAATGGGTTATTCCCACTAACACCTCCTCACAATTAGCGTATTCCCACAAGGACCCCCTCGAATTTGAGTATTTCCACACATACCCCCTGAGGCAGACGGTCGTTACACTTACTACCGTTTTTATGGGAAGTTACAACTTTGCCCCTTAATATAATATTTAAAAGAATTAAAAAAAATATCATTTTATGATAAGAACGTTTTACCCCTCAAACCTATTTACACATCTTTCAAGCCCTGGATCTAAGTTATATATGTTTGTGTATATATATATATATTATAAAGCAGAGAGAGGAAACAACAGGGAAGAGAAAGAGGGTCACTCCATTGCTGACCACCCACCACAGGCAAAACTACCACCACCACCACTACCAAGACCACCGGGCCGCGCAACCACCACCTTCAAAATCGTCATCTCTATTCTCTTGAACAACACACAAACAACCCATCTCAATCTTCCTCCTACTCTCTAGTCAATCGGCAAGTCACCACAACCACCATCATTCAATCAGTTCCAAAGCTTTCTCTCATCTTCTTCATTTAAACCTAATAATTAAGACCGATTTAAATTTTTAAATTTTCAATTATTAATTTAAAAAAATTGGGGAAAATTTATTGGATTTGTTTTTTATGAAATGGGTTTTTAATTTTTTAATGGGTTTCAATTGAGATTTTTGGGAAATCTATATCTATATATATGTGTGGGCATTGAGATTTTTTAATTGAGAATTTTTCCTTAAGAAATTAGAACATACAACAGAGAAATATACAGTAGAAATACCTTATTTTGGAGGAAGAGTTTATAGAAAGAACAACCTCCAAGAAGCAGGTCAAGGCAAAGAATAAAAAGTTGGATTGTTTTGTTTCCTAATTCTATTGGTTTGTGTTTTGGTAAGTTTTTCACTACAACTACTGAATATTTAGATTCTAGGTTTTTTCGTATTTTTGTGCTTTCATGTTTGCAAATTTCTATAAAACTGGTGTGTGAGAAGAAGGTAAAGGGATCTATTAGTTGCAATAGTAGAATCATAATCATCAAGTTGTGATCTTGATTGCAGTGATGGTGCTTATTATAATTTCAATTAACATAGGTGTTTATATATATATATATATATATATATATATATATTTCAAATGGGTCTGTCATAAGGTGTGTGTTTGACATTAAGGTAAGTTCACAACTTTAAGTTAAGGACAAAAGAGTAATGAGAAAATAACATACAAGGTTAAATTGGTCATTTCATATCATATGAGGGCAATATAGACTATTTACAGAGTGATTAGTGGCTGACTTCACCCAACTAACGGTATAGTCAATGGCGTGAACACGGAGGGGGTCCGTGTGGGACAAAATTCAAATGCAAGGGAGTTCGTGTGGGAATATTGATATTCGAGGGGTCCGTGTGGAATTACGCTAATTATGAGGGGGTGTTAGTGGGAATAACCCTAATTTTTATATAAAATGACATGAACAAAGAAGTCTACATGAAGGAAAGAACAAAAGCCATAGACATTAACAGTGACTTATAATTTAAACATAGAAGTCTAAATATATAACCATAGACATTAACAGTGACTTATAATTTCAAAAGCCAACTCCATCTCCTCTTTTCATTAAGCCTAAGAAACAGTTTTCCCCATCTATTATCCACGTGAAACTTGTCTAGGGCCTTGTTGTAATAGTCTTCATCAATACTAACCATGTTATCCAATGCTGCCAAGAAAGCATCCATGACCTCACCTTCCTTGTCAACTTTCTTACTATAACTTGTACCTATAGCAACATCAGTTTTTCTCTTCATATGATCACTAAGTCCACTCATGATATTACATATTCTATTTTGAAAGTTATCTCTAGTTGCTCATTGATAAGGAGATTGACTCTTTTGATGAGGACAAGCCTCCACCTCAACATCCACATGTGGCAATTGTTGTCCAATCTTTCATGACCATTATCATCATCTCCATCATCATTTAAACAAGTACGTGGAAGACTCCTTGTTGAAGGATATGCACTAGCTCCACTAGCAGAAGTGTCTCCAAATAAATTACAAAGCAAGTCATAGTGTTTGCACCATTTTCATCGATATCGCTTAGTCAACTTGATTTGCTGCAATCACATATTTGTATATGTATATATTAATTTTTATTTGAAATTTAATAAAATTAAACATAATAATAAATTCAATCTAACTTTCTCCATCTTCTTCCATTGCGCCTCAGTCAATGTCACATGCCCAGAAACAGAGTCCCAAGATGATCCAATATTGCTTAGAAATTTCTTGAAACATTTATATTTATCTCTCAATTTGTTAAATTTATTTAATAAGCATTTTTTCTCATAAGCACGATTTTTCCTTCCCGACCACATCCTCACTGCATTAACTAATTAGTCCAACCTTGGGGAGAAAATGTGGTTGTTTTTCTATTTCCTTTCTTTCTTTTCTTTTCCATCAACAATATATAATATTCTTCATATTGGTCATCCCATAAAAACTGCCACATTATCCGTCACCTCATTTTCTTTGGTTCCATACTCAATATTTGAATCCATGAAACTATTTTCTTCCATGAAAAACTATAACACGAATATAAATATTTTTTCGATCAACTATTAGATATTGAACAAACAGTGCCCCAATTATCCTATAATAAAAGAGCTTATCTATACAACAAATAAGATTATAACTCCAATACCAACAACTACCAATAGAAATAGACATGACCCTACTATCATTATCTCTCCAACACTCCAAACATGGAAATGCCATTTTTTTTTATATAAGAACCCATTGAAATACCTAGAAAATTTGTGAATAAAAATGCTATATAACCTGGACAATGCTATACTGTTAAAGAAGTAAGAACTCTTAAGATAAAAAATTCCAATTTTCTAATCCAATTATACATTTTCTCAGCAACCAAACAGAAATAATATAACCTGTTACTCCAATTGTTGAAGCTAAACCCCCAAACTCAGTACCCACTATATGGTGATTAATGAGAAACCCAATTGGTGAAGGACAAAAAGGAACGTGAATGTGTCGTCCATTGACAGAGACTAATGTGGGTTAGTTTAGCAGTGGAAGATTTGACTAAAACCAATAATATATATATATATATATATATATATATATGTGTGTGTGTGTGTGTGTGTGAACATCTATGTTCTTGCTAGTCCTAGGTTAATATATATATATATATACATACTCAATTATTGATTTCCCAAATTTTGGATTTCTATATATGCACAAAATACAATAAACCCTAAATTGAAAATTCTAGAAAAATAAAGCAATCAATAAAATTAACCGATAATCAACAATACCCAGAAACATAAATATCACATAGAGGCAAAGCACAATGTAAACCCTAAAGTTGAGCCCAATTTAATATAGAACCCAAACCAATAAATACCCTATAGATATACCCTAGAACAAGAAAAAAATTTGTATAAAGAAATGAAGAAAATGCCCAGATTAGATAAACAAACCTGAAAGGTGAATTGAAATCTGATGTTTGGTTGAACTTCAAAGCTTTTGAAATTGGTACTGGAAAAATAGAGGTGGTCAAGAGAGACGAATATGGAGTTATAAGAGAGAAAGGAATAAAAAGGGTTTTGTCAAATGGGTGGGTGGAGAGAATAAATGCAAACACAATGTAAACCCTAAAGTTGAGCCCAATTTAATATAGAACCCAAACCAATAAATACCCTATAGATATACCCTAGAACAAGAAAAAAAATTGTATAAAGAAATTAAGAAAATGCCCAGATTAGATAAACAAACCTGAAAGGTGAATTGAAATCTGATGTTTGGTTGAACTTCAAAGCTTTTGAAAGTGGTACTGGAAAAATATAGGTGGTCAAGAGAGACGAATATGGAGTTATAAGAGATAAAGGAATAAAAAGGGTTTTGTCAAATGGGTGGGTGGAGAGAATAAATGCAAACAGTAAAAGCATAAAAGTCAATAGTAAAAAAAAACATTTCACTTGGTACAGTTGAGAAACATGTGAAACATCTTTTTGATGTTTCTCATTTTTAAGAGAAACATGGGAAACATTTCACATTATTGGGAAACAAAAACAATTTATTAAACATAATTATTATTTATATTTATGTTTTTTTGTAGGTAAGAACGTGAAACATTCCACGTTAGTGAACACACCCATAGTTATGTTAGATTATGCATTGAAATAGATGCTTTTAAACTCTTCCTAGACAGCTTTAAAATCATATTTGGTCACGTTAGATTGATTAACATTATGGTGGAGTACCAATGGAGACCACAGGTTTGTGAGACTTGTCATAGCTTTGGTCACTTGAACTCCGAATGCCCTGCAGCTTCATCTGGAGAACCTTCTAATCTACCTTCAAATGGCACCAACCAGTTGGGTCCTTCTGATGTCACTTGTGATGCCAATGACAGCCTTGTCGGCTTTGTTGTCCATCATAGGAAGAACAAATATATGCAATCAGGTCATTTTTCCCTCCCCAGCCTTTTGGCTTCTCCTGAACCTTATTTACCTACCAGTCTCATGGATGCTCTTGAACCTCATGTGCCTACCCTCTTTCCTCATTTTCCTCCCCCTATGTTGAGTTGTAATGACAATGGTGTTGAGAAAACCAGTTCTAAGACCTCTTTGGCTGGTGAAAACATAGCCATTCATTTTGTTATGCCTCCTTTAGGAACTGAGATTGACTACTCTCCCTCTAGTTCCTCTAATAAAAGTTGCCCCATTGTTTCATCTCCCATGTATGAACATGGCACTGGATTCACTAAAGTGAAGAATAAAAAGAAAAAAAAAGGAGGAACCAATCCTAGCCCTCCCATTTTGGGATTCAAAGGCCTCCTCTCTCACTCCCTTTCTCAATGATTTTGAGCTCATGGAATATCAGGGGTTTAAATACCCTTGCAAAGTAGTTTGAGCTTATGAAATTCATCCATGAACAACACCTCCACTTGATTGTTGTCCTTGAAACTAAGGTACAGGAAACTAATGTGACTTCTACCTTCAATAATATTGCTCCTTCTTGGCAGTTGTTCCATAATTATGGTCATTCATCCCTTGGCAAAATTTGGATTAATTTCAACCCATTGAAGCTCAATGTTCAAAAGTTGGGTGACTTTGGGCAAGTGATTCATTTAAAAGTTAATGATGTTGAGTCTTTGTCTTCTTGTTATGTTTCAAGTATGTATGCTTACAATACTATTTCTCAAAGGAAAACTCTCTGGATGGACCTTACCACTTTTGCCACCACTATTTCTTCTTTACCTTGGTTTGTCATAGGTGATTTTAATGTCATTTTCCATCCTTCTGAGAATTATGGAAAAAATGGGAGGTGGAACACTGGAATGTATGATTTCATAAATTATTTGCATCACTCTGAGCTTACTGACCTCAGGTTTAATGGGATCTTCTTCACCTAGTCTAACAAGAGAAGGGATTCATCAAATATTTCAAGGAAGCTTGATAGAGCCATTGTCAATGACCAATGGAATTCTATGTACCCTGTTTTTTATTACACTTTTATGCCACATGGGATTTCTGACCATTCTCTATGTGTTGTTAAGTGTGGTGCTTCTGGAATTAAAAGGAACACTCCTTTTAGAATTTTTAATTTTCTTGCCCTTCACAAAGACTTCCTTGACATTGTAAAAGAGGTTTAAGACCAAAACATTCAAGGGGCTACTATGTACCAGATTATCAAGAAGTTGAAATTGCTTAAGCCAAAGCTCAAACTCCTCAATCATAAGTGTTAGTCACTAAATGACCCTAGATGGGGGTTAATAGGATTATAAAAAATATTTGACCCTTTTTACAATAAATTTGATCCACTCTTTGTGAGTTAACAAATAAACATGCACTGAACACTTAGATAGTTGAGTTAGAAAGGTAATTAGCAACACAAGCAATATGCAAGCAATATGATAATCAACAATAAATGTAGAGCATGTTAGAGATCAAATTTAAAGAGATAGAGAGATGACATCGCAATTTTTACAAGGTTCAGTAACTCCTACTCCTCGGCTCAAGATTCCTCCCTAGAGACTTCCCAATCCTTTCACTATAGCTTTTCTTTGTAGGTGGAATAGCAAACCTTTACACACGAGCTAACGAGCCCGTCATACAAACAAAAGGACAAACCCCTCTTGAGGATCAATGAGCTTCACTCACTCAAAGATCACAATCCTTTTATAAAGAAAAGGAATCAGTCAATAAACACTCAAACCCTTAGGTTTTATAAAAGATACACAAAGTATAAGCTCAAGTATTTTTAGTGATGTGTTTGGTTCACTTAAGATCTTATAGTCTCTTAACAATAAATGAGAGTTGTACTCAAGAGAACACTCAAAAGATATTTTTTATCTAGCTTCTCACAATGATTAGAATTGAATGAGAGGAGACTAGTTTTCAATGCTCAAGTTTTCTCTTGCAAGAGAAGATGGAAGATTGAGAGTAAAGAGCTTTAAATTCAAGAGTAATGAAAGAAGTAGTCTTCTCAAGTTCTATACCATCATATATATACCTATGTCAAAATTCAAGAGAGTGGGACTCACTTCAAGAGAGTAAGCTGAGAGTGGTGGTTGAAGGCATTAATTAGTTTGAACTATCTGTTTTTTGGCTCTATCAGTCTACTAAAATTTTCCATCAGTCGGCTGACCATGCCTTATCAGCTGGCTGACAATACTATGTCAGTCGGCTGAAAACCTACCATCAGTCGACTGACAAATAGCTTAAATTGAAGTTCAAAAACCTCTGTCCATTTCAGTCGGCTGAAACTAATATTTCAGTCGGCTGACCACCTTGTCAGTCGGTTAAAAAATAGGTATAAAAATCTTTTGTTGGCTTTGAAATTTACTCTCGGCAAACAATTCCAAAATTGATGATAACAAACCATTGAAGAGTGTTTGATACTAATGAATTATCGAGTTTATATTTTCAGCAAAAGACAGGTGAACGACTCAAAAATTAAACTCGGAAAGGAAATGACTCGAAAAGCAAGCTCGGAAAGAAAGCTTGATTTAAAGCGAAAAGCTATGAAAGAAATTGAAGCGCAAAATGGAAAATCATTTAATTCAACAGCAAAGGCGAAAGTCGAAGACTCAAGACTTGGGTTAGATAGGTCGGGGAGCGATCATTGTAACAAGGTAATTTTATGCGTCGATATTATTGTATAAGCTCAAGTATAAAATGAACCAAACTCAAATAGAATGAAAAACGCTTTACCGAACTTAAACGGAAGGAAAAATATTTTTATCAAATGTTTTTCAAGTTGTAGTCGACTAAAATCACCATGTGTATTTCAATATAGTCGACTAAAACAATCAGTAGCTACAGGTTTTTTCATCCACATCAAAGTAGTCGACTAAAAGAACTTTGAGTCGACTAGAACTCATTCTAGTCGACTAGATGAATCAATGTAGTCGACTAGAACTTAATCTAGTCGACTAGATGATGCATTGTAGTCGACTAAAAGGAAAGAGTAGTCGACTAGTTGCACCTTAAAACCTGCAGTTTTATCAGAAAACATTTTCCATGTTTTAAGGATCGTGTTTAATGGTTTTCAAACTTGTCACGCCCCAAATTCCTAAAACTCAGAAACCCGAGCCTAAGAACTAAGGGAGTGAACGAAAGTGAAAGAAATGAGAATCAATGACATTCAGTCGTCACCACCCACAAAACAAAAGGGTTGCAATGAATGCCCAGATACCATGTTGTCACGCCCCTAAAGGGTGACGCAAACCAAACGACTACTAGAGTCAACAATAACAAAGAAGTACATGGAATAACAATGAAAATATACTTCATGCCAACACGAATACTAAAAACACAAGAGTATCCTCAGATACCAACAGACACGCTCCTAAATCCCTAAGACTCCCGAACTGGGACATCCAAGGAATCCAAGATGTGATCCTTAATACGAATGACCAACTAAGACATCATTAACCATGAAAACATATTGGTTGATGATAGAAATGGTATATTTAATACCCATATGGATAATAAACAAAGCAGCAGAATCTAACGAAAATCCGGCAGAGTTCCATTTGTAAATGGAACATCCGGACAACCAACCACAACACAATAACTTGCCCAAAGCAATTCAATAATCACAATGGCTTCCAAGCCCCACATTCATCAATCCTACTAGGGCCGAGGTAGTGGAAAGAAACCAAAACCCCTCCAAACCCTCTATAATCAACAGAGCCACAAATGCTCGAATATGAATACAGTAAAGCACCTAGCTGTGCAGAATAAATACAATAACCATCAGAAAGAATAAATACAGGAACTAAAGGATACATCAACAGGGATATGCCAACAGACTGACTCCCAAAAGGAAATACATAACAATCCCATAACAATGGATAGAGAAACTGAAAGTGGATACCTATCGCCCCCAAACCCAGTCGTGTTGCAACCATAACCGTATCACCCAACGCAACTCCAAACCTGTAACAAGAAAACCAAGGAAAACTGTCGTTGCACCGCATCCTGCCCATAGTCGTATATTTCCTGCAACCTGACGTGGGAATACCAGGGGGCAAATGAAATACCCCTGTGACCAAATAAGCTCAGTGGGAAAAGATACTCTAACTACCACATCCTCTAGTAGTTTAGGTAATGCCAAACTATCTAGCAAGATACATATATAGCCCAACTAATCCCATCCACGCAAAACCCAAGGCACGCTCATATACCGTACGTAAGTATATAACGGGGATACATATATATACATATGTATATATATACAAGTATACATGTATAAGTATGCAACCTGACTCTACAAGGTACAACTACGGCTCATACTCCAAGTACCAAAACCGGTAGTCTACACTACTCTCACCAACATATACTAAGTACACAACACCTGAGTCAAACCTCACAAATCATCAATTACTCACAACACAAATCAGAAGATCCAACAGAGGAGATCACACTCACCTCTAATATCCACAGGAAACAAAATCCACCACTAGTGCCAAGGAATACTCATAACTCACTCCCCAATAACACAGGAGGAAAAGTACTCACAACACAAATTAGAAAATCCAACAGAGAGAGAACACACTCACCTCTAATATCCACAAGGATCAAAATCCACCACTAGTACCAAGGAAGGCTCAAATCCCACACCCCGATAACACAGGAAGGAAAACACCCACATCCTTGCGTACTAACACAACCATCATCAATATATATATATATATATGTGTGTGTGCAATATATATATATATAACAAACCTCATCCCATTCCTATAGAAAGTCTACCTCTCAAGGGCTAGGTCACCTCAATCAAGTCATCACATAAACACCTCAATTGCTATCTCCAACAATGTCAATAATTCACCAACACTCTCACTAAGGATAAGAAAAACCACGTAAGAGTCAAGAACCCAAGCAAGGGAAAAAAAGTCCCAATGCCAAACCAAAAGATAACCGAGACCACAACGTCAAGGTTAAGAATACCCAAACAAGGAAAGAACACCCAAAAGTGAACAAGGAAACCAAAAGCGAATGGCCGAGAGTGAAAGTAATAAAAAGAAGAATCCCAGAGATTCAATAGTTTTTAAGAAAAATGTTTTTAAACTCGAACCAACCCATTTGGTATCCATGCCCCTAACGTAAGAAAAACTCATATCACCTAGGTGGTGACACCAACAATCAAGAAAAGTGAAAGGCAACACTATATGTGTGCACTGAACAACACCAAGCCTCATAATCGAGACTTAGAAATGAACCGAAGAAAAGGTGAAACAAGGAACCACCTTTCAAAACACTACGGGTTGAGATTTTGAGAAAGAAGTCTCAAAATCTCATAATCTCAAGTAATAAAATAATTTTCTTTTAGGAAATCACACATTCAAAAATGACCGTCTTGCCCCCGGTCTCCGTCAATTGCCATCACCGGCTTTTAGAGTTAAAAATCTTTTCAAAGAAGATCCTAAGATCAGTTATAAGTATTAAAACTTTTCATTTTAACGGGGGTAGGCGAAAACGGGTTTTTCCTTTTAAATATAAAGAGTTTTATTTCAAAACTTAGAAAACACCGTTTTCGAAATGATTGCCAAATAAGAGAAAACACAACTCTACGGATTCCTATAATGTCCAAGAGGACAGTAAAGGGAGAACAATACGTTGGACTCACGGACCACAACCATCCGTTTCCAACTCCACAAAATCAATGACACCACGAGGAAGAGGTTCGGCACCACGCCGTAACCAATGACTCAAGGTATGACATACAAGTCAACGACTACGTACTAGCGTACAAAACACAGTACAAGGAATGCTTAGGGGAATGAACTAAGCATAAGAACCAAGACTATCAGACTACAGTACCTCGAATACTTAATGAATCCCTTAATCATAACCTCTTCTCATCAATCAAAATCTCATACAACTCATCACTCACCTTCTCTAAGGCCTCAATTATCAATTGACACAAAAATCATCCCTAACCTCAAATCTCCAAAAGAGTTCACACAACTAACCACGAACACAAAACTATTACCCCCGCCTTCTCTAAGGCATCAACTTAAGATCAACTCTACAATCCATCACTAACTGCAACTAACCACAATCACTAAACCATTAACCACATTCTCTAAGGCATCACTCCACATCAACTCAACAGTACATCTCTAACCTTAACTAATCACAAAAGTCACAACGTCAATATACATAACCTCCCCTAAAGGCATAAAAGCATATAATTACAAGTATAAGATTATAATCCATTATACTTTTCCAATTTACGCATTTAATTAATGTTCACATTAATTACTTTCAATTGAGCATTTATAAAACAATAATTTATTTTGCAATATTCAAAATTTTAACATGCTCCAATATCATATATACATATCAATAAAATCACATGATGATATGTAACGCACCGTACTCACAGACCGCCTGTAGTACACACACACAAAAACACACCTTTCCAAAGGGTACTGGATCATTCTCCACCATTCCCCTGAGGATACAAGCTCACTAAGGAAGGTAGATTCATCGAACCGTACATACCAAGTGCTTTTGACACTTACACTTTTAATTGGGAAGACGTGCTCCACGACCTAGTCGCGCACTAGGGCCTTAGACGATATGTCCTCCCCCTATCGTCTGCGTTTCTCAGCTTTTTAGTTCTGTGGGAGCAAGAAGCACCCCCTGGCCAGTTGTTTTGACGATCCAAACACAAACGTCTACTCGTGCCTCACGCACAAAGGAAGTAGACCACACCAAATGAATCTCTCTGCAAATGGTGAAATCATGCACTACATGCACCAACACCCATGTCTCACAATACATGGTGTACACAAATAAATCATGTCCAACATAAATATGTAATGCACCATATTTATGAAAATACCCACATGTAATATCAACATAAATCTCAAATCTCTGTACATGCTTTTAAAAATATATATAAAGCATTTAAATCGTGAGAAAATAGATTCATGTTCTAAACAATATATTTTCTTTAATTCTTTAGAAATATTTCAATTTCAATTAACATGTCTTTTTAAAATAATTTAAACAATTATTTCACGTATACCAAAAAGAATCCTAGCATATCGTCTAAGCTTTTCGAATCTCTAATAACCCATTTAAATTCGTAAGGGTTTCTAAGCCGTCTATTCTTATTTAATTTAAATAAGAATATTATTTAATCACATAGGAATAATTTAATAAATTTTCTTAAATTAATCCCTAAGTCCATTCCGATTCTAAATAATTTATAGATATTTAAACTAGCAATTTAATATATCTATATTAAATTAAATAAGGGTTTGCACCCCTAAACTACTTCAATGATGCGGAGTGAGAAATATAATTTCCCACCTGAGATTACGCTTACAGAACAACCGTTTCGGGCCTACCGTGAACAATACCGGCGCCCGAATATAACGTCCGCCGACCAAAGTCGTCTGAAAAATATTTTGAATATATCGAAATGTCCGTCTCGACAACCTATATGATATATACGAAGCCCATTAATAATCGGTTAATTAAATTGGGTAAATCTAAAATAACCCAAACAAAATCTATAAACTATAAATTCGATTTTAGGGCAAACCATTCATCCTAAATTCACGAAATTAATATATAACGAATACCATGTATATACGGAGCTACTCACCAAAAATAGGCTCAATCCAATCACCGGAAGGTTACCGAAAAATTGGCCGAAGCTCAGTCGGATGTAGCCTGTTGCGCCACTGCTGCTCGAACCAGCGCGCCTCCAGTCCTGGCAACCCACGCCGCTCGTGCCACCGCCTCTCGCCACCAGCACCGCCGCCATCCACAACCCAGCAGCCCCTCGCCGTCGCCGCTGCTACATCAGCGGCGGACTTCCATGGCCGCGCCTCCTTCAGCCGGCCTCTCTCTCTCTCTCTCTCTCTCTCGATTTCAGTCGACCACCGTGGAGAATGGAGGGGAGAAGAATGGTGTCTGTCGTGGAGAAGATGGTGGTGTGTGAAGTAGAGGAAGATGGAGCAGATTAGTGTAGGAGAAGGAGAGAATGGTCTGTTGCTTATACATGTGTACATATATATGCAAAAATCGCTTAAGTGACCCACATTTTATCCACAATTGCGAAACAACCCCGAAACTATATATATATAATTACAATTAAATATATATATAGATACGGTAAATCCCAAAAATCTCCGGAAGTCTCCAAATAATATAGTGCAACCCCGAAAGTCCACGGGACGCAAATTAACCAAATTAGTCCGAAAGAATTACACCGGGTTAGGAACCCAACAACCGGAACACTGAGAAAATAAATTAATACGTTTCATACCGGATCCGTAAAAGTACTAATACCGTAACCAAAATAATCGAAACGATATCGTGTAGTCGAGAATAAGAATTCGCGTAGTCGTCAAAGAGAAACCGTAAAGTCATTCAGTCGACTTTAAACTAAACGCGAAAAATTTACAGGTATCAAATACCAAGAATAAATAATACGTCATGAAAGTGACGTCATTACTGAAATTAAAATTATAAATAATTTCAGTAAAAAGAAAATAACACGGGGTGTTACAAAACGGCTCTTGACTCTAATAATTCAATGCTCAATGTCTTAACCCTAATACAATTTTTTATATAGAATAAGATGAGTTCATTGAAGAGTAAGAGAGTTGAATCAAATAGAAAAGAAGGCTTCATCTTTTACAGAAATTTTTCTGCAAAATTCATTGAAGGCAAAAAGCAAAAATCTGATTTTCTGCAAAATCTTTGAAAAACAAAAACTCTAGTTTCTCCTCTTATTCTCCAAATATTATTCATTGATACATCCTTTGAGAATATACTTCTAGAGCTAATTAAAAATCACCAAAAAATACTTGAACTTATATTGATTTATCTTCCATAAAAACCTTTGGGTTTTGAGTGTTTTTGTTTTTGAGTGATTTTATTGATTACATATGAATTTGTAATCTCGGACAAGTGAATTCAACCGATTGTTCAAGAGAGGGTTGTTCTCTTGATTGAGAGACAAGCTCGAGAGGCTTGTGTTGTAAATGTTTGCCATTCCGCCTGTGAAGGAAGGGCCATAGTGAAAGGATCGGGAAAAGTCTCAAGAAGGGGTTCTTGAGCCGAGGAGTAGGAGTTACCGAACCTCAAAAAAATTTACGGTGTCAATCTCTCTATCTCTTTCTCTTTGCTTGATTAACTTGCATGCTATAATCACTTGAATATCTTGTATGCTACAATTTGTCTTGAGATTAATTGTTAGAGAATTGAAATTGAATCATTCACTTGTTTATTGAGAAATTGTTTTTTGGTTATAGCGTGTTCCAATTTTGAAAAGAGGTAGAAATATTTTTGAACACCCTATTCACCCCCCCCCCCCCTTCTAGGGTTAATTAGTGACTAACAATTGGTATCAGAGTCTAATCTCTATTTATCTTAGACTTAACCGTCTTAGAGAACGATCATGTCATCAAATTTAGTCACTCATGTTGAAGGACAATCGAATAATAGGCCCCCATGGTATGATGGATCAAATTATAGCTATTGGAAAACTAGAATGATAGATTTTCTTCAAGCTATCGATTACCAAATTTGGCAAGTAGTTCTTGAAGGACCATTTATATTGACCAAAATTGTTGATGGAAAAACTGTCCCCAAATTACCTAATGAATGGGATAATGATGACCGTAAACTCATGTCGTACAATGCTAAAGCCAAAGTAAATTTAAATTGCGTTTTAAGTCCAAATGAATTTAATCGTGTATCTACTTGTTCAACGGCAAAAGAAATGTGGGAAAAACTTGAGGTAACCTATGAAGGTACATCTCAAGTACGAGAATCTAAAATTGACATACTCATGCATGAATATGAATTATTTGCTATGAAAGATGATGAAAATATGAATTCTATGATGTCTCGCTTTACAAATATTTTGAATGGACTAAAGCATCTTGGTAGAATTGTTCCTAGATCCGATGCATCACAAAAAGTGCTTAGAAGTCTCCCGACAAAATGGGATGCAAAAGTAACGGCTATCAAAGTAGCTCATGACCTCAACACCATGAGTCTCGATGAAATTTTTGGCTCTCTACTCACTTGGGAAATAACATTAAAAGCTCGTGAAGACGACATCAAGCCAAGAAAGGGGATAACTTTGCAAGCTTTCACCAAAAATGAAAACAATGAGCTGAGTGAAGAAGAAAAGGATGAGGACATTGTCTTGTTCACCCAAAAATTCAAGAGACACCTTCAAAGAAAGAAAGCAAATGGTGGAAGATTCGTGAAGATAATCGATCCAAGAGGCGAGCCTAGCAAAAGAGAACCCCCAACGTGTTTTAATTGTGGTAAACCGGGACACTACAAAAGCGATTGCTTCAAGCTCAAAAAGGAAAACGAGAAAAGACCTAGCAAGATGGCAATGAATGTCACATGGGAGGACTATGACTCATGCGACTCGGATGAGGAGAAAAGTAGTGAGGAAACGGCAAACATTTGTCTCATGGCAAATGAAGAAGGGGTACATTTAAATTTAAATGATCTAGATAAACTATCATATGATGAACTTCTTCTTGATTACAATGAATTGCAAGATGTGTTTGAAGAATTACATGATGAATTCGAAAAATTAGCTAGAAAATATATCCTTCTTAAGAAAGCTAAATCTTCATGTAGTCTCACTAGTTCAAGCTTAGAAGTTTCTTGCAATGACAAAAGTATTGAGCTAGAAAAGGAAAATATTCGGTTGAAAAATACTATTGATGATCAAATAATGTTTTAGCAAAATTTACAAAAGGAAAAGAGAACCTTAGTATTATGTTAGGAAGACAAAAAGGATCATTTGATAAATGTGGTCTAGGGTATGATGCTTTTGAAAAAAATGCTCTCATTTTGAAAAAGAGAAAATCACTTAGCTCTACATTTACTAGAAAATCATCTCATGCATCTTCAAATGATTATAAACATGTCACTTGCTACTATTGCAATAGAAAAGGACACAAAGCAAATGTATGCTTTCATAGAAAGAAGAAAATTATGTCAAAAATGGTTTGGGTTTCGAAAGGGACTAGTGCATGCTTTCATAGAAAAGAGAATGTTGTAACGAAACAAATTTGGGTTCCAAAAGAAACTATTGCGTATCTATCTAACCAAAATGGACCCAAAACAGATTGGGTACCAATAAAAGATACTTGAACTCGTTTTGTAGGCATGCTTGAAGTTCGCATCAAAAGAAAAATGGTTTCTTGATAGCGGATGCTCAAGACATATGATGGGATATAAATCAAAGTTTATTTCACTAAAACCATATGAAGGAGGAAACGTTACTTTTAGAGACAACTCTAAAGGCAAAATTATGGGAATTGGCTCAATCGGTATTTCCTCTTCTCTCTCTATAGATGATGTGCTTTTAGTTGATGGTTTGAAGCATAACTTGTTTAGTATTAGTCAACTTTGTGACAAGGGTTATGATGTTATATTTAGGACAAATGCATGCATAATCAAGAAAGATGGGAAGCAAATGTTTAATGCCAAAAGAAATGGAAACTTGTATATTTTGTTGCTATGTGAATTGCATGATCAGGATGTTAAATGTTTTGTCACATCTAGTGAAAATAGTTGGTTATGGCATAGACGTCTAGGACATACTAGTATGGACCTCATTCATCGTTTATCCAAAAATGATTTAGTTAAAGGTCTCCTAAAGACTAAACGGTGTAGTTGAAAGAAAGAATCGATCTCTACAAGAGATGGCTAGAACCATGTTAAATGAGCACAACCTTCCCCGAAGCCTTTGGGCGGAAGCGGTAAACACCGCTTGCCATATAATTAATCGTGTTATTATTCGGATGAAGTTGGGGAAAATGCCCTATGAGTTGTGGAATGGTCGAAAGCCCAATATTGGGTATTTCAAAGTTTTCGGGTGTAAATGTTTTGTCTTAAATGATAAAGACAACCTTGGAAAATTTGACTCCAAATCAGATGAAGCAATTTTCCTAGGATATTCTACAAGGAGTAAAGCATTTCGGGTTTATAACAAAAGGACTTTAACCATGGTTGAGTCTATTCATGTTGTCTTTGATGAATCACCCTCACCACCATCACCTAGAATTGACCAAGAAGAAGATGAGGTTGTTGGGATTGAGGATAATCTAAATACTCTCAATATCTCCAACTCATCATGTAGCCAAAAGGAAATGAGGGAAGTTGAGCATCAATCCAATGATGTCTTGACCAACTCAATGCCTAAAGCATGGAGGTTTGTTCACAATCATCCTCTTGATCAAGTCACAGGTAATCCTTCAAAAGGAGTTAGTACTAGATCTCAACTTAAAGATTTTTGCAACCACATGGCCTTTGTATCACAAATCGAACCCAAGAACTTCCACGAAGCTCAATGTGATGATTCTTGGATCGTAGCAATGCAAGAGGAACTAAATCAATTTGAACGCAATCAAGTTTGGCGTTTAGTTCCTAGACCCGAAAATCAAACTATAATTGGCACAAAATGGGTTTTTCGAAACAAAAAGGATGAGAATGGAGTAATTATTCGAAATAAAGCAAGATTGGTAGCACAAGGATATAATCAAGAGGAAGGCATCGACTACGATGAGACCTTTGCACTGGTAGCTAGATTAGAAGCAATTAGAATGCTTCTTGCATTTGCATCATATAGAAATTTCACTCTTTATCAAATGGATGTCAAAAGTGCTTTCTTAAATGGTGTCATAGAAGAAGAAGTCTTTATGAAGCAACCACCCGGTTTTGAAAATAATCTTTTTCCAAATCATGTTTTCAAATTACCTAAAGCTCTATATGGTTTAAAGCAAGCTCCTCGAGCTTGGTATGAGAGACTTAGCTGATTTTTGACTAAAAATGGTTTTACAAGAGGAAAAGTTGACAACACACTTTTTACAAAAACCATCAAGAATAATTTGTTGATTGCCCAAATTTATGTTGACGACATCATATTCGGCTCAACAAATAATTCTTTATGTAGGGATTTTGCTACAAACATGCAAAATGAATTTGAAATGAGCATGATGGGTGAGTTGAATTTCTTCTTAGGGTTGCAAATTAAGCAAATCTCGGATGGCTTATTCATTAGCCAATCCAAGTACACTAAGGTTTTGCTAAAGCGATTTGGTATGGAGGCTACCAAACATGCCATAACTCCTATGAGTTCCTCTATTAAGATTGATAAAGATGAAAATGGTAAATGTGTTGATATTACTAACTATAGAGGCATGATCGGTAGTTTGCTTTATTTAACCACTAGTAGACCGGATATAATGTTTAGTGTATGCTTATGTGCCCGGTTTCAATCATGTCCTAAGGAATCTCATTTGTTTGCGGTCAAACATATTTTTCGCTACCTAAGTGGTACAATAAATTTAGGGCTTTGGTATCCACGAGGAACTTCAATTGATCTTATTAGTTATTCGGATGCCGATTTTGCGGGATGTAGAATTGATCGAAAAAGCACAAGCGGCACCTATCATTTTCTATGACACTCACTAGTATCTTGGTCAAGTAAAAAGCAAAATTCCGTTGCATTATCTACGGCCGAAGCCGAATATGTGGTAGTCGGTAGTAGTCGCGCTCAAACTCTTTATATTAAGCAACAACTACTTGATTTCAGTCTTACTTTCTCTCACGTGCCTATTAAATGCGATAATACGAGTGCGATTTGTATTTCAAAGAATCCTATTCATCACTCACGCACCAAGCATATAGAGATTAGGCATCATTTTTTACGTGATCATGTTGCTAAGGGTGACGTTGAATTGGTTTTTATCGACACTAAAAATCAATTGGCGGATATTTTTACAAAACCACTTGCGGACGAATCTTTTTCTAAAATTCGTCGAGAAATCGGAATGGCCATGGATTTTGAAGTTTTATCTTACTTTCTGTCGTAATCTTTATTTTTCATATTTTTGTTATTTTTGTGTATTTATTTCCTGATTTTTTATCTATTTTTATCATTTTTGCCTTCTAGTCGACTCATCCTATGCAGTGTAAATCACTCTAGTCGACTACTTTGGTCAGTAGCTTCACCTTGGGCACTCTTTTCATTCTAGTCGACTACTTTCTCATTGTAGTCGACTCAATTGCCTTTTAGTCGACTACTTTCCTCTTCTAGTCGACTCAAATCTTGCCGAGTCCACTCCTAGTCGACTCAAACCTTGCCTAGTCGACTCAAACCCTCTATCTAACCGACTCAACCCTAGCCCTAGTTGACTCAAACCCTTTAAAACCTAAACCTCTTCTCTTTCTCTCCATCCGCCTCCCTCCATCTTCACACACCTTCATTTCATCCCATCTCAATACCTCTCATATTCCCATTTCCACCTTCAAATCTTCACAAATCTTTCATTTATTTTGCATTTCTACCATCATTCACCCATTTCCTTCAATTAATTTCTTCATTTTCATCATCTTTCTCACATTCATATATACACTATCATATATCTATATATACACCATCATATATCTATATATATCTATACATTTGTGCATCATCTTCTACAATGCCACCAAAGACTCGAGGTCTATTTCGGAAATGTTCCCGCACTGATGGAGGCCAAAGCTCCACCCATTCACACCTTCCTACTGCTGTAGAGGAAGAAGTTTCAACTGAACCTCTACTTCTTGAAGTGTTTCTTCTTGATGATGATGATCGAAATCAATTCATCACGGCTTTTGATCATCGTGCTGCTTCACCTTGCCGAATTGTCACACAAGATTTATGCACTGAAATTAGGGCTCGCACTTTCGAGTTGTTCCAAGCAATTGGTTGGGAGTTTTTCGTTTCTCTTGACATTCCGGTACTTCCGCGAATTATCAAAGCCTTCTACGCTTCTCTTGTAAATCATAAAGAGAAATTACTCTCTCATCTTCATTTTAATTTATGTGGTGAAGACGAGATAACTGATGATAGCGAAATCAAGCGCATTTTCTCACTTCCGAATGACGATATCCGCCACTTCTCCAAAGATTGGTATAAGGCTGATGGTTTCGATTGTATTGAGGTTGTTCGGGCCACATGCGTCGACAAGGAAATTTCGCAGAACGCCGGTATTACCTCTTCTATGCTACTACCCGAGGCTAGATTAATTCATAATGTTATTACTTACTCTATTCTGCCTAAAACTGGTAGTCGTAGCAGTGTTTCTCGTATGGAGGCTTTTTTGGTTTATTGCGTTTTGACTGGAACCCGCGTTGATTTAGCTTATATTTTCCGTTCCGTCATCCTCACATGTCAGCGCAAACCATCCGACCCGCTTTTCTTTCCTGCACATATTACATATCTACTGCAGCGGAAAGGTTTTAAATTTTTGAATGAAGTGTCTGAGCATCACCCTATTTTTCTTGACGCCACTCATGTCAAGCATATGCATATTTCTTCTGATGCGGAAGGAAATTTAATTTCTGAAAGTGCACCTGCTCCTCGTTCGCGTACAGCTCCTAGCGGTTCTGCATCGCGCCAGGAAGCCTCTTCCTCGGTTCCTCCGTTGGATGGTGCTTCGGCTTCTCAGACTGCTCTTCTCAACCAACTTCTTGGGGTTGTTCAAAGCAATACGGAGCTCCTTAGGCAGCAGGAACAAGTGCTTCAGCGCCTTGATACGACCGTGAACCAGAATATGGAAGCCATTCGATTGATCAATGAGCGTCTTGTTATTCATGATACAGAAATGTCTACCCGTATTACAAATCTGGCCGGGTCACTTGATAACCTTACTCTTGGACTCACGAACCCTCACTCACGCACCCCTCGACGCTGATAAAAAGGGGGACAAATTATGCTATTGTACTGTCATGTATTTCATTATCCGACATTAGCAATTTCTGTTTTTGTGTGGCTTGTTATGGTTATTTGCGAACTTGTTTGTTTTCTTTTCCATGTTTTTCATTAGTATAAACAGCTTGTATTAAACTGAAACATCTATGATAGGCTATTTATTTTTGTTATCTCAAATGTGCGCCTATTTTTATATATTGTATCAAAATGCCTAATAAATTTCAAATTTCATTTACTAAGGGGGAGCATTTGATCAAAATATTATGCACATGTTGAGGGGGAGCATCACTTGATGTTTTGCCAAATGCCAAGCAAACACAAAATGTTTTGTCATCATCAAGGGGGAGATTGTTGGCTTTGAAATTTAGTCTCGGCAAACAATTCCAAAATTGATGATAACAAACCATTGAAGAGTGTTTGATACTAATGAATTATCGAGTTTATATTTTCAGCAAAAGACAGGTGAATGACTCAGAAATTAAACTCGGAAAGGAAATGACTCGAAAAGCAAGCTCGGAAAGAAAGCTCGATTTAAAGTGAAAAGTTATGAAAGAAATTGAAGTGCAAAATGGAAAATCATTTAATTCAACGGCAAAGGCGAAAGTCGAAGACTCAAGACTTGGGGTAGATAGGTCGAGGAGCGATCATTCTAATAAGGTAATTTTATGCGTCGATATTATCGTATAAGCTCAACTATAAAATGAACCAAACTCAAATAGAATGAAAAACGCTTTACTGAACTTAAACGGAAGGAAAAATATTTTTATCAAATGTTTTTTAAGTTGTAGTCGACTAAAATCACCATGTGTATTTCAATATAGTCGACTAAAACAATCAGTAGCTACAGGTTTTTTCATCCACATCAAAGTAGTCGGCTAAAAGAACTTTGAGTCGACTAGACTACAAGAAGTAGTCAACTATAACTCATTCTAGTCGACTAGATGAATCAATGTAGTCGACAAGAACTTAATCTAGTCGACTAGATGATGCATTGTAGTCGACTAAAAGGAAAACGTAGTCGACTAGTTGCACCTTAAAACCTGTAGTTTTATCAGAAAACATTTTCCATGTTTTAAGGATCGTGCTTAATGGTTTTCAAACGGCTCTTGACTCTAATAATTCAATGCTCAATATCTTAACCCTAATACAATGCTATATATAGAATAAGATGAGTTCATTGAAGAGTAAGAGAGTTGAATCAAATAGAAAAGAAGGCTTCATCTTTACAGAAATTTTTCTGCAAAATTCATTGAAGGCAAGAAGCAAAAATCTGATTTTCTACAAAATCTTTGAAAAACAAAAACTCTAGTTTCTCCTCTTATTCTCCAAATATTATTCATTGATACATCCTTTGAGAATATACTTCTAGAGCTATTCAAAAATCACCAAAAACACTTGAGCTTATATTGATTTATCTTTCATAAAAACCTTTGGGTTTTGAGTGTTTTTGTTCTTGAGTGATTTTATTGATTAAATACGAATTTGTAATCTCGGACAAGTGAAGTCCACCGATTGTTCAAGAGAGGGTTGTTCTCTTGATTGAGAGACAAGCTCGAGAGGCTTGTGTTATAAAGGTTTGCCATTCCACCTGTGAAGGAAGGGCCATAGTGAAAGGATCGGGAAAAGTCTCAACAAGGGGTTTTTGAGCCGAGGAGTAGGAGTTACCGAACCTCGAAAAAAATCACGATGTCAATCTCTCTATTTCTTCCTTTTTACTTGATTAACTTGCATGCTATAATCACTTGAATATCTTGTATGCTACAATTTGTCTTGAGATTAATTGTTAGAGAATTGAAATTGAATCATTCACTTGTTTATTGAGAAATTGTTTTTTGGTTATAGCGTGTTCCAATTTTGAAAAGAGTTAGAAATATTTTTGAACACCCTATTCACCCCCCCTCTAGGGTTAATTAGTGACTAACACCTCTGATTGGTTCGGTCGGATGACAGTCTATTTTCAGTCGGCTGACAAATACATTCAAAAATCTCTGGTCACTTTGGTCGGCTGATGGTTCAATTTCAGTGGACTGACCAAACAGGCAGTCGACTGATTTCGAAAATCAATCGGCTGACAGTTCATTTTAGGTTTTTATTTCCATTTTCAATTTTAACTCTTGAGCTTATTAAATGTGAAAACTTAGCATAAAACCTTTAATACATGTCACTCACCATCCTAACTACTCCAAGTCTTGATTCTTTAATCTTTGAAGCATTTCCTTTATGAAATGACCTTTTTGTTCTTCCCTTAAGCTTTTTCGCATTCATTTCCGAGTTTGTATCCTATAGCTTTGAAGTACTAAACTAAATAAAAATATTAGTAGTAAACACGTGCTAACATTTTGTTATCATCAAAACAAATATTTGTTCTATGATTGACCTTTAGGCCAACAATAAGGAGTTTAGTGGCATTTCTGCTAGAGTTGTTGATGCAAAATAGGCTCTCAATAGATGCCAAGTGAGCTTGGATATGAACCTTGCTGATGTGAGACTTAGGAGTGAGGAAAAAGAGCTTGTTTTGAAGTATTCTGAGCTATCTCATGCTGAGGAGGTTTTTAACCATCAAAAGGACAGAGTGAATTGGCTCAAAGAGGGGGACAAAAACTCCAAATTCTTTATGAACACATTCAGCAACAAGTGTAACAGAAAGAAGATTACTTCTTTGGTTATGAACAATGGTGTCCAAACCCAGTCCATGGAGGAGATCAAAGATGAAGATGTTAGACATTTTGTGAACCTTTTTAGTAGCAACACCCACTCCTACCCTGATATATATGCTTTTAATTCTTACTACAATCAAGATTTGCCTAACAATTGTCTCACTTCTCTATCTGAAATTCCTTCTTTTGAATCAATTCAGAAATGTTTTTTTGAGCTTAATAGTACTAAGTCTCTTGGTCTTAATGGATTTAATGGCTTCTTTTTCAAGAAGGCATGGCCTATCATTGGCCATGACATGCGCAAGGCAATTTATGATTTTTTCCTCAATGGTCATCTCCTCAAAAAGGTCAACTCTACATTTTTTGCTTTGGTTCCTAAGGTTCTAAACCCCTCCTCTATGAATAAATTTAGACCAATAGCTTGCTGTAACACTATTTATAAAGTCATTTCCAAGCTAATTGCTCATAAGCTTCAACCTATTTTGCCACTGCTTGTTGACAAACATCACACTGCCTTCATAAAGGTAGAAGAATAGGAGATGGCTTTATGCTAGCTCAAGAGCTCCTCAAAGGTTATCAGCTCCCCTCTCCCACTGCTACGTGTACCCTCAAGATTGATTTTCACAAGGCCTATGACACTATGAATTGGTCTTTCATTCTTAACACTCTCTACCTTTTGAAATTTCCTCCCATTTTTGTAGGATGGATCAGAGCTTGTTTGTGCTCTCCTTCCTTCACTATCTCATTAAATGGTGAGTTTGTTGGATATTTCAAAGGCACTCAAGGTATCAGGCAAGGAGATCCTATCTCACCTCTTCTTTTTGTTATTTTAATGGATGGTCTTTCATCCATTATAAGCCACCTCACTGCAAATGATCCACTTTTCAAATTCCATTGGAGATACCAAAAGAATAGGGTTTCTCACATCTGCTTTACAGATGATATAATGATGTTTACTCATGGTGACCCTCATTCTCTTAGTGTCCTCCTTAAGGGAATTGACATTTTCTCTCAGATTTCTGGTCTTAAGCCTAATATGTCCAAAAGTCAGCTTTTCATGTCTAATGTGCCCCCTCTGAACTGGACTATCATGCAAAATGCTTGTGGTTTTGGTCTTGGGACTTTTCCTTTTAGGTATCTTGGCCTTCCCTTATCTTCTACTAAACTTCTTGCTTCTGATTACAAGACTCTAGTTGAAAAGATCACAAACAAAATTTCTTGTTGGACTTTAAAATTCCTTTATTATGCTGGTAGAATGCAGCTTATCAAATCCATTATCATCATCATTCACTTTTTCTGGACTTCTTATTGGATCATTCATCTTCAAGTTATTAAAGATATCAATTTTGTGTTTTTTGTGGACTGGATTTGAGGTGAAGGCTACATGTGCCAAGGTTAATTGGAACTCTATTTGTCAACCTAAAGAGTATGGGGGTCTGGGATTGCCAAACCTTGATGGTTTGAATATAATTGCAACTTTGAAACATATTTGGCACACGTTCATGGATGATGGCCAATCAATTTAGCATGACTAGGTTCACTCCAACTTGATTAAAGAGTAATGTTTTTGGGATCTATATCCTCTTGGAACTGGAGAAGAATTCTTAAGCTAAGAGGATTAGCTAAGGCTTTCATTAAGCAGCATGTAGTGAATGACATATCCATTTCCCTTTGGCATAGTTTCTGGCTTGCTTCAGGTCCTCTTGACATGTTCATTGTTAGCTCCAACTATGAGCTTTCTAGATGGAGTGGTGCTGCTAGAGTGAGCCTCCTCATCCGAAGGAATAATTCGTCCATTCCTACTTCCCTTTTTAGACTTGTCCCTAGAGGCACTTTTGATCAACCTCCTACCATTCATGAAGGAACTAAATATTGGGCTACTTGGACTCTATCTCCAAATGGTAAGTTTAATCTCCACCACACATATGTTGCCCTCATTGCTCCTTTTATTTGCTCTCCTTGGCACCACTCTATATGGTTCAAAAACCACATACCTAGACATGCCTTTGTCACCTGGCTTGCTGTGAACAAAAGGTTAAACACTAAAGACTACCATGGTGTTCCTCTTGGCACTCCTACATCATGCCTCTTATGTGATGATTCTAATGAATACCATGAACATTTGTTCTTCAATTGTTCATACTCTCATGGGATATGGAACTGGTTTCAACATCAGTGTGGAATTCTGTATGGCAATGGGTCTCTCATCTCTGTTATTGATTGGATGTTAAGCCTATGGGAACCTGATTCTTCCTCTTTGCGTGCATGCATTTACAAGCTATGTTTTGCAACCACCATCTACCTCATTTGGAGAGAAAGGAATGCTCGTGTGTTTTCTGACAGAAGAATTTATGCTACTAGAATTGTCAAGATTATTGAGGATTGCATTAGAGGCAGACGCACTTCTCTTAGGCTCAAGGACAACTCGGTTAACAGGAATGGTTCTAGGACTTGGAATATTTCTGATACAATTTTTGATAAAATGTTTGGATTCTGTTGATGTAATTCGTTCATGAGCCTAACTTTGTTGTGCTTAGGTTTTGTGTGCAGCTATGTTTAGCTGCTTGTGATGGTTTCTTTTGTTTTATGTTGGAGGTCCTTGTGATTCTCCTTGTGCTCTTGTAGCTGGCTTGGTCCCCCGCTCTTTAGGGGTATTCTTTGGTTCTATTCTATATTGATTTTCCTAAAAATAATGTATGGAATATATAAAATCAATTATTATATAGTCATAAATTGTTCATTTATGGTGATAAAGGATGGATTCTTTATTAATAAATCAATGAACTGGATCATGGATAATTCGAATCTATTGTGAGAGTCATCAAAATAATTCCCCTTATCATTGTCATGCCGAATATCTTTTAAGCATAAAAGAGATACAAATTCTTATATTAATTAATATTTACTTTGATTTATTCGGTATACCCTAGGGTCTAATATCCGATACTTTGGGTAATTATTAATTAATACATTGAGAATATATTCTCAATAGTTGCATGAATGCTGAAACATTTGTATTGATTTGATTATTTTGATCACAAGCAAAAATTCGAAGGCCTCTGTGTGTATTATGATAATATTATTTTTATATATTTATTTATTAAATGTATTATCTTCTAAATAATTTATGTAATCAAATAAAGGATAATCAAATATTCAAAATAAATGGATTAATTAAGCTGTCGAATTGATGACATTGATTTATCCGATAACTAATTAACCATAGAGGGGTTTTTATGTAAACTGACTTAGCGGATGACCATTTTCGAATTAGATTTTAATTATTTTTATTTAGTGGATTTAAAATAGTTAATGGGTTAATTGAATTGGACCAATAGAGATTGATTGGGTCAATTATTATTCTATTGGAGCCAAAAAGAATATGGGCCTAATGAATCATCACCCCTAGCCCAAAAGTGATTATTAAAGCTGAAAAATAAAACGGAAAGGAAAAAGATATTTGTATAGATATACATCAGTGCAGGCATAGATCGTATTCATGCTCAGTGGGGGTGGTGCCCCCATAATTTTTTTATATATATTTTTTATCCTAAAATTTATAATATTTAGCATTTAGCTCAAACAAAAAAAATTATTACATTTTTTATTCTTAAATTTAAAATATTCATATTTAGCCTCCACTGATCACAAATTCTAGATCCGTCACTGCATCACTGGATAAAAATTGAATTCATAATTCAAACTTTGAACTGTGATATTACTTATGATATTGTTATATCAAACATAGGAAATATATGTATATATACATACCATCACAATCACGCATGTGTGTGTGACAATCAAGTATCACATTAGTGATATTTCTTTGGGTTTTCTTTGTTCCCTAGCTTAGGTATTAATCACATGGGTCATATAGGTGATTCCAAAGGACAAAGTGCATATTAATAGGACTTTTATCATGTATGCATGTATTATCTTTGTTTAGATATTATAAAATTATTAGGGTGAACTTAAGTTAATGTAAGACATTAATTTATATTTATTTGATGCTATAAAATTGTGTGAGGTTAAAATTTTATTAAATAAAATTTATTTGTATAGGTGAGATATATATATATATATATATATATAATCGGTTCGATTCAGTCTCAGATGGTCTAAAATCGGAACCAAACTAAAATAGAACGATTCTATTTTTTGAAAACCGAAACCAAATAAAACCAATTCAAAATCAAAATGGAAGCACCGGTTCTATGATTTTTTTTCACCCTTAATATATAGGTAATTTAGTTTGTATAGTATTCCATACATATAGGAAGGGTAATTTACACATTTGATTTAAAAGTAAACTAAAGTTTATTGAAAATTACTAATAAAGAGTCTGATTGAAAATATGCCAAATTGGAAGGTCTAATTGAAATAACTCATTGAATTTTTATGGTGTTTCAGTTCAAAAATATGCAATTCCAAATAGGATAAATCTTAAATTGAATTGAATTGGGATTTAGGATTGATCGGCTTTCAAATCAGGTGATCGAGATGTGAAATTACTTATGTATTATGTCTATTTTTAATCTAAGAAACATCGTTACAAATAAGTTATGGTGTTATAGTCATTTTACCCCTGGTCAACTACTGACATAAACGTTGACCATGCCGGAAGTTTTTCGATAATGATTTTTGTTATTACTTATAAACTAGAGGGAGTCCATTTATATTTTTTAAAAAAACTGAAGATGCGGGTGTAGTATATTATATTTTGAGGGGGTAAAACTGTAATTAACTTTTTTTTAATGTTTGAATCGGAACACTGAACACACCAATAGGCTACAGGCTACAAGTCCATTACCTACCACCTAGGTTGCAGAGATCACAACAGTATCCAGTTCATACTATGTATACAAGCGCGCATATACATACATATATATATAAAAGTATATACAACACAACAAAAACGAACATTTGGACCCAAAGTCAGCCATTGCCGGCCGCGAATTTCTCCGATGGCGGAATCGTCGAGATTCTTCACGATAGTATTACCGTCGGCTGTTCATCAGAAGAAACTGGTAATATATCATTCTCTATCTCTCTATCTTTATATATATATATATATAATATTCCTTATGCATGTCTTCTTTTGTTTCCCGGGAAAATAAATGAGAACGGAAAAATATTAAGGCCTACAGTTAATTTACGTCGAATTTCTTATTTGTACAAAAAAAATTAATGTGTGTCGTTTTTATTTTTTTAATTTGGAACCAAAGTTCACTTGCGCCTTTTATATTATTGTGTTCGTATATTATTGGGTTAGAATTAGTTTATTTTTTTATTAACATAAATTATGAAATAAATGAAACTATTTTCAAGGCATATTTCTCCATTCAAAATTTCCTAAAATTACACATAGTTTTTGAAAATTAATTGGTTAAATAATGCTTCTAGGTTGTGGAAAAAATGGTTAAATAATTGGTGAATAATATCTATGTATATAGCTTGATTTACCTTTCAAAAAAAAAAAAAAAACTTCTTTGGTTTGGGGATACCACCTGGTATGCCTAAGTTTGTTCTTTTATAAAATTGATTTACCTTTAAAAAAAATAAAAAATAAAAAAATGTATATAGCTTGAGAAAAACTATGATTGTTTGCGGACCTATTTTGCCCCCATAGAGATATTAACGAGGTATTTTTTTGCCATAGTAATTTTCGAAATGAACGTTTAAATGGTGGCCCTCAAAACTAAGTAAATAGATCCGAAAAAGATAAAATGTGTGGATAGGTAATGTAGATACAATATTTGCACAACACAAAAGATGCATTTCTCGTTACTTTTTATTGAATTATATACATTTTCCCAATGGGCGTTTGGCCCATTAGGGCAACATTTTCAACTTTACATGATATCTTACTTTACACGTCAGCTATGTAGATCCTATATCATACCATTGCCTTGAGCTACAAGTATCTTCTAGAACCTTCGAGTTCCTTCCAAAAATGCTCTTCGGGTCGGGGCAACAATGGATATGATGGTCGGGTCATGATACTTCCCGGACCATGGGGGTGATGTATCGGTCGGGTTATGATGCGGGCACAATGGTCGGGTCATAATCTCGGGTCTTTCTTGACTTGATCAGGTCAGGATGGACTTTTTCATGGGTCGGGAAAACTCACATGTACAGGTAATGACTGATCAATTCTAACTATAAAAATAGAAAAAAAAATTATTTCAGTTATTAGTATGTTTTTTATGAATATATTTTATAAAAATAAATTTTTATTCTAGCGGAAAAAGGTTAAACTTAGGATAATTTGTTTTATTATTTAAATAAAATAAAATTTTAATAAGATATATTTTTAAAAAAAAAGTAGTTATAACTTAAAAGTCATAACTATTTTCTTCTTCTTCTTCTTCTTTTTCTTTTCTAATTAATGTCTTAGATAAGAGGAAAACGTTATTGATATAGTTCAAAGAATGGACAAATTTAATGAAGGGTGTGTGATTTTCCGTAATGGAATTGGGTTAATCGTAACAAATTGATAGTTTAGGAGGTTATTTACAGTTGAGGGGATAGACCAGGGTTTTCTTTTGCATTTTGCTTTTTTTTCCTTTGCTTAAAAAGAAGTTTCTACCTTGTGGCTAGTAGTCCTGAAATTATCTAGACGACTAAGGGAAATAGTCTAGAAGGGGGGGGGGGGGTGTTGTTTAATAGGCTTTTTAATTGCGATAAAGTTAATTTTAATCCAATTCTCTAACAAGATAAATCATGCAAAGATAAATCTAAGTGTAAAAAATAAAACAAGAGACGACACATGATATTTTTACGTGAAAAACTTTGGAAACGTTCCAAGTAAAAATCACGGATACGTTCGGGTATCGATATACTATGAATCAAGAAGTACACAGACTCTATGAAGTTTTAGACTTATAAATCACTCCTGATCTGCCTTTCTCCACTCGACATCTGACAGTCTTGAATCAGTCGCGCTTCACGAAGCTCTCGCTCCGCTCCATACTCTGACGGCTCCGTTTCTCAACAGATCGATGCTACCACGTTGCAATATGTGATGTGATAATTTTTCAGTAACAAATCATTCAATTTTGTATAAAGATCTTCGGTGTAGAAGCATAATTGGATAATCACAAAAAACAAGAGAAACCTTTGATATAGAATGATCAAGTGATTTATTTTTATCTCTCTCCAAACAGATCTGATCTAACAAAGTATTATAGAGATCTCACAAAAGGCACACCAAAAATATGTAGAGACTCCTTTATTTATAGAGAGAAGAATCATATTTTGAGTAAACTTGTATCATTTATGGACAAGGATTCCTTCCTTGTGTAATCCTCTTGGAATTGAGAGTGAATCTAGCTAATATTGGTGTAAATATCCTTTATACACGTGCTAGAATATGTTGGAATGTAACTCAAGTTGATAGAAATTGAAACGGATCAGAACTTGTATTTACAGATAACCACGTTTCTACTTACGCATGGCCCTTACGCTTAAGCGTAGAGGTTGTTATGCTTAAGCGTAGCTTAGTCGTAGGCCAAAAATCATGTGCGTAGCTTGATCGTAGTTTTTGATGTTTCTAGCCACTTTTAGCTACTGTAAACGTAACAAAATTCATGGAAACTACTTTTCCCAACTTTTCTTCTATTTGAACCCCTTTGACTCCGTTAGTATGTTTTCCGAAGTTTCGGCTCTGAAAAATGTCATTTTTGCCATCCGGAGACATTTTTTGCTCAAACTTACTTCTTCTTCATTTTTCTAAGCTTCATTTGAATTTGACGAAACTTGTCCATACCTTTGCTTGACCATTTTAATTTTTCTAAACCCACCCGACCTTACAAGTCATTCAACATGGTTATTGTCGAGAACATGCCAACAATGAATAATCCTACAAATGTTCTTACAAGTCTTATGGAACCTATAACAGGAGGCTATATATATAGAGGTGGCAAACGGGCAGGTTTGGGTTGTAAACGGGCGGGTCAAAGAATGAGTCACTAACCATTCTCAACCCGCTAGAGAGGGTTACAAACGGGTCGGCGCGGGTTGACTCGACCCGTATGCAATTGTTTTTTTTTTTTACTCAAATGAAAATGAGTTGTTTTAAAACCTGATGCTTTTGTTGGGACATCCACAAGTTTTAGTTGTAGTGACGGTTGAAGATTGAAATACCCCCAAATTAACAGTTTATGATTTTTAAAAAAAGCGAGTGTTAATTTGGGGGTTACAGATGCTGATCGAACAATCAATATTATAAATATATTACAAGGGTAAGGTAAAAAAACTACATCAAATTTTTATTCATAATAAAAACTCCAAACAAATTATTTCCAAAATTATATGTATATCGGAATTGTTTGTGCAGTTTCATATTTCCACAATTTCATCTCTACTTTTGTTTATTGAAAAAAATAATCATTTGTTTTAACCATTAAACATTATCCATGGTTAGTTGTAATTTTTTTAAAAGTGTCGAGATGACATCTTAAAATTACCTGTAAGTTGTGATTACTAAAAACAACCCTGGTAGCTTATTCATAATCCGTATGAATAAATTCATATATATATATATATGTATATATGTAGCTGTAAGTGTGGAAATCTTCGGCCCATGGAAGCCCATCAGGCATCAGGCCCATCGAGCTAACAGCCCAACAAGATTATTAGGCGTCAGACCCATTTCAGCTTATAATTCCTTGTAAATAGAGATGATGATGTAAGTACATTAAGGTTGCCCTAATGGGCTCGAAGCCCAAAAAGGGTATGTGTATAAAGGATGCAAAACCTAAATAAAAAGATTCATTCGTGTGTTATGCATTTTTTGGCATCTACACATTTGTGCCGTCTGTGGGAAGCTATCAAGGAGTTCTTGATTTTTCGGATCTGTTCTTCGAGATTTATAAATCATCTCCTTCTTCCCATCTCGTTAAGCTGAGTTTGTTTTGTTCAACCCAAAGATCTGAAAGCTTGTTCCTATTCTTCACCACCTTCTAAAATTTCCATTCACTCTAACTCATCACCTCCCGAGTACACATACCGATCACTCGTTCGCAAATAGACATTTTGACCATCGGAGACAGCCGCGCAAAAGGTCCTAAAACCATTGAGCAAATCCTGCAGTGCCTGGTAGCCGCTGAGGAGCGTAGCCTAGCTCTTGAGAAGTAGAATGCAGAGCTTATGGCAAGATTGGCTCTACCACCGCCTACCCCTCCGGCAGCGGCACTTGACCACTCTCAGTACCAGCAAACTGGCGACAGACTTGAGGAGCATGCCGAGTCATCCCAGCGCTTGGGAAAGGCTCCTACCGCCGACGAAGCTATGACCCCCCAAAAGCTCCAAGCAATGATGGCCGAGTTCCAAAGGAAAATCCTCGAGGACTCGAGAACTCAGTCTACCAATGACCTGGCCATCCAGGCGTCAACCGAGTTGATACAATCACCCTTCGTCCTCGAGATAACCCGAGAACCTTTTCCGAAGAAGTTTGTTATGCTTCGGTTTACCCCCTACGATGGCACCAAAGACCCCGAGGAGCATATCTATCAGATTCATCAAAAGATGACCATGTACACTGAGAACGAGTCCTTACTTTGCAAGGTATTTTCCACAAGTCTTGCTGATGCAACTCTATTATGGTTCAGGAAAGAGCTACCTCGATCCATCGGTAGCTGGCAACAGTTGACCATACTCTTCGTTGCCCAATACTATGGGAACAAAAGATAGAAGAAGACCATATCCTGCCTCTTCACTATGATTTAGGAAAAAGGAGAATCACTGAAGAGCTTCCTATCCTGATTCAACATTGAGTCTTCTTCTATTGATAACTGTGACCAACACTCTATCGTCGAGGCCTTCCGGATGACCCTTATCCCAGGAACCAAGTTCCATCAGTCTCTAGTGAAACGCCCTCCATCGGGTATTAGAGAGTTAAACTCCAGAGCCCAAGGATACTTGAGGATCGAAGAGGAGGAAACCATCAGGCAGAGGAGGGCGGCCTTGGTCAGCATTGAAACCCGATCAAAGGACTAGACGATCGATCGGAAGCGTTCAACGCCATCGGGGCCACCAACTTCAAAACCTCCAGCCTCGAACTCTTTCAAACGTTCCAAATCTGAAGAGAGAACGACCCCCCTAAGGGTCAGCCTTGCCAAGCTCTACCAAGAAAACAAAGCCAAAGGGATCTTCCAACAACCCCCAACCATCAGACAACCACTGGACCAAAGGGATAAGTCAAAACATTGTGCTTTCCACGCTGATTTCGGGCACATCACAAACGAGTGTCGTAATCTCAGACAACATGTAGAGGCATTATTGCTTCGCGGCAAGCTCCGAGATTACATCCAACGGGACAACCCGAGGGCCGATCAATGTGCTCCTAACGCCCCTAGGAACCCCGCAGTCACGCCGCCAGTCAGGATCATCAATCTGATTCTTGGTGGGCCTGCCTCCAAAGAGACGGAAGAGTCCTGCTGTAGCCAACTGCTAAGAGCCCGTAAAGTGAGAAAAGTCAATGAAGTCCACCACAGGGCGGGAAAAACATAGATTATTTTCTCTGCATCAGACCTTCGGAATATCCAGATCCCGCATGAAGACCCCTTAGTTGTGACACTAATGGTGGCCAACTGCCTTGTTAAGAAAGCCATTATTGATCCTGGGAGCAGTGTGATCATCATTACCAAATGGGCTTTTGAACAACTTGAAGTCGACCCGAACGAGGTTGTCACATCCAGGTGCCCTATTGCAGGATTCGACGGAAAACAAATTGAACCAATTGGGGAAGTCCAATTGCCGGTATCAGCTGCTCAAAGGACCCTGATCGAGACCTTTGTTATTGTGGATGTGAAGCCTTCGTACAATTTACTCATGGGAAGGGGGTGGATTCACCGTATGCAGAGCGTGCCATTAACCCTTCACCAAGTGATAAGATGCGTGAGTCTGAACAGTTTGAACATCATTGATATCAGGGGTGACCAGGTGGCCGCCAAGGAATGCTATGCGGTCACCCTGAAAGGTATTAGGAAGGTAAAAGGTCCAATGTTGTCCCATTCCAAGGAACAGAATCCAGGCCCCAAATAGAAATCAAAGGAAGGGGCTCCGGGTACCCCGATCGTGGTCGAGCCATTATAGTCAATCTCTGTTATACCTGATAACCCGAAAACAGTTACTTTTGCAGGTACAAATCTTACAGACTCTGAATTGAAAGAACTGACACAATTATTGCAGGACAACTCTGACGTCTTCGCATGGGAGCATATAGACATGCCGGGTATCGATCCTCTTATTGCCTAGCACTCACTAAATGTCGACCCGAACGTGAGACCGATCAGGCAAAAGTAGAGACGTATGGGAGCGCATTGGAACCAAATCATAGCGGACGAAGTGTCCAGATTGCTCCAGGCTGGTTTTGTAAGGGAAGTCAAGTACCCCAAATGGCTCGCCAACATAGTGGTCGTCTAGAAAAAGAATGGTAAGTGGAGGGTTTGTGTTGATTTTACTGACCTGAACAGGGCATGCCCGAAGGATAGCTTTCCACTACCAAAGATCGACCAGATGGTTGACGCTACCGCCGGCTACGAACGTCTAACTTTTCTAGACACTTATTTGGGATACAATCAAATAAAAATGAACCCGATGGACGAAGAAAATACCTCCTTCATCACTAAAATAGGTACTTATTGCTTTAAGGTTATGCCCTTCAGTCTAAAAAATGCAGGGGCCACTTTCCAGAGGTTGGTCAACAAGATCTTCAAGGGAATGATGAGTACAGTGATCGAGGATTATATTGATGACACTGTGGTCAAGAGTAGAAGAAAGCAAGATCATCTCACACACTTGCAGCAAGTGTTTGACACCCTCAGGATGCATGACATGAAGCTTAACTCAGAGAAATGCTCTTTTGGTGTGTCATCCGGGCAATTCCTGGGACACATCGTAGACCAGACCAGGATCCAAACCAGCCCGACACAAGTCAAGGCCCTCATGGTAATAAAAGAGCCCTGGACACATAAAGACGTTCAAGTCCTGACTGGGAGAGTGGTTGCCCTTAACAGGTTCATTTCAAGACTCACCGATCGATGCAGACCATTCTTCCAAGCGATCAAGGCAAAAAAATGAGAAGTCTGGGGTCCTGAGCAGTCTGAATCCCTAGTAAGGTTAAAGGAGTATATAACCAGACCCCCAATCATATCCACACCAGGACCCGATGAAGTCCTACATCTATATCTAACAATTTCCTCCGTCTCAACCAGTGCAACCCTCATCAGAGATGATGGGAACCTGCAGATGTCAGTCTTCTACATTAGTTAATCCTTGGCTGAAGCGGAAACCCGATACACCAGGCAAGAAACGCTGGTTCTATCACTGATAAATGCCAAAAGACGGCTGAGACATTACTTCGAGGCTCATCCAATCATTGTCCCTACCTCCACGCCTCTCCGGATTGTAATGTCGAAACCTGATCTTTCTGGCAGAATCTCCAAATGGGCCATCGAATTGGGCATATATGACATAACTTACATACCCCGGATTTCTATCAAGGGACATGCGGTGTCATATTTCTTACTTGAAGATGAGACTGAAGAACCCGACAAACAGACTGAGCCGGACACTTGGAAGCTTTTCATGGACGGATTAGCCAGTTCTGCCGGATCGGGAATCGGCCTGGAAATCCAGACACCCGATGAGACACACCTCCACATGTCAATGCAACTACAATTCCCAGCCACAAACAATGAAGCAGAGTATGAAGCGATCATATATGGCTTAAGGTTAGCCCGAAGCCTCCAGGTTCAGGCACTAGCAGTGCACAGCGACTCTCAGCTAGTCATTCGACAAATTAAAGGGGAATACGAGGCAAAATACCCCATAATGGAGTCTTACCGGGCACTTGTGCTGAAAGAAACAGAAAGCTTTCAAAAAATAACCTTCACTCAGATTCCGAGAAGCGAAAACTCTGTAGCTAACATCCTGGCCGATCAGACGTCCTCAGCTGGAGAGGACCTGACCCGGGTTGTGTTGGTAGATTTTATAACCAGACCAAGTATTCAAGACCCGATACAAGTGATGTTTATTCTATGGGAGCCCAGCTGGATGGATCTCCTGATGAATTACCTGAGAAATGGGACACTCCCGGAGAATAAAGCTGAAGTTCACAGGATCAGGAGGAATTCAGCTCGATATTTAGTCATAAACAGGCAACTCTATCGAAAGTCCTTCTCGGGTCCTTATTTAAAATGCATTACGCCCTCAAAATCAAGAGCAGTAATGCAGGAGATCCACAATGGATCTTGTGGGAATCACTCCAGAGGAAGGTCATTTGCCCATAAAATACTCACCCAATGATACTTTTGGCCCTATCTGTCACGGGATGCCGAGGACTATGTCCGGAGGTGCAAGCCATGCCAGATGCACGGGGACGTTATCCATCGACCACCGGAGTTCCTACACCGACCATCATCCCACATCCCTTCGCCCTATGGGGAATGGACATTGTAGGACCTCTCCCGAAGGCAATTCGATCAAATTCCTATGTCCTCCTGGCCACTTATTACTTCACCAAATGGGTGGAGGCTGAACCTACCACGCCATTAAAAGTAGCCACGTCATCAAGTTCATTTGGACCCACATAATATGCAGATTCGGGCTACCAATGAAAATTATGATGGATAATGGAACAAATCTTGACAACAAGGAAGTGAGAGCGTTCTTTGCCGAGCATGGTATCAACCAGAATACATCCTTCATCGGGTACCCGCAGGGGAATGAACAGGTCGAAAGAACGAATCGAACCATATTCAACACCTTGGTCAAAAAACTTGAGGAAGCAAAAGGAGCCTGGCTCGAGAAGCTACCCGAAGTGATCTGGTTATATAGAACGACCCCCGGGCAGCCCACCGGAGAGACCCCTTTTGCCATGGCATACGGCGCTGAGGCTGTGATCCCAACGGAGATCAGGGTTCCAACCCTTCGAAGCCAAGCCTGGGTGGAAGGCTCGAATAACCAACACCTGTCACATAACCTTGATCTACTAGATGAAATAAGGGAAGCTGCCGATATTAGGCTAGCCGCCTACCAACAGCGTGTCTGGAACCACTTCAACCAAAAAGTTAAAATAAGGGAGTTCCAGGTTGGTGACATGGTCCTCGGGTGAAAAATTGGACTCGTGGGCAAGCTCAGGGAGCCTTGGAAAGGCCCGTACACCATTACAGAAGTCATTGGGCGCGGAGCATACCGCGTCCGAAGGAACATTGACGGTGGTATAGAACCAAACTCCCAGAACGCCTCTCGGCTGAAGAGATACTACCCATAACAAGCCCAGTTTACTTTCACTTTAATAACTTTTAAGTTTACTTTTACTCTGATCATTTTTGTAAAAAGGACCCCGAGCCAGATCAACCAAAAAAGAAATCCATCAGCAAAATCATTTTTTATGGAAAAAATAACTTATAAATATCCACTGACGCAAAAAATAAATCAAGTGTTGTCATGTCTCTCGCATGGTCTGAAGTGCCCGAAAAACACAACACTGATCCTGAAGAGATCAAAATTTTGCATAAAATAAACCAAGTGTTGTCATGTCTCTTGCATGGCTTGAAGCGCCCAAAAGACATAACATTGATCTTGAAGAGATCAAAATTTTGCAAAAAATAAACCAAGTGTTGTCATGTCTCTCGTATGGCCTGAACTGCCCGGAAGACACAACAATGATCCTGAAGATATCAAAATTTTGCAAAAAATAAAAATAAGTGTTGTCATATCTCTCGCATGGCCTGAAGTGCTCGAAAGACACAACACTGATCCAGAAAGAGATAAAAAAAAATTGCAAAAATAAACCAAGTGTTTTCATGTCTCTCACATGGCCTGAAGTGCCCGAAAGACACAACACTGATCCTGAAGAGATCAGAATTTTGCAAAAAATAAACCAAGTGTTGTCTTGTCTCTTGCATGGCCCGAAGTGCCCGAAAGACACAACACTAATCCATAAGAGATCACGATTTTGTGAAAAATGAACCCAGTGTGGTGATGTCTCTCCTATGGCCACAAGCGCTCGAAAGACACATTACTTTTTGAATAAAATAATCTAAGTATTGCAAAAGTCAACTGGACAAGAATCATGTTTTTCATTCAAAATATGGGCCTCGATGGGCAAAGCTTACTAAATATTTTACAAATGATGAATCCTACGTTCAAGTATCCTTAAAAATTAAAAGGAATCCTGATAGAATTCACTACCTAAGTGCTATCATCAGTGCCCGCCACATTTGAGGTCACGAGAACAATAGCCCCATCGAGAACGGGAGGATCAGAATCAGACGTGGGCCCCGGAAAAGGCTTGGTCAAGAACTCGCAGAAGCGAACGTCATCAGGACCTCCAGTCGGATCATCATACGGTGGAGCAATGCCCAAAGACTCATCTAATTCCTCTACTGAGGCGAAGTCCCTCTCCTCAACAGGTTTTTGGATGTCCTTGAAGCATGTCCTCCAGCCGAACCCGATCCGGTACTGGGCAGTGTCGCAGAGGCGCTTATACATCTGATTGTTACCCCGATGGCGCATCTCCACTATTGACCTCTCCACTGCCAGGAGATTCTCGGTTTCAATCTTCTCCTACAGAAGTTTCTCTTTGGAGGCCCTCTGGCCCTCATTCTCTGCCTTCAAGCCCTCGACTTCAGCAGCTAGGGCCCGACGAACTGCCTCCATTTCCTTGATCTTCTCTTGGGCCGCCTTAAGATTTTGCTCTGCAGAGATTGCCTTTGTGGTCTGGACCTCCATCTTTTCATTAGATATCGATAGCAGTGTGGCCACCTTTTTCCTTGCATCCTCCTTTAGCCTCAGGAGCTCTGAAGATTTGTTGAGCAACCCAGTGTCATCTTCCATCTTCGCATTATAAGCTTGGGTCGGGTAGAGCATCTACCAAGAATGCAAGTGTTAGACATATCAATGAATAAAGTAAGGAAATACAAAGTATGACTGAAGAAACATCGTGTCAAAAACGTACCTTCATGGCAATCTCCGGACCGGAATGGCCTCTAATCAAGACTATCATATCCCAGATTTTACTCCTAATCAAATCCCAGATTTGGTCCTAATCAAGGAATGTCAAATCCCTTGATTAAGGGAAAGTTGACTACAAGATCCAATCTCTTATTTAGGGAAAGTTGAATCTAATAATCTGTCAACAAATAGCAACAACTTTTTGTTGTGCATTTTCTTGATTAATGTATTTGACATGATGATCATATAATAGGACTACATCCACATTCTATTGAAACCTCTCATAAGTTAATGTGATTAGGTTAATGTTACAAGTGAAGTGATAGCTCATTTTTGGCCCCTTCTTACAAACTGATTAAATCGAAGAACTAAGGAAAAGGCAACTCATGTCAGCCCAAAAAAACAGTTTCATGTAAAATGTTTGTTCTTATGATTACATTACTCATTAATAAATAGTGTAATGTTTATATTTTTTGTTGTTGCATTCATGCTAACTGAGTGAGTGAAACTTGAAAACTTAATCCGAATTAAAAATTCTTCATATATGCAGAAAATCCCCGAAAAGTTTGTTAAGAAGTACGGCAATGAACTCTCTGTTGTTGTCATCCTCACTGTTCCCACTGGCCACGAGTCACGTGTGGGATTTGAGAAGGCTGACAAGACGCTTTGGTTTTGTGATGGTTGGCAACAATTTATGGAACATCACTCAATCGGGTGCTACTACTTTTTAGTCTTCACATATAAAGGGAATTCGAGATTTGATGTTCTCATATTTGATTTGTCTGCCACCGAGATAGAGTACCCTAGCTGCATTCATCATAGTCCTGAAGAACACATTAACCGAAACCAATATCAGTTATTAGATGAGGACCAAATAAAAGGTGACGACTTTGTTGAAATCTTGGGGTCCTCGGGTTTTGTTGGATCCTTGTCTAAACGTAATGTGGGAGTTGACAAAAAGGGCAAAAGTGTAGCTTTGTCAGAGAGCCTGAAATTCAGTCCTCGATATATAATGAGAAGCTGCAAAAGATATAAGCAAGATGAGGAGAAAATGGTTAAATTAGAGAATATTGATGAAGTGCGTGGAGGAAAATCAAGCACAGGTGAAATGTCAAACTGGCACAATTTCCTTTCAGATCAATGCAATAGAATGGACCAGTTTGTGACTAAAAATGTGAAAAATTTACAAGCACCAGCTCCACCAGTTTGTAAAAGAGAGAGTTTCAATGTAGAGGCGCAGTATCTAGCAAAGAATGCAAATAGTTCACTAGTGACTACTAAAAACATTAGACAAAAAAGTCACAAATTTGATGAAAACAAATATTTCCCAACTAGAAATCGAATAACTGTTTCAAGTAAGGTTTTCAAATTCCCTTTTTCTACCAGAAGTGATGTTAGAAATGATTTTTTTTTTCTTTCACTAATTTGATAACCTGCAGATGGAAAGAAATCAATGGTAAAACTGATTGGTGTGCAGAAATGCTTGGTAGCAACACTCGTTCGCTGAGAAGACAATTGATAAACCAAGCAAGCGGAGAGGGCAATTAATGCTGCAAGAATGTTTAAGCCCAAAAATCCTTTCCATATGGTTACATTGCGTTCATATCATTTACAACATTTCCTGGTGAGCCACTTAATTTATGTTATGTGGCACTGCTTTGGTCATGAAGCAATGCTAAATTCATGGTTAATTGATTTTATTGCTTTGTTATTCATTTTTATCGTTGAATTCATATTAAATGTTGCTAGATTTGTTTATGTGGCTTAGGTCATCATGGTAACGATGTTGCCCCAGCTTCATGTCTATTACTCAGTTTGATGTTGGAATGATATCTTATTTTTCATTCTTATGCAGCAAATGAGAACAGAATTTTCCGTGAAGATGATGTATCTGCTTGGTGAATCAGATATAAACACAATTAAGCTTCAGGTTTCGGACGGAAGAGAGTGGTATGTGCGTTGCATTCCTGACAAAGGAAGTCGGCGCGTAAAATTAAGCAAGGGTTGGCCATAATTTGTTAAGGATAATCATTTGGTGGAAAGAGATGTTTGTGTTTTCGAGCTGATCAAGGTTAAAGAAATGGCGCTAAAAGTTTCCGTATTTCGCACTGTAGCGTATTCAAGGAACCCTTCTGATTAGAGCCTGGCAAATTGGTATTTTGGTGTTGTTAAGGTATTTGTATATCTAAGAAACTTTATATACATCACTAGTAGCTTTATAAGTTGTGTATGCAATCAACTTCTGATATAGATGTAACTGTTTTATTTTTTGCTGTGTGTACATGATGGTTTTCCCGGCCCATACAAAAGAGGATCCCGACCAGACCGATTCCGGATAGCCCGAGATAATTATCATGGATGATGGCCCAGATCCTGTACTTTCATTATAACCCGACCAAGACGTCAGCCCTGCGGTCCATCCCGAGACTCCATCCTGTAACGCGACCCGAAGAACATACTTGAAGCAACTCGAAGATTCTAGAATAAACTTGTAGCTCAAGGTAGCATTATAAATGTGGAAAAGTAGCTGACGTGTAAAGTATGGGAAAGAAATCCAAAATAGAAAATGTTGCCCTAATGGGCCAAAAGCCCATAGGGAAAATGTATATAATTCAATGAAAAGTAATGAGATAGCATCTTTTTGTGTTGTGCAAATTTTGTATCTACACAATGGCGCCGTCTGTGGGAAACTAGGTCATTTCCGCCGACCATCTTCCCACCTCAAAAAGCTAAGCGAAACCCAGATATAACCACCAAACCTTCAGCATCATCCTCTCCGTCCAGATATAGCCATGCCTGTGACCAGATCCCATTCAGAGGCAATGATCCCCGGTGACCGACAACCGAGTGCTCCGCCGACGATTGAGCATCTCCTACGACAGCTCGAGGAAGCCGAAAAACCTAGCCAAGCCGCCGAGGCAAGGAGCCTGGCGGCGGAGAGAATAAGCGATGAGTTATTAGCAAGGATGAATCGAGCAGCTATCCCACCGGTAGTTCCGGATCAATCACAGATCCAGGAGCAAGCCGAACCGTTGGAGGAACACGATGAGACCTCTCACCGGCCAGGCAAGGCCTCGACCACAGGCGACGTTCCCGTCACCGATGAGCCTTTGACATCACAGAAGCTCCAGGAGATGATGGCGGAGTTTCATAGGAAAGTCATGAGGGATCTGAGGGCCCGATCTACCGACGACCAGGCCCTCCAGGCCTCTGCCGACTCCGTTCAGTCACCGTTCACTCTCGAAATCACCAGGAAACCGTTCCCCAAGAAGTTCGTCATGCCCAGATTCACTCCCTACGATGGAACAAAGGATCCCGAGGAACATATTTACCAGATCCACCAAAAAATGACCATGTATGCCGACAACGAAGCCCTGCTCTGCAAAGTCTTCCCAACCAGTCTCATCGACGCGTCTCTCCTCTGGTTCAGGAAGCAGCCGCCGAGATCTATTGGCAGTTGGCAGCAATTGTCCGACCTCTTTGTTGCCCAGTATTTCGGGAACTAGAGGCAAAAGAAAACCATCTCGAGCCTCTTCACCATGACACAAGAAAAAGGCGAGTCACTCAAGAGCTTCCTGTCCAGATTCAACGTCGAGTCGTCCTCCATCGACAACTGCGACCAACACTCAGTCGTGGAGGCCTTCAGAATGGCATTAATCCCGGGGACCAAGTTCCATCAATCACTTGTGAAGCGACCCCCCTCGGGAATTGGGGAACTCAATTCTAGGGCTCAGGGCCATTTGAGGATCGAAGAGGAGGAAGCAACCCGACAGAAAAGAGCGGCGTTGATCAATGTGGAAGTCAGGTCGAGGGATAAGGTTTCGGATACATCTCGACATCCGAATAGTCGCAAGCGCTCAAATCCCATGATCCCACCTTCACCTCAATTTCCTCCACATCCCGAAAGACGCGCCAGATTCGAAGAGAAGATCACCCCGTTGAAAGTGACCCTCGCAAAGCTCTTCCAAGAAAACAAAGCCAGAGGGATCTTCCAGACTCCTCCCCCAATCAGACAACCCCTGGACCAGAGAGATAGATCAAAGCACTGCGCCTTCCACAGTGATTTTGGCCATACAACAAATGAATGCAGGAACCTGATATGCCAGATCGAGACGATGATAGCCCGAGGGGAGCTAAAGGACTATATTCAGCGGGTTGGCCTGAAAGTCCATCAACCCGCACAGAACAACCCGCGGAATCAGGCTCCAGCTCATCCGGTCAGAATCATCAATATGATCCACGGAGGTCCTGACTCGCGTAGTGCCAAAGGGTCAAGACGATCACAAATGAGGAGGGCCCATCACGTCAGCAGGATAGTCGGGATAAACGAAGTTCATCACCAAACGGGGCGGTCTCATATACTTTTCTCCCAGGATGACCTCCGGGACATCCAGGTCCCACATGACGACCCATTAGTTATCTCTCTAATGGTCTCGGGATGTCTTGTCTGGAGGGTCATGATTGATCCGGGGAGTAGTGCAAATATCATGACCAAGTGGGCTTTCGATAAATTGGAGATCGACCCGAGGGACATTGTGACGGCCAGAAATCCAATTGCCGGGTTCGACGGAAAGCAAGTCGAATCCCTCGGAGAGATCAGCCTGCCCGTGTCAGCAGCACAGAGGACTCTGACGGAAACCTTCGTAGTAGTGAATGTAAAGCCCTCTTACAATCTGCTTATGGGAAGATGATGGATTCACAGGATGCAAGGCGTACCCTCAACCCTCCATCAGATAATGAGGTGCGTCGGGCCGAATGGTTTCGACATAATTGATATTAAAGGAGATCAAGTAGCCGCCAAGCAATTTTACGCCATCACTGTCAAAGAAATGAAAGGTAATCCCGATCGGAAGAGGTCCCGAGAAGAGGATCAGGACATCGACCCGCAGCCCAAATAGCAATTACAGGACGAGGAGTCGGGTTCCTCAATCATCATAGAACCTCTGCAACCGGTTTCTGTGTTGCCGAGTCAACCCGACAAGGTTACCTACGCAGGTACAAAGCTCACCACTTTTGAATTAGATGAACTGACAACGTTCTTACAGGATAATCATGACGTCTTCGCATGGGAGCATACCGATATGCCCGGCATCGAGCCCTCGATAGCCCGACATACATTACATGTCGATCCAAATATCCGACCCGTCCGACAGAAACAGAGGTGAATGGGAAGCCAAAGGAACCGGATCATAGCAGACGAAGTGTCGAAATTGCTTGAAGCCGGCTTCATCAGGGAAGTTCAGTATCCCGAGTGGTTTGCCAATGTGGTGGTGGTGCAGAAAAAGAACGGGAAATGGCGAGTCTGCGTCGAATTCACCGACCTAAACAAAGCTTGTCCGAAAGACAGCTTCCCCCTGCCCAAAATAGACCAAATGGTCGATGCTACCGTAGGCTACGAGAGACTGACCTTCCTGGATGCTTACTCGGGATACAACCAAATCCCAATGGACCCGATAGATGAAGAAAATACCTCATTCATTACTGAGACAGGTACATATTGTTTTAAGGTTATGCCTTTCGGACTAAAGAATGCAGGAGCTACGTTTCAAAGGCTAGTGAACAAGATATTTAAAGGAATGATGGGCACAGTGGTAGAGGCTTACATTGACGATATAGTTGTGAAGAGCAGAGCTAAAACTGACCATTTAGAACATCTCCGGAAAGTATTTGGTGCCTTGAGGAAACACGGGATGAAGCTCAATCCAGCCAAGTGCTCCTTCGGGGTATCATCAGGGCAATTCTTGGGACACATAGTCGACCGATCGGGAATACAGGCCAGCCCGACACAAGTAAAGGCTCTGCTCGAGACGAGAAAACCAACCACACACAGAGAAGTCCAAATCCTGACAGGAAGGGTTGTAGCCTTAAGCAGGTTCATCGCAAGGCTGACCGACCGATTCCGACCCATCTTCCAGGCTATCAGAGCCAGAAAAGGAGAAGTTTGGGGACCCGAGCAGACTAAAGCCCTATCCTGATTAAAAGAATACATGCTCAAACCCCCCATTCTTGCGACGCCCGAACCCGATGATGTACTACTCTTGTATCTGGCAGTATCATCGGTATTAACGAGCGTCGTGCTCATCAAAGAGGACAGGAACCTCCAAATGCCCATCTTCTATACTAGTAAAGCCTTGGCTGATCCCGAGACACGGTATACCAAGCAAGAAAAGTTGGTTTTATCCTTGGTCAATGCCAAGCGACGTCTGAGACATTACTTTGAGGCCCACCAGATCATCGTCCCCACTTCTACTCCTATTCGGGTACTTATGGCGAAGCCCGATCTTTCCGGAAGGATCTCCAAGTGGGCCATTGAGCTAGGGATTTATGATATAACCTACGTTCCCAGGATCTCTATCAAAGGTCAGGCCGTGGCTGATTTCCTATTAGAAGGAGAGACCGACGAAGCAAATCAACCCGTTGAGTTAGAAACATGGAAACTATTCGTGGACGGCTCGGTAAGCGCCAATGGAGCAGGCGTCGGGCTAGAAATCCATACTCCCGACGGAACTAAGTTGCAAGCCTTGATGCAGTTGCAATTCCCAGCCACTAACAACGAGGCGGAGTACGAGGCAATCATATCGGGCCTGAGAATGGCTAAAAGCCTGCAAATACAATCCCTATCCGTATACAGTGACTCCCAGCTAATAATCAGACAAATAACCGGAGAGTACGAAACCAGAGATCCCAAAATGGAGTCTTACAGAGAGCTAGTGCTCGAGGAGTCCGAAGGTTTTCAAAAGTTAACATTTAACTAAATCCCTCAGGAAGAGAACACCTCCGCCGACCATTTGGCTAATCAGGCGTCTGCTGCTGGTGAAGATATGACCAGGGTTGTACTGACCGACTTCATCCTTACTCCAAGTATTCAGAGTCCCGACGATCTGGTATGCTTAGTACCCCAAGAGCCTTGCTGGATGGATCCCATAATCGATTACCTCAATGCCGGGAGGCTCCCAATTGATAAAGCGGAGGCCAGGAAAATTAGAATGAAATCAGCCCGATACTCGATCATCCAGGGACAGCTCTATAGAAGATCTTTTTCGGGTCCGTATTTGAGATGCGTCACCCCCTCAGAGGCAGAGACTGTGATGCAAGAGATACACGCCGGGGCTTGTGGAAATCACTCGGGTGCCCGATCTCTCGCCCATAAAATCCTATACCAGGGTTACTTTTGGCCCTATCTGTCCCGGGATACAGAGGAATATGTGCGTAAATGCAAAGCATGTCAGATGCACGGTGACGCTATACTTCAACCACCAGAGTTCTTAAACCCGACAATCGTTCCGCATCCTTTTGCCCGATGGGGAATGGATATAGTCGAACCTCTCCCAAAAGCCATTGGCTCGAAGACCCACGTGCTCCTTGCAACCGACTATTTCACCAAATGGGTTGAGGCCGAAGCCTATCCCTCTATAAAGGGCAGCCACGTGGTGAAGTTCATATGGAGTCACATCATCTGCCGATTCGGGGTACCAAGGACCATCATGATGGACAACGGCACAAATTTAGACTGTGAACCGGTCAGGTCATTTCTGATCGAGCATGGGATTAACCAGAATACCTCCTCGGTGGGGTACCCTCAAGCCAATGGGCAAGCAAAAAGGACCAACCGTTCGATCTTTAGTACCCTGGCAAAGAAACTCGAGAAGGCAAAAGGAGCGTGGTTGGACAAATTACCAGAGGTATTATGGTCATATAGAACGATGCCCCGGCAACCGACCGGTGAAACACCCTTTGCCATGGCATATGGGTCAGAAGTCGTAATCCCGACCGAATATGCCGTCCCAACATTGAGGTCGCTAGCCTGGGATGAAAAATCAAACAATCAACGCTTATCTCACGAGCTTGACCTGGTGGAAGAAAGGCGAGATATTGCCGGGATAAGACTGGCAGCTTATCAACAACGGGTCAGGAGTCATTTCAACAAGAGAGTAAAAAGAAGGGGGTTCCAAGTCGGGGACATAGTCCTTAGGCGAAAGATAGGACACGTGGGAAAGCTCCAAGAACCATGGGAAGGACCCTACACTGTCACCGAGGTAATAGGTCGGGGGGCCTACAGACTGCTCAGGAATTCGGATAACAGAAGGGAACCGAACACACAGAATGCATCCCGACTAAAGAGGTATTACCCATAGAAATATTTTGTTTACGACCGTTGTAAAGAAAGGCCACTAGAGCCAAAAGGATTGCAATGAAAGGTCAATGTTTCCCGAAGGTCGAAATTATCTCCGATTGCAATGAAAGTTCAATGTTTCCCGAAGGTCGAAATTAAAGTGTTGAATCCTCTCCATGGGCCTAAAGCGCCCGAGAGATCTTCACAGACCCACCAGAGGTCGGGTTTTACCAATTATCAATTTAAAAACCTAAGTGTTGAATCCTCTCCATGGGCCCAAAGCGCCCGAGAGATCTTCACAGACCCACCAGAGGTCGGGTTTTACCAATTATCAATTTAAAAACCTAAGTGTTGAATCCTCCCCATGGGCCCAAAGCGCCCGAGAGATCTTCACAGACCCACCAGAGGTCGGGTTTTACCAATTATCAATTTAAAAACCTAAGTGTTGAATCCTCTCCATGGGCCCAAAGTGCCCGAGAGATCTTCACAGACCCACCAGAGGTCGGGTTTTACCAATTATCAATTTAAAAACCTAAGTGTTGAATCCTCCCCATGGACCCAAAGCGCCCGAGAGATCTTCACAGACCCACCAGAGGTCGGGTTTTACCAATTATCAATTTAAAAACCTAAGTATTGAATCCTCTCCATGGGCCCAAAGCGCCCGAGAGATCTTCACAGACCCACTAGAGGTCGGGTTTTATCAATTATCAATTTCAAAACCTAAGTGTTGAATCCTCCCCATGGGCCCAAAGCGCCCGAGAGATCTTCACAGACCCACCAGAGGTCGGGTTTTACCAATTATCAATTTCAAAACCTAAGTGTTGAATCCTCCCTGAGGGCCCGAAGAACTCGAGGTGTTACCACAGGTATGACGGTTGTCGTTCTTTTTCTTAAAAAAAAAAAATATATATATATATATATATATATGAATGAGCAAACTCACTTATATTTAAAGGGCCCCCGTGGCCAAGGCTAGTACAATAAAAGTATTGTTACAGATACAAAGTAAAGGAAAACAGGGGAAGAGGCCGAAGGCTAAAAAGAATCCTATTCCGCCACAGGAAGATCCCCATTACCCTCTGAGGCGTTGGTCTCGAGAAGCTGGTCTCCTATGGTTCCAGGCTGAGAAGGTGGTACGGGCAGGTCATCCTGAAGAAACTCTCCAAAGGCCAAGTCATTAGGTTCAGCCTCTGGAACGTCATACGGAGGCCCAACTCCAATGTTGAGGTCCAGATCCTCAATAGTAGGGATTTATCTTTCCTCTTCAGGCTTTTGAAGTTCCTCTATGCACTCCCTCCAGCCTTGCTCATAGCGGTACTTGCAGGTCAGCTCAAAACGGGAGATCATCTGCTTACCACCTTTGTGGCACATCTCTACCCGAGACCTTTCCACGCCCAGAGCATTTTCAACTTCGACCTTTTCCTCAAGCAGCTGCAGCCCGGATGCCTTTAACTTCTCGACCTCTTTAGTTAAGGCCTGCACTTGGTTGCTTAAGGCCTCCCGAGCCTGGGATTCCCGATCGGCCATCTGCTCAGCTTCCCGAGCCCTTCCCTCGAGCTCCGAGATCGTCGTCTTGGCAGATGCAAGTTCTTCTTCGGCAGCGATAGCCCTGTATGTCAGCGATTGTATCTTATTGTTAGCCTTCTTGACCTGCTCCAAGGCCTTAGCACACCCAGCCTTGTGGACTTGAACGTCCCGATTCAAGGCATTGATGACTCGGGCGTCATCCTCAAGCTTACAGTTGTACGCCTGAGTAGCATGAAACATCTGGAAAAGAAAATAACGTTATCGCAAAGGAATGTTAGCACAAAGATAAAGGGCGGGATAAAAGTGAAGTACAAGATGAATAAAAAGTCATTACCCTCATCGCAAGCTCGTGCCCGTTTAAAGCTAGGCTCATCCTGTCGTACCGACCCATAGCCAGCCTGTCGGCCGGAGTCCATACCCCTAGGGCCATCTCCCGTAGACCTTCAGAGTTCTCGATCGTCCGATCCCCGACGGACAGATATGGATGCCCCTTCCTTGTATCTAGCCTGAAACGGGGATTGTGGGGAGCCTCTCTCCCGCTCTCAGCAGCTTTCTCTATCTCCCTGTTATCTTGTTTCCTGACATTTTTGGAGATAGCAGTGCGGAGCTTAGAATGTCGGGATTGACCCTGATCCTCATCATCTGACCCTAAGTCCCGGATATCTGACACTGAGAGAGGAGCACCCAGTGCCACATTCCGACTAGAGCTGGGCCTAACTGAAAGGTCAGCCCGGGACGGGTTCTGGTCCAAACTTACCGAGCTCGGGACATTAGCTTGCTCGCTCCCGACCTCGGATGTGCCCGTCTGAGGTTCATGAAAAGGCGGGGGCGGGGGTGTGACCGGAGGGAGCTCTGCCGGAAGAGGAGGAGGAGGGGGCGTGCCAACAGGGCCACCAATTACTCCTGCTGGCTGGCTGTTGGCAGGATTCTCTGGAACCGGAGGGACGTCGACCCCACAAACAAAGGACGTGGAGCCAGTGTCGGCCTTTCTGGCCCTTTTGATCGATAGTTTGGGCATGACGACCGCTTTCCTCTTTTGTTGACCTCCAGACATCTTTCTCTTCAGTTTTTTCGCTCCTGATTTAGTCGATGTGGAACCCGAGGCTATCGTCGGTGCGGGTTCTCCCGATGCAAGCTCCTGCAATACAGATCCAGTCAGGCAGTTCTGGCTATCCCTCAAATCCTGACTCCATATTCTGGATCGCAACATTTCAAATCGGGATCTTATATACCCGACCTCCCTTTTTTCCTGAGGAGCCTGCAGGAAACTCATAACTAGCGTACCCAACTTATCGTTGCAGAGTTCGCAGTGGCAAGAGGCTTGGGCGTGAAAACTCTTAAATTCGGGAAGTCGGGTTGGCTAGAAAACGTGGTTGACTGGAATGTTCATAGTGTCGGGATGCCTCCACTGACCATTCATTACTATCATCCTTTCTTTCCATCCTTTGTTGGATGTCGGGACATTGTCACACAACTTCCTCTTGACATAGGAGGTTAGGTTGTACCGACCCCTATTATCCTTTTGCTCTTGAAGCTTGTACGAAAACAGAAGCTCGGCCAAACCTAAGTCCAGGTTCAACTCCTTATTGATCAGCAAAATCATGGCCAGGATCCTATAAAAGTTAGGACCGACTTGAAGGGGGGCCAGACCCAAAGTCGCTAATGCCAGGAGGAAAAAGGGATGAATGGGAAACTTCAATATGGCAAGGTGGAATGACGAAAGTAATATCTCTCCGTCCTTTAGCCCCTGACCGACTCTAAAGTCTGCGTCCCGAGGGTAATGCCTAACCTTAACCCCTTCAGGAATCCCGAGGCTCTTAAGTTGAGCATCTATCCTATATTTGGCTGGAAGAGGATCAGTACAGAAATTCTCCTCCTCCTCAGCATCCTGATCCTGATTAATCCCGATACCACTCTCTACGACTCGACCCCCTGCGTTCTGGGTGACCTCCGGTGGGCTAGACCTAACTACTTGGGTAATCTCAACGGACCGGGCGCTAGCTGAAATCTCGGGATCAGTAACGGTCAGGTCGGTATCTGTCAGTTGCAGGTCACTAACCGACCTAGTATAATCACTCCCAGACATATTTGACGAAAGGTAGAATAGTGAGAAGAATGACTTACAAAGGTAAAGAAGGATCAGGCAGTTTCCCCTTTGTGTTGTTCTCCGGTGAGTAAATTGCAGAATCCGGCAAGCTTTACCAACAGGCAAAGAAGGGTGCTTCCAGTCAAAACTCTGCAGCATGATTCGAATCTCTCCACACAAAAGAATAATCCACCACGGTCACTGGAGTTTGCCAAGATCGGTGAAACAAACAATAAATCGTGTAGACTTGAAATTGGATTTGAGATTGCACGCAGGGTTGGAGAATACGACAGAGGGAGGATGCTGAAGAGAAGAACGATTTGAAAATTTTGAAAATATTGCAAGTATGGCGTGTGAGAAGGATTTGCAGGTTATATAGACTTGACGTTTCGTCTGCCCGGGTCAGGGTACCGGACCGACATGACCCGGCCCATTTCACGCGCATCGATGCCATCTCAGCCGCTGGTTCAAAATTGCAATGATTGCGACGGCTGCCGCATTCAATGCGCCTCCGCATCATCCGACACGCGTCCCGTAGCCACTCCAAGGGCTTTTGATGGGCCTTGATATTCTTTCACCTAATGGGCCTGATAAAAAGGCCCATAAGCTGAAAGGGGGCCTGTGTACATGATGGTTTTCCCGGCCCATACAAAAGTGGATCCCGACCAGACCGATTCCGGATAGCCCGAGATAATTATCATGGATGATGGCCCAGATCCTGTACTTTCATTATAACCCGACCAAGACGTCAGCCCTGCGGTCCATCCCGAGACTCCATCCTGTAACGCGACCCGAAGAACATACTTGAAGCAACTCGAAGATTCTAGAATAAACTTGTAGCTCAAGGTAGCATTATAAATGTGGAAAAGTAGCTGACGTGTAAAGTATGGGAAAGAAATCCAAAATAGAAAATGTTGCCCTAATGGGCCAAAAGCCCATAGGAAAAATGTATATAATTCAATGAAAAGTAATGAGGGAGCATCTTTTTGTGTTGTGCAAATTTTGTATCTACACTGTGACATATTTAGTGATACAGCTCACAGAAGTGATAGTTTGTCTTTTATCAGAATTGGCTTATTTTGAAGGTTTTGGATTTGTGTGTTAGGGCCCGTTTGGTAGGCGGTCCGGTCTGGTCTGGTCTTATCTGGTCTGGTTTTATCTGGGTGGTATTCTGAAAGTCTGTTTGGTAAAGTTGTCTGGTCTTATGGTCTTATTCAAGCTGTTTGGTCTTATGTTTGGAAAATATTACAACAACTTTTGTTGAATATATATGATACTTGTTCCTTTGTTTTTATTTTATTTTAAATCTATAATTCATTAAATGATAAAATAAAGCAACTGAAGATTTGATTTCATACATTCCATTCCATTTGAGGCTCTCAAAATATCTTTTACCCCCTCCATCCCAAATTAGTTGTACAATTTTACTATTTTATTTATCCCAAATTAGTTTTTCAATTTCGAATTCCAATACAATTTATCATATATTTTTTCAAATTATTTCTTTTCATTAACTTCAAAAAATAATGAGTCTCACTAAAAACTACAACTATATTACATTATCAAATGACAAAATAAGAAACACAAAATATCAAAAAATTTATTGAAAAGTCAAATGTAGACAACTAATTTAAAAAGGTGGGAGTATATATATATATATATATATATATATATATATATATATATATATATTATCTTAATATAATGCCACCGAAAAGCTACAATTATCATGATAATTTTACCATTTAATGTCAGGGAAAAGCTTCAATTATCATGATAATTTTACCATTTTTAATATCATTATAATTCGACCACAGCATTGGTAATTTGGTAGCCATAAAATCTAAATCATTGGGATTTAATACTCTTGAATTTTTTTATTATTTAGACTATTATAAACAAAGAAAAGCATATATTAAGAATTCAAAACTGCATTTCAGTCAGATTTATCGAGAGAAAAAAATCTGCATTTCAGTCATTCTGAATCTAAGAAGAGAGATTCACAATGTTCGCCTAAAATATTTAATATAATATTAAACAGAATTTGCTGACCCATTCTCATATACTTGCATCTCTATAGACAAATATTAGTGACCAATTCAAACTTTAATTTAAAATTGAAAATGTGAGTACCTTAAAGAATGATATATTTTAAAAGTATCACACCAAGAAACTGAAACTCAGAATCATATTAAACTGTCAGAATATTTTCAACACTAATCTTAAGACGTGGATTTGCATTGAATTCTTCCAAACTAATGAAGTATATAGATTTATATATTCGTTATTATATATTAAACCTATGATAATACCGATACGAACGCCAATCAAAATTAAAGTATAGGACTAATGATTTTGTGGTCTATTAGTATTTTCCTTCATTCTAAAAAATTGAGAGAGTTTTGGGATTCGAGTCCTATAGGACTTATGTGAGGAGTGTGTGAGTTCCTTAACATTCAAAAATAAAAAAATAAATAAAGTATAGGTATAAATTTGCATTCAAAATAATTTTAATCCCATTATTTGAGTTGTGTATGATGGTTTACGACCAAATATAAAATGAAACCGCGTTTCTCCTAATTTAATATAATTCTTAATAATATACTAAGATATTTATAACATATTTTCAGAAAATAGAGTTAGAACCATGATATGGAAATTTGAAATCCAACTGAACTTTATTTTTTATTATATAGTATGATATGATTTTATCATTTTATATAGGCGGCAATTGTTACGTGTTTTTTTTTTTTATAAAAGTAAAAGGGTAAATTATATTTATACCCCTCAAGATATGATATATTATACTCGTATTATTATTATTGAAATAATTATAACTAAACCCCCTCAAGTTTATCAATTATAATAAATATACCTTCAGTTAAACTTCCAGCGTGATCAAACTTAATCAACGCTTATGTCATTATTTTTTTAGAGATGTAATATCTAGAATACCTTCAATTAGATGCAAAATAGGCATGGATAGATAAATTATTTTACAGCTCCTGTCACCTGAATTAAACACCGATAAACTAAAAAAAGTACAACTGTAATTATGTAAATGATATTGGGTAAGGATGTAATATATCATATTTCGGGCTAGTGTGACTGCAATTTATCCAAAATAAAATTTAGAAGACTAAAATGGCCTGCAAAGGCGAGTAAAGGCTTCCAACATTGCAAAGCCTGGTTTGTCATCATTCATTTGTCTCTCTCCTCTTCATCGCGCCTATTGTCGCCTTTTAATTACCCTCTTACGTTCTCCTTCTAATTCTTCCCTTTCAATTCTCTATATCTCTCTATATATACATATACATATATATATATATATATGGATTTGTTTTATCCTTGGTTTTTGTTTTTATTCCTCAACTATGCCACAGAATCTCCATTATTCTCTCGGATTCTTTCCCATTTATTCCATTCCTCTCCATTCTGCTCATCTTTCCATTCTCTTTTCCAAAGATCAATTTACAGTATCACTCTCTCAATATCATTAAAACTTCACTTCCCATTTGATACTTTCTGATAAACAACTTCACAGGTATTACCTCTTTCTTTCTTAATTTTAACCTTTCTTTTTTCTATTTATGCTGCAAATTAAACTTGAATAAACTAGATGTCTGTGTATGTATATATATATATATATACATATATATATTTGGCGTATTATAAGATATTTGGGTTAACTAAAATGGTTTGTTTTTTATGATTGATTTTTGCCAACTTTATACTGGATTTCCTTTTTCTTTTCTTCTTGGATCATAGCGTTTATGTGAATGCATATTTATTGTATGTATAAATGTTTTCAGTTTTATGTGTGTAGTAGTGTATTGGTGATGATTTCGTGTTTACTGATTGACCTTGGAATAATAAATTAATAAGGTGACTGATTCAAAATTCTCGTGAATTTTCGGATTGTGTGGAGTTGGAGAAAGAAATAAAGATTGTGTCTTACAAGAGTATATATCAATTATATGTTTATATTCATACATACTACTATTATATAGGCCAATTTTTTAAAATGTTCAATTTTTATTTTTTGTGACTTTTGAATGAAGATCAGTACAAGAAAGTAGTGATGGAGAATTTATTTAGGTTAGTTTAGCTTCATTTATAATCTCATCCAGAATATTAATATTTTAAAAGTCGAATTTTTAATATATACTGAATTTAGCTTTAACTGAGAAGGTCCTTACACAGTAGATTTAGTTCCAAATCATTGCATATTGATATTGCTATATCACTGTGGTATTTGCATACACATTAAGGGTAAGATAAATATATTTCAGTATAGATATTACCATAATTTCATTTCTCTTCCCTCCATTTCTGTTTTAAGTTTACATTAGTGAAGTTGAATAGAAAGTAATGGATACTTCAGTGTCAATTAAGTGATTATAGCTCTTTGAATTTTGAATAATTGATTTCTGTGTTAAATTCTTTGATTCTTTTGATTGAATGGACATTATACTAGAAGAATATGTCAAGCTTAGTCGCTTTCTTCAGAAAAGATTCTAATGCTGAATTATCTATTGATCCCAGTCGAAATGGCGATGTCGTTGGAGGAGCTTCTTGCTAAGGAAGGATTCAAAGGAAAGAAATCGAAAATGTTGCCGAGAGTTTCCTCCGAAAAAGCAGTGAGTATGCCACTTTACCCCTTCCTGGACCAGAAGAAGTCAAGTTCGTCAGTTAAAAAGACGGCGAGGAGAAGGTCATCAGCATCTAGTTTCAGTGGTGAGTCACCAGCAAGTGGTACCCTTAGGGATAGTAGACTGCGGAATACTTTTACCACGAGGGAGAAAGCGGACAGTGAGTCAAAGAAGAAAACAAGAGAGAAAGTTTACAATAGAGGGTCCGAAGATTCGCAGAATTTCAGGAGAATCAGCAGTAATTCATCGGCAGATCTAATGCGTAAGGAGATAGTTGAGTATGGACAAAGCAAGGAGATAGTTGAGGTCGGAGTGGAAGAAAACGAGAGCTATAAAGATATTGTTTCAAATGAATTGTATATGGTTGAGACAAGTGAGGACAAATATGCCAATCGGATTGGGGAAAGGGAGAGGTACAAAGAGAGATCGGAAAAGGATATGAAAGAAGATAAGAGGTATGGCAACAATGCTCACAAACTCGTGCATGGGCGAACGAGCTTTAGTGATAATTATAGGAGAAGCATGAAACAACCCGAGACCTCCGATAGCACCTCTAATAGAGGTTCACTAAACAGTAATAGCTTTGATGTCAGTAGGAGAAGGCGGCATGCAGGGACGGAACATGCTGTTGCTGAACCTGCTCTTGACGAAGTTGCTGTCCAAGCCATGATATCCATCTTGAGCGGTTACATCAAACGTTTTCTCAAAGATGAGGATTTTCGGACGCTGCTTCATCACAATTGTTTTGCTTCATTCAATTTTGCGGAATTAGAAGAAGGCCTTATTACCGAGTGCAAAGTAATATCAAATCTTGAAGAAGCTATCGGAACAGTGGAAAGAGCCATTGAGGAGGGTGCAAATGCTAAAGAGTTGAAAAAAGCTTCATTGCAGCTTAGTGTGATTTCAGGTCTAAACTCAAATGAGTTGAAAGATGGCTTCACGTCGGGGATTCCAAATTGTAAGTTGTCAGCTTGTGCTCATCTATACCTCAGTGTTATATATAAGCTACAGAAGAAAGACAGAATAGCGGCGAAGCATCTTCTGCAAGTTTTTTGCGATTCTCCCTACCAGGCTCGAACAGCTTTGCTGCCTGAATTGTGGGACTCCATATTTTTCCCACATGTTTCACATTTGAAGGTGTGGTACAATCAGGAAGCTGATTCTCTAGTAGAGACACCGAGCAAGGCAAGGAAGCTAATGCTTCTCAATAAAGTGTATAATGAAATTCTGGATTCCGGTACTTACCAGTTCGCTGCATATTACAAAGATTGGCTCACTGAGGGAGTTGAAGCTCCTTCCATTCCTGCCATCCCCACACCTTCGGTATCTTTTCAGGAAGTTCAACAGGGAGGATTCAGTAGCCATTCTGGTAAGGGAATTCTGCAGAGAGGTTTGAGTAGTCATTCGCTAGACACACGCAATCCTGCTGGTCCTTTCTCACCTCAGTTCAGGGTCAGCAAAAACTTGTATGACTCGGTCTTTGGCCATTCACATAAACCAGGAGCTGATGATGTGGAGGATTATGAGGAGGCAGAGAACTTTGACAATAGTGCAAGGAGCTCTGATAGTACTGCTGTTGAAGAGAAACAAGCACTAACACACTCTTCAGAGATGGTCAAATATGCAGATCTTGATAGTGAGCCAGATTATGGATTTCGTCTTGTAAGTACTTGTCTGAATTTTGAGATATTACTTTTTCCTTTTGTGTGATTTTAGGGGCATTTTTTGGCAGCTATTGAGATTTTCACAATGTTTAACTAGGGGGGAATGCTATATGACTAGGTGACCATTGATGCAATATGACCTAGCATCACGTTTTGCATGTTGCTAGTCGGTTAAGCTATCCATGTTTTCTCTGCTCTTGCTGATGTATTTTTTTTGTAAATCACTTGGCATTTAACATGCTCTATTTGTGTGGTAGGGTATGTTTTAAAATGATTAATATGATGTAGATGTTAATGCCACAATGATTTCCTAAACCGAGACATTGAGCTTTTCCTTCCTTTCATGGTATTCCTCATGCATTTACTAATCAAGTTTGTAAACGAATTGTACATTCCAATGTCTTTCTGGTCAACAATATCTATAATATACTGATAAAATATTACTAATCGAAGAAGGTTGTTACAGGTAGATTGGTCACGTGAAACATATAGTGAATCCTTAATAAACTATCCAAGTAGTTTGGATTAAGATTTTGTGAGTTAAGTCAGTTCTTTATATGCATTTAAAATTATAATTTTTAAGTTGAATTATTCATATTTAATACATCTGATATGATGGGCTACTCTAAATCAAATATTGCGACATGTCTCTAGGGAGAAAAAATAGTAGCCAAGAAAGCCCAAAGATCGCGGAGAGCAAGTGGTCCAGATGAAATAAATCTAGATGACAAATTTGAAAACTCTCATCTGCTTCAAACCATGACAGTGAACTCCCATGTGTTTCAAGCACTTCCAAATGAACAAGGGAATGAGCTGACACTCAGAAGGCTAGCAAAGTCTCTTTTTGAGCAGCAACAAACTGAGGCATTTGTTGATTTTGCTGACTCTACTCTTTTGTTGCATCCCAAAGATGTACTAAAGTCTTGACTAGCCTTTTCCTATGTAGTAGTAAACTATTTGTATTTTGACTAATCTGGTTTTCTGTATCTTGCAATTGCAGCTGAATAATGGGAGGTCCTCTACTGAAGGTGGGTGGAACGGAACGCTTGTAGAAATGGATCATCTTTTGAGTTGAATATTTGAACTCTTTGCTTATATTAACATTTTTCTCCTGGTGCAGAACTGCATGGCAATTGCGAGTATCTTGACGAAGGGCACTCCTTCTCGAGCATCCCCCAGGATTTTATATGCCCTCTGACCGGACTACTGTTTGAAGATCCCGTGACCCTAGAGACTGGCCAAACCTTTGAGCGAGAAGCTATCACAGAATGGTTTGGTGAAGGAAATAGAAGATGTCCAGTAACAGGAAGAAAATTGGAATGTCAAGCTGTGCCACTAACCAACTTCATTTTGAAGCGTGTCATTGATAATTGGAAATCAGAACACTGTCAGCATTTCTTGGATTTGGCCTCTCGAGTAGCATGGGGCTCAGGAGAATATCGGTTTAAATTTAATGAAGACACGGCTGTCCTTGCATTAGAGCAGCTTCTTACTACCTTCAGTAAAGAGGAAAGAATAACAAATGCTGAAAATCTTATCTCTCTTGGAGGTTTGCAGTTTCTTATTAAAAGGTTTGAATTTGGAAACTTGGAAGAGAAGACACGGGTGGCAACATTGTTGTGCTTTTGTATTGAAGTGGACACTGGTTGCAGAAATCAGATAGCAAAAATCATTAAAAAGACATGTCTTCTTGAGCTACTCCACAGCAAGCAAGTACATTCAAGAGCAAGTGCAGTATTGCTGCTCACTGAACTGGTTTGCCTGAATAGGTATGTGAATGTTTGTTTGTTTTTTCTTATTTCCCTTTGTGCATGAATGACAGTTTTGTTCTAATCTAAAGCAAGATTCACTCTATGTTTTATTTAAAGAATGTGGTTGCATAACTTACAAACGTATAAAAGTGTCACAATGGTTTAAGTACTAACTACTAAGATAGTCGAATATGAGATGTTTTATTGTACTTCAGGAACATGAGGGGTATTCGAATTACAAATGCAGAAATAATTCGGTGACTAATGTTAGGACTAAAACTAAGTGTGTGAAGATTTTGTAACCGAAGCCAAGTTCTATAATTGCTGTATTATTTTCAAAAGTGGGTTTTAATTGCAAGGGGATAATCTGAATTTGAAGATAATCAAGGGAAAAAAAGGTAAAGTCACCTATTGAAGAACAAGCTCACCATTGAGTTGAATATCATGCATTCTTATTACAACTATGTTAGATACAATGCATATATATATATATATATATATATATCTTGATTCAGGAAACATGGTTTTGGATTAAATATGAATCATAGTGTTTTCCAGTGAAAACCTGTGGTATATCAGAGAGTGAAAAAGAGATTTTGATGTTGTGGAATAAGAAGCCTTTGCATATTAAGGCACATTAAAGATACAGCAAGCCTCTATTGATGTGTCGATCACTCGAAAATTCCCACAATATGTTTATTGAAGTAAATGCTTTAATGGAAGGGTCAATCGAAGCAGTGCCACTGAGGTTCAATCAAAAGCTCAATCAACATATACACGAATGCTTTTGGGAACTCTTTAAAATCAAATTTTTAAAAGGTTTCAGTTCCATTTTTTCAAATTTATCACACTTAGAAACCTTGGTTCCTTTGGAATCAAAGCACACCACCTCCATGCTCTCATAACACACACATATTGATATAGAGATCTATTTAAACGTATTGTAGAGACAGCACATATATGTTCCTTCGCATCGTCTACCGTCTTGCATTGGTGAAGTTTTAGTTATTTCTTATCACGCGTGGTCAGTTTTCAGTTATATGATCCATGGCATGGTGTCTAATGGTTTATTGTATATTTTGCCTTCTAGGAGGAAAGATGTTAATATTTTCTTGAGTGGCTTAGAAAATGAAGAGATGGTGAACACGATGCATGTTTTGCTCGTCTATCTCCAGGGTAGCCCATCTGAGCAAAGACCCCTTGTCGCTGTTCTCCTGTTACACTTGGAACTTTTGGTATGTTCCTTTAGTTACTACTTTGCTTGCCACTGGTATTCTGACGCATGAAAAAAGGATACCATTAAGGTTTCCTCATTCCATCTTACATCAACTTCATTTCCTTGGACCTATTATTGAGAAGCTTTCTGTTATGTGAATCAGTGACTGAAAGGCACTAAGGAAAGAAACAACTCTATGTTTCGATCTTCAATCTCAATGCAAGTTTAAATTAGTTTAGATATAGACTTGTAAATTTACCAGCCAACTTATATATGCGTCCACTTCTTATGAACCTCCTAGTATACTTCCCTTAAAACCTCAGAATTAATGGTTTCGGGATTTTGTGTTATAATACCAGTGATCTGGTTTGGCCATTGGCTTTTTTGTATTGTCATTATAACCATATGTTGTAAACATATTCCATGACAAGGAAAGGCAGCATATGATTTTAACATCCATATATTAAACAAGATACAAAAGGTTCAGAGTAACTTTCTCATATGCTAAACAAATGGTTATTACCCATTGCGGCCCCTTTTAACCGAGGGTGCTGTGAGGAGCATACCGAATAGAAACCTAGCCTTTGTCCTGTACTTCTTATGCTCGGTTGATGTCTTAGTAGCATTAACACCGTTTTGGACACAACTTGTACATTCCAATATTTCCGTCTCTTGGGACATATTTCCTGTTGTCCACGAACCTCCTCTGGATTTGAAACTGTATTTACGAAGTATTTTGTTTTTGGATTGTGGGTGAATTATTAGAATCCCTTATTGTACTTTTTTCATTATCTACTTATACAGTGAAAGGTCATTGAGTATTTCCCTTTCTTCAAATTTTCAGTCAAATTAGTTCTTTTGTTGTTCTCACAAAGCAAGGAAATAGCATGACTCGCTATTTATATGCTATAAATTGTGGATAATTTTGCTGAGACATTTCATGTTGCAGGTAGAACCACGGAAATATAGTATATACAGAGATGAGGCTGTTAGTGCCATTACAGTGGCTCTGGATGGTAGCATATCTGATGAGAAGGTCCGAGAAAATTGTTGCAAAGCGCTTCTGACCTTGGGAGCTCATTTCTCCTTCTTTCGGAATATAATGACGGAGGATTGTGTCCTAAATTTAGAGGGATTTCTTGATGGTCCTGAATTAGATTCTCATGACAATGAAGTAGACGATGTACAAGTTGATGTAACTGTCATGTCGGTATGTTTTGCTCTCTTTCAGAACTCCACATTTCCTTTCTATCTCTTTGCCACCCCTCCTCAAAACTGCAAATGAACACATATGTAAGCTACTAGTAGATATATTAATATAGTGATCGTGAGTACTTCCATAGAGTTTAAATCATACATGTTAGGCCTAAAAGTAGATCTGGATTGGTGATTTGATTAACAATTACTGGTTTGAAACCGTCACAATTGTATTTTGAATGCAGCTATATGAATTAGCCAAATATAGACAGCGAAATAAAAACCATACAATTACACAAGCACACGATTTTTACGCGCGAAATTACCCCAATGGAAAACAAATGTTCTCTCTAATAATATCTGCTCTTACGAATGTGCAGAGACATCTCTCTGTGTATATTTGTGACATTAGAGCCTAGAAGTTTTTAATTGTACCTCGAGTGTAAAGGATTTAGGACTTCTTAGAGTAAAAATGAAAATTAAAGTTGTGAACCTTCTTGGATTCCGGTTTAGATGAAGTTTCCGAAAACTGTTCACAAACAGTTCAATCGATCGAGCTATTGTGAACTTCAATCAAGTGTTCAGAAAATTCTTATGCATTGACACATTGATTCAGCTTACTGTTTTTGCAAAAATATATTGTTTAAGAATCTTTAACCCGAAATAGAATCAAGCAATCGAAAGTCGCAACATCTTACTTATGAATCAAAACATCCATGCATTGTGTGGTAAAATGATGGAATATGAAAATTTATGAGTTCGAAACCCTTTGCTAGTTAGACATTGGAGTGAAATAGTTATAGTTGCAAATTTTGTATGTCTATATATTGTTCTTTGAAGCAACAGAGGTAGTTGTCTGAAGTTTAGTTCACCAAAATATAGGATGATGAAGAAGAGGGTAGAGAACAGTGGCTGAGTAACTTGCTACCGTCACTTCTTGGAGATGGGAAGAGTTGTTTCCTAGAGACTATTTGCAAGTGTTTGAGTTCTGGCAACTTGGATTTGGTGAGGGTGTGTCTGTTCACAGTGTCATGGTTGAGCCATGCACTTGCTTCATTACCTGATGTGGAGTTCCAGCTTTCTGCCTTCTCGGCTCTCATCTCTCGGCTGAAAGAAAGCTTGGAAAATGGTGAGCTGGTTGAGCACAAGGTTCTTGCTTCGATGTGTCTGCTTAATTTCAGCAGAATCCCAGGTTAGCATCTTTTTATCTAAAACATTTTCTTAATCAAATTGAGAAATCTAGATCTATATAGTGCATCGATAACAGGAGTTATTAGATTGTATACGCTTGATTTGTAAGGATCTTCCGCCAGGGATTCATTTTTCTTAATTGTCAGATGGTTGTCCTTAATTTGAATGGGGCCACAGTACGAGTGTGTGTTCAGTAAAGTATTCACACTGGAATTGGAACCTGAAAGATTGAAACGTTAGGACCTGCTTCGTTTGCAACTTTCAAATCAGTACTGAAACAACTAAAAGAATATTACAGTTTTTAGAGAACTATAAGACAGTTACGTGAAAACAGGTCTTTTATAACTGAAGTTCCTTGAAAACAGTTTTCAGAGAACTGAACCATGTCCTTTTTATAGTTTTCTGATTTTCAGTTTTCTCGGAAAACAGGAAAATGTCTTTAGAGTTACAGACTAAGCATGCCCTTAATTTCAATGAAATTCTTTCTTATTCATTTGGAGGAAAAAATATTCGATAATTTCTAACTGAGAAAATCTTCTATATGGTAACTAATACTTTCCGGACTTGAGAACCTTGTTGCCAAAAGAAATATGTTCCCTATAAGCATCTCAATAACGAACTTGGATCCTCTCCAGCCAGATCTCTCTCCAAATATCCGTGAACCTCAGGTTCACGGATATTTGGAGAGAGATCTGGCTGGAGAGGATCCAAGTTCCTCAAGAAATTGCATGAGAATATTCTATAGAAATATATATATGCAGGCGTAAAACTATTTTATTTTGATTGCTAAAACCATCATTGTCTTTTTATTTATAGAATGCAGGGTCCTGCTGATGACAATTGCGGAGGATATCAGGGATCCTCTAAGAAGCCTTGCAGAAGTAACCTGGACTGCAAAACAACTCTATTGCATCATTTCAGGGGAAGATATGTGATCTGAATGTAGAAAAAGAGAAGCAAGTTATACTGAAATTTTATAGGCATTAACATTTGGGTAAATATCAAAACTCTTGAAACTGTAATGTATATGTTGACCCTCCCTTGTTCTTTTTTTCCCATACAATAACTCTGATCCCCATTAAGGTGATAGTGTCAGCAGCATCTTCTTTTCTCTAGTGAAGATTTATTTCTTTAAAAAAATGAAATTAAAATAGTTTTGAAAATAATTTTAATATCACAATTTTGGAGAGGAGAGACACAAGATCAGAGATATTGTTGGAAATTAAGGGGTGGCACTATATTTTCTCTTGTCTTATTACTTGGAAGGTCTATAAAAAATTGCAACCGTTAAGTATATGGAAGTGTTGATAGATTGGTACTTATAGCTAGCAGTCTTGGTAGATGTTTGTAGATCTATTTTTGTCATGTAAATTTTATTTTTGTTGTAGTTATGTACTAATTATCACATCAGCCTCTTTGTTTTAGCAGTGGGAGCTTTTTTCAGTATCAAATTGAACCCAATGGTCTGCAATAGATTTGTCTGAATTTTAACTTTGCAGGACCATTTTTGTTTATAAATTCCCTTTTTCCTCCTTTTTTTTTCTTGGAAAATACATTCTACAACATTGTATGCCACTGGATTTTTTAGATTCGTATAATCATGGTTCAAATCTTAGCATTGATATCAAGCCTTAGATCTTCTAGGAAGTATATCTATATATATATATATATATATATTCTGTTATCATTTGAGGTTGATGTAAACTGAGAGAATAGGAATATAAGAGTTCATCCAAAACATACATACTGAAGGCATAAAGGTTCATTACAACTACAGTAGACAGTTGATCTGGAGAAGAAGAACAAGACAATCCCTTGCTTCTATCTCCAAACACTATCAACACACTCAAGTCTCATTCACTACCATACTTAAAAGACACTTACTTACATCATCAACATACTCTCACTTTGCTGAGTTTCAAAACTTGTTTTGATACCACAGCACACCATTGCTAACCTCGTCCGGCTCCACGAAGAGACACTCGCTTGCCTCCCTCCACATCGCCTTGTAAAATGGCGTGCCATCGAACTGATAATACTCCCCGAGGATGGGCTTGATCGCCGTGGTCGCCTCCATCGCGTGGTAGTGTGGCATTGTGGAGAAGAGATGGTGAGCTACGTGCGTGTCGGTGATGTTGTGGAAGACCTTGTTGAGCACCCCGTAGTCCCTGTCGACTGTCGCCAGGGCTCCCCTCAGCCAGTCCCATTCGGACGAATCGTAGTGAGGCAATGCAGGGTGTGTGTGCTGCAAGTATGTGATCAGCACAAGGAAGCCATTCACAACCAGCAGTGGCACGCCATAAACGCATACAACCCAAGCCAACCCTTTCGCCAAAACAGCCCGGTAGATCAGATAAGTTGTAGTTATAACACCTGCATCGGATATGTAAATCTGCATCCTTTCGCGGTTGTTGTAAATCGGGGATTTGGGATGGTAGTGGCACGCAAAACGGTTATAGGGGCGACCGGACACGTTGAAGGCCAAGTAAAGGGGCCAGCCAAGCGTGAGTGTGATCACGAGTGTGACAATGCGGCCTACAGGGTTGTTCAAGTATTTGGAGTACCATCCCATTTTCGACTTCACCTTCGGAACAAAGACCTCGTCGTGGTCAATTGATCCGGTGTTGGAGTGGTGGCGGCGGTGGCTGTACTTCCACGAGAAGTACGGAACTAAGAGCAAAGAGTGGAGGATGAGGCCAACGGTGTCGTCAACCCATTGGTAGTCACTAAAGGCATGGTGACCGCACTCGTGAGCAATGACCCAAACCCCAGTGAGAATGCAGCCTTGAACGGTCCAGTACACGGGCCACGCTAGGTAGGCGAGGGGTTTGGGGAGGCAGTCGAAGTAGGAGATGGCAATGTAGTAGAGGAGGAGCACGGCTATGAGGTCGTAAACGACGTATGAGAACGAGCGAAGGAGGGATCGTTTGAAGCAGTGGGGTGGGATGGCCTTTTTGAGCTGACCAAGAGTGAAAGGAGGTTTGGAGTGAGGGACTCTTTGGATGGGTTTCTTGTGATCCTCATACACGGTAGTTGTGACGGACATTCGGCCTCCGGCACCCATTGTTGACACCCAAACCTGGAGACGATTGATTAGTAGATGTGATTCAGTTTCTTGTTCAATTTTCTAATTAGATACCAAAGACTGTACTTTGGGGAAAGTAGGTGCAATACAATTCGGATAGACGTGACTAAAAAGGAAGACGGACACAAAATCCCTGAAAAGGGGAATTGACCTCAATTTCTTTTTTTTTAATATGTTTTGTGAACCAGACTTCGGTCATTCTTTATGATCCAATATAATATGAATACGTGTCTGACTTTTTTTTCTTTTTTAAAAAACATGAATTGAGGCTTCAAATTGTGTTAGACCACGACAATGGTGATCGAGGACTACGAACTTCATCCTCTAAAGAAGGACCTCAAGTATTGTCCTTGTCCAAATAGAAAAAAATTAGTGACATTAACAGGAGAGTACACTAAGAGAAGGCTATACAATTCTGAGAAAAAAACATATAGCACCCAAATAGAACAAAATATAAATCAACAGACAAATAAAGCCAAATAAAATGACATATACAACTAGAGATTAGGTCTTGTTGATGCTAAGAATATAGGGTAAAAATTGAGAATATGCTGTTACATTGTTACAACTTGGATGAATAGAATTTGCTAACTATTACAAGAAAAATATAATACAAAAATAGGTGCATGTGTATTTTCATTTCCTGAATAAAGATATAATACAAATCCTAAAATTCCATAAAAGCACAGGATGACAATATATAAATTCAGGGCAGTTACGCTTGCGACAAAAAAATAAAAATAAAAGTAAGGTGTTTTTTAAGGGGGGAAAAAATCTTGAAAAAAATACTTTACTCTTAATACTCAAGGGCAAGTCCGTCATTTTCTATTCTTTGCTAACATGGTAACACTTCCACCTTTTGACGTCACCTGATTTTTTTTTTCTTCCTGTAGTTAATGACTTTAAACTATGATAGGGCAACACTGTACCCAAACTTTTGACCTTGCAAGTAGATTATAGACTTCAACATAAAGTATATATTATGACGGAATGTGTAATTCAATAAAGAAATCTATATATATATAATATATACATGTGTGTGTGTGTGAAAATCAAGAAAAGTAGTATTTATTTTCTTATAAATATCTACTTCTACTAGCTTTGGTAAAGAAATGGTAATTAAAAGAGGTTATTCACCAAAATACATAACGCAAGACTTCATATATATTATAATATATATATATATATATATATATATTTATAAAAAAATGAGTCTATGATGAGGACCCACTCATGTTGAGCTCCAGTTTCACTGACATGCATGTGCTATAAAACAATTTTCAGGGGGGAAAATGAAGGAAAGAGAAATAAAATGGACTTTAAAGACCTCCTCAGAAATTGAATCAATTTCATAAAAAAAAAAAAAAAAAATGGGTACCATGCTTGGTTCATTTTAAGGACTGCCTGAGAGTCCCTTTGAAGCATACCCACATGCAGAAATTAAAATGAATACATACATGTGAGATGACCTTATTGTCCTTGATTAAGACACATTTACATGTTTTATTTATAAGAAAAACAAAAAGGAATTAATGCCCCGTTTGAAAACCTTATTTTTGTTTTGTTTTTTTTGTTTTTTGGCACTGTTCATGAAAAAAGAACATATTTGGCAGCCATTTTTATTATTTGTTCTGTTCTCAATTTGAAAATTATTTTCGTGAATAGTAGAAAAAAAAAAGGAACAACAAAAACTTGTTTTTTTGTTTTTTTTGGAATTTTTCAAAAAAAAATATTTGTGATAGAGAGGAAAAATTGTGTGAGAATATGTGTGTTTTTTTGTCTCAAACATATGTTTTTGTTTTTGTTCTTTTGGATGAGAAAATAAGAACAAGAACATGAATTTTCTTGTTTTTTGATTTTCAAAACAAAAACAAAAACGATGGTTCCAAACCGCCCTTAATAATTTCCCATAAAGATGACAGATTGACAGGCTAAGATGAAGAAATCAATGAAAGTTTAAAAGAAAATAGTACCCCAATTCACAGATCTATTCATATGAATATAATGTTGCCTAATGTTGAAAGAACATAACCAATTTTTTTTAATAAACCTCACCATATATATAGAGAGAGATTATAAACACATTGCAACATAAATATATATATATAATATAAATACATGTTGATGATTATATATATATAGTGAAAGAAAAACAGGGAAGAAGAGTACCTCAGAAACAAGATTAGCCCCTCTACCTCCACTGAAAGCACTGGTTCTCTCTCTCTCCTCTCTAAATATCACAAAGTTTGTGTGTGTGTGTGTGTGTGAAGTTTTATGGTTACAGGTCCTCTATTTAAGCTTGAATAGCGCCATATTAGTGGGGTCCCCATTGTTAACGTAGCAACCTCCTCCTGTACACGCGCCGGCTCCTCATCAAGTCAACCTTTTTTTACTTTCTTTGATTTGATGGACGGTCCTGATCCTTTTGATCAACCAGATCTACGATACAGCAGCAGTGTAATTTGAATTTAAAAATCACACGAAACAATATTTTGTTTAAAATATAGTTTTTTAAAAATATATTTTGGATTTAGGTAGTCGCTTATAACCTCCAAATTAACTTTTAAGCCCTCCTCATTAAAAATATATTTTGTATCTATTTATTGATAATGATAAATAAATATAGTGACTATTATATATATTATAAACGATAAATAATAAATAAAAATAATTATCAAACCGGCCCTTGGTTGATAATTTATTTACTCAAATTGCATTAAGATCCACGTTTACTATAATATGAAATTGAATTAAATTATTATTTTTTTTCAAAATTACATGGATAGTAAACTTTATAAAGCAGCAAGTTTTGTTTTGTATCTTTTGATATATATATATAATGTTTATATTTTGCTTCAAAATTGCATATTTTTACAATTTTTGTGTGTAACCTTTTATATGAAAGCTCTCACATTTTAAATCTTTGGCTCATAAAATTGTAAAGATAGCATGGCCGGTACTGTGAGAAGGAAAAAATTGCGATATGGTATTATTAGTGAATAATTTATAAATAACCGTGTCACTTTTATTCATTTTTTTATACTTTTACTTTGATTTTACCATAGTTTCACAATCATATCTTCGTGTAATAATTTATACAATAAAAAAATAAGAAAACGAATACGTATTCTATACTCTCAAAAAAAACCATATATATGTAATAATTTGTACAATATACTCCTATATGATAGTATGAGGAGGTTGGTGATGTTTGGATGTTGTGAAATGACAAAAATGGGCTTGCATGTGAATTAAATAGAGACAAGAAATGAACCGCACACTCGTCGAACACAGTAGAGGGAGAGGACACACGTGACATCCATCTGCGTTCCTCGTAATACGTCGATGACGTATTAAATATTAATTCTAAATACTTTCTTGTATCAATAAAGAATCTTCTGTAGGTTTTATCACCTTCACTAGCTATGAATTATGGAAATTATGATCAGCTTTGAAATCTCAAATTTCACTGTAATTTGGAGCATGGTGAAAACAAAAGTTATGCTATTTTCTTAAATAACCAATAAAAAATAAACACATCCTAATAATAATCAATAATTCTCTTTCTTTAATGTTATCTTTAATGTTATGATTGGTTTGAGGGATAGATTTGAGAAAGCAATGATAGATTGAGGATACTGTACTTATTTTGTGATTGGTTGGAGGGAAGGAAATAACTTACTAGGGGTGGATAAAATTTTGGCAAATCTGAAAATTCAATCCGGTCTGGACATATTTGATCGGTTTCATTATGGATTGGATATGGATTCAAAAATATCGAATCCGGTATTTTACGGATCGGTTGTGGATTTGATATTTAATAATCCGGTCCAATTCGTTACTACTCATATATATTTTAATATATTTATGCTAATATATATCAAATAATATATTATTTTAAACTAAATTATAATATCTTATATCACTAATATACTATTTTAAACTAGATCATTATTGTTAGCCTAAGGGTCAATCTTATAACAATTATATCCGTTTTGATGATAACAAAATGTAAGCACGTGTTTAGTACTAGTATCAATGTTAAGTTAGTATTTCAGAGCTATAAGATGCGAACTCGGAAATAAATGCTAAACACAAAAAGGGAAGGACAAAAAGATCATTTCACAAAGAAAGAGTTTCAAATTTGAAGAAATAAGATTTGGGGTAGATAGGATGATGAGTAAAATGTATTAAAGGTTTTATGCTAAGTTTTCACATTCTATAAGCTCAAGGATTAAAATTGAAAACGGAAAAATAAAACCTAAAAATGAACTGTTAGCCGATTGATTTTCAAAATCAGCCGACTATTGGTTTGGTCAACCGACTGAAATAGAAGTGTCATCCAACTAAACTAATCAGAGGATTTTCAACCTATTTGTCAGCCGACTTAAAATCCAGTGTTAGTCAACTGAACTAATCATAGATTTTTCAACCTATTTATTAACCAACTGAAACCTATTTGTCATTTGACTAATAGGGTGGTCAACCGACTGAAACCCTAGATTCAGCCGACTGAAATGGATTGTAAATTTTGGCATGTTTTCAACTTATTTGTCAACCGACTGATGAAGGATTTTCAGTCGACTGATAGGAGTAGTTCAGTCGATTGACATACCAACAGATGAGACATGATCAGCCGACTGATGAGTTTTTCAATCGACTGATAAGGCTAGAAACGGCTAGTTCAAAGCATTTAATGGCCTAAACTACCTCTCAACCACCACAATTCCCAACTCACTCTCCTAAAGTGAGTCTCACTCTCTTTACTTTTGACATAAGTATATATATGATGGTATAGTGTTGAAGAAGATTACTACTTCTATCTCTCTTGAATTTAAAGTTCATTACTCTTGCAATCATCCATCATTCTTTGAAAGCAAAAGCTTGAGCATTGAAAGCTCGTTTTCTCTCATTCAATTCTAATCATTGTGAGAAGCTAGATAGAAAGATCTTGTGAATATTATTTTAATTACAACTCTCATTTATTGTCAAGAGACTTTAAGATCTTGAGTGAACTAAACATATCACATAAACACTTGAGCTTATACTTTGTGTATCTTTCATAAAACCTAAGGGTTTTGAGTGTTTATTTAGTAATTCATTTTTTTTTTATCAAAGAATTGTGATCTTTGGGTGAGTGAAGCCCATTGATCTTCAAGAGGGGTTTGTCCTCTTGTTTGTGAGACAAGCTTGTTAGCTTGTGTGTAAAGGTTTGTTCTTCCACCTGTAAGGAAAAGTCATAGTGAAAGGATTGAGAAATTTCAAGGGGGGAATCTTGAGCCAAGGAGTAGAAGTTACCGAACCTCGTAAAAATTGTGGTATCATCTTTCTATCTCTATCTTTATCTCTTTAATTTGATATCTTGCATGCTCTATTTATCTTGTTGATTAATCATATTGCTTGTTTATCACTTGTGTATAGATTAATCATACTTCATCAATCAACTATGTAAGTGTTTAGTGCATGCTCATTTGTAAACTCACATAGATTAAATCAAATTTATTACAAAAAGAGTTCAAGAATTTTTATAACCCTATTCACCCCCCTCCCCTCTAGAGTCATTTAGTGACTAACAATTATATCTTATTTTACACTAAAAAATTATCTATTTATATATAGGATTAATTTCAATAAACCCCACCGTGGTTTCAAAAAAGATCGTTTTGCCCCCCTCCTATACAGAAAACCCCCCTGCATTTATCAAATTGTATCAGCTTGCCTCATTGCCTATCATTTTGGACCAAAATACCCTTGGGATTTAATGAAAAATGATTTAAAATTACAAAAGAACATATAAAGTTCGAAAAAATATATAAAATTCGTAAAAATATATATAAAATTCGAAAAATATATATAAAATTTGAAAAAAATATAAAATTCAAAAAAACATATAAATTCAAAAAACAATATATAAAATTTGAAAACAACATATAAAATTAGAAAATATATATATATAATTCAAAAAAAAGATATAAAATTCGAAAAAAATATAAAATTCGAAAAAAACATATAAAATTTGAAAAATTCGAAAAAACATATAAAATTAGAAATATATATATAATTCATAAAAATATATATATATAATTTGTAAAAATATATAAAATTCGAAAAAACATCTAAAACATGAAAAAACAAGTAAGAAGATGTAAAAACAAGAGAATATATTAAGGTTACAAGAGAATACAAGTAAGAATATATAAATTTCGAATTTTATGTATTTGTTTTGAATTTTATATATTTTTTACGAAGTTTATGTATATTTTTACGAATTATATATATATTTTTATGAATTTTATATATTTTATATATATTTTTCTAATTACATAAGTTTTTTTTTGAATTTTATATATGTTTTCGAATTTATATGTTTTTTTCGAATTTTATAAGATTTGTTTGAATTTTATATGTTTTTTTTTAATTTTAAATCATTTTTCATTAAATCCCAGGGATATTTTAAATCATTAAATCATTTTTCGAATTTTAAATCTTTTTTACAAATTTTATATATATTGTTACGAATTTTATATGTTTTTTCCGAATTTTATATCTTTTTTTCTAATTTTATTTTGTTTTATCAAAGTTTATATATTTTTTTGAATTTTATATATTGTTTTATGAATTATATATATATATATATATATATTTATGAATTTTATATGTTTTTTTCTAATTTTATATATTGTTTTGAATTTCTTTATTTTTTACGAATTTTATATATTTGTTTAGAATTTTTTATGTTTTTTTTTTTAATTTGAAATAATTTTTCATTAAATTCCAGGGGTATTTTGGTCCAAAGTTATAGGAAATGGGACAAGCTGATACAATTTGATAAATGCAATGGGGCTTTTTGTATAGGAGGGGGCAAAGTGATCCTTTTTGAAACCACAGGGGGTTTATTGAAATTAACCCTTATATGTATAATAATAGGGTAAATTACTCTGACCTCCCCTGAGGTTTAAGGTTTGGGTTTATTACCCTCAAATGAATGTTCATAAAGAAAATAAGGTCAACCTCCTCCAAGTATGTTAAAATTATCACTCAACCCCAATTTATTTCATTATATCCTCCATGTTTTTAAAAATATCATAACTGCCCTTCAATTCTCCTTCACTACCACCATCATCTAAAAATAAATATTAATAATAATGAGGGTAGTAAGGTAAAATAAAAAGAAGATATTTTTTAGTTTTACCAACAAGGGGTGTAAGAATGATTTTTAAAAAACTTACATCAAACGGTAATAAGAATAAACCTCAAGGGAGGTCAAAGTAAATTACCCATAATAATATTATAAAGTGTAAAGAATTTTTATTATTTTTATACATTTATTTACTAAAAAATATATTTTTTAATTAAAATATAAGATTTCAACAACTACATTCAAATAAATATCCTTAAAATGCATTATTTTAATCTATTGTTTCAATACTTGCATATTCTTCAAGGAAATAATTATAATTAAAGTATTTTCAACCATTACAAAGAGAGATGAAGGAGATTGATATACGTCCAAATTTAAGTTTCAAAATTTTAAATATAAATCATATTCAAAGAACTATCATTAAAATGGACTATTAACAATGTGATAAGTGCCGAATGATGTTCATTTTAGGCCCCTAACTCACTATTGTTACGTTTTATCATTTCATTATTTGGTATTTTTATGCGGTTTGTATGTTAAAACGTGTTTCAGGAGCTTAACGAAAAAATGAACTAACTTTGGTGGATTAACCAAATACATGCTTGTGTTTATCCACAAAGAGAGCAAAAGAGGAGTTTTCAAGGAAAAATTATCTCACGGAGGGAAAAAACGATATTTTTCAGAGCCGAAACTTCGGGAAACATACCTACGGAGTCGATGGTGTCACGCCCCAAATTTCATAGAACTCAGAAACCCGAGCCTAAGAGCTAAGGGGGTGAACGAAAGTAAAAAGAAATGAGAACCAACGACATACAGTCACCAAACACCCACAAAAGGGTAAGAATGACACACTCTAATACCCTACTATCACGCCCCTAGAATTCCCGAAACTCTAATCTAGAGAATCAACGAATCTCCAAAGGGTGACATAAGTCAATCAACCACTAGAGTCAACAATAACCAGAATAAATACATGGAATAACAATGAAAACTATACTCCATGCCAAATAGAATACTAGAACGTAATAATAGTATCCTCAGATACCATCAGACACGCTCCTAAATTCCTAAGACTCCCGAACTGGGACATCCAAGGAATCCAAGATGTGATCCTTAATACGAATGACCAACTAAGATATAATTAACCATGAAAATGTATGGAATAATGATAAGAAATGGTATATTCCATACCCAAATGACTAATAAAACTAAGCAGCGGAATCTGACGAAAATCCGGCAAAGTTCCGTTTGTAAATGGAACATCCGGACAACCAACCACAACACAAAGACCTGCCAATAACTGTTTGATAATAATAATGGTTTCCAATCCCCACATTCATCAATCCTACTAGGGCCGAGGTAGTGGAAAGAAACAAAAACCCCTCCAAACCCTCTATAATCAACAGAGTCACAAATGCTCGAAAGGAATACAGAAATGCACCTAGATGTGCAGAATAGATACAATAATCTCCTGAAAGAATAAATACAGGAAATAAAAGATACATCAACAGGGATATGCCAACAGACTGGCTCCCAAAAGAAATACATGATAATCCCATAACAATGGGTAAAGAAGCTAACAGCAGAATACTATCGTCCCCAACCCAGTCGTGTTGCAACCGTAACCGCATCACCCAACGCAACTCCAAACCTGTAACAAGGAAACAAGAGAAAGTTGTCATTGTACCGCATCCTGCCCATAGTCGTATATTTCTTGCAACCTGGCGTGGAATACCAGGGGGGCAAATGAACTTCCCTCCGTGAGAAAATAAGCTCAGTGGGAAAAGATACTCTAACTACCACATCCTCTGGCAGTTTAGGTAATGCCAAACTATCTAACAATATATATTTATAGCCCACAAATCCCATCCACGCAATCCCAAGGCATGCGCTCATGCTACCGTAAAACAACATATATATATATATATATATAGATACACAACAAGATTTTACAAGGTACGACTAAGGCTCATACTCCAAGTACCAACTCCGGTAGTCTACACTACTCTCACCATAGGTGAGGAAAACCACCCAATCAAATCACTAAGAGTACACGAACTCAACTCACAAGAACGACCACCTAAGGGTCACCAAAACAAAGCAAAAGAAAAGGTGAAATAAGGAACCACCTTTCAAAACACTACGGGTTGAGATTTTGGGAAAGAAGTCTCAAAATCTTAGAATCTCGAGACAAGTAATAAAATAGTTTTCTTTTAGGAAATCACACAGTAAAAATGACCGTCTTGCCCCCGGTCTCCGTCAGTCGTCATCACTGGCTTTTAGAGTTAAAAATCTTTTCAAAGAAGATCTTAAGATCATTTTATAAGTGTTAAAACTTTTCATTTCTACGGGGGTAAGCGAAAACGGGTTTTTCCTTTTAAATACAAAAAGTTTAGAAACCACCGTTTTCAAAATGACAGTCATATAAGAATGAACACCACTACAAGGATTCCTATAATGTCCCGAAAGGACAATGAAGGAAGACAATACATTGGATTTACGGAACACAATTATCTATTTCCAACCCCACGGAATCAATTGACGACACATGGAAGAGGTTCGGCACCACACCGTAACCGACAACTCAAGGAGTGACAGATAAGTCAAGGACATGTACTAGTATACAAGGTACAGTAAAGAAAATGCTTAGGGGAATGAACTAAGCACTAGAAACAAGTCTGTCAAACTATAGTACCTCGAGTACTTAATAAATCACATTACCCATAACCTCTTCTCATCAATCCAAATCTCACACAATCTCATCACCCGCCTACTCTAAGGCCTCAAATATCAATTGATACTAAAGTCAATCCCTAACCTCAAATCTCCAACAAGATCACACAACTAACCACAATCACGAAATGATTTAACCACATTCTCTAAGGCCTCAACTCAATCTCAATTCTACAATCCATCTCTAACTTCAACTAACCACAGAAGTCGCCAAGCCAATATACTTAACCTCCCCTACGGGCACAAAAGTATACAACACAAGTATAAAGATATACGTTTCATTTATACTTTAACAATTACTGTTTTTAATTCACGTTTCACATTTATCACTTTCTGTAACGTCCGATATTTTTACGTGCTAATTTGAAATTTTATTTAATTATTTATTTATTTATTTTTATTTATTTATTAAACAATTAAGTGCTTATGTGCTTATGTGCCTAACATGTTTATATGCTTACGTGAAAAAATTGAAAATATTGAAATGTTTGGGAAAAATAAATAAATGACCAAAGGGAAAATTAGTAAATTTACATGTATTGAGTTAGTGGGTTTTGTAGAGATTTAATTTCTAAGTGTTGGGAAGATGATGAGTGGAAATATTATAATTGTCTAGAAGACTTGGACAAATTTGTAAATTTGGTTCATAATGGCAAGGGTTGTGAATAAGTGATAAAGGGGTGGGTAACTTGGACATTTCACCACTACCTTTAATGTTGTCATCATTGTGGCCCTTGGATCAAATCTATCTTGCCATCTTTATTCCTAGCCCTTGGATAGGATTCTCTACACACCAACCCTATCTCTAACTCTATCATTGTCTTCATCTTCTCTCATTTCTCACCAAGAACACACACTTTTTTACACACACATTTCTCTACACCCAAAAATTCGGCCACCTTGTTCTCCATGCATTTTTGGCTTCAAGTTTTGCTCTTTCCTACTCTTCATGCTTGAATGATGGTGAGCACTTGTGGTGGTCTATTGGCGTGGTGTTCTTGAGCTCATAGTGGTAAGTTTTCTCTCCTTTTCTAAAGTTTTGTTGTAAGAAATCCTAACTTCCAAATTCTAGAAATTCATGTGCTAGTATTGAATTTTTGTTCTTCCATTGTTCATTCTTGTGGAAGGTTATGAATTGTCTCCAACCATCAAGTGAATTGGCTTGTAGTGAATTCTAATTTTGTTTTGGGAAGAACTCATTGGTGAGTTCACAAATTCCTACTCCTTTGAATTATTTTCCATGAAACCTAGTTTAACCATTTTTGGGTTTTTAGCCTTACTTTGAATTCTTGATTATAAACCGGTTGTTGCTACTAAAAACCATTAGTTAAATATCCATGTTTGCTTTGATGTTGCTTGAAGGCTTGGGAGACCTTTTACTCAAATTCTCAAAATTACCTCCTTGAAGCTCTCTTGGTCATTTTGGCTCGGTTTGTTGTTGGTGTCATTTGGACGGATTGCTTGCACCCTTTTTGCTTATTAGCTTTGCTTGGAATTGAGGTAGGGGAAAAACGAGTTGCTTTAGTTTTTGTACGAGGGTGTGTGCGTCTATGTGTATATATGCCGTATATATATATATATGCGAGTTGGGTCTTGACAAATTAGATGATGAACTAGGCCCCTTGAAAAGCATGATTATGTGATTTTAATGCTTGTTGTGGTTTATTGATCATAAATGTCATATTATGAGCATGTGGATAATTTTGACATAGTATATTGCATAAAGAGAAAAAAAGCATATATTATGATGGAGTATAGTTGATGAAAAGTCATACGTGCATATTGAGTACGTCATGTAGTGTCAAAGTCATGGTGTCGGAATATGAGGGTGGTGTAGTCATGTGTGGTTAGTCGGGTTCGGATCAAAGCAACAACTGGCCAGGAGGTATCACGCCTACGGAACTAAAAAAACGGCAAATGTGAGTTAGGAGTCCAGGTAGAGACTCATTTTCTTGACTTTCGTAGTCATGGCGCACGGAGTTGCAAGTGGGGCTCTCGTGCAACCATCTTCCTTGTTGAAGTGATAGAGAGAAAAATCACTTGGGGAGAGTCGGTGCGGTACTCTACATTACTTGATGAGCTTGTATCCTCAAAAGTAATTGGACAGAGTATGTATCCGTTAACCTGAGTTGGGCGCCTTGTGTCTCGTGGGGTATGTTGAGTCATGGTGTATTTAGACTATTATATATATATATATATATATATATATATATATGTGTGTGTGTGTGTGTGTGTGAATATGATGTTATTATGGAAGCATGCTATAATTGTAGAAAAATTGTGTTGTGAGCATGTTGGGGAAACTTATTTGTGGGGTTCGATGAGGTTCCGGATTGGCGTGAGAGCCATGTGGAACAAAAGACTGGCCTAGGAGTAGTTGCATGTACCATGGGTGGGTTGTACCACTCGGACTACCGAGATTGAGGCGATAACGCTTCCTCTACTGGGCTAGTGAGCTCACCCCACGACATATTTTTTTTTTCAGGTAATGATTCCCACTTGGGAGGCCCGTAGTCTTCCGGTAGAGACTCGGTGTTGGTTCCGTCCTTTTTGCGCATATGGAGGCGGAGTACTTTTGTAGAGCATTGATAGACATTGTATACATGTGCTTATTTTGTTTAATGCATCAATTAAGTTAAACCTATTCTTTTGTCGGCTAGTATGTTAGTCGGGTGGCTTAAATTAATGTATACCCTTGGAGCGCTATGCGCGAGGATTTTATTCTTTTGGAGCACTCCGGTGCTTGAAATGTAAAACTATAACATGTTTCGCCTTAGAGCGCTTTAAATGTAATTATTGAATCTTCTCCTTGGATTTGTGAATGTGAAATGAATTATTTGCCATGAAATATGTGTATTAGGTATTTGGCCGAAAACGGCGTTTTTCTAAGTTTTCAAACCAATCATTTTCGATTTAAATGGAAAAACCCGTTTTCGCCTACCCCCGTGGCCCCGATGAAATTTCTTGTTTTAGAAATGATTTTTAAACTCATATTAAGAAGATTTTGATCTTTACAAATCGGTGGTCGTTAAAACGGAGACCGGGGGCAAGACGGTTATTTTTACGGATTTTTATGAAGCGTCTTGATAAAATAACCATTTTCCTTCTCATTCCTAAGTTAGGGGACTTTTCCTCATTTCTAGAGTCCCAAGAACAAGTTTAGATCTTTCTTGTATGTTCCTAAGGGTTTAGAGCTGTATGCGAGTCAATTTTGAGGTTTTCTAGTCTAGGCAGTCAACTGGCCCCTTCCAGGCAGTCGACTGGGTGAAACGGAGGAAACTTTTTCTTCAAAACTTGAAGTCTCTGGTTCAGCCAGTCGACTAGGTCCTTAGCCAGTCGACTGGGTCCTCATTTTTCTTCAAAACTTGAGGTATCGGGTTCATCCAGTCGACTGGGTCCTTAGCCAGTCGACTGGGTCATCAGTCAGTCGGTTGGGTCATCAGCCACTCGACTGGGTGGTTCAGCCCTGTTCTGACCCTGTTCTACTATTTCGCTCATATCTCGAGCTACGAGTGTCGGATGGAGGTGTTCTTTAGCTTTTTAGAAATCTGACTTAAATCTATTGATGTTAGGGTTTTGAATCGCCTCATTTGAGTCAGTATTGGGGGCGAAATTGTCGATTGAAGTCGATGGTGGATTTCTGACCCTAAACGTAGGAATGCCGATTTCAAAACGTTGTAGTTTTCACCTCACACCTTGGATTTCTATTCCGTTTGTTCCTATAACTTCTTTTAGGTCCAAACCTTGTATTTATACCTTGGAATCACTACTTTATCCCTGTGATGACCATTTTACCCTTTTGTGGGTGTTTAATGGTTGAAGGTCACTTGTTCTCGTTTCTTTTTACTTCTGCATTCACTCTCTTAGCTCTTAGGCTCGGGTTTTGGAGTCCTAGGAAATTTGGGGCGTGACACTTTCAACTGAGTATTTTTATAAAATATGAATTTATTTTCAATATTCATAACTAATCATGCTCCAACATCATATATATACATATCAATGAAATCACAAAATGCTATGCAATGTAATATGACTCAATACCACCCTTTGCCCAATCACATGTTAACGGATACATACTCTGTCCAATTACTTTTGAGGATACAAGCTCATCAAGTAATGTAGAGTACCACACCGACTCTTCCCAAGTGATTTTTCTCTCTATCACTTCAACAAGGAAAAAGGTTGCACGAGAGCCCCACTTGCAACTCCGTGCGCCATGACTACAAAGTCAAGAAAATGAGCCTCTACCTAGACTCCTAACTCACATTTGCCGACTTTTTAGTTACGTAGGCGTGATACCTCTTAGTCAGTTGTTGCGACGATCCGACAAAAAGACACCCACAAGATTATACCACCCACATATATCAACATCGTGATTTGACACTACACGATATTTTCAATATGCATCCCGGGCCTCAACATAAATATGCAATGCATCATATTTATGTAAATATCCACATGATAATATAAATCTCAAAATCTCTTTTTAACATGCTTTTAAAATACAATAAAACATTTAAATTGTTAGAAAACAAGTTCATATTCAATTCATATCTCAACAGTATATTTTCTTTAATTCTCTAGAAAATATTTCAATTTCCCTTATTATGCCTTTAAAAATAATTTAAACAGATAATCCACGTTTAATGGGAGGAACCTAGCATAGCGTCTAAGTTTCTCACGTCCAACGTTTACAAAATTCTCTAGCTCATTTAATCATCAAGGGAATTTCTAATCCGTCTATTCCTATTCGATTTAGATAGGAATTGATTTAATTACATAGGAAATAATTTAATTAATTTTTATTAAATTAATCCCTAAGTCCAATTTCGATTCTAAGCAAATTATAGATATTTAAATTAACAATTTAATATATCTATGCTAAAATAATTAAGGGTTTGCACACCCCAAACTACTTCAACGATATAGAGTGAGAAATATAATTTCCCACCTAATTTACGTTTATCGAACCGCTCGAAACAGCACAGTGTTGGCGCCCGAATATGAAGTCCGCCGACCAAAATCGTCCAAAAACTATTTCGAATATATCAAAACGTCCACCTCGACAACCTATACAATATATACGAAGCCCATTAGCAATAGGTTAATTAATTTTGGTAAATCTAAAATAACCCAAACGAAATCTATAACCTATAAATGCGATTTCCGGCCAAACCGTTCAATGTAAAAATACGAAATTAAAGTATGATGAATACTACGTATATACGAAGCTACTCACCAAAAATAGGCTTAAACCGATCACCGAAAGTAGGTCGAAAAAAATGGTCGAAGCCTGGCCGAAACTGGGACTGCCGCGCGGCTGCTGGTCCGCCCCTGCCTTGTGAACCAGCCCTGCATCACCACCTCCTGCGCCACCAGCGCCTTCGCCTCCACCGCCATAAACCGCCATCGCCTTGGCTTCGGTGACCACCAGCAACCGTCGTTGCTCGCTCACACGTAACCGAGCACAACCCCTTTCAGCCGACTCTCTCTCTCACCATGACCGACGACCATGGAGAAGAAGAAGCCATGATGGTGAGGAGATGCGGCTGCCATTCGTGGAGAGAAGAGAAGAAGATGGAGCAGATTTCGTGTGGAGAATAAGAGAGTAGGTCAGATCTGTGGGTATACATGTGTATATAAATATATATCTAATTTGCACAACTAACCCTCAACTTACCCATAATTGCGAAATAGCCCCAACTCAATGTATAAATCCCAACAAATTTCTGGAAGCCTCCAATTAATATCGCGTCAACTCGTAATTCCACAAGACGCAAAATAACCAAATTAGTCTGAAAGAAATACACTGGGTTAGGAACCCAAACGTCGGAACACTTAACAAGCCCGATCCAATTAAAATGCGTCATTGCCCAGTCGAAGTACCAAACATTAAATGTCGAAACGATACTAGTGTAGTTGATAACAATAATTCACGAACTTGTCAAAGAGAAACCGTGAAGTCATCCAGTCGACTTTAAAAGTAAACGCGAAAAATTTACACGCGAAATACCAAGAATAATATGAACGTCATGAACAAGTGACGTCATAACCGAAATTAAATTAAATATAATTTCAGGAAAAAGGAAAATAACACGGGGTGTTACAAATGGGGTTCTAATGGAGCAATAAACAAGAAAATTGGTTTTCAAGTATTTTTCTACGCTTGAGTTACACTTACAATAGCTAAAAGTGGATAGAAACATCAAAAATTACGCTCAAGCTATGCATATGACTTTTGGCCTACGACTAAGCGCTTACGTGTAAGGGCCAAGCGTAGACGCTAGTTGAGAATTTGAGTCCCGATCCGAATTGAACTCTTTTGACATATCTTCAACTCCATCACCTCTAAACACGTGTATAATGCATATTATGCATCAGATTGAAGGATTTAGCTTAGATTTGAGGAGAAACACATTAAATAGGACTCCTACTCGAATTGGGACAAGTCTAATGCAAACATGACTCTTCTCAATCATTTCTATATATACCAAGGTCTGATTCAGATATAGGGAGCTTCTAATTACATAATTTCCAGAGCACTATCTCTAGAGATTCACATCTTTTGAAGAAGGGAGTCATTCAAGACCTAGAGATCCGGAGAAGAAGATCATGGAGGCCGTTTCTACATCAACAATGCAGTTACCACCGCCATGAGCAACTAATTTGGTATCTAGGGTTTTCTAGCAAAACCCTAGCCAAGTAATGTAATTTATTTATTTGTTTCAATTGTAACGAGGCGAAACTGAAGACCACATCTATGATGACTGTGTAGATCTGTGACCATAGTTATTCGTGACACTGGATTTTATATTTATTCTAATTCTTGTCTTAGATTGAATGAATGAATTATCTCAACCAATTATGTTATCTTAAACATATCGTGATTTTCTACACAATGGTATTTAACACTTGAAATCCTAGATTTACACAGGTCATACCTCGACGAAGTGGTATAGACATGTTTTAGTTTAATTTTATGTTGTAAGAGTAGATTAAAGTAAAATAAATGGCATACACTAGTCACACTATGTCCGGAGATGAGTTGTAGTGAATCAGGTGGATAGTATCCTTTTTGGGACGTATTCAACTATTTGTGTTATGATCTGATTCATAGTGTTGGATCGTCCTCTTACAATTGAGCAAGTAAATAGCTATATTATGCGGTTAGTGGTGGATCATGAAAACCCTAGTTTTTTTCTACCTTGATCACAATCACAATTTAAATACTCTTTTTAATTAGTCATTAGTTCTAGATATCAAAACAATTCAAACATTTTTAAAACTATAATTCAATACTTTTAAATTACTAGAGTGAATAATCCAAGTTTCTGTGAGAACGATATTCCCTTTCTCAAGCCGATTTGTGCTACAATACGATCCGTGCGCTTGCGATAGGTAAAACCTTGTCGTCATAAGGGGTCGTTCTTAAACATTATTTTTAACCACGTCGGACGTGCATCACAATGTATTATTTAAAGACCTATATCTTTTTTTTTAAAAAAAAGAAGTATAATTGAATTATCCACCAACTATAAAGAGAGATAGATGGACACCCAAATTTAAAATGTTTTAATTTCTTTCTTAAATATCTATATAACTTAGTTTAACTAGAATGTATTATATTTATTCAAATTAAAATATTTTTTATAATAAATATTATAATTATAAAAGATAGACATTTTAAAGAACAAAAACACTTGATTTATTCAATTTTAAAAATATTATGATTATTACTAAAAAAATACCTCATATTGTAAAATATGCATCATTTAAGATTACAATATAAGTCAAATTATACGTCGTGTATAATGCATTAGCACATGTTATTGGCTTGTACTATTATAAAAGTGTAAATCATTTCTAATATTTATAAAAATTAATTATTATTATTTTTTAAGATTTTTTAATTATTTTTAAACATTCATCGCCATATTAAATAGAATGAGAAAAAGAATTTTCTTTTGATGCATTATATTTTTCAAATCAAAATATGATTTTAGTTTTCACTTAATTTTAGAAGTATGAAGCTTTTATATTATTTTTAAACATTTAAATAGTATAAATGATTGATGTGAGGAGTTGAATGAGTCATTCTACTTTTATTTTGTTTGGAGGACTTGAGGTAAAGAAAATAGCAGGAATGATTGTATTGATTCATATTTGCATTATTTCATTACATTAATAAGTGGTGGTGTTATAAAGGATTTCAATTTAATTTGTTACCTCAATTTAGCTAATGTAATTTAATGTTTCAATCCGCGAAACTGATCCGAACCAATCCGGCTCACCGTGGTCCGGTTTGGTTTGTTTTTGTTAGACAAATGGATTGATTTGGTTCTGAAAATTGTGAATTCGGTAGTAGTGGATTGGATCCAAAATATCTTCGATGTGGTCCAATCCGGTCCGTGTCCATCCCTAGAAATAAGAAGTAATGAAGCATCCATCTCTCTTTCACATTTTTCAATCAGCTCAAATTTGGATGTAAGAGAAGAGAAAAAATAATTAAATTTTCTCTAACTTTAAAAAAAATACATTTTTAGCCTTCCGAATAAATTGCCTATATAACATATGATACACATTGAGGGTATATTTGTAATATTAATATAAAAATATAAATACCCTACTTTCAACCAAACACAAAATTAAGAGAGACAAAATCCATTTCCTAAAGATGACTCATCCATCATACTCATTCTCCATTTCTTTCATTTTCGTATCCCTCTAACCAAACAAACATAAAAGATGCGGGGCTTTTCAATGATATCAATTACTTTTTCCTTTTTCAATTTTAAGAAAGTGATTTCTTTTGCTATATAACATATATTACCTCTATTTTTTAAATGAGAAATATATTTTGAAATCTTTAAAATGAAAAGAAGAACGGGGAAGGTCTGTGATTTTACATTCTTAAAACTATGATATCATGTATATATATGTAAGTGTCAATTTTTCCTCACACTTCCAATGTATCTTATTGAGGCTCTAAATGCCGAATTTATACTAAAAAATGATGGGCTTTTTGCCCCGTGATTACAATAATCGTGTCCCTAAGTTTATGGGGTCATGACCCACATCTTCCTCAACTACCCACCTTCTACAAGTGGTGGGTCTTGTTTATTAACTTCCAAGTATTATCCACGATCAATGGGCCCAAGCTACTTTTATAGTTTTTATTCAAATAAACAGGGGCCTGTCAAAACAAATAAACGGGCTTGGGCTTGATATTTTTGCCCTTTACACTGGCCCCATTAGGGTTTGGCCTACGGGTATGTGGGCCTGACCTGAATCTCCTTGATTTGATGTAGTTGACAACTATTGACGCGTGATATCAGCGTCATTATTGAACGATTGTGTGTGTACTTTGAATATTGAAAAAATGGCTGGTTGTTCCACTTTCTCCGTGTTCAAGGTATTGGGAGTTGTAGCGCCTCCTCTGGTATTGATGGTGGCGGTTGATATGTTTTTGCCTATATAAACTTCCCTTTGGCATCATTTCGCTTTTTTACACTTGTTTTTTCTTCTTAAGAGATCTTCATCGCTTTCTGGGATTTGGTCGTCAGAGTTCATCAAGCTTTCGCCGGAATATTTTATGTAAGTGACTTGTTATGCATCATGTCTGAATGTAGTAACTCTGCTTCAATTGGCGAACAGATCCCTCGTGAATATAGGGGATCTGATGTTCAGAGCCCTCCATCAGTTAATCCTTCTTCTTCATCATCTTCTCTAAACGCTTTGAACCCCTCAAATCCTTCTCTTCCTCAATTGGGAGGGGCATATGTTCATGTGGTTCCTACTGAGGGTCCATCCTCTGGGCCCGAACCCTTTAAAGTTGAAACCCTCGAGGCCCGTAAGAGGAAAATAGTTAATATCCGGAATCTTAAAAGGATTGCAAGATTCCTAAAGGGGTGATTCTGGCAGCCTATGACTCTTCCCTTAAATTCATAAAGGGGGATGTAGTGGGTCCAAATGAAGTCCTGATGTCAGCGTTTCAGATTGAGTTGCTACGTTTCCCTCTCCATCCTCTGTTTCATTTTGTTTTCTTTACCGTCGGTATTGCTCCCTTACAGGTCAACCAAAACTTCATCAGGATCATTTCTATTTTGATATTGGTGAACCGGGATAAGAAATTGAGGTTGGGTTTGGCAGACCTATTTCTTTACTATAAGGTTCAAGATTTGGCCAAATGTGAGGGTAGGTATAACTTCTACCTGTTTAAAGGAAGATCCATCTGCAACGGGAAGGAGAAGACGGAGAAATTCTGGAAGGAAAAGATCGTTCTGGTAAATGGGGCTTGGTTTTATCCCCAATCCCATAGTGGCCCATCCCAAAGGCCTTCGGTCGAATTACCCTTCAGCCTTTTACTTTTTACATAAGGAAACTTGTCTCTGCTCTGGGTGTGACCAACTCAAAGTAGATTTTGTGTATAAGTTCTTAGGTTATGAAAGTAGAGAGATAATGGCTCAGGACGTAGAGGCTCATTTTTCGTTGCTGAGGTATAGAGTTTGGTCGGATAGTAAACTGTGTGTTGATCTGCTTACTTCTTCTAACTTGTAGGACATATCCAGATTGGGTGTCATCTTCAGGACGATGTTGACACCTATTAGACCTGTAATTGAAGATGATGATGATGAGGTTGAAGAGGTAATTGCTTCTACTCAAGTGGTTTAACATGTGGCCCCAACGTCCAACTCTCATGTTATGACGATTTCCATACCAGGTATGCGTCTGGATTTATACTTGTGCAGACTATAATTTCAAACTTGATTCATTCATCCTCTGCTCGAACAAGACCTATTGGTGAAGGCAGACCCTCCAAGAGATAGAGGAATAAGAACCCAATATTTTCTGATCAACCCGCGCCCAATATCACTTCGATGGGTGCGATGATGGCTCGGGTTAGGAGTATTTGGACCCCCGAGGAACTTGAAGCTCAGAGGGAGGCTGATCTGGTTGAGCTTGTTGCTAGGACCCCAGGCCTTATGATGGGGGTAAGTGTTTGATTATTTCACTCGTTATTTCCTCTTCACTTTTGTCTACTGATTCATTTTGCCTTAAACTTTTTTAGGCTTTCTTCAGCGCAAATGCCTTATGTTTGATTCATGAGGCTAATGTTGAAGAGATTAATCGCCTCAAGGCTGATCTGGGTTTGAGAGATAAGAGAGAAGAGAGGCTGAAGAATCAAATTGGGGATCTCCCTTCTCGAGTTGCTGAGCTGGAGGAGAAGCTTGCTCGGGTGAAGGAGCAAAATGCCCAGTTGTCTAGTGAGAAGGCCCAAATGGCTTATGATCACGAGGCTCTGGAGCATCAGTTTGGAATCTCTCAATCTACCTTGGAGATGTGCAAAGTAGGTGGCACCGATATGTATAAACGCTACGGGGACCTGAACCGAATTGTGGTTGGTGAATTTTGGCGCAAATGTTTTAATACTAGCGTCAAAGATCCAGCCAAAAGGCAGTTCAAGGATCCTGATGCCATAGATGCTTTCTTGGGAGTCAAAAAGCCCTACGCCAGTGCAGAACCCAATCATGCTGAGAATCTTTTCACCGAGTTCCTCAAGGGATATCTACCTGCCGATTCTCTTGATCCTTCTATTCAATTTTTCCCTATGACCCAAATTGTAGATTTGTTTGGGTAGGAATTCAGTGGCCCCAGTAAGACTTGACCCCCCCCCCCCTCTTTTTATGTTTAGCCCCATCGGGCATTTTGTAATATTTTCGACTTGGGCCTCTCGGGCACTTTTGTAATTATTTCTATTAATGATAACAGAAGTTTGATCACTTCCATCTGCCTATAGAAATTTTCTATACTTGGGAATATTTTTGTCTTTTGTTCTTCTTATAGTATGGATTAGGCTAAATGCCTCTGTCGTCTCAACGTTTAGAAATATATTTTTATTTTTATTCCTCTATCTATGTGAATCGGGCTATATGACTCCGTCATTTCAACACTTAGGAAATATATATTTTTTTTATACCTCTGCTAGTGTGGATCAAGCTGAAGGCCTCTGTCAACTTAACACTTAAGAATTTTTTTTTATTATTCTTTTGTTAGTGTGGATCAGGCTGAAGGCCTCTATCACCTTAACACTCAGGAAATATTTTTTATTTTTATTCCTTTGTTAGTGTGGATCAGGCTGAATGCCTCTGTCACCTTAACACTTAGGAAATATTTTTTATTTTTATTCCTTTGTTAGTATGGATCAGGCTATATGCCTCTATCATTTCAACACTTAGAAAATATTTTTTAATTTTATTCATCCACTAGTGTGGATCAGGCTATATGCCTCTGTTATTTCAATACTTAGGAAATATTTTTTATTTTAATTCATCTGTTAGGTGAAGAAATTGGATTTTTATTGCATATCTAGAAACATTACATAAATAATGTGATCTAACATAACCAGCTAACAAACTCGGAAATTTAAACTTAAAAATTAAAATAAAGCTAGGTCTGAGCATCCTAACAGTTTATTTGATTTGTTCTAGAAATAGAGAAAACATTTTCAAGGGTAGTACCTCTTAAATCGTGTGGCATTTTGTGAGTTGGGTTTAATATGGCCATCAAAATGCCTGAGGCGGTAGGCCCCACGTCCTATGACCTATGTGACTGTGTATGGCCCTTCCCAATTTTATCTGAGTTTACCGATAAGCTCAATCTTTTTTCTTATGACCGTGTCTCCCACTTGGAATTCCCGCTTTCTGACTTTTCGGTTGAAAGCATTCCTGACTCTTTGATGGTAGGTTGCCAGCCTAATGACGACTTGGTCCCGTCTTTCTTTGAGTAGATCTAGTCAATCAATCAGTCGTTGGTTGTTCCATTCTTCTTAGTATGCCTCTGTTTTGAGGGTTGGAACTACTTGTTTAGTTGGAATCACAACCTCTGTTCCAAAGGCCAGTGAGTATGGGGTCTCTCCGGTGGGGAGTCTTGGGGTGGTCCTGTATGACCATAATACCTCTGGAAGCTTGTCTAACCATGTGCCCTTAAGATCTTCCAGTTTCTTCTTCAGGGTATTCAATATTGTTATGTTCGATCTTTCAGCTTGGTAGTTGCCTTGGGGGTATGCCACTAAGGAAGTCTTGAGTTGAATCCTGTGCTAATTATAGAATTCCCTAATCCATTTGTTGTCCAAGTTCCTCCCGTTGTCGATTATTATTACATTGGGTACCACAAAGCGGTAAAAGATGTTCGCCCATATGAACTTGATAACATGCTTATGAATTATGGTGGATTATGATTCTGCCTATACCCATTTCGTAAAATAATCCGTTGAAATCAATGTTTAATTCACCGACCTGAGGGCCATTGGCAGAGGCCCTATAGCGTCGATCCCCCATTGGGCAAAGGGGTGAGGACTGAACATAGGATTCAGTAACTCAGGAGGTGGATGGATGTTGTCCCCGTGGATTTGACATTTCTTGCATCTTCTGACATAAACCTTTGTGTCTTTAGAGAGGTAGGGACAGAAGTACCCTGATTCAGAACCTTATGGGCAAGTGTTCTTCCTCCTGAGTGGTTTCCGTACAACCCCTCATAGATTTCCTTCATTATTGCTGACGCTTTCGTGGGGGTTAGTGATAGGTGCTCAATATTGGTCATTTTTTGCCCATATCCTGTGTTTGTTATGTATTTACATTCCGTTACTTGGTATTTTTATCCCGTTTGTATGTGTAAGCATCTTTCAGGAACTTAATGAAGAAACATAGCTAATCTCGGTGAACTAACTGAGTTCGTGTTCATTTCTATCTCAAGAAAGGAATCAAGAGATGTGCTAGAGCAAATAAGAGCTACCGGAGGCCAAAATGGCCATTTCTCGACATCGTTATCTCACCGAAAGACAAAAATGTCATTTCCAGACATTATTACTTCACCCAAAAGCATCGGGAGTCAAAGACGACCAATCTAGCTCAAATATGAAAAAATTAGTTTTTACATCAACTAACTCGGTATCTAGGGTTTTCTCGTAAAACCCCAGCCAAGTAATGTAGTTCTAATTTTATATTCAATTGTAGAGAGGGGAAACTGTGACTATATTGTGATGATTGTGTTAGATGAGAGACCGTTTTAATTCGTGAAACAAGTTTATATATTTGGATTGATTCTTGTTTTAGAATTTTTGAATATATTTATCTTACACAATCACAATTATTCACTATGGGTTAGAACTCGGATGCTTAATATGTGATTTTCTACACAATGACTGTCATAAAACTCGAAACCCTAGGTTGACATAGGCCATGCCCTAACAAACTGATATAGACATGTTTTAGTTTATTTTCATGCTTTAATTTACTTTTCTGCATTTACTTTCTGTTAGTAGTTGGCATGCACTAATCAGTTTAGTCTTGAGATGTATTGTCGCGATCCGGTTGAGAGTAATCCTTTTTGGGGTCAAACTGCTAGTGCGGTCCGACCTGGTTCACAGTCAATGGATCGACCTCATGCAATTGATATATAATCTTAACTATATTTTGCGGTTAGTGGTGGAGTGAGGAAACCCTAGTTTTCTCTCTCTCTCTGAATCACAACCATTATTTATTATTTTTTTCTATTTTATTTTCATTAGTATTAGATAATTCACAAAAACAAACTCTTTTCGAAAAAATATAATTTAGTGTTTTTAGACTATTGAAGTGAATAATTCTCGTCTCTGTGGGATCAATATTCCCCTACTCAAGCAAAACTATTTACAATTGATATATGCGTTTGCAGAAGGGTAAAACCTAAAGTGTCGTTAAGGTGTTATTTTTAATCACATATTTTGCACACACCTGTCGCCCACCAAGTTTTTGGCGCCGTTGCCAGGGACTTGGCATTTTTCAATAGCTTTAGTAGTTTATTTGCATTGCGTTATTGTAGATTGTATCTGAAGTTAAAAGTCGTGTGTTTTTGTGAGGTGTTCTTAGAAGCATAAAGGGATTTGGCGGAGCAGTGAAAGTTGCGTCGTTGGATCTCTTGTGAGTTTTAGCTTATCTTAATTTTCCACATAATTTTTAGCTTTATTTTTGTTAATAGTTAGAAGAGTTTAGAAGTAGTTAATTTTATTTTTTGAATTTGTTTTTCCTGATTTTCACAAACAAGGTGAGGTTTTTGAGTGGAAAAGGGTCATTGAACAAGACTCGTTACTTTGCATTGAGCTCAGTCAAATTTTGGCTGAAAAATGCCGTTTAGGACCTCAAAACTGCGATTTTGTGATTATTAAAATAATAAAAAAATTTGTTAGCTCAGTGTATGACCGATAGATTGACCCGTTCTAATCCAAGTATAATTTTAGTTGTTTAGGACCCTGAGATCGAAAGAAATCTAAGTCGTTTACGTTGAGATATTGAAGAGCGTCGTCATTAGATAGAAGAAAGCGTGATGGGTGACCAAATAGTGAATCAACAGAGGGCACCAGAGATGTCGCTTAAAGGATACTACACGCCGGAGGCGTATGATTCCTATGCAGATTTCCCAGAAGAAGAAGGCACGAAGCACTTCGAGATCAAGTCAAGCATGATCAATATGCTTCCAAAATTTTCTGGCCTTAGGATACAGGACCCATACCAGCATGTAAATGATTTCTTAGAGGTTGCATTTATATTTAGGTTTAAGGGTTTGAATAAAAATGATTTGCGAGTACGTATATTTCCTTGGTCGTTGAGAGACAAAGCTAAAAGATGGTACATCAAATTAGTTAAGGTGATTAAAATTGATTTGGAAGCCCTTCAGAGAGAATTTATAGAAAAGAATTATCCCATAAGAAAGACCTTAGAAGCACAAGATGCAATAAAGAGTTTTAGAGAATTGCCTGGTGAGTAGTTTCATGATGCTTGGGAGAGATATAGTGAAATCTTGTATAAGTGTCCCCACCATAGGTTCATTGAACAGGATGTGGCTAAGATTTTTTACATGGGACTTGGAGAGGCACATAAGACTTTGATAGATGTGTCAACACAAGGTCAATTTACCCTAAACACGGAAAAAGAACTTTTAGACTTGTTTGACAATATCAGTGAGAATGAAATCCAATATGAATCTGATTTGAGGTCTAGGGGTGGTCTTGACAAGAGATCTGAAAAAGCGTATGAGGTGAATCATGATGATGTAAGAGATTCAGTGGCGTTGTTAGGAGAGAGAGTAGACAAGCTTCTCAAGCAAAATCATTCACCTAGGAGAGAATTTTTAGAGGTAGAAGCCAAGTATTCCCACAATGAGTGTTAGGACATAATGGTCATTGATGCCAACGCATCGTGGAACTATTCAAATAATGCTCCTTTCACAAATTCATACACTTCCAATACTAGAAATCACCCATTCTTATCCTATACATCCACAAATATGGAAAACCAACTAGAAAGGGTCCCACAAAGACAATCATCCAACAGTCAACCAAGGTTCATTCAGAACCAACAATCATATCCACAACCAAGTTTCACTGAGATACAACAATCATATAATCCACAGCCAAGAGTCTAGCAGAGTCAACAATCATTCGACTCCTAACCAATAATCATGGCTCGAAATCTTTAGTTAAATTACCAACCCAGACAACCATCCAATAATTCTCAGGCTCTCCAGTCATTCAATAATAATCAAGTCATCCAGCTATATAACTACCAGACCCAGCCTCAAGGAAACCAAAACCAAGGATTCAATATGAATCAAGCTTACCCTCCATATCCTTAAAACCATTTCCAACATCAACATCCAACTCAAAATTCACTATCAAGACCACCTGACTTTAAAGAGATGATGAGTACCCTGAGGAAGCTTAAAAATCAATCTAATAATTCTTAAGTGACAATCCAAACACTGAACTCTCATTCCCAATCCCTTATTCAAATGGAAGCCCGAATGGTACAATTAGATGATGCTATGGATATGATAGTGAGAATATTTCCTAGTCAACTGGTGGTAAACCCAAAACCGCAACAAGTACTAGAGCCTGTATCCTTTGTTGAGACTCTTCATGAGACAGTCCAAGCAGTCACAATTTTAAGAAATGGAAGAGAAGTGGATAGTAAGGCTGAGGAGCAGCATGAGGAGAGGCTGAAGAAGCAAAAGGTCAAAGAAGTTCAAAGAAAGGCATAAGAAGAAGCTCAGAAGAAAGAGGTTGAGAAAGCTCAGAAAGATCAATCTCAAGTGAAGGAAGATGAAGAACCAGAAAGGGCACTATATGAGGAAGTATCACCTTACCCTCAACGTCTCTGAGAGTCAATTTCATATAAAGAGCATAAGGATAATGACATGTTGGATCCATATCGGCAAGTCGAGATCAATAAACCTCTTCTAGACATTGTTGACCAAATTCCATCATATGCCAAATTTTTGAAGGATCTCTATACTCAAAAGCATAAAAATAGAACTAAGGTCCCGAAAAATATTTTGTTGACTGAACAAGTGAGTTCGATCTTACTGAGTGATACTCCACCTAAGAGGAAAGATCTCGGTGCTCCCATTATTTCTTGTGTCATTGCTGACCAGAAGATTGGTAGAACTCTTCTTGATCTGGGTGCGAGTGTTAATTTATTACCTTACTCGATCTATTAGCAACTAGGGTTGGGAGATCTCATTACTACCTCGGTGGTGCTTCAATTGGTAGACAGATCAACTAAATAGCCGAGAGGAATTTTGGAGGATGTCATAGTGCAAATGGGTAAGTTCTACTATCTTGTAGACTTTGTAGTATTAGACATGGAACCTGACCATAGATCGAGGAGACATATCCCTGTTATCTTAGGAAGACCATTTTTTCTATGGTGAATGCATGCGTTGATTACAGAACAGGGGTTATAGACATATCTTTTGGGAATTTAAACATGAGGATGAATGTCTTTGATACCAACCATCAACTAACTGAACCAGCTGAGTGTTTTAACATAGAGGGGATAGTTGAAGAAGTTGTACCTCAGAGTAGTGTAAGAGATGATTTAGAGATTGTGATGAAAAGGTCGGATGTGAATTTTGAAAATGGAGAGGACCAACAACGATCTACTTGGAAAGATATTGTTACGTTGGAAGCTGCATTGTATTCACCGTCAAATAGAGCATTAAGAGAGTCGCTTGGACCTCAACTTATTCCTCCATAGAAATTTGTGCATGAAAGTAAGCTTCTTGAGATGGTGTTTCGCGTAGAGGATGATGAATTAAAAGATAAAATAGGTGTGAAGAATGCTAGAGATGATCAATGGTCACAAACTTTTAGAGAACCTACTAAGGATGACCCCCCTCTTTAGGACACCTTTCTAGATGAACCAGTGTTAGGTATACACATGGTAGAAGAGCTATATGCCTTGGAAGATCCGTAATTGAGAGACAAGTGTGAGGGGATACGGAGTTGTACGTATAAGGATGCTCGGAGTTACATAGCTCGAACAAGAGTACATCATGCTAAGCATATTCGTCTTAACTTCCTTAAGCTTGGCCGAAAATGACAATGTAATCCAAAGCTGAAAGTGTTTATAGGTAAACTCTGACAAAGATGGGAAGGACCACACATGGTTAGATCGATTTATCCCCGCAGAGAAGTAGTATTCGATAAAAGGTTCGGGATACATAGGCAGAGACTGAGATATTATGAGGAGATTGATCCAGGACCGGAATTTATGGCGTCTATCAGTTTACTCGAAAGTGATGAAATGGTGGAATGACTGTTGTCTAAGGTGTTGAAAGAGGATTTGATGGAAGCACTGACCATATAGGGGCTGAAGTTAGAACAAGAAAATGGGTATTTTACATGGTGATTATTGTTATGTACTCAATGTCATGAGTAGTACTAATTGTCTATGGGTGAGAGCGCTTAGAGAGTCACCGCCTATATTTTATCCTTTAATTAAGGGAAGTATGACAGAGAGGAAAGGTGTTGGATAACCCTTTGTGAAAATGTTGTGCCAAAAACGTTAAACATTGGTTCTAGGCTGTCTAGCCTCGGTTTGTATAATAATAGGTAAGTTATTTTTGCAATTTCAATTCTTAGAGATTGTAGGCCCTTAAGGCCAAATCATTTTTTTTATTTCATTTAAAAAATAATTTTTTAATAAAATCCAAAAAGAGAATTTTCAAAAATTCCTTGAAAAATTGTGTGTCAATTTATGGTAATTTTTACAATTTCTTTTCCCTTGCTATGATATTTAGGTATGTGTTTGTTGTATATTTACAGGTGATCCGAATCAAGTTTGGGGGAGGAGGTTGAGCATTTCAAAGAATTCAGGACTGCATTTCAAGAGTAATTGTATATGTTCTCATTCTTTATTTTTGACCATGAAGACATGTTCACATTTAAGTTTGGGGGTGAGGGTATATACTTACAAGAAAGGAAAAAATTTTAAAAATTTTCCTTTTTTTTTGAAAGTTTTGAGGAGTTCTTTGTTTCCATACATGAGTGTTTCACATTATGAGTTGATTGAGTTTATGTTTATAATGTATGAGTAATATGTGACGTGATGTTCCCACTCATGAGAGTAATGATTATATCAAGTTAGTGAAGTGATGTGGTTTACATGGGTGAGTGATTAGTGAAATTGAAATTAAGAAGGAAGACTTTGACCTATAAACACAAGCACACATTCACTATGAGAAATAGGTTGATTTTTTACTATGTAGTTGAAAAATAATTCTACCGCAATAAAAGGAGAGAAGGGGAGTTGTTATGGTTGAAATGGAGAAAATTGAAAAAAATATTTTTGAGAAAATAAAATGCAAAAAACAATTCTTTGATATGAGTAACCGGGCTTTGGTATCACCAATATCATTGTTCGCGTTTAAAATGGGAGAAGACTAATGAGCATAAATCCCATGGAAGAAGCTCAGGCCCAGTTGGTCGGGACTAAAAATCCTCGCTAGAAAGTCCAGAGACTTAGAAAGACAAAAATGGATGAAAAGTGGAAAGATGGAAAGAGTACATTTTTACTAAAAATGGAAAAGTTTAATCAATGAAGTAGGAGAAAAGAAGCTGAAATATTGTAGTTGAATGTTCATAAAATCACGGAAGGTTGTTTGAATTTTAAGTAGAAAATAGCAAAATCATTCACATAAGTGGGGACCATTCATAACACGAAGCTTGATATAATTGTTGTTTGGTAGTGAGTGGGAATATTTGTATTCATATTATCTTTTGTGTTGTATCATAGCTTATTTGACTTGTTTATGTGAACTCATGAATGCGTAATTACAAAAGAATTGAGATGTTTATAGGTACCATCACTGGAAACCTTCACGAGACTTCTTTCGTCCACTAGGAGTAACCTAGGGGTTTAAAAGGCTTGTTACACGTGCTAAGTGTAATCGTCGACCCTCACGAAAGCAAGGGATTAGTATGGAGTATTGTAGATTAATACATGTTAGTTAGAATAAAAATCATTACAGATATTTTCTCTGAGTTTATCGCTAAGAGACTAGCAATATGTAAGTTTGTGGGTGTGATAGGTGCTTAATATTGGTCATTTTTCGCCCATATCTTGTGTTTATTATGTCTTTACATTCCATTACATGGTATTTTTATCCCGTTTGTATATGTAAGCATGTTTCAGGAGCTTAATGAAGAAACAGAGTTAATCTCGGTGAATTAACTGAGTTTGTGTTCGTTTCTATCTCGAGAAAGGAATCAAGATGTGTGCTAAAGCAAAGAAGAGCTACCGAAGGCCAAAATGGTCATTTCCTGACATCGTTATCCCACCAAAGGGCAAAAATGTCATTTCCATATATTATTACTTCACCCAAAAATATCGGGAGTCAAAGGCGACCAATCTAGCTCAAATATGAAAAAATGAGTTTTTATAACAAAAGATGCATCATACCCTACGTCGTTAGAGGGAAAAAAAGGCAGACTGGAGCTGAGCTACGCTTTGGTTTGTGAGCCAAAGGGGGACCCTACGCCCTAGACCTATGCCCAAGCGTAGGTCGGGAGTATAGGTCCCACCTTATGGCCACGTGATCCCTTTACATGTAGAAGTTGTTTTGGAGTTGTTTTAAAATTTTCCATTTTTGTCCCTCCTTCGATATGTTAAGTGATCGGTGATTCCAGACCTCTACATATAGGCTTATACACATATTTATATCAAATTTTATAGAAATTATTCATGTATTATGAAATTACATAAAAGGGCAACCATTAGGGTTTCCCTCACTTGTCTATAAATATGAGAGGGTTAGGTTTAGAGGGGGCTAGTTCTGCTTCTGATTTTCATACACGTTCATTCATAGAGTTCTCATGTTCAAAGTTCAGACTTGCTTCCATTGAAGAGAACCACCATTGAAGACCTAGAGATCCGGATAAGAAGATTATGGAGAGCGTTTCTACACCGACAATGCAGACTCCCTCCGCCACGATCAACTAACTCGGTATCTAGGGTTTTCTCGCAAAACCCTAGCCAAGTAATGTAGTTCTAATTTTATATTCAATTGTAGAAAGGGGAAACTGTGACTATATTGTGATGATTGTGTTAAATGAGATACCGTTTTTATTCGTGATACAAGTTTATATATTTGGATTGATTATTGTTTTATTTTTGAATATATTTATCTAACACAATCACAATTATTCACTATGGGTTGGAACTCGGATGCTTAATATGTGATTTTCTACACAATGGTTGTCATAAAACTCGAAACCCTAGGTTGACACAGGCCATGCCCTAACAAACTGATATAGACATGTTTTAGTTTATTTTTATGCTTTAATTTACTTTTCTGCATTTACTTTCTGTTAGTAGTTGGCATGCACTAATCAGTTTAGTCTTGAGATGTATTGTTGCAATCCGGTTGAGAGTAATCCTTTTTGGGATCAAACTGTTGACGCGGTGCGATCTTATTCATAGTCAATGGATCGCCCTCATGCAATTAATATAGAATTTGAACTATATTATGCGGTTAGTGGTGGAGTGAGGAAACCCTAGTGTTCTCTCTCTCTGTATCATAACCATTATTTATTATTTTATTATTTTAGTATTAGATAATTCATAAAACCAAACTCTTTTCGGAAAAATATAATTCAGTGTTTTTAGACTATTGATGTGAACAATCCTCGTCTCTGTGAGATCGATATTCCCCTACTCAAGTAAAACTATCTACAATTGATTTATGCGCTTGCAACAGGGTAAAACCTAAAGTGTCGTTAAGGTGTCGTTTTTAACCACATATTTTGCACACAACTGACGCCAATAAGTTTTTGGTAGCGTTGCCGGGGACTTGGCATTGTTCAATAGCGTTAGTAGTTTATTTGCATTGCATTATTGTCGATTAAAGCTAAAGTTGAATTTTTTTGTCTGATTTTCAGGTACAATTGAAGGGTGTGAAAGGAAAAGACAAAGTTGCTGAAGTTGCGTCTGGACCCTTTGTGAGTATCAATTTTGCTTGGTTTCTACATTTAATTTTTAGCTTTGTTTTTTGTTTATAGTTTAGATAAGTTTAGAAGTATATTCGTTAATTTGCTTTATTTGAAAAATAAAAAAATTAGTGTATGTTCGATAGATCGACGCGTTCAAATTCAAATTCTGCGTTAGTTGTATACGACCCAGAGATCGAAAGAACTCTAAGGCATTTACGAAAATCTATTGAAGAGCGTCGTCAGACAGAAGAAGTTAAGATGGGTGACCAAAGAGTGAATCAACAGAGGGGACCAGATACCTCATTGAAGGGATTCTACGCACCGGACGTGTATAAATCGTATATTGAATTTCCAGAAGAGGAAGGTGCAAAGCATTTCCAGATCAAGAAGAGTCTGATCAACATGCTCCAAAAGTTCTCTGGTCTCAGGATAGAAGATCCGTACTAGCATGTCAATGAATTCTTAGAGGTAGCATCAATTGTTAGGTATGATGGTTTTGATTAAAGATGATTTAAGAGTGCGTCTGTTCCCATGGTATTTTAAAGACAAAGCAAAAAGATAGTATATTAAATTGACCCAAGCAACTAAACTTGACTGGGAAACACTTAAGCAATAATTCTTAGAAAAACATTTTCCCATAAGAAAGACTTCAGAAGCACAATATACAATTAAGCGATTCAGGCAGTTGCCAGGAGAATAATTTCATGATGCGTGGGAGAGGTACAATGAGATTTTGTATAAATGTCCCCACCATAGGTTTTCTGATCAAGATGTTGCTAGAAATTTTTACATGGGTCTAGGTGAAAAGCATAAAAATTTGATAAATACCTCTACACAGGGTCAGTTTACCTTTAGAGATGTTTGATAATATCAGTGAAAATGCCCTCCAGTATGAATCTGATCTGAGGTCTACAGATGGTTAGGATAGGCGATCTGAAAAAGCATTTGAGGTTAATCATGATATGAAAAATCCAGTGGCATTAATAGAGGAGAGGTTAGAGCGATTTGAAAAACTTCTTACCTAAAGAAGTCATTCTCCTAAAAGAAAATTTTATGAGGTTGAACCAGAGTATTCTCAAAATGAGTGTGAGGACGTAATAGTCGTTGATGTCAATGCAGCATGGAATTACTAAAATAATGCCCCGTTCTCCAACTCATACTCTCCAAATAATAGAAATCATCCATTCCTGTCCTATAAGTCCACAAATGTGGAGAATTCTACAGCAAAGTTCAACAAGGACAGTGGTCCAATTCTCAATCCAATTTTCAACCAAGGCAGCAATTTACCTCGCAACCAATGTTCCAACAGAGCCAACAATCATTCCAATCTCAACCAATTATATTGGCTCTCAATTCTCAATCAAATTTCCAACCCAGACAACCACCTAATAATTCTTTAGTTCTTCATCCATTCAATAACAACCAGGCTATCCAACCATTCCAATATCAGCTCCAGCCTCAAAAAAGCCAAGCTCCCCCACCCAGTTTCCAAAATAACAAGATAAAATAGACCTTGGTGGGGTGTTCATACTCAAGTACTAGCCCAAATCACCATGTAGTTAGGACAAATGGAAAATCAGAGAAATACTAGAGAGCCAGGTCAGTTGCCTAGTCAGCCTATCACTAACCCAAACATTCAACAAGTGCAAGAGCTTGGATCGTTTACCAATGATAATCACAAGTCTGTTTAAGCAATTACGACTCTGAGAAGTGGAAGGGTAGTGGAGAGCAGAGTGGAGGAAGAATATGAGGAGAGGCTGCATAGAAAAAAAGAAGTTGAGCAAGCTCAAAGGAAGGAAGCGGAAAAAGCACAGTAGAAAAAAGTTGAGAGCAGAGAGGCTGAAGTTCAGACAGATAAACTGCCAGTAGATAAGAGTGTCGACGAGACATTGATTGATGAGCCAGACAGGGTGAACTACGAGGATGCACCACCATTTCCTCAACGTCTTAGAGAACCGGCTAAGTATAGAAAGATGAAAGAATCTGATATGTTGGATACGTTCCGACAAGTCAAGATTAATCTGTCGCTCTTAGACATGATTGCCCAAATCCCACCTTATGCTAAATTTTTCAAGGATCTCTGTACGCATAAGAGGAAAAGCAGAGCGGAAAATCCAAAGAAAATACTCTTGACTGAGAAGAAAGTTTGGGTTAGTGATAGGCTACTATTTTTTGTGTCCAAAGAAAATACTCTACCAAAGAAGAAAGATCCCGGTACTCCTACTATTTTTTGTGTTATTGATGACCAAAAAATTGGTAGAGTCCTTCTTGATCTAGGTGCAAGTATTAACTTGCTTCTTTATTCAGTCTATAAATAGCTAGGGTTGGGAGAGCTCAATCCCACAGAGGTTGTACTGTAGTTTGTCGATCGATCTGTCAAGCAGGTGAAAGGAATTTTGGAAGATAGTTCAAGTGGGAAAGTTTTACTTTCCAGTTGATTTTGTAATCCTGGAGATGGAACCTGTCCCAAACTCGAAAAAACATATCCCAGTGATCTTAGGCAGACCATTTTTTGCCACGGCAAATGCGTGCATTAATTGCCGAACCGGAGACATGGATCTGACCTTTGGGAACATGAAAGTCAAGATGAATTTGTTTGAGGAAAGCCATCAATTACCTAAGTCTATGGACTATTTCCAGATAAATAAGTGCGACGAGTTAGATGAATAATACATGATTTTGAGACTCAAATTCTGGAGAAAGACGAGCTTGAAGAATTTCTGGCAAATGAAGTGCCGAATGAAGAAAGAAAAGATTGGGATGCGTATATGGAATGGCAGAACAAGGAGTTGGATAGAATTGAGACTACGCTATACACGCAACCTTGGAAGCAGGAGCCAGTGGAACCACTCCCGATAGTCTCAAGTACTCCCCTAGTTCCATCACTTATGACTCCGCTTATTTTAGAACTTAAGGACTTGCTAGAAAAGCTGAAGTATGTTTTCTTGGGACCAGACGAAACTCTTCCTGTAATTATTTCATCAAAGTTGACAGCAGAACAGGAATCGAGTTTGATTGAGGTCTTGACCAAGAATAAAGAGGCAATTGGGCGGAGTGTGGCTGATTTGAAAGGTATTGATCCATCAATTTTCATCCATCGGATTTATTTGGAAGATGAGGTGAAACCATCAGGGGAGATGCAGCGAAGATTGAATCCGAACATGATGGAGGTAGTAAGAATAGAAGTAGTGAAGTTGTTGGATACGTGAATCATCTACCCGATCTCTGATAGTAAGTGGGTAAGCCCAACTCAAGTGGTCCCGAAGAAGTCGGGAATCACAGTGGTGCCCAATGAAAAGGGTGAGTTAATTCCTCAACGCACGACTACGTGGTGGCGTGTGTGTATCGACTACAGAAAGCTTAACTCTAACACCAGGAAGGATTATTTTCCATTACCATTCATCGATCAAATCCTGGAAAGACTAGCCGGACAGAGCTACTACAGCTTTTTGGATGTATATTTTGGCTATAATCAAGTGGCAATTGATCTTGCAGATTAAGAGAAAACCACTTTCACTTGTCCATATAGCATATTCGCATACAGACGGATGCCTTTTAGTTTATGTAATGCGTCAGCGACATTCCAAAGGTGTATGATGTCTCTCTTCTCTGATATGGTAGAAACGTTTCTAAAAGTGTTCATGGATGACTTCTCAGTCTTTGGGGCAACCTTTGAATACTGTTTGAGGCATTTAACACTAGTACTTGAAAGGTGTAAAGAGGCCAATTTAATTCTTAGTTGGGAGAAGAGCCATTTTATGGTTCAAGAGGGAATAGTATTTGGCCACATTATATCAAAGTAGGGGATTGAGGTTGATAAAGCAAAAGTCGAGCTGATTTCAAAATTACCTCTTCCCATATCTGTGAAGCAGATACGCTCTTTTCTGGGCCATGCCGGGTTTTACAGAAGGTTTATCAAAGATTTTAGCAAAATTGCCCCGCCATTATGTAATTTACTGGCTAAAGATGTAGTATTTGACTTTGACGAATAATGTCTTCATGCCTTTGAGGAATTCCATGCTAAACTCTCATCTGCCCCAATTATCTGTCCACCGGACTGGTCTCTACCATTCGAGCTGATGTGTGACACTTCAGATTATGCAATTGGAGTTGTGCTGGGTAGAGAAAAGACAAGTTGCCATATGTGATTTACTATGCTAGTAAAACTTTGAACGAAGCTCAGATGAACTACACAACTACTGAGAAGGAGTTGTTGGCAATGGTGTTCGCCTTGGACAAATTCAGGTCATATTTGTTGGGAACTAAGGTGGTCGTGTACTCAGATCATGCCGCACTAAGGCATTTGCTAACCAAGAAAGATTCCAAGCCCAAATTGATTCGATGGATTCTGTTGTTACAAGAATTTGATTTGGAGATCAAAGATAAGAAGGGTACAGAGAATGTTGTAGCTGATCATTTGTCTAGATTTATCATTGAGTCCATAAAGGATGATACTCCTCTTAAGGAGGAGTTCTCGGATGAACATCTATTTAGTATGATTGTTATGGAACAGATACTGTGGTATGCAGATATTGTCAACTATAAAGCTACAGGTAGAATTTCTAATGGATGGTCTAAGCATGAGAAGGATCGTTTCTTCAGCCAAGTAAAATTTTATATCTGGAATAATCCACGACTGTACAAATATTGCCCAGATCAGATAATTCATAAATGTGTTCCAGAAAGTGAAGTTTAAGGCATACTGACATTCTGTCATACGCTAAAGTGTGGAGGGCATTTTGGTGCTCAGAAGATAGCTCATAAAGTCCTACAGAGCGGTTTTTATTGGCCCACCATATTCAAGGATGTGTTCGAGTTTTGCAAATCTTATTTGAGATGTTAGAAGTTGGGATCCATATCTCGACGAGACATGATGCCACTGAATCCTATTTTAGTGGTTGAGTTGTTTGACGTCTGGGGCATTGACTTTATGGGACCGTTTCCAAAAGCTGGCGATAAGTAGTACATATTAGTGGGAGTTGATTACGTTTCTAAATGGGTAGAAATTGTTGTCACGTCGCATGCGAATCACATTATGGTTGAGGAGTTTGTTAAATCCAATATCTTTTCTAGATTTGGTATGCCACGAGTGTTAATCAGCGACGACGACAGCCACTTCAACAACCAGTTTCTTCTGGCCTTGTGCAAGAAGTATCGTGTCACTCATAGAATTGGAACGCCATATCAGCCGCAAACGAGTAGTCAAGTGGAGGTTTCGAACAGGAAGATCAAGAACATTATTGAAAAGACGGTGGATCATGATTTAAAGAATTGGCCGCGAAGGTTAAATGATGCACTATGGGCATCGATTGGTATGTCACCATACAGATTGGTCTATGGTAAGGCGTGTCATCTCCCCATGGAACTCGAGCACAGAGCATATTGGGCGATCAAAAGATTGAATTTTGATATCAAAAGATTGGGTGCTCAGAGGAAACTCCAACTCGCAGAGCTTGAGGAGTTGAGGAACAACGCATATGAGAATTCTAGAATATAAAAGCCCGAACCAAAGCATTCCACGACAGACATATCAGACAGAAAATCTTTGAGGTTGGCCAGAAAGTGTGGTTGTTCAATTCAAGACTTAAATTGTTTCCCGGTAAGCTCCAATCAAGATGGGACGGGCCATACATAATTACTAAGGTTTACCCCCATGGAGCGGTGGAACTTGACGACCCTGACAAAGGAAAGCGATTTGTTGTGAATGGTCAGCATTTGAAGCATTATATCGAAGTTGAGCTGACAGAGAGTGTTGTTGAGATAATTGATTTAACATAACCGACACCGGAGCCGGATGATTTTAATCCTGAGTATTGAGAGGCGGCAACGTTGAGCCAACAACGTTAAATATTAGTACTAAGTGATAAAGAGTAGCTTTTGATCTTAGTTTGTAGTTGTAAAATAGTAGCTTAATTCAGTTTTGTAAAATTTTAAGATCGAGTCCAAAACACCACACATTTGCACTGACATGATTAGTGAGTTTTGGCTTCATATGAGGCATTACATTAGAGAGACTCGGCTAGTGACAGTAGTGCAGGGGCGGGAGTTTGATATTACTCCCGAGAGTATTGCTGTTGTGTGGGGTATTCCACACGAGTGCCCTGCAGAGCTAGAGGAGTGGTTCCCACCTATACCAGACCCACTCCAACCACTTTATGATATGGTGAGACTGCAGACCGAGGGGCAGTGGGTCGATAATAGACGTAATGGGACCAATAAGTCCAACTATCATCCGATGTTTTGGCTTTGGGATGTGATAGTCTGGTCCAATGTGTTACCACATAGCCATCAGACCATGTGTTACCCGCCATTTCTGGTGTTACACTACGCTTTCTAGTTTGGTCACTGGTATTCTATTCCACACGCCACTTGGCAGACTTTGTTCTGGCATTATATTCACTTGTGTTGGGAGAACAAGGTTGGGACTACCAAGTTTTAGATGATTCTTCCCTGCCTTGTGATGAAGTTGATGTTCGATCAGGGATTACAGATGAATGTTGAGGATAAGTATGCGCCACTGATTGCGTATGGCAAGGGAGTGTGGAATAAGGGGTGGATCAAGAAAGGTCCAGCAACATATGATCGCCGACGCAGATTCGGAAGAGTTTTACTGCCAGGTGTACATAAGGATGATGCGAAACAGGCTATGTCGGATGAGATGCCTGAGGTGGAGGTTCCATAGGATGAGGAGGTTGCTCTAGGAGGTGATGCGCCATAGGCCCCAGCTGGGGGTGCTGTTATGATGACTCGGGCTCAGTACGACCAGTTGATTGGACGTATTGAGGGATTGGATCTCTCATTTGCAGAGGAGAGGCAGGCCCGACAACGTGAACACTGTGAGATGATGGATCGGTGAGATATTATGATGCGACACATGGGAGTGACAGTTCCACCACCACAACCACCTTCGAATGATGCTATGTAGTTGTAGTTTAGTTTTGTTTATTTTATTTTGTTTTTAGGATTTCTTGTTTTAGTTGTCCACGGTAGAGATCAATCGTAGAGCGGAGAGTCAGTGTTCGATCTTTTGTGACCGCTTTATCGATCATTTCTAATTGTTTGTAATATTTTTGTTTTTCTATAAAATGACAGTTTTTGACTACTTTACTGATATGTGTGTCTTACTATGTTTATTACATTGAGTATGTGATTTTATTTTCCCACTATGAGGACATGTGTGCGTTTAAGTTTGGGGGTGCGTATATCGTGGAAATGTATTGGAAAACATGTCATGAAGAAAAAAATATATATTTTAAGCCCTACCCTATGCCCAAGCGTAGGGTAGTACGTGGGTGGGCCAGAAATATTGAAATATTTTTCCGTTTTTGGGATGTTTTAGCCTGGTTTGTACTTATACTTGTATTAGGATTTGTTTAAGTTGTTTTTAGGAATTTGTGTAAAATTTTTAGAGTAATCCTAATCTGATAAGGAGACGGACTGCAAATAGAAGTTGGATTAGTTATTGTTTCCCCTTTCCTAATCAATTAAGGGTTTTAAATCATTTTTCTCTTCTAATTCTACTACATCCATCTATAAATACATCTATAGGGTAGACACAATTCACAATTCTCAAAGAGTGAGCATTAGATTGGGTATTCTTCTTATATTCTTCTTTTATTCTTTCTATTTCGAGGAGGGTTAGTATGGAGATTATTTTGACCCGGAAGAATTCATAGAAGGGACAGAACCATATGTGGTCATGGAGAGCACGAATAAAGGAGCTACAAGTCAGAAGGGAAACTGAACCACACCAAAATCATTTTTGCAGTGTCAGTTGCAATTTGAAGAGATATTTCATCCAGAGATGATGAATCGAGTATTAGTTGCGCCCGGAAGGAAAACCTTAGAGAACGAGTATTGAAGAGTTTAGAAAAACCGGCAGGCGAAAACGTGTATCCGGGCTTGGTCCGAAAATTCTATGAAAATATGATAATTTCGGGACCACCCGGATTTGAGGTGATGAAGGCTAAAGTGACTCAGTGGAGTGCTCTTGTTGTGATTGGAAGAAGAAGTATTGCCAATGCATGAAATATACTAATCGGTACTCCAACAAACTTACAAGGAATATTGAAGGAGCATCATATAGTATGGCCAAATAAAGATGAGGAGATGGTTCGAGAATTGTGTGCAGTATCAGATCTGCAAGATAAGACGTGTGATAATTGGTGGTTGAAGTCGGATATGCTTTATTTGGATTGTGTCGTTGCGGCTCAACTTCGGCCTAATAATCGAATTAGTGCAAGAGATCACACTATGCTTAGAACTTTGTATGACCTAACTCATAGGTATGAAGTGTGTGTTCCAACATTGATTATAGCTAGATGTCGATTGCTCGAGCGATTGTGAGTCGAGAATGGGCGGGTGCCGATAAATTTGAATATTATCTTCCATACCCATTTTTACTATCGAAGATCATTGCTGAGCAGTTGGGTGATAGAATGAAAGAATTGGACGAGATGCGGTAGACATTTATGAAAATATATCTGAAGAAAGATTTAGAGAAGTTGAAAGAGATTACCGATTTTTTGATATGGTTGAAGAGTGACGTGTCGAGTGATGAAGAAGAAGAGGCGGACTAGGATTTAAGTTTAGGATTTTTAGGTTATTTTATTTGTAGGGACGGTAGACCCTTAAGGCCACGTCTTTGTTTCTTTTATTTTTATTTTTATTTTAGGATTGCAGGCCCTTAAGGCCAAATCAGTTTTTTATTATTATTATTTTTGTCATAAAAAAAACTTTCAATAAAAAAAAATCTTTTATTCCTTGAAAACATGTGTCAATTTCTGGATATTTATGATGAAATTTCTTATTCATTGTTATGATTGGGTGTGTGTGCTTTGTTGATGATATTTCCAGATGATCCAATTCAAGTTTGGGGGAGAGGATTTGTGATTTGCTTTGGAATCCAAAATTGAGCTTCAAGGATAACTGTATTTGTTATCCTATTTTATTTTTTACCATGAGGACATGGTCTGATTAAGTTTGGGGGGGGGGGGGGGGGGGGGGGGGGGGGTATAGTATTACAAGGAATAAAGATTTTAGAGAAAAAATAAAAAAAATTTGAACAATTCTTTATTTTCACGCATGAAAGTTTGACATTTACAGTTGATTGAGTTTATGTTTATAATGTATGAGTACTATGTGATGTGATGTTCCCGCTCATGAGAAGAATGATTAGGTCAAATTAATGAAGTGATGTGGTTTACATGGGTGAGTTATTAGTGAAATTGAAATTAAGAAGGACGACTTTGACCTATAAACACAAACATACATTCACTATGAGAAATATGTTGATTTTTGACTATGTAGTTGAAAAATAATTTTGCCATAACAAAAGGGGTAAAGGAGAGTTGTTATGGTTGAAATGGAGAAAATTGAAAAAACAAATTGAGAAAATAAAATGCAAAAAACAATTCTTTGATCTGAGGAACCGAGAATTAGTATCACCAATATCACTCTTCACGTTTAAAGGGGAGAAGACCGATGAACATAAATATCATGGAAGAAGCTCGAGCCCAGTTGGTTGGGACTAAAAATCCTCGCTGGAAAGTCCGGAGACTTAGAAAGACAAAAATGGATGAAAAGTGGAAAGATAGAAAGAGTATGTTTTTACTAAAAATGGCAAAGTTTGATCAATGAAGTAGGAGAAAGCCATTACGAATGGAATGTCATGCCCTTTAGCCTTGAGAATGCCCCAAGTGAATTCCAAAATATTATGAATGATATTTTCAATCCTTTTAGTCATTTTTCCATAGTTTACATTGATGATGTTTTTATCTTTTCCAATAGCATTGAAGCTCATTGGAAACATCTTAATTCTTTCTTCCACACCATCAAAATCAATAGTTTAGTCATCTCTACTTCTAAGATAAAACTTTTTCAAACCAAAGTTAGATTCCTTGGTTATGATATATCTTAAGGACAATTCCACTCAATCAGTCGTTCCATAGAATTAACAGGCAAATTCCCAGACCAAATTCTTGATAAAACTCAGTTACAACGTTTCCTTGATTCTTTAAATTACATTGCTGAATTTTACAAAGATCTTAGAAAACAATGTAAACCACTCTTTGATCGTTTACAGTCAAACCCCCCTCCATGGACTGATATTCATACAACTATAGTTAGGGACATTAAAAAATGTGTCAAAATTCTTCCTTGCTTAGAAATTCCTTCAGTCAACTCTTTCAAAATCATTGAAACCGATGCCTCCAACATTGGTTATTGAGGCATTTTAAAACAAAAATTCTCCCATACTTCTCAAGAACAGCTTGTTCGTTACTATTCTGGAACATGGAACAAAACACAAAGTAATTATAACACTATTAAACAAGAAATTCTTGCAATTGTTCTATGTATCAGTAAATTCCAAGATGATATTTTAAATCAAAAATTTTTACTTCGAGTTGATTGAAAAAGTGTCAAATATGTTTTAGAAAAAAATGTTAAAAATATAGTTGCTAAGCATATTTTTGCCAGATGGCAGTCTATTTTAAGCATTTTTCAATTTGATATCGAATACATTCGTGGATGTGACAATTCAATCCCAGATTTTCTTACCAGAGAATTTTCGCAGAACCCTGATAGCAAACAACCAACCACAACCACTTCCCAGAGGAGGGATCCCTTCGGGCAGACCTCTTCCCCTAGTAAAAACTGAACCCTCTACTTCCCTCGTTTTAGTAAACAAGTTCACAAGCTTAGGGACTCCCTTAGGTCCTCGTCCTACTTTTAGTTCAGCTCTAACAACTCCACATGATCCTTTCACCATCCATGCCCTAGTCACAAGTACTCCACCTCTCCCCAGATACAACCCTCCAGGAAGATCAAAATATCTTAAAAAAACTTACCATATCCTTTTTTACATCGAACCTCATTTTTCTCACACAAATGATCCAATTGCCCTAGTAAAACAGTTTTTCCCCCTAAATTCTCATTGGATACCACACACCCCTAGTCACAACTTGCAATTTTACAGAGATATCCTTTACCAAACCAATTATGTCTTCATCAAACCTGTCCCTGATCGCAATAATCCAACCAAAGTCATTTACTACTCCTTATAAATTTTGAGAGTTGTCTCCCTTAAATAGTGGGGGAAACATCCCTCTGAACCCAAAAAGTTAGATAACTCACTCTCATTCACCTACTATGACTACATTGATGCCTGGTTCAAAATTTTCCTTTTTCAAATTGAAACTTTTAGTCATTCTTGGTTCGTAAATTTAACAGTCAACTCCCTTCTTGGTTTGTTAAGTGGTGGAATGACCATGACCCAAACGACGATGTGATCCCTGAAATCCCCTGGGAACAAATCAACTATTTTGAAACTAAGTTCAAAATTCCTTCATATGATCATCAATTCCCCCTACTCCTAATTTTTGCCAAAAAATACAAAATCCCTTGGATCTTCAAATGACATTATAGCCTTAAAGGTGATATTGTCACAGTATGTAGAGTCTATTATACTAAATGGTGGGATCCTTTCAAAATCGAAAGAATCATTGAACAAGTCCAACTGGAATTCCCCAAATAAGTTTCTCTGCCACTTAAGGCTAGCCTAGTCACACAAGTCATTGAAACAACACAATCAAGTTCCTCTACAGAAACCGTAGTCAAGAAATCAGCCTCCAAGAAGTCAACTTCCAAAGCTAAGCTCAAAGAGAAAATGGAAAAGCTCCTTGCCCAAATAGAAGGAGATTCAAGCAGTGCTGAAGAAGATGAATCGTCTACATAATCTAAATACAGGTCATACCAGGATGCCCAAGATCCCTTTGGTCTGTCAAAAAATTAAGAGGAAGGGATACAGTCAAGCTCAAGTCAAAAGATATAAGAAAGGCACAAAAAGACAAGAATAGTGAATAGTGAATATTAATATATTATGGTGTACGATATATTAATATTAATATATTAATTTTTAGGAAAGATAATAAAACTATAATATTAAAATATATTAAATTTCCAAAAATATATTAATATATTAATTTTTAGGAAAGATAATAAAACTATAACATTAAAATATATTAAATTTCTAAAAATATATTTTAATATTAATATATTTTAAATATATTAATATTAATATATTTTAATATATTAATATTAATATATTAATATGGTGTAACTATTTGGTTTTGGTTTGAGGTGAGATGGTGCAATCATTTGGTTTTGGTTTTGGTTGCTACAGTACCGCACCACCAAAAATCATCAATTCACATGGTTCCAAATTTTGGCCATATTAGTGTCAATGGTATCAATACTGTTGACCCAAAACCATTTTACCAAACATGAGTTGGTACCATCTTTTCACACCAAAACCAAAAAAATGGTATCAACCCATGTTACCAAACAGAGCCTTAGGGGGGTGTAAATGAAGTTAACCCAATATTTAAACCAAAAAACAGAAAATAGAAAAAAGCTAATCAACAAATAAAAAGTAATTCGCCTTCGTCCCTGCCTCTACAAGGTCTCTCTCTCTCTCCTCCCTCAAAGCTGTCCATCGCAATAGTGCCATCAGGTGAGCTGAGCACTCTTTGTTAGGGGTGCAACTTGGGCGGGTTGGCCCAACCCAAAATCGTACATAACCCGAAAATTTCGGGTTTGAGTCAGGTTCGGGCTCAATTTGGGTCAGCACGGGTTGGGTTTTATCGGGTTAATGTTTAAATTGGGTTGAGTTCGGGTTAAACCCAAACTGAACCCGAAATCCGATTTTGTTAAGAAAGAATGATCTGAATCGTTGCTATACACAATCCAACGGCTGAAATTGAGTCACTTAATTAACCCTAAGGCCCTATTTGGTAGGCTGTCTGGTTCCATCTGGTTTTGTCTAGTCTTTGTTTTGAAGGACCAGACCATGTTTATTTGGACTTGGTCTCAAAATTTGGAACCAGACCAAATTAAACCAAAGGGAGTGTTTTTGGAACCAATTTTTTTGATGGTTCAACCCGGTCTTGTCTGGTCTTATTAATAAAATATATTTATAAATAATTAAAAATGAATAAATAATAATAATAAATTAATAATAATAATAATAAATTAGTAATAATAATAATAAATTAAATAAAACATATTTTTAAAATAAAATATAAATAATAAATAATAAACAAAATGAATTAAATAATACCTAATAATAATAAAAAATGAATATAATAATAAATAAATATAATAATAAATAAATGAATAAATAATAAAATATATTTATAAATAATTAAAAATGAATAATTAATAACATAAATAATAAATTAAATAAAACATAAGAATAATAATAAAATATAATATAATAATAAAAATTGGACTAAATAATAAATTAATAAAATAAATAATAAATTACATAAAAAATATAATAAAAATAAGGGTTAATTTCAATAAACCCCCCTATGCTATTCAATTTAATCAAGTAACCCCTACTGTGTCTACTTTGCCCCCTATACTATCCAATTTCCTCACTATGTCCCCTCCTCCTCATATTTTGAGTCAAAATATCCAAACTACCCTCCCTTAATAGTATAAGGGGGTTTAGTGAAATCAACCCTTAAAAAATTTATTTTTCAAAATTATATTATATTTTTCGTAAAAACTATAAATTTCAAAATATATATATATATATATATATATATATATATATTTCCGAAAATATGATTTTTTCCGAAAAATATATATTATGTTCCAAAATATGATTCTTTTTTTTCCGAAAAATATTTTTTTGCGAAAAAGTATATCTTACATTCCAAAATATGAATTTTTTCCGAAAAATATATATTATGTTTCAAAATATGATTTTTTATCCAATTTTTTTTTTTTGCGAAAAAGTATATATTATGTTCCAAAATATGATTTTTTTTCCGAAAATTAATTTTTTTGCGAAAAAGTATATGTTATGTTCCAAAATATGAATTTTTTACGAAAAATAATTTTTTTGCGAAAAATATATATTATGTTTCAAAATATGATTTTTTATCCAAAATATTTTTTTGCGAAAAAGTATATATTATGTTTCAAAATACTCCAAAATATGAATTTTTTTCGAAAAATATATATTATGTTTCAAAATATGATTTTTTTAAAAATTTTTTTTTTGCGATAAAGTATTTATTATGTTCCAAAATATGAAATTTTTTTCCGAAAAATATATATTATGTTCCAAAATATGATCTTTTCCGAAAAATAAATTTTTTGCGAAAAATATATACTATTATGTTCCAAAATATGATTTTTTTCGAAAAATAATCTTTTTGCAAAAAATATATATTGTTTTTTCCAAAATAATTCATATTTTGGAAAATAATATACTCCCTCCAAAAAATAATTTTTTTGCGAAAAATATATATATATATTTTTGAATTTATAATTTTTGCGAAAAATATAATTGATTTTCGAAAAATAATCTTTTTAAATGGTTAATTTCACTAAATCCCCTTATACTATTGAGGGTAATTTAGGCATTTTGACTTAAAATGTGAGGTGAGGGGGCATAGTGATGAAATTGAATAGTATAGGGGCAAAATGGACACAGTGGGGGTTAGTTGATTAAACTGGATAGTATAAGTGAGTTTATTGAAATTAACCCTAAAAATAATAAATAATAAACAAAATGAAATAAATAAATATAATAAAAAATAAAAAATAGATATAATAATAAATAAATATAATAATAAATAATAATTAAATATAATAATAAATAAATACTTCATAATAATAAAAAAATGAGTATAATAATAAATTAATATTAAATTAATAAAATATATTTTTAAATAATTAAAAATGAATAAATAATTTATAAATAAAATGAATTAAATAATGAAATAATAATAAATAAATAGAATATATTTATAAATTAATATATAAATTAATAAATAATATTATAAATAATAATTTAATATTATAAATAATAAAATAGTAAAATATATTATAAAATGAAGAAATAATAAATAAATAAATAAATAAATAAATAATACATAAATAAATATTATAATAAATAATAAATAAATAGTAAGAACAGACCGCTTACCAAACAGACTTTTAAATTTAGAATCCATATCAGATTAGACCAGATCAGACCGAACCGGACCGGACTAGACCATACCAGACTAGAAAGACCGCTTACGCTTACCAAACGTGGCCTAAGAAACCTCCACTCTTCTGAGTCTTCTCAGTCTCACTGATAGCGTTTCTTTGCTCTTGAGAGTTGGGCGACAAACCCTAGTTTCTTCACTGAATCTCTACAATTTCTCTTAGTCTCGCATGGCATCAGAACTGAATCCTCTAATTCTCTCTCCATAGAGATTCCAGCAACAAAACGAGTATTCAATCTCTCTCCTGGTACTGATTTCCTTCTCTATCGCCTCTCAGTTCCTTCAATTCTCGCCGCCGGCAACCATAGTGCTTCTCTTCAACCACCACTGTCATCGCTGAACTAAAGGTCAATCTCTCCTCTCTCTATATATGCGTATATATATAATTAGGTCTTGGGTCTTCATTGGATGTTTATTGTTCTTAGCTTATATAGATTTAGGTTTAGCTTATTGAGTTCAATTTCATTGATTCATCAACAACCAGTGAATTTTACGCCTCTGATTTGAACATTGGGTTCAATTTCTGTCTCAATATGGGTTTGTGTTTTGCTTGAATTCTTTAGATTTGGCGATCTTGGTTCACATAATCTCTTGGATTTCTACTTTTGGAGTTATTGTGTTTTTGTATTTAGATTTGGATTGTATGATATTGAATATGATGAATTTCTAGTTCTGGAAAATTGATAGTGGTTCTTGTAATTCTGGATTGTATATTCTTCAATTAATTACACTCATTCATGTTATAATAAACATATATAACACTCAGCATTTTGAAACGAAATGAGTCAAAAAGATTCATTAATAGGATATTGCTTATCTATAATAAACTTTAAAAAATTAATAAAATTCACAAAATTCATTAAAAAATATATTTTTTTTTATTGAATTACATTACAACAATTTTTGTATCAGAATATTTGGATCATTATGTGCAAGTTTCACGTTTGCACTAATTGATTTTGTTACCCAACACCCATACTGGTCCGTGTGTCAAATTGTCATCGTTTGAGGACTCCTCAATCACACATCTAACTCAACACTTGAAATTATCCTAAAATAACCCAATGTGACTTACAATGATCTTGGACGGACTCAGGAATATGAATTTACTGGATAAACTAATGCTTATATATATATATATATACGAGTTTAGTAGTCAAACAGGAAAGCAGTGTGCATCAATCAAATGGTCAATAGATCAAGAGGTTCAAGACCATCCTCCCTTACCCGACCCGACCCGACCCATGAAAGAATGGGTCGGGCTCAACCCGAACCCGGGCATGTCTCAAGGGCTGGCCCGACCCAACCCAACCCGGATCTGGCCCAGCCGGATTCGGGTTGGGCTGGCCCAAGTTGCAGCCCTACTCTTTGTGTGTGTATGACTGTGTGTATCAGAAAAATATATTTGAATTTACAATTTTTACAAGTTCAATGTCCATTACAGGACTCATATTATTCGAGTTTTATTTAATTTTTTCGGACTCTTCTGCAATTTTTATGACCTACAATTGGGTTGAACTAGCTTTTTAACCGTTATGAGATATGATTGTAGAAATTCAATTAGGCGGTTGAATAAAGTATTTAAATTATGCCCACTATAATTATACTTGGGGTTTAACCCTAGTCACTCTTAATTTATTTATCTCATGCTATTGATTTTTTCAATTTTATTGTTGAAGGTGGTTCTTGAGCTGGTGGGTGTATCCACGGAACCCAATTGTTTGTGGCCCAAAAAGGGCCCACTTTGAAACCTCCAAAACTCAACTGTTAATAGGGTTTTGGCAGTTGCAGTAGAAAGTTTTAGCTTCATCACCATGGGTGCCAAGGCCAAAGGTTTGCTTCTCTTTTTCCCTAATCTTCAATTTAGGGTTAGGGTTTGGGTTTTATGTAATTTTTATTATTATTTTGATTTGGGTTTACACTATCTGAATGATTTGCCTAATTTACTGATGATTTATTGGTGATATTATCAGTCAAGAAGCCAAAAATGGAAATTGCTAGTGAAGACGGTCCAGCTAATACGTTGTCCAAGCCTGTCGAAAATGCAACAGAGCACATTCACCAATTGCAGAGACTTCAAGAAAAGGTTAGTTGTTATTCACACATATATAGGTATGATGACATTGTTTTGCTTCCCATTTCTATAATAAGGGCTCATACTTATATACCATGTTACATGGACTCTTCTAAAGTGTATTAGTCGGACATGGATATGGGATACGTGTCTCACACTTTTGGTTGGACAATTACCTAAATTTAGATCCAAATGATTTTATGTTGCTATCTTATTACCTCAAATGAATGAAGTGTCTAATTTGAACACTATATTTGGTAAAGCTATTGTTGTAAACCTAAAAATAAAATAAAATATTAAACGATATAAATATTTAGTCATGTCCACGTGTCATTTTATTAGATATTTGACACGTTTGGCACCATGATACATACCCATGTTCGACACTTGTAGCCGAGTCCATTTAACATAGCGGGAAAAGTAAGTGGTTCCCACAAAACCGGCCAAAACCCTACCTCCATGCTTGGGGCATACCCCAAGCGAAACAGATTCATGGAAACCCACATACCCACCACACTAAAAGGAGGAAAGGGTTATTACCACCCTTGGAACCACCAAAACTACTCAGAATAAACCCACACTACAAATTTTTATCCAACTTGACAGCGACTACAACAAAGAAATAAACAGCAATGGCAATTTTTGATCTCACAAAGAACATCATAGCAAAGGAGCAAATTGTACCTACAAGAACAACTACCATGAGGAAAATATCCAAGCCTAACAAAGAAAGACTTGATTCAAAATTATTTTCAGCAGAGCAGCAATCATCCACAGAGATATTCCAGTAATTAAAACAAGTAAAGCAAATCCGTTTAGACAAGGACTGATGCACCTGTAGCAGCAGCTACAGAACCCATATAATCACAGAATAGACCCTGAAAAAAATGCACAAAAACATCTTTAAGAGCAAGAGTAAATTCCTAGTAGTTTACGATGCAGTATATTTAACTCTTAACTTCTGTTAGAGTGCGAAAATGTTCAGCATAGCAACTAGAGACTTGGCCAAGAAATTGCGTCTTTGCTAGAAATATAGGACCAACTTATCTTGGAGAATTAGCATTCAAAGTACATTCAAAGTCCAAAAATGATCTTGAAGAATTAGCATTCAAAGTACATTCGAAGTCCATAAATGACTTTGCTTTCCTCCCCGTTTCTGCATAAACACATTGAGCGGTATTAAACAACCCATTTGCTGCATTCTGTGCAGAGTTAAGAGTCTAATTGCATGGCTTATCAAGCTCTGACAGCATGCTTAGCAGTGTTAGATTACCAATTTCTATTCTTATCCTAGGCGGATTTATTGATGAACTCTTCTTTAGTTGGTGTCTATGTTACATGGACTATTCCAAAGTGGGTGAAGTAGCCATGTCTGACTCATATCAGTCGGACATGGGTATGGGATATATGTCCAACACTTTTGGTAGGACATTTAACTAACTTTATATCCAATGATTCCATTTTGCTATACCCTTCCTCTACAACTTGTTGCAAATCATTACTCAGATTCTTGCCAAAGGTGGATATTCATCTACAATTTCTGTACATTTAGCTAAATTTATATCCCAAATGATTCCATTTTTCTCTCCAACTTGTTTATACTTTCTTGTTTTGATTTCCTTCTAATTGCAACGGTAGTTTTATTATTGCTTTCTTGTGTGTACATTGACTTACTTAGTTAACATGTGGATATGTATGTGAGTTGCACTCCCAATGTGCAGGCCATTATACTGTACCTGCTTCATTTCAATTTTGTCCTTAACATGAGGGTAATTGGATATCTGTGAAATGGTGATCCCATTGCACCACTACTTACATTTAAGTTGCCTGATTCTGAATGTTTGGTTAACCATTCTGGTGGTTATGATTATATTAAGGAACTTTTTATCTATTTTATATATGTTTTTATCAAATGAAACCTCTATGGCTGTTTGATGTTCAATTATCTTGTCTAAAAAGTATTAGAAATCCTTACCAATGATTTTTTGGCAGGACCCGGAGTTCTATCATTTCCTGAAAGAGCATGACAAGGAGCTTTTGGAGTTCGATGAGGAAGATATTGATGTGAGTATGAAGCTTCTTAATGCTCCTGAGTCGTGTGCTGGTCGGAATAGTTTTTCGATGTAGTGTTTATCACTAGTGGTGACTTAATGTTTTTGTTTCATTTTGTGCAGGAGGATGTTGAAACTGACATGGATGATGAAGAGATGCAAGAAGATGAAGAAACTGATACACAGGAAATGGAATCTTTTGCTAAAACTGAAGAAAAGGGAGAAAAATCTTCTAAAAATGTTATAACTAGTGCAATGGTTGATTCATGGTGTAATTTAATTAAAGAAAATGGAAAAGTGGGTGCAATTCGTTCTCTTTTGAAAGCTTTTCGCACTGCCTGCCATTATGGTGATGATGGTGAGAATGAGTCTTCTATTAAGTTTAGTATCATGTCTAGCAGTGTCTTCAATAGAGTCATGTTATCTGTTTTAAGCGAAATGGATGGGATTCTCCGAGGAATGTTGAAACTCCCGTCTTCTGGAGGAAAGAAGGAAATGATAGTAGATCTGATGAGCACAAAACAGTGGAAGAAATACAACCACTTGGTGAAGTCATATCTTGGAAATTCCTTACATGTTTTAAACCAAATGACTGACACAGAGATGATATCATTTACATTGCGGCGTCTAGGATATTCATCTATATTTTTGGCTGCTTTTCCTAGCCTCTTAAGGAAGTATATTAAGGTATTCTCATAATTTTCAGTTACAGTCCTTAATTTTATACATTTAAATTATTTTGTTTTCAAGCACAGACAATCTTTCAAGATACTGAATGTGCATATATGAAGCGATTGTGTTTTAATATGTTGTTTTTAATCTGAACACATGTTGTTCCTACCATGCAGTTTAGGATGTAGACCATCAGTAGGCAGATTTTGTTGCCTAAATTGGTGAACAATAACAAAAAAAAAATTTCCCTTTTCAGGTTGCTTTGCATTTCTGGGGTGCAGGGGGAGGTGCACTACCCGTTGTCTCCTTTTTATTTATAAGAAACTTGTGTATTCGGCTTGGTTCTGATTGCATTGATGAGTGCTTCAAAGGGATGTACAAAACCTATGTCATGAACTGTGCAAAAAATTTACAGCACGTTCAGTTTCTTGGGAATTGTGTTTCTGAACTTGTTGGGGTGGACCTTCCGGCAGCATATCAGCATGCCTTTGTTTTCATACGACAATTGGCAATGATTTTACAGGAGGCACTAACTATGAAAACAAAGGTATTGTTTTCCTTATTTTGTCCTTGTAATAATGTTGAGTTTACAATACCTTAGTTTTCATAGTAAGTGCAAAATGTTTTCTAGGAATGCTCTTTCATGCTTTAAGTTTTGCGGTGAGATGAGTGAGTTATTTGCCTTTAAACTCCAAAATTCATTATCATTTTGACATTTTATCATTTCTATGCTGTACAACTTTACTTTGTGTTACTTGTTGAAAATTTTAATTTGCACTATATACTCATCTGTCGTAGGATTTTTTTCAAAGCACTAACACGCAGTTTTCGATCCATGAATGGAAACCTGGATAAGTAGCCGAAAGCCTTCAAAATTCTTTTTTAATTGATTTAAATTAAATTTTGATCCTGCCTTTTACATGATCTCCATCTTTCTTCACTTATTTGTCATACTGACCTGACTGTTTTATAGGAAGCATTCAGAAAGGTTTATGAATGGAAGTATGTGAATTGCCTTGAGCTTTGGACTGGAGCTATCTGTGCGTATAGTTCAGAAGCTGAATTTATACCTCTTGCTTACCCATTGACTCAAATAATTTCTGGAGTAGCTCGTTTAGTACCTACTGCTAGATACTTTCCCCTCAGACTGCGTTGTGCGAGGATGCTCAACCGAATTGCTGTTTCCACTGGTACATTTATACCTGTTTCTATGCTCCTTTTAGACATGCTAGAGATGAAAGAATTGAATAGACCCCCTACTGGAGGTGATGGCAAAGCTGTTGATTTGCGTACCATACTGAAGGTAATATGAGTTTTGTCATCTTTTTGTTTGTTATTATCGCAAGTTTTGTGAATTTGGTTGAGTGCAATGACAGGTAAGCAAACAGACCTTAAAGACACGCAAGTTTCAGGAGGCATTTGTTTTTTCTGTGGTTGATGAGCTCACCGAACATTTAGCTCAATGGAGCTATTCTGTTGCTTTCTGTGAGTTGTCTTTTATTCCTCTTGTGCGGCTGCGTAATTTCTGCAAGTCGACAAAAATTGAGAGGTTCCGTCGGGAAATGAGGCAGCTAATTCGTCAGGTATGTCCTCAAGAGTAGAAATCACTTACGAAAGCTCTCCTTGAACAAGAGATGTGTCAAAAAAAAAAAACACCAAAGCTTATCTATGCATTTTTTTTTTACAGTTAAAATAATCCTTTTTCGTATAGAATTAAAGCCTATGGTGTATAGCTAATCTTTCAGCTGTTCTATGTCACAGATTGAGGCCAATTCGGAGTTTACAAATGAAAAGCGCATGTCAGTTTCATTTCTACCAAATGATCCTGCGGCCACATCTTTTCTTGAGGTTTGCACATCCATTTATTCTCTCTCTCTCTCTCTCTCTCTCTCTCTCTCTCTCTCTGTAATTGACTTTTAATCAACTGATTTAGTACTTTAATTATTTTGTTGTTTCAAATTAAAATACTTTGGGTCAAAATGGATGGGAACCCACAGAGTTAACCGACTTGCAGACTCACAGTTGACTGAACAGTATGCTGAATCAAATGTGGGTTTCTTTATGGGGGTTTTGATTAGTGAACTTTGAGAAGAGCTTGAAAGCTTCAGGTTTAGGGTTCTGAACTATGGTAACGACATATTCTATGGTGGTGCAAAATACAATTAAATAGGTTTTATGCTGCATGGACCAAGGTCAAACTGCTGAGTTTTCATATAATCTGGGATCAGATTACTTTTATCTACGTATGTTCAACAATATGTTGTAGTTCTCGAATATTTCTTCTCCAAACTAAGGTGAATTATATGGTATGACAATTGACTTTCTTTAACAGAAACATTACTTATTATTCATGTTAAATGAGGGTTTGCCTTCATCTTGTTCTCTCTTGAAATTTTCTTTATATAAAACAACCCCCTTTAAGAGAAAAAAACATACTGATGGTGTATGCTTGGGAAAATTAAATTCCAATCTAATGAAAAGATTGTGCAACTGATATGTCCAACTAGTTGTAGATTTGTCCAACCAGAGCCGTATCAGAATAGTGCTGGTCAGCAGATGGTTACTTTACACATTTTAAGGTGTACTTATGATGCGGATCAAGTTGATTACCAAAGCAAATGATATGCTTGATATGATCTTTTAATATTCGAACTTCTGTTGTTGCTAACCTTCTTGTTCCATATTGTTTGATACTTCGTCTTGAAGCGGCTGATGAAACTTAATTATCGCTATAGGATGAGAAGAAGTCAGGGACCAGCCCTCTGTCCCAATATGTCGCAACTTTACATGAAAGAGCACGACAAAGAAATGACTCGTTGACAAAATCCAGGTTCATAAATCTGCTACCTCTGATAGTTTATTCAGGCTTTAATTTATTGTGTGGGGTTGTATGTTTAAGTTGTGACTTTGCTATGGACACTTAATTTCCAGTGTACTCGTGGGTGAACACTCGGCCATCTTTGGAAATAAGATAGTGGAAGATGACGACGATGAAGATGATGATAATGATAACAATGATGATGCGATGGATGAGGAAGGTGCTGCTGTCTTCAGTTCCTCTTGGTTACCAGGAAGTGATTCCAAGTATGTTCATCTCTCTCTCTCTCTCTCTCTCTCACCACACACACACACACACTCAGCTCCCTCCCACACCTGTGAATTTTCTGTTACATTTGATGTTATTTGTGTGAACCGAGTTATTTCATTGCAGGAGCAAACAGACTAGATGCACGTGCACACTCCCATTCCCACGCGTACTATGTTTATTTTCTGTAACATTTGATGTTATTTGTCTGAACTGAGTTATTTCATTGCAGGAGCAAACAAACTAGAGAGGAGACAGAGAAGAAAAAGAAGAAGAAACCAAAGAAACGGCAGGAAGAGTCGGCTGTGGATGAAGATGTTGTGGAGGACTTGGTCCTTAGTTCAGACGAAGATGGTTCTTCGGATGACATTTCTGCAGGGGAAGATTCCGAAACAGAGCCAGTGCCACGGAAACAGCAGGGCAAGGTGCGGAAACCGTCTGCACGGTTGCCAAAAAAGAAACCACAATTTCACGCAAAGAAGTCAAAGAAGAGGAAGAGAGCAAATTGACAAGGCATATTATTCTGCTGATTTTATTTATTTTTTTTGGGTATTTTAATTCATGTTGTATTTGGTTCTGTTTGAGGAGGTTGTGCAAAATGGTTCTGGTGGGAGTGACTCAGTCATTCCAATTTTGTCAATCTGGTTATTATTTAGCCTTAAAATTTTGAAATATAATATTTTCACATATATATTCTTTAAAATGGCGCATTCAGGGATTTTCCTGCGAACAGTGGACACTCAGTTCTGATACCACTTTGTTGGCATTTTGGTTTGATACCTTTTCTGTTAGCGCAACTTGGTTGGAAATAATAAGCGAACTGGTACACACATAACACAATGTGTTGGAAGAAAAGAGGATGGAACACTTGAAAATATATTTGATTCCACTTCTACCATTCAACTTTGATCCACTTATTTCAGTTATATATATATATATATATATTTGATCCGCTTATTTCAGTTATATATATATATATATATATATATATTTGATCCGCTTATTTCAGTTATATATATATTTATATTTATAGGCCCCCAAACGAATTTCGAACCATCACGCATGAACACCCAATTGCTTCGATTTTGTAACGATTTTACTATTCACATATGTTACCCTGTTAGGATTGTTGGGGCTTGAAATAATGGTTTGAAGGTGACGCCCTCATTTAAAAGGCTCAATTTTTTTTTAATGATTTTGTCTAATACTTTTTAATATATGATCCAAATTTATGAGAAAATAATTAAAGGCCAATATATTATAAAAATTTAAAAACTTTAATATAATTTAGATTTTTAAATTAAATATTTAATTACTAAAAAAATTTCAAAATTTTTAATAAGTTTATTTGAATGAACAATATCAATTTTTTTAAGAAAAAAATAAAATGAGGGAACTATTGATTATAATTTTATTTTTATTTTTGGGAATTCTTTACGTTTGCAGATCAATGTCCATTTCGTAAACTTAAACTCCGAAATTCCGTTGATCTTGAATGTTTTTTTTTACAAATAAACCACATTAAATATAATATATATTAGTTAATTTATCATATATCTTTTAGTGTAACTTTTTTTGGTAACAATTTTTACGTGAAAGTAATTTGAAGAAAACAAGGTCTAGTGTCAAATTCAAAATTGTCATAACTTGAGAATTCAAAATTTAATATTCAATATCTGCCTAATTAAAGAATAAAATTCCTAATAAATTGATATTTGGCTTAACATGATACATGTAACTGGATATTATTTGTTGCGTATTAAGCAACTGAGTTTTGTTAAATTTTTTATTTAGACTTTTGAATATTGTGTTATGCTTTATCTTCGTTTTATTAATCTATTACACTATAAAATTTGGAAGTAAGGAGTATTGTAAGAGAATTTAAGGATTGACTCCTTGATTGGACTTTAGAGGGATGTTTTTATTCATATTTTTATGTTTTGAGTATATATTTTTTATATTATAAAGGGTAAATAGCATTAAACCCCCCTCAACTATACTCTCTCTCTCAACTAACTTCCCTCAATTAAGTGATGGTCCCTTAAATTATGAAATTGTTACAATTCAGTCCCTCCCGTTATAACGCCGTTAGTTTAATTTATGGTAATTTGCACTCAGGTCCCTTCAATGAGATTTCCTTGCAATGACACCCCCTGAAGGAGTTAAGACCTCATGAAATGACTCTTGTGCCCTTACTTTAGTGTAAAAGACATGTTGGCTAAATTAATGGACCAAACAACCCTTATATATTAAGCTCAATTTGAAAAAAATTTCAAGTATTTTGGATACAAGGATTGTTGAAATAGGGATATCTACATATAGGTAGACATAAAGATCACTAATTAAAAATTGGTAAACTTTTACCTTTCAATTACTAATACATCAACTTAACTAAACTAATTACAAATGGATCAACATTTTTGTTTAAAGACTCAAATACCCCCAAAAAGATTCCAATCTTCTTTTTATTCTTCTCTCCCATTCCAAATCCCCAAACACTCAAAAATAAAATTAAAATATTTCGGAAAAATTATAAATATTTTGAAAAAATTAAAATATTTCTGGAAAAATAAAATATTTCGAAAACAAAATGAGGAAAAAAAATATTTCGGGAAAAATAACTATTTCAGGAAAAATAAATATTTTGGGTAAAATGAAATATTTCAAAAAAAATTAGGAAATAAAATATTTCAGGAAAAATAAAAAATTTGGAAAATATAAAATATTTTGGGAAATAAAATATTTCGAAAATATGAAATATTTCGGAAAAAATAAAATATTTTCCCTGAAATATTTTATGACATGTATTCAAAGCAACTCATACTAAACAAGTAAGATTCAGATTATGTCCACTGTCATATTGAAATAAATTATCTAAATATAACTCACCTAAGATTTATTACTTTTTAAGACACCAAATTTCAAAACAAATTCAACTCAATCAACTCGTTCTTGATACTTCTTGACACACTTGACTCCAAAATATTGAATTGTAATCACCAAGAGGTCTAAGGCTTGAACACATTTCGTTGAAAAAAAGAAAAAAAAAAGTGAAAAAGAAATAAACAAAAATATTTCAAAATATTTTATTTTTCCAAAAATATTTTATTTTTTCGAAATATTTTATTTTTCCCGAAATATTTTTTTTCCTCATTTTTTTGAAATATTTTATTTTTTCAAAATATTTTTTTCCCGAAATATTTTTTTCCTCATTTTGTTTTCGAAATATTTTATTTTTCTAGAAATATTTTAATTTTTTCCGAAACATTTTATTTTTATTTTTGAGTGTTTGGAGATTTTGGAATGGGAGAGAAGAAGAAAAAGAAGATTGAAGTTTTTTGGGAGTATTTGAGTCTTTAAACAAAAAAGTTGAGCCATTTGTAATTAGTTTAGTTAAGTTGATGTATTAGTAATTGAAAGGTAAAAGTTTACCTATTTGTAATTAGTAATCCTTATGTCTACCTATATGTAGATATCCCTATTTCAAAAATCATTGTATCCAAAGTACTTGAAAAGTTTTTCAAATTAAGCTTAATATACAAGGGTTGTTTGGTCCATTAATTTAGCCAACATGCCTTTTACACTAAAGCAAGGGCACAAGAGTCATTTCATGGGGTCTTAACCCCTTCAGGGGGTGTCATTGCAAGGAAAATGAAATTTCAGGGAGTGAGTGCAATTGACCTAAACTTTAGGGGATCTAAGTGCAAATTACCCTAAATTTAATTAACGGTGTTATGACATGAGGGACTGAATTGTAACAATCATGATAGTTTGGGGGGTTTATAGTCAAGTCAAAAACATAATTGAGGGGGGTTAGTTGGGAGAGAGAGTATAGTTGAGGGTGATTTAATGCTATTTATCCTATTATAAATATATTTATTCTTTAATAAATTAAATAAAATTATTTATTAATAATAAGATAAAATCTTATTTTACAATTCTACGACCCAACGATTTTAGTTAGGCTCTCGATTTCAACAACTGCTAAATGCACCTAGCCTATAACAAATACTTGGTTCAATTAATTATTAAGTTAAATGCACCTAGCCTATAACAAATACTTGGTTCAATTAATTATTAAGTTTAAAGAGGGCAAAACTTGATTTTAGTATCTAATTACCCATTTCAAGTATTTGTCATGTGTGCGTTTATCAAGTTAGTGGGATTTTTTTTTTTTTTTGTCGTCGTCCTCCGCCAGGAGTGACCACCTCTATCTACTGAGGGGTTTTCATCGTTGGGGCCGAGTGGTGAGTAGACCTGTCAATGGATCGGATTTTGATCCAAATCCGATCCAAATTCGATCTGATTAGCCGAATATGAATTGAAAATAAAATTCGATAACTTGACTAGGATCCGAATCCGATAATCCAATTTCTTAATAAATTGGATTTAGATTTATGTCATCCGATCTGATAATAATCCGATCCGATATAAAATATATTTATATATATATAAATATATATTTGATATTTTTATGTGTATATATTTAATATTGTACATGTATATAAATGTTAGTTGTTAATTATTTTATTATTTATTAATAATGATTGATCATATATACAATTATTAAAAATGTGAATAATTTAGTGTTTCAGTATTTATTGATTTTTGTATTTTTTTAATTAGATATTCTATAATGAAGAAATTCGAATATGAATTAACTAAGTGAAAATCCGTCGAATTATCGGATTTGGATTGCGGATCAGGAGTTTTTGTCATCCTTATCAATAGACATGTCAATAATCCGATTATGATCCGAATCCGATATTAACCGGATATGGATTGAAAATAAAATCCGATAACCCGATTAGGATCCAAATCCGATAATTCGATTTCTTAACAAATTGAATTTGGATTTAACTGATCCGATCCGAATCCGATTCATTGACAGGTCCGGTGAGCCCTAGTGGGAGTTAAAAGCCTACGAAATGTAATGTTAGTGAGAATACTGAGAGTTGGCCAATGACAAAATAATGCAAGTATATTCACAAATTATTTTCTATATTGTTCTAAAATTTTGAGTATTCCTCATAGTAATTGTTGACAGGCACCAAAGAGATAATTCTACAATTATTATTAATGTTTTAAAATTTTGAGTATTGCTTATGACTTTTTGAGAAAATTTCACATAAATCTTACTTTTCTCGTCAAAAGAACAAATAAGTCCTTAAGACTTTCTTTTAGGACTAAAAAGTCCTACTTTCCATTTTTTTTTCTTCATTCGAGTCCTATACCTATACATTCCATTTATACCCTTATTAAATTAGATAAAAGATGTTAAACTAAATATAAATTCTTAATTCAAAATTTCATATTAACATTTATGTAAACTATTAAAAAATTCCTCCCGCATAAGTCGGAGACCCAGGGGAAGAATCTCACTTAATAAAGGCTTATAAAAAATATTTTATTTATTTTTTATATAAAATAAGTAATTACTTTTTTACTAAATTTGTTGTGCATTTAGGTTTTTTAATTAAATTCAAATTAAATTAGTAAATATACTATTATTAGTAACTAGAACATAACAAAAAAAATCGGGTGTATATTAATTCTTGAATAATTTTGTCATTATACAAATTTACTTCTATTTACTAAGGGGTATAAAAAGAAATATTTGGAATATAGGACATAAATAGAAAAAATATATATAAAAAATAGGATTTATTATTCTGAAGATAAAGGATTTGCTTGGTTTGTATATCTGAAAACTGTTCTCAAGAATTCTAAGAACAGAGAACAATTTTCTGAGAACTATAAAAATGAGGTCTCTGAAAACAACTATTTTTGTAACTGGATCTGCTTGGTTTGTATTTCTGAAAATAATTTTCTATTTTTTGAAAACTAAAAATCATAAAACTGTACAAAAATCTATTTGGTTGGGTATTCTGAAAACTGTTTTAAGAAAATTCAGTTATAAAAAATGTTTGTTTTCAGATAACTCATTTTTATTATTCTCAGAAAACAGTTTTCAGTTTTCAGAATTCTTAAGAACAGTTAAGTCGGAGACCCAGGGGAAGAATCTCACTTAATAAAAGCTTATAAAAAAATTATTTTATTTATTTTTTATATAAAATAAGTAATTACTTTTTTACTAAATTTATCGTGCATTTAATTTTTTAATTAAATTCAAATTAAATTAATAAATATACTATTATTAGTAACTAGAACTTAACAAAACAAATGGGGTAAATATTAATTCTTGAATAATTTTGTCATTATACAAATTTACTTCTATTTACTAAGGGGTATAAATAGAAATATTTTGAATGTAGGACATAAATAGAAAAAATATATATAAAAAATAGGATTTATTATTCTAAAGATAAAGGGTCTGCTTGGTTTGTATATCTGAAAATTGTTCTTAAGAATTCTAAGAATAGAGAACAGTTTTCTGAGAACTATAAAAATGAGTTCTCTGAAAACAGTCACTTTTGTAACTGGGTCTGCTTGGTTTGTATTTCTGAAAACAGTTTTCTGTTTTCTGAAAACTAAAAATCAGAAAACTGTACAAAAATATGTTTGGTTGGATTTTCTGAAAACTGTTTTCAGAAAATTCAGTTATAAAAATGTATGTTTTCATAGAACTCTTTTTTAATGTTCTCAGAAAATAGTTAACAGTTTTTGAGATAAAAATCGAGCAGAATTTTCAGAAAACTGAACCAAACAAACTTTTTATAGTTTTCGAATTTTCAAATTTTCAAAAACATAATTTTTTTTTCATAAATACAAACCGAGCACGACCTATTTTAGAACTTCTCTATATTTTCATGCAAAAAGCTGGACTTAATAGGATTTTTACCTACCCTTTTTCTATGTGCCTATTTATTGTACTCATTATTTTAGTTGTTACCAATATAACCATGAAAGCATAGACAGGTCAATACTTCTAATTTTATTCTTGCCTATCAAATGACAACTATTTTCTGTTTTGGCTCCTCTTCCAATCAAACACAGTACAAGTGGTAACTATGACAAATTCTTTTGGCAAATATTCACTAGAAAAAATATCACTATAATTTTCTGCCACTATAATACAAAAGTTACTTTTTCCATTAAAGGAATTTAGTGTTTAAAAATAACTTTTACTATCACTATAATCTAATTTATTTTTAATATCATGACTTTAATTAGGTGACAACTTATAGTATATGATGTTAAGCTATCACTAGAAATTATAATCGCACCTTTTATAAGTTTTAGTGGCGGTTGCGACCATCGCTAAAGTCTTTTTGTACATCAGAAATTATAATTAGTGTATACGTATGGCATTCTTATCGTTAGAAGGTATTGCAACTTTTAAAATAAATTATTTAAACTATCTTTTATTATCAGATTTCTTTTGTATTATTTTTTTTCTTTAATTTGAAATAGATCGAATTGATTAATAAACTTAATTCTATAAGATCATCTCTTCTTCCAAATTCCAAAGAGGTTGAGTATTTTAGAAGTTGTGAAGCCAATGAACATATATAGGAGGAGTTGACACTTGGCGAATTATATGTAGTGAAAATTAGGGTTAGTTTGATAACCGTCTATGTTTATCGTTTATTGTTTATATAAATAGATTTAAAAAAAAATACGTTTGTTAAATTCTGTTTTATTTGTAAAAAGATGTAAATATTTTTAAAATGATATTGTAACTAAGACATGATTTTATAAACACCAAACGATATTTAACATTTTCTATTTATATTTATGAAATATTATATCTCTTTATTATATCCACCACAATCGCCAATCATCTCCACCACCACCGGCCACCGTTACCGGCCATTGTTAATCACCACTACCGCCCACCATCAACCATCACTATTGACCACCAATGATCACCATTACCGACCATCTCCACAATCGGCCACCGCCTCCACCGGCCATCTCTTCCATTACCTCTAACCAGGACCGACCTTGGGGCTAGGCGGCCGCCTAGGGCCTCAGGCCCAAGGGGGTCCCAAATTTTTTTTCCCCTTTAAATAATAGGCCTAAAAAAATTGTATTTAAAACCTAAAGAAGATGAAACATAATCTCTTACAAAATTCTATAAATTTCTTTAAACAATATAGGCCCAAAAAAGATTTGTACTTAAAAGTCCAAACAAAATAAAATTCAATAGGTCAACCAATTTTCTTATAACTCTATTGAGCCAAACTCAACCCACAATATTTTAGTAGGGCTGCCACTTTCCAGCATTGATTCTAAATAAATAAATAAAACTAACTAACGTCTCTCACCTCCAAGCGACTTTGCAACACGAACACTCTTGGTTGAAGCAACAAGCGATGACTCCAACGGGGTCCTCTTTTGACTTGAATATATATATATGTATAAATTTATCCTACTATTATATAATGTCAATGGCTTCAAAATTGATAATGTTATATATATATATATATATATATGTACTTTTGATATTGGTGATTAAATATATTTTAATCATCTTTTTACTAAGTTGCTTTAAGAAATTGATATATATATATATATATATATATATATATATATATATATATATATATATATATATATATAATCGCGAGTAAGAAATTGATATATGTATATATATGTAGATGCATATCTTAAGTTCTTGAATATATATATTTAAGAAATTAAAAATATATATATTTGTTTTTATTTTATAATTTTCATAACGCAATTCCCACTATGAAAAACCACTATATCTGACTAGACAACTTCAAAAACTGTTGTCAAGTTTTAAAGGTTTACAATTTGACACCTACCAAATTTAAGTTCCATTCATGCTTTTGCAAAATTTCTTTTCTTATCTTTTTTTTTTTCTACTAAAAAAAGAAACAATTAATATATTAGATGGCAATTTTTTAAAAAAGTTCATTCAATCGGGGCATCTGCTTATATATATGCAAAAAATGATTTCATTCACACCAGTTACAGTAATTATTCAATGTGATTGTTTTATTTTTTATATTTTATGTTATAATAACTATAGTTTTACCCTAATATTTTGGAAAACATTTTGAGTTTTGTGACTAAGTTTGTTGCATATTTTCTTTTCATGTGAACGGGATCATACTCTTTATAATATACTAAGACCCGACTTATTTTATTTATTTTTTATATTAATACATTTTATGCTTAATGAATTTTTTATATATATTTTTGTAAAAGGGGCCTCATATTTAATCTCACCTAAGGCCCCAATTTATTTTATCAATCTCAGGGCTAACCCTGCCTCTAACCATCGATCACCACTACCATCCACTATCAACCATTATTATGACCACCGTCTCCTCGAGCCACCAGCACCGGCCACCATTACTAACCATCTCATCCACTGACCACCACCGCTATCGGGCACTACCTCCACCTGCCATAGGGGTGGCAAAAAAACCCGCCCCGCCCCGTTTAGCTAATTGGGGCGGGTATGGGGCCAAAAACAATTCCCCGATTATAATCGGGGCGGGTATGGGGCACCCTCGCCCCGCCCCGATTAGCTATATAATATATATATATATATATATATATATATTTATCTATATATATGAATAAACATGTATTGACGGATTGTTTATTATGCTTTTGAAATCTTTGATTTTGATTTCATATAGATTTATTGTTTGATTTTGATATCTTATAGTTAAGTTTGATTTTTGGATTTTATTGTTATTTGGGGGAAAAATAATACGTAAACCAGCGCACATGTGTTGCAATGGTATAATCTTACTCCCAAATTGGGAAGGTGAGGAGTTCGAGCCTCTTAGGAGGCATTTGTGGATGTGGTGTGTGAGTTTCTTACCATTCAAAAAAAAAAAAAAAGTAATCGGGGCGAGGCGGGGCGGGGCAGGGAGTTGGCGGGTACGGGGCGGGGCGGGTCGGGGAAATAAAAAATTAATCGGGGACGGGGCAGGGAAAAATAATCGGGTTCAGGGACAGGGTGGGTGATATCCGCCCCGACCCGCCCCATTGCCATCCCTAACCTGCCACCACCACCGACCATCTCTTCCATCACCAATGACCATCTCCTCCATTGGTCATCGACCATCGTCAACCACCACTATCGGCTTCCGCCTTAATTGCCCACCACGTACCTAGGCTTGACCCCGAGACAAGGCAACCAAGGCGGTCACCTAGAGCCTCCTGGCCCGGGGGGCCCAATAAATATTTTTTGTATTGTATTTTTTTATGAGAAAAAATTAATAGTTAGCCTTTAAAGAAAGTTAAATAAGTTTCTCAGCCCAATTCAAGGGTCTCATTTTTTAAAATAAAAATGGTTACTATAGGTAAAAAAAAAAAAAACTAATTTGTTTAATACTCCAATTTGTATTAAATCCCAAACCAATTTCACAATTTAGGGCTCCAAAATTTTATATTTCAGTTACTATTATAATAGACTCAGAAAAAAAAAATTATAATCTCAAATTTTCAATTTAATGAAACTAAAATCTAATTCAAATCAAATCATTATTCTGATTAGGGCTAGAAGGTTCTTATTGCACTCGTACAATATTTGACGACTACACTTAGGGCTCTCGTGACTGCCGCACTCGCACAATGGGAACAATTTTTCTACCGACCTTTATTTATTTTCGGGATTTCAGGGCGGCCTTGCCACCACCATCGGCCATTGTCTCCACATCTTGCCGCCGCCAACCATCATCACCAATATAAACAAAATTTATTAGCAAATATAATTTTGTATATATTATTTATAAAAAGCTTCAAAAATATAAACGGTTATCAAACCATAGACATTTTTATCCATAAATAAAAATAATACATAAACAATAAATACTAATTATATTTTTCATAAACAATAAATGACAAACATAAATCGTTACCAAACACCCTTAGATTGTAATGCGAATTACAGATGAATTATGTTGATTCATTTTGGCAACTTCACTCACCCCCACTGTCCTCTGTAGATACAAATATATAAACACTCATCATATATCATTTCAATCTAGATTGTGTTGTATACTAGGTTTGTTGTGCTTTGTCCAGAGCCTAACAGTAAGTCTCTCTCTCTCTCTCTCATACACACACTTGTATACATATACATATATATATATATATATATATATGTATATGTATACAGGTTTTTTAATCTTGATGGCCGCGCGGCATGATGACAAAAATACCCATTTCTTAAAAACACTACTTCAACCATGGCATTGATCTCTTCATATGAGAAAGTGCTACTCTTTTTAGCAAGCTTTATCTCCTTTCCTCTTCTTTTTTTTTTTCCTCTGTAGATTTTTTATTTATTTATTTTTGAAAAAAACCCTGATTTGTTTTATGATGCCAAAAACAATGAAAATGTCTCTCTCTCATGGTTCATCACTTGATCTTGGGTTTTTTTTTTTTTTTTTTTTTACACTTAAACTACCAACTCATTTTGTCTTTATGAGACTTGAACTCCCATTTGTTTCTCACGTTATATCCAAGTTACAAAAAATAATAAGATGAGATATCCGAGAAAAAAGTAAAGGGAGTCTCTACTCATATCTCATATCTTCTTTTCGATTTTTTTTCATGCATGAGCACACACCTATATGTACACTTTGAATCTACATTTTGTGTTTTTTTTTTCGGTAAATAAATAATTTTACATTTTGTGTTTTCTGATATATAAAACATGATGATTTATCTTTTTCCTCTGTTGGGTAAAAAAAAATTTGTAACCCAAAAGGAAAAGGTATACAACCTCAAGACACAAACATGGACACCGATTCTTCTTCTTCTTCTTTTTTTTTTTGGGTAAACATGAACATTGATTCTTCTTTTCCTGTCCTTTTTGTTTTTTGTTTTTTTTGTATGTGTTTTTCTTTTTTCTAATTTTCTGTACATGAATTGCTAGTGTTTAACAATGTTTAAGATGTTGTAGCTAGTTAGATTTCAAGTTTTCACCTTTAACATATGATTTTTTTTCTGGGTAAGTTAACATATGATTTATTGTTATGGTTAGTGTTGAATAATTAGATCATCTTTCGACAAAAGTTCTCTACTTGATCTGAAAAAGAAATTATCGACTTTTGAATTGGAGACTAGATCAATTTTTGTGCAAGTTTGTGGCCCCCACTTACCTCTCTTCTTGCATGAGATTACAATTTTATAGTTTAATTATGGTATGTTCATCATTACGTTGTACTAATATGGCAATGCAAAGTGAGATAAATAGCGTGGGACTGTAATATCTATTTATGTCACAGCAAGAATATCTCACAATGAGTACTTAATCATCATCCTTTCTTAAGAGAAATGATTGGTCACATTAATTCTTTTGTTTATTAATAGATTTATTATTACATGTCATCTATACTATATTATATTTAAATTAATTCTAATGAATTAATTTCGTATTAATGTCACGGATTTTTATTTATTATTTCAATAAATTAGTACTGATGATTCAATTTCGTATTAATGTCACTGTTGGTGTGTCATTTATTCTTTTCAATAATCTGAGTTTTTGTTTACATACCTTATTTTACATACTTATTATTTTTTGAATGGGATGATTTTTTTATATTTTCTCTTCAAACTAGTTTCTTATTCTTATTGTACTATCTTCTATACACAACAAAAAATAGGGGTTTTAGTGGCGATCATAACCGCCACAAAAATAGGTAAAAACTGATGTCAACATTTTTAGTGTCAGTTTAGTGACGAGCTATAAATTACTACCAAAAGTTCCAACATTAATTTTTATTTTATTTTATTTTTAGTGGCAGTAAGAACAATTGTTATGCCTTAAATCTCTAAAAAAAATAATAATAATTATGTGATAGTGGCGAAAAAAATTAGTTTTTCACTAAATTTTGGTTGCTATAAACACATTTTTGTGACATCTTCTATGAATGTACCTAAAACTCTTTCCAATTATCTTATTATTACATAAAATCCGAACATTTTCTAGCACTGAATGTAAATGTTGAGCCAGCTTTTCTCTCAATCCCATGACATTTTTCAATATAATTAATTATATCGAATATATATTTGCATGGCCTTTCACACACGTATATATGTTTGCATGGCCTTCATGTCTTGTGTTCTTAGGAATTGGTAACTCATTATTCCTTTCACATGTTAAGGAAATGGAGTTTAATTCAATTTTGGCTCCACAAGTCTTGAAAATTTCGTCTCCTACTTCGGGTGGTCATGACATGAACAGTTCTCTCACATTGGGATTCTCTTGTTATGCTGATAAATACCAAGCAAAACAAAAAATAGCCATAGAAAATCAGCAGAACTTTGTGAACTCAAGCAATGTTCCATTTTACAATCAGGTTTGTCTACCATTCTCTGTGAATATATATCATATTGTAATTTGAGTAATCATATTATATATGAACCTGAAAGTATATTGAAAAGTTTGGTGTTGATTAAGGTCAAGTCACTCAAATTAAAAAAAATTCATATGGAGGGTTTTGTGCAATGAGTAGGGCTGCACACAAAAACCAAAAAAACGGAAGAACCGAACCGGACGAACTGAAATTGGCGGCTTGGTTCGGTTCCAAGATGGTTCGGTTCGGTTTCGGTTTTCAAAATCCAAAAATCGATTTTTTTTTATTCGGTTTCGGTTCTTAAACACCTAAAACCGAACCGTACCGATTTTATAATATACTACTATCATATATCATTATTCCATGTAGATGATTTTGTTCATTTTGCTTAAATTTAGTGATTATTTTCAGCAATGTAGTATAATAATGTTGTTTTACAAGTAGTCAAATTAAGGCCATGATCATTTGTTGATATTCAGATGATCAACTGTATCATGTATGTCTCTGCATGCAGTAACTATCACCCCTGGCCAAGGATTGAATTAGTCACTGCTTTCATATATTGTTTCCCTGGGAATTATACCTACCAACAAAGTACTAGTGTCCCTCTATTTTATGAAACTCTTTATTGAAATAAGTAGAAAAACCACATGTAAAAAACAGGGTATATTTCACAATCACAAGTTCACAGTTATATAACTACTAATATTTTGTTTGAGAGAATATATAAAAGTGCAGCGGTGTATAATAATTAAGCCTTTTAAATCACATTTATGTATATGAATTATGTAATTTAGTTTATGCTTTTAATTATATTATCTTTTGATTTCTGTCATTTTTATTTTTTTGAAAGACAATTATAGCAACCGGAACCGAACCGAAAAAAATGGTTTGGTTTGGTTCGGTTCCTTTCACTAACGGTTTGGTTTCGGCTCTCATTTTTAAGGAACCGAAAATAACGGTTCGGTTCCGGTTTCAGTCAGAACCGAACCGAGCGTGTGCATCCCCAGCAATGAGAGAGTTAGAATCACAGTCATCTATATTATCAAACCTATAAAGGATACGAATACGATACGTCACTGACACTGTGACACGGTAAATTTTTAAAAGACAAGAGACGACCCGACAGAGATACGTCAAAAAATAAGAATATAAAATTTATTTATTTGCATTTAAAATAAATTATATTTTTTATCCATAAAATTATTAAATATTACTCATTTAGATCTTAAAATTTATATATTTTATTATTATTTTTTAAGTTTATTTTATATTTAAATTAGCTCATAACGTCTTTTTAAGTGAATAGTATTAAAATTAATTAAAAAATTACCTTATCATGTCATCGAAGTTGAAGTACCCCAAACGTGTTTTCAAAGGTTCCTAAACGTGTTCATGAAATGTCCTAAGTATTAAGACAGTTCTATCCGACAATACATCTGTACGACATGGGTATGGCAGACCCGAAGTGTTGTTGCTTACTATAGATTTCATGCGTTTCTTCGAATAAGAATGCGGAATAGATGAAGCTACTCCTAAGTGACTATTTAAAATATTCGGTTTTCACTCTGAACGATGAACTATAAATGTTGATGAGATTTGGAGAGGAAGGTAGTGGAAGTTATTGGAATTTAGGTGGGATGGGTAAAGTTTTTAGGTGATAGATGGAATTGTTTAGGTTGTTAGATACTTGAAAGGAGGAACAGAATGTTTAGGACAATTTGTAGAAGAATAGATATTTTAGTGATTGATGAACTTACTCTGCTTATTGCCTGGCTTGCGCTTGGTTCCCATGACAACCGGAATTCATAGCCTAGTTTAACCTCCTTAGCTTTTCTAAAATATTCTTGAATATTGTCTAGATACATACATGTTCTTTCAAGATAGGATTATTCTAGATATTTTCTAGATATAGATAGTTGTCACATGATTGATCTAAAAATATATTTTTAGAGAAGACTAGTGATGTGTTAATCTTATAGAAGTTTCTAAAATAGTGCATCAATTTTCAACCGAAGCCAATGGGGGTGATGAATTTTACATGCTAATGATCTTATATATGTTGATTATGATCTATGTTCACCTACCTCTCTTATTTCGTGAAGGTGATGAAAAACACCACAGAGTATTGATTTTCTGAAAGAGTATGAGAGGGTTTCGGCACGAAATTAATACTAATAGACATTTTATTTAGCAAGTGACAAGTTTGATCATTTAAAAGGTTAAATAAAAATTATCTTTTATTTACCGTATCTCAACTCTCGCAAAAATTATGGCAAAAGAGAACACAATACGTTTTTGTCGTACATGTCCAAATAGCACATAATTTTTCTTTTTTCAACCACTGTAATCTTGTGCCACAAAGCTCATTGAATTTCAATTCATAGCTTTCACGTAACATTAAAGTAATTTGCCTTTTTATTTCCAACAATTTTACTATATATAATTAGAACTGTATATTGTTCCTCAAGCATATGCGTGTACATCTTAGAGACTAATCTGGAATATTATGTTAACAGGCCTCCAAGAAGAAAGCCAATGATTGTAAGCGTTTTTGCAGATTTTGTGCAAGAACAAAATCTGTTTTATGGAGAAAAGGTCCGGACGGTCCACAAGTAAATTTCTCTCACTTTTAAATCATTAACAAATGAATCTACCCATGATCCAAAAATAATTTTTTTATTTTATTTTTTTTGAAAGTTATCTGTGATCGATTGTTGCTTCTGTCTTCTTGTTTGAATATCGTATCTATATCTCTATATGTATCTATCATGTATTTGATAGCATGAATAATTTTCAAAATAATTCTGAAAACTATCTTTTCATAGTGAAAAAAAACATAACAATTTTAAGTTCGAAGAACTTTCTCGAGAGTCAAATTTTAATTGTTCTCTTTACTTTTCCAAGAAAAATTAGGTGGTTATGAAAAGTGATTATCCCTCAAAATAGTTACTTTGATTTCTTGTCAAGAAAACTTCTAAACTATTTAAAAAAAATTATATTTCCTCGCTTTTCTAGCTATTTCCATATGACCAAAGAGTTGAGTAGCTAGAACTAACAACATTTGACAAACAAATCCATATTTAACAAAGGGATTTTTTTCCATCAAATATTTCGATGAAAACTAACAAAGAAATGAAAATAATAAAAATGCTTTCGAGAAGGAATATGATAGGAATTTGAGACGGGGGAAGGTCCAATCTCTTCAATGGTATCCCTTGTCGGACTTTAATTTAGTCCAAGTCCAGTGAGATCAGATTCTCACTTATGCTACATTGGGCTTACATCGATAAGACCTGCTTGTTATTAGGTGGAATTTGATTCATCAGATCCTCATTTGATTTTACTGGACTTAATTTAGTCCAAGTCCAGTGAGATCAGATTCTCACTTATGCTACATTGGGCTTACATCGATAAGACCTGCTTGTTATTAGGTGGAATTTGATTCATCAGATCCTCATTTGATTTTACTGGACTTAAATTTTTCTCCCAGTTGTCCATAAGAAATTTTTCTTTTCTTGGAAGGTTTAAACATCAAACCTCCGTGTCTTGAAGTTGAAATTTGAATGTTGAAAATTTTACTTTTCTTTCCATCACTTTCACTTCTTGATAATAATTTCAGGCTAACGAACTGGACTTGATTACTCCTAATTTCTGTACAATCTATGTACATTCATAATGATTGAATCATGCTGCTAAACAAAACCAAGTTCAATATTGCCATGTCTAATAATATATATATATATATATATATATATATATATATTGCTGCGTTCTTTATTTTCCTTTGATTAATTATTAATGTACGTATGCTTTGATTTCAGACTTTGTGCAATGCTTGCGGACTACGCCATGCTCGTGTCCTTAAAAAAGGACTTGCAGTATACCCGAATTTCCATGCCAATCTCAACCTTCCATGACCTGAGACTCCGGATACAGTATTTTTCTTTTAAATAATTAAATAAAGTCATGAAACCAAAAACATTAGAAGCAACTTTTCTTGATTTTATTTAGCCATAATACACTGTTGAATGGTGTCTGAAAATTGTCTTTTCATTGAGTAATTTTTAGGAAATATAAATTTTATATGGACAATGGTTCGGCAGGTTGAGAAATTTTGGAGCTTCCAATGTTGAAATTGAGAGAGAAAAGAAAAACACATTTCAGGAATCAGGTCCTTGGAGACATGTTATGTGCCAATTTTGGTCTGCAAAATCTCTTTTTTGGAGTTTTAATTTTTTTTAGATGATAAATTTTAACATTTCTGTTATAATCATAGTGAATAAGTTACAAAGTATATCCATCATGGGTCTATTGGGATGTGATGGTATAATTTAGTTGTGTTAATGCCAAAATGTTAAATTGGTAATGCTATAAAATCATGTATATTAAAATCGAGCAAACAATAAATAAAAATGAGATGCAACTGTACCAAATATCGCTGAAATAAAAAAGAGTAGCATATTGTAGATAGAAACATATCTATTCTGTTAGATGACGGTGGAATAAGATAATCTAAAACGACTTTTGACAATGGTCTTCATTTTAGGCACTTCCTATATTGCACAAGGATTGAGCAAAGCCAAAGTAAAAGAATAAAGAGTCAAAAATGCATTGATACAAATTTCAGGTGGAAGAGCCAGTGAACATCACTTAAATCCCAGAATAGCATTTAACTACATAAATCTTGATACTGCAAATCTGTTTCTCATATTTAAATTCCCAAAACACAAAACAAAACAAAACAAACCAACAACTAAAAACCATAACAAGAGTTTGTCCTGACTCCTAACAAAGGAAGATAGATGACAGAGCAAGAGGTAGATAAGGTGTGCTCACATTCCCGACTTGCGCATTTCATCAGCTCCGTGTGCAAAGTGGCACCTTTCCCCAAAGGTACAGGACCCTTTTGCAAAGTTCTCACAAAGTTTCGTTTTGAAATTGCTTCCAGGAGCATAGCCACCAGACATTGCAGGGTTCTTCGGAGGAGGTGCAGAGATCGAACCAACGTTCATAATCACTTCACGAACCATTGCACTTGCTTGCTTGATCTGATCCAACGTACCCTCAAGCTCGATATTCCTCAGGTTAGGATCTGATTCGTGCTCTCTTATGGAAAGCTTTGCCCCAGTCACACGACAGATCTGTTTTGAGTTCACCCCACCTTTTCCAATGATAGCTCCAGCGAGGGATGCATCAACACTGATCTTGGCTGTGGCAGAGGACCCGAAGCTGGCTGCAGCTCCATGGCCCGGTGGTGGTGGCTCCATCCTACCACCCATTCTGCTGGGCATTGGTCCCATGCCACGAGGATCTTCGTGGGAAGGGATTGTTGGCCTGCCAAGCTCCCACTCGCCATGGGCAAAATGGCATTTGTCACCAAACTTGCAGCCCTCAGCTGTGTTGTATTTGTTGCACAGACGGGATTTGACAGCTGGAGGAGATGAACCATCTGGAAAAGATGGCGGAACCACTGGATTCCTGGCAGCTGGTGCTAGAGCTGGATTGCTGCCAATAATCTGAGACACAGCTTTAATGCCACCAGGAACATAATGCAAAAAGTGGCATGCCTCACCAAATGGGCACCCAGAAGTGCTGCATGACAATTTAAATTGAACGTATTAGCGTAAAACAATAGAAACAATAAAGGTCGATATATTTACCAAAAAAATAATAATAAATGAAGGGCGATGTGCCACCACTGACATCATATATGATGGCAGTGTGATATATTAAGCATATCGAATGAGATATTTGGAACCTCTAATGCAGAATCCAGAACCATGTAAAGATTCAAAGATCATCCAACAACAGAAGCAAGATAAAGAAACAAATATGTCCAATCTGAAAATATATAGTCATCAACAGAATGTTATCCACTAGAGGTTCCAAATCAAGAGATCATCCTAACACAACAACCTTAATTGGGGATGGACTGCAATTTTCATAGGAGAACTAAGGAAGTGCTTGTGTTATTTATTAATAAAATATAAATCAAGAGATCATCCTAACTCAACAACCTTAATTGACAAAAAGGTATAATCTGAGAGAGAGAGAAACTAACCACTGGACTAACTTGTTTGGGAGACTACCCTACATCAACAGTTGCAATGTGTTCTCGTTTACCTAAGCCTTCCTAGATACAAAGGACCACATGGATCAATTTTACAACAATCAAGAAAACTCTTTTTTTCCCAGGCTTACGAACAAGATCAACATTTTCTGTTTTAAATAGAATGACTTGAACATGTATTGCAAATTCAGAATGTCAAGAAATTCATAACCACTGTCAGATACACACCCACCCACCAACACAAACACACAAAAACACTGCATGCCGACAGTTCCCAGATTACGACCACTCCAGGGTCTTAAAACACAACTTCTATGACCACCCCACAGTCTTAAAACACAACTTATATAACTGGTATTGATCAGAAGAATAACTTGCAGTTTACCAGGACGGTTAAGCAAAGCCTAGTGTGATATATCCCATTGTTGAGGAACCTCAGATGCAATAAAAGACTAATCAAAGAAGGGTCATATACTGTATTGCAAATTCATGTCCAATACTTCTATCACTTGGTGATGCTATGTGAATTCTTTAAACACATGAAGTGTCAGGCTAAGCCAGTAGCATAAGAAATCTTCAAAACATGTTCATCGTCCCCTATTGAAATAATTCAGAGGCTTTCCCTGATTTTATCTGTTCCGCCAAACATTTTAAAATAGTTTGCCTTGTTTAGCACATACCCGGGACAAGATCAACAATTTAAAGCACTTCCTTCTAATCTTTATTTGGACAACAAAAGACTCCATCATAGGAAATTTTTTATTAGTAATTATCATTGAAACAACTGTCAAAACAAGAAGTCCATCCCATAAAGCTACACTAACTAATATATATATATAATATATATATATACCCTTACACTATCCAAGAATCTATTGAAAGGGAAAGAATAAAAAAAGAATTTGAAAAACCCTTTAGTTGTAGAATTTCAACCCCCAGATCCCCATCATATGAATTTTTCAAAAATAAAAAAGAAAGGAGGAGAGACATTCAATGAAAACCATGCGCCCATGGATGAAATTTCATATTTTTCACCATGCAAAGAAGGACAAATATTCCATCAAAGACATTATAGCATGATCTCTTGAGGACTGGAACTAGATTTTACCTCTGAAATCCTGTATTTTCATCTCTATGTTTAAAAAAAAATAGAGAGACAGACAGAACGGGAAGCACGGTATGTGCATGTGTGTGTAGAGAGAGAGAGATTAATTTATCAGAAACGATGTACACAAAGTATGCACATCAATGGTCGTATCTAACAAAATATTCAAGGAAAGGTGACCATTGATTGGATACCAAGTAATCCAAGCACGGGGTAAGGATATTTGATAAACTCACAAGGACATCACCTGCCAGAATGCCACTCCCAACTATAGTCTACTCAAACAAAGCAAACAAGAAAGAGCAAGGAGAAGATAATCACTAAGCAAGTTACCGTAGACGTGCTTTTAGATGATGCGCATCAGTAAGGTGGTCACTTTAGTAGCTCTCGAGATTTTTATTATTTTTTATTTTTTATTTATTTTGGACGTTTAAGCAAACAAGCATGCCCATGCCTCCAGTGAGGGTCGACACCTGACCTCCCATTTGAATAAGGAGGGCTCGTACCAGCTAGGCTATTGCCCACTACCTACTAAACTCACAGAATACCTCTATGGATAAACTTCATCAAGGAAATTCACTCATTGCAAGAATTTACCGATTCCCAAATGTCACTTTTATCAGCAAAGGTTATGAGGGTAAAGTTTCTTATAGAAGTGGCAAGAGAAGGACCAGTTTATTGAAATTTTGTTTTACAGAACAAACCTAAACTAAAACTGAGCTAAATGATAAATGAATCTAAGTCTACTAAAGTATTGTATTATAAAAAATAATGAGATGAATTGTATAAATATTCAGACCCATTAGATTTATATATATAGAAAAAAATGGATCCTTTTACGGATAGAGTTGGAAGTTCCTATAACAAACAGTAAAATCAATTACTTTTCCATGTTCCTTTGCCATCAATGTCCATCATTCCCTAATTTCTAGTCCCAGAAAACCTTGATTAAGAAACAATTAATTTGAGTCTAAAGCATCTCCTCATACCAGTGGTCGTGTAATTGATACATGGAATATTGTTAATATGAAGATTGCGATAAACAATAGTGTAACAAAATTGCCTCTCCAAAATATGTTCCACCAAGTGATCCATTCCAAATGCAATAGGTTATATGCTCATAACCAGCCCTCTACTTAAACATAAAACAAAATTTCAACTTATATCTCCCTGTGATTTCAAGAAGTGTCCACACTACCATTCACATCTCTAACTGTGTCAAACATCTAATATTAACTCTCATTTACAAAAAAATAAATAAACCCTAAATTATCTCTTCCGGACCTCAAAGATTAACTCAAATGTGCTGTTAATGCTCAATGAGATCCAAATTCTTCTATTTACACCTTTGTATCAGCCACACCTCATGAAAGAACCCGTGATGCCTTCCAGAACATCACCAGAATACCTTTTGATACATTTGTTCCAGTGTTGTTAAAGGCGCCCCTAGGCGTGCACCAAAATTCCAGGTTCCCTTGCGCCTCTTGTGTGCGTAGGTGCGCAGCTGACAACATTTACGCCTATATTGTGGAATATGAATGCTTTAGTGACAATTTTACTTTTTCATTGCATTTTTCCTTGTGTGCCTCCCTTCCCTTAGGCACTCACCTAGGCTCCAGAAGACCTCTTACACCTTAGTGCGCCTTGAGCATTTGATAACACTGATTTGTTCCATGACTTTGTCAAATAACACTTGAGAAAATAGAACAGATTACTTGAGAAAAATAGTGCAACTCTAGAGATCATCTTTCTTCTAATACAGATCTATGAAATATCTTCCCCCACTATTACAGACTCATGGCATTAACACTCCAATCTTGTTGGCCAAATACCTCTACTAAACAACCCACCCTCACCAAAACACTTCATAGGCCCAAAAAGCATAACTTCTAAAATTCGGGAACAACTCCTATGGAAGATTGTAAGAGAGCAAAACATCTAGAAATTTCAACAAAAAAAAAAAAACACAAGTAATGCAATAAAACAAATGTGTGAACCAATTATTAACTTATTCTAGTCAACTCATTACTACATATATTATATATATAAAAACATTGTGTATGCATGCGTTTACTTCTAATACAGTAGTTTTGAGTAGTAATTGATGATAAATCAAGAAATATATGGATACTTTAAGGAACCAACAATAGAGCAGCACAAATTTAAGAAGCACATCAGAGCAAACCTAATAAATAATAAAATAATGATTTCATCGTAACAATAAGACACGAAGGAAAATTCATTGTAGAAGAAGCAATTCATCAAAAGAAGCACCTTAACCAATCAGCTATCAACTCATTACGCTAGAAGAAAAAATCCTAAGCTCCTCACCAATTTTGAAATATTAAGGTGAAAACTGGGATCTCTACTGCAAGAGTAATGACTCAATTCATCAAATAGGTAGCGAACATGTTCAGTTTATGTCACATGAAAACTTTAACTATGTTATGTAACACCTTCAGCAGTTCAGATACAACATAAGCATGCCTACCAAGGGAAACCAATCAAACACAGGCTAGGAGGCAGGATTCAAGAGCATGCCAAACAAAAGGAAAACATTCCAGGTTCAGCATAATTTGTTGCATGGATTTTCTTTAAAGGAAGACTAAAAGCCAACTTCAAACACCTAATGGTACATGCACGCTTCATTCCCTTGTATATAGCTCAGGGGATATTTGACCATTATGTGATTCAGCTGCATATATGACCTACACTATCAGCCTCGGCGAGATAGGATAAATGTTCACAAACTGCACCCAACACTACGTATGTAACAACTGACATGGAATTTTCCGATAAAATAGGTGTTAAAAAGGGGAACGCGTCCCAAGCAACTACATGGACCTTGTTACAAAACACCAGATGTATAGAATCAATAGAAAGGATAAAAACATATAACCAATATGGCAAACACAACCTATGGCATGAATCACACATCTATGGATCGTAAATCCATACAGTCGGATGGTTAGCAATAATGCATGTAGTAAATCCGCAGAAAATCCAATTTGAAATTACATTGCATGGTATAAGTTAAAAAGTATTAAATGGGCTACTGACAATCCAGAATAAGACATGATCTGAGCATATATATATTATAATACCACCATAATATAATAGTAAATGTGAAAAAAAAATATTTGATAAGTCTTTTAAATTTTTTTTGAAAAGTGTAAATGTGAAATTTTAAAAAATGTGTCTGCTTATTTTAGAAAATTAGTTACTAAATGAAACACATAATAAGAATGGTGACAAATACACCTTACATTCAGCTCACATACCCAATCCTTGTATTTAGAAAAAGATCCTTTTAAGGTGAAATCCAGAAAAAGGAGGTCTCTTTAGCCTCAACTTGAAGAAGAAAAAAAATTAACATGGCCAAGCCACTTGCTCGCCCTGTATAGATGCTTTCTTCTTCTTTCAGTACAGCATTAGTGGTTCTTGAGTGTTTGAGTTATAGTATGGTACATTTAAATGACACGGAATATCAAATAATATAGGTGTGTGCCCAAAACAATTCATTGCAATTGGCCAAACCAAAGTTCTATAGCTTGAAAATGGAGGGAAGGTAACAAATTATGAACACTATATGATGGAGAAAACTTGTATTCCACTCGATATATTCCAAACTATAAATATAGACCATCCAGTTCCAAATCAAACTGTATTATAACGAATCAACGATTTGTGTTCAATAGTTCACTTGATGATGAAAACAAGGATAACCTGTAGATAAAACTACCAGATCAACTCCCTTTAGTTGCAGAAATTCACGAATGATTTACATATCATCATTATGTGGGGGGGAATTTTTGCATCTTACGGTCTCACCAACTTTGTTTGTACTACATATAGTGCCGCAAGGGGTCACTCCAACAGTACATTCATGTATCAACCATTTCTGTCCAATAGTCCATGTTATCATGATTAAAGAAACAGTATGACCTGTATCAAAACTTTAGATTCCAAATGCATTAGTCCAGAACAAACTTCTCTTTTACTCACAATGATTGTACAATAAGATTTCTCCTTACAATTTGTAAACATTAGCAGTAGATAAAATTGCATTTAAATATTTATTTTAGATAGGTTAGAATTTGAACCTGAAAAACTTTGTGCATGGCTTCGATTTGCTTCCTAAACCAGTTGGAAAGGACTCCGATTCTGTTGCAGAACATTAACTATTTTTCTCAGTTAAATTTCAGTGAGTTATTAATCTTTAAACTTTACAGAACATCTAAGAGCTAATTTACCACTTCTTATCACTGGTAATGAAATTCTGCATTATTACATATAAAATTTCATAAATATATTTAGTTAAAACAACTTAAAAACTACCAATTTAATTAAGTCTACTCAGTGTTGATAGCCTTGGAGGCAGCACACTTCCTCTCATAAGTTATCGATTCTCGAGATAGAGTAGTACGGAGAACATTGTTTATTTAGAAAGTAGACATGAGAAAAAAGAAATTCAAGAATTCTTTTACAGCTCCAGTATCTGACTTATACCATGAAGCTTGTATTTTCACCTTGTTTGGGGGAAACATCTTACAGAAAAAGAACAAAAAAAATGGTGGAAATCTTTACAAATAATGTACTCCTTATGTCCCAAAAAGAAAAGAGTCCATCTTTCTTTTTGGACTGTCCAAAAATAAGCATTCACTTTTATTTTCCAAACAAGATAGTTCACATCTTTCAACATATGTCCTTAAAATTTTAAACTTTCAAACCTGAATCTATCCATATACAAATTTCGAGGGTTAAGTAACCTTAAAGGCCAATGCATTAATTGCATGTCCCCTTAAAATTTTCTACTCCCCAAGAGGGAAGCTTATTTTGGGCTGGAACGAGTTTTTACACAGATCTTGAAACATTAAGACGATGTGGGAAAGCTTCATCCATTAACGAGAGCTGATCTTCCGGAGTGAATGATCCCTTCCTCCTCAAACATACATAGGCCAAAACCCACTTTAACAATCTAGCTGAGAATACCCTCAAAGAGCATCAATGAAAATATGCAAAACTAGTAATCAACTAAACATGACAGTTAGCTATCTCAAGATTTTGTTCAACAACAGAGCACTCTCAATTTATTTACATACATAAATAAAAAAAAACCATTACAAATGTTAGATACAAGTAAAAGATAAATTAAACAGAGTGAGGCATATACTTGTACCGCATAAATATCCCAATAAATGATTACACCAATAACTAGCACAAAAACCGCAAACACTGATATAACTCAAGCACTACAACCAACCCCAATAGTTATACGAATACAACAACCCTAAACCTAAGCTGAAACACTACAAAATCCAAAAATTACTCCAAAAACAAAAAATGCATCGAATAACTACTTCAGATCCACGCCGTAACACATTAATACATGTGACTTCGTCTCATATATACACATATATTCATATATATATACACACACACAAACAATCAAATTGTATACATTCATGTAGAGCAAAGGACATGAAAGACCAAGATTCGAAGGATAAGAAGCTCAAGAAAGTGAAAACGAACCTTGCTTGAATTTCTTGAAACCGCCATTGCCATTCAAGGCAGCTTCAGGCCTCCCTCTCTTCCGAGCGCCTCCGAACTCCATTGAAGATCGAGACCTAATCCAGAGAGAGAAACCTAAATCGAACCACAGAGAAAATACAAAAATCTGTATATATATATGATAAACCCTAGACAGAGAAGAAGAAAACCTAGAGAGAGATTAGGGTTCGCAGTGCCAAAAGATTGGAGGGAGAGAGAGAGAGAGAGAGACTGTGGAGAGAGAAACAAAATAAGCGCGGACTTGAAGATTAGGTTTAAACGGAGTTGATAATGTGTGTGTATAAGTATATATATGTGTGAGAGAGAGAGTTACTACTACTACTTTTTCACGTGCTGTGCGGGTGATGAGATCAGTAAATTGGGTGAAGCAGTTGGCTGATGCGAGTAGGATCTAGTGCATTTAAAGAATAATATAGTGGACCGATTCGGCTTTGGGTAGGTCATGATTACAAAGCCCAATATGTTCATTCTATTGGGCCTCAAGCATGGATAATGTGAAATTATTGAACCCAACCCAACTACCAAGTTCATTTACAAAATTTTATTTAAATGTTCTGAATTGGATTTTAATTATTTAGCTAGTATTGTAATTTGGAAGGTCAATTCAGGCCGGTTTGGAAAGGGTTTGTTTTTGTTCTTATTTCTTGAATGAAAGAACAAGAACAATTCTTATTTTTGTCTTTGTTTTTCTCAATCTAAAAACAAAAAAACAAGACCATGTTTTGGCCAAAATAAAAATTCATTATTGTTCTCTCCCAAAATAAAAACCCTAAATTCAATACATATAGATTCATATATAAACACACATACATACATATATAGATTCATATATATATATATATATATATATATATATATATATATATATATATATATATATATATCGATTTGGGGGTGGGGGTTCGATTTAGGGTTCGGTTCGATTTGGGGTGGTGGTGGTGGTGGTCGATTTGGAGGGGTGTTGGTGGTGGTGGTGGTTGTCACGATCCGTCATTCGTAAACCCGAACAGAGTCCACAAATAGCGACACGCGACGCCAAAAATAAATAAAGTTTAAAATAAATAATTTCTTATACCACTTTTTAGAAAAAAAAAATACATTTCTAAACTCATATTAGGGTTAAAATAGTCATTTCAAACTTGATAAAATTATAGAAGTCGTCGAAAGTCGAAAAGAAGTAAAAGAATGAAATGGCACTTCAAACGGACCATTCCAACGCCTCATGTTTGCCCAGGGGTAAAATGGTCATTTCAGGGTCAAAGAGGTAATTTCAAAGTGTATTTACTAAATTTGGGCATAGGAGAGGCCATGGAAAAAAAACGGAACTCAATTTGAGTGAACAAGGCGAGAGATATCAATTTTTGAAGTTGGAAGAAAAATGTAGAAATCCTGAAATTTGGTGAACAGTAAATCCTGCATTCCTGAAGCTACTCACTTCAAAACCCAAAGTTCCCTTTCAAAAAAACTCAATTTTTCAAATGACATCTGCTTTCAACACCTCCGATCCCTAAAATTCACAATTATTAAGAAAATTGATTATATGCCTTCGGATTTAAAAAATACTGAGCGGGGTCAGGGGGTGAGTGACAAACGTCATTTTCTCTAAAACTTTTAAAAGGATGAGTTTGAAAAATGTACAAAAACCAAGTTTTTTATTTTTGTCAAAACCTGCCAAATACATATATTCACATCTCAATATCATCTTTCACTTGAAAAATCCCAAACGTAAGCTCGAAAACTCATAACACACAAATATTTCTAAAATATACATTTTTTAACAAAATAAACGTAAAGTATTTCAAAGTCTCACAATACACATATTTTCATAATTAAGGCTAACACCCTAGCCCGCCAAAAGAATAGATACATACCCCTATTCATTTTTAAGTACTAAAATATACAAAATATACCATACTTTAGGGTAGAAAATGCATTAAGCGCTCAAAATACACAAAATAGAACTTAATGCTTCAATCGCCAACCCAGACCTCCTAAAGTCCATCATTCGCAACGTCATGACCTGAAAAATATTAAATAAGGGGTGAGCTTCAACTAGCTCAGTACGAGATGCTTCCCCACATCAATCTCGACCGCCCGAGTGGTACACACCCAACCCCATGTGCATGCTATTATCCTAAGTCGGTCCAATTGTCCCCACATGGCATATGTGCTAATCCGGGACCCCAATCGTACCCACAAACAATCCCCAAACATGGTACACAACAGTAATAGATATTTGGCAAGCATAGATAACCATGAGAATCATAATATATAAATAAAAATAAAATATGCAGTTAAGTGCCAATGTAACCCTATACTTTAAGGGTGACCGGGTATGTTGTCGCCATAATATTAAATATCACGAGGAATTTATCGACTCGTGATTTACACCGTGATCGGACTACGTCTTCCCATGCCTCTCTGATTTCTGGAATACTAGTCCGCCGGTAGCGAGAGACATCGCCTGGCCAATTGTTGCGACGACCCTTGGTGACGAACAAGGTACCATGAGACATGTTTTAGACACCAAAATAAATGCAATATGCTCAAAGGTGCTCAATAACATCAGCATGTCTCAAATAACCATAACTAACCAAATGATCTCATTCTAACAGTAATCTGTGTAAAATATGATTCCATCATTTCATATCACATTAACCAGAATATATATCAATTCAAGCATTTAAATCATCAACAAACAATTATAAGGGGAACCTAAAATCATGTTCCTACGTTCGACAATCAACTAGCACGTAAGAGTACGCCTATAAAGACGCACGCACCCTAACAACCGAAAAAGAGAGTGCGTCGCTAATCCCCTACCTCAATTCCAACCTTTAAGCCGAAAAGTTCAAGGCAAGTAAAAGTCTCTAAGCTCAAGTGGGGTTGATTTGCAAGAAAGCTCCAAAAAGATGTACCAATTCCCAAGGTCAACCAAAGCTACCAAATATCAACAAATGAGCAAGAATTGACGGTTGATGATTTGATAATATTTGTCGTTATTTCACCAAACTCTGGTCAACAAAATTTATAATACCTACAAATACTTTACTTAAAACAGTATAGCAATAAGTAGGGTCGAACCACTCTCAACTTGGAACTCGTTTTAAGACTAGGATCCAAAACTTTAATTTTCGAGATTAAAAAGAAATTACTTAAAACAATTCTTGAATTTTTGAATAGTAAACTAAAATAACTAGATAATTATCAAATGGTGGAAAAAATCTCAAGGGAAGAGAATCCACCACCCGGGTCTATATAAATAATATTATATATTTCTATTGTAAAATTCTCCTCCAACCTATTAAACATAAACATAGATATTGGTAGGTATTCCCCGTATTTTCATTAATTGGTAATCACGGAAAATCCTCCCTCTAATATTTTGGTTTAAAAATAAATAAATATAAACAGTGGTAGACATTCCCCGTATTTCCATTGATTGGTAATCACGGAGAATCCTTCATCTATTTCCAACCTCTATTGTAGGTTTTGTCACTTGAAAGAATTATTTCGGGAAGAGAATTGTACGATAAGAAATAAAATAAAATTATGTATATCTTACCAAAGGTGGCTTCATCACTCCCTTGAGAAGATGTTTAAGCTAGCATAATGATGTAGAAATAAAACATGATGATAGAAGAAATTTTCATTAACTAAGAAATATATTACAACAAAATAAAAACTTGATACAGGACTAAACTCTCTCTACAATTTCTCACTCTCTACCATCTACCTCCTTACAAGATCTAACTACTCTCCTATTTATAGAGAAATTTGGAATATAATGACATCTTGTAAAGTGAAATTGGATCTACTTTTATTTTCTTTTTCTTTGAATATTGATGTTTTCCAAGTCATTTTCTTCTTTTCTTCATGTGCATTATATTCTTCATCTTTTCTTCATGTGCATTATATTTTTCATCTTCCATCCATGTGCATTCCTTTCTTCACTTTAATACATTTTCTTCATCTTTTCCAATTCAAACCTATAAGAAATAAAAAGATATATATAAGAACATTTATGCAATAAAATGGTGAATTAAAGATTTATTTTTGACATTTAAAATAGTGATTTGTGAACTTATCAAGAATGAACATCAAGAATAAGGATTTGCCCAGAACTATCAAAACTAGGAACCAAGTTCATTTCTAGAGGTTTATGAACACAAAGTTGAGGTTTAAAATAGGTTTAGGCCCAAAATGGCGCAAAGGCTTTCAATAAATCTTTATTAATCAAATTAATGAAGAATGAAGTTAAGAATATGCTCCTTAGCACGAATTTTCAATACTGAAATTAAGTTGTTAAAAAAATGTGTTGATTTCCATAAATTAACAAATTAAGACTTCTAAGGAAATCAAAGGTCAAAATAATACAAAGTTAAAAAATAAGGTTCAATGAGCTTCATTTATACAAATCATCAAAGGTAGAACTTAGTTTCCAAGACTTGTTCAAGAGGGAGCAAAAGGAGGTCCAAGTTTAAGTGCTAGAAATCGTTAAGAAAATTCTTCAAAAAAGTTTCAGTTCCAATACTAAAAATATTTTAACCAAGCATTAATTACAAGTGTGTTCCAAGCAAGAAATAAATACACTTTAGAAATTAAATTCCAAGATTTGGAAACCAATTTTCAAGAACAAAAACCTTGGAATTCTCCTTTAAAGAACAAAATGAAGAATGAAGCAAAAACTCACCAACTTAAGCTCCTCCAAAAGATCAAGTGCAAGATAAAGAGTTCAACCGTGATTCTTATCAAGAAATGTTAGAAGAGGGGAAAAAAACAAAGATCACACACAACTTCTCAAAAGTTAAAGTATAAAATTAATTTGAGCAAGAGAAATCATAAGAGAAAAGATCTCTTACCAAATTGAAGACAAAAGAACCCTTAGAACTTGGAGATCATACATGTAGTTGAACCCTTAACCAACTTTTCAATAGGAGGAAGAGAAAATACAAAATTTTGGAGCAAAGATTGAGCCTACTAGGGCTGGTCGAAAATGGGAGGAGGAGGATAGGATGTTGGGGTGTCTTTACTCGTGTGAAATGTGACCAAAATTCTTCCAATAAACATATATATAAATGCCCCAATTTTCATCACTTAACCTTTCCATCCTAGGGCTACAATTGAAAAAGAGTGGGATGAGATGGTAGGGATTAATGTGGTGTTGACACATCATCTTTCTCTAGAATTCTCTTCATAATTATCTTGCAAAATGACCTATGTTGCCTCTGGACCAAATTGGCTAAAGAAGAGAAGTGAGGGGAAAAAGGACAATCCATTCTTTATATTAGTCTAAGTTACCCTAACAAGATCAACTTATTTACCAAAATACCGTAGAGATTTAGTAGGGAAAACACTTATACAAATTTTCACAAGTCTTCACTTAATACCAAGACTTCAATTTACTCCGCAAAAATAATCGTAAACTTAAAAATCATGAAATTATTTTCTAAATTCCTTATTTAGCGTAACAAAGCAGACATAACTTTCGGATTCAAATTCGGACACTCCAGGGACCTACTTCCACCATACGTTTTTTTTAGGTTTTCGGGTTGTCAGATAACGAAAATGCTAAAATAAAATAACATCCGAATTCATAAAAATCCCAAACTTTAAATTTCATACTTATAACATATATGAAAGCATCTAATATCATTTTGGCAATTAATTAAAATAATCGTAAAAAATTTACTCGTAATTTTAGAAAAATTAGCGGGACGTTACAATCTCCCCACTTTAGGAGATTTCGTCCTCGAAATCAAAACATACCTAGTCGGAAAATAAGTCAGGGTACTTTTCTCGCACCTCACTCTCACGCTCCCAAGTCGCTTCCTCGACACCATGGTGACGCCACAAGACTTTAACCAAAGAAATAGTCTTGCCTCGCAACACTTGCTCTCTCGAGTCAACGATGCTAACGGGATGCTCCTCATAAGTAACATCATCAGCGACATAAACATCCACCCAACTCAACACATGGGTCGGATCCGGCTCGTACTTGCGTAACATGGAGACATGGAACACATTATGCACCTTTGCTAACTCCGGAGGTAAAGTAAGTCGATAAGCCACCTCTCCAACACGATCTAAGATCTAGAAAGGGCCTATGAAACGAGGTGACAACTTCCCACTGCGACCGAACCGCATCAAGCCTTTTCGAGGAGAAACTTTCAAGAAAACGTGATCACCGACCTCGAACGCTAATAGACGCCTACGCTTATCAGCGTAACTTTTCTATCGACTCTATGTCGTCACCAAATGCTGCCTAGCAATCCGTATCCACTCAGCAGTCACGTGAACCATTTCGGGACCCAAAAGTGCAGTCTCGCCCTCCTCGGTCCAACTGATAGGAGAACGACACGGTTTACCATATAATGCCTCAAAAGGTATTATCCCGATACTCGACTGGTAGCTGTTGTTGTAGGCAAACTCTACCAAGTGAAGATGGTTATCCCAGCTACCCATGAAATCAATAGCGCACGCTCTAAGCATGTCTTCGAGAATATGGATAGTACGCTCTAACTGTCCGTCCGTCTAAGGATGAAAAATTGTGCTAAATCATAGTTGAGTATCAAGTGCCGTCTAAAAAGCCTGCCAAAATCTCAACGTGAATCTCGGGTCTCGATCCGAAACAATGCTAACTGGAACCCCGTGAAGCTTGACAATGTCTTCCACGTACCGTCTACTAAGAGTCTCGGCCCTATCAGTCTCTCGAATCGGTAAAAAGTGCGTTGTCTTCGTCAGTCGATCAATGATCACCCAAATAGAATCCTTCTGATTCTTGGTCCTCGGTAGCCCTGTCACGAAGTCCATAGTGATATGCTCCCATTTCTACTCGGGAACTGGCAAAGGCATCATCAATCCAAGTGGTGCTCGGCCTTCACCTGCTGACATGTGAGACATTGGCTGACAAAATCCGCTAGCGTTTTCCTTATCCCGTGCCACCAATACTGTCGACGAAGATTGTGATACATTTTCGTGCCTCCAGGATGAACTGCAAATCTGGAACTGTGAAACTAGTTAATACATCATCATGACACGACTTCGGAACATAAAGACGACCTCTATGGCGAAGTCCACCATCGATGCCTATGGTCCAATCATCCATAACCTCGCCACTGGTGATGTGAGCTCAAACTCAAACGATATTATCGTCCTGTGCCTGAGCCTCAATAATCATGCTGACAAGAGAAGGTTGTGCCACTAAACCGAATAATGTAGCATGTCCTCCACTGTTACTGAAACGAAGGCACAAAGCTGCGAAATCCTCCATCATACACCACACTCTAATAGCAATGCACGCTAAAGAAACATGTGACTTACGACTCAAAACATCTGTGTAAATGCCGAAATTTGCACAACACAAGAGATAATACTTTTATTAATTTTTTATTTTCTTTATGTACATTATCTTGATGGGCTTGAGGCCCATTAGGGCAATGAAGCCTGGATTACATCACTCTCACATCACTACTTCAATCTTCCAAAGGAATTCAAAGATGCAGTGGGCTTACAAGATTCTTACTGGGCCATCAGCCCGATGGATCTGGTGCTTGATGGGCCCAATTGGGCTTGGACATTTCCACTCTTACACATGCCCGATTCTTTGTGATGGGTCGTCGATCAGTCAGGCCCATTACAAAGGATACAGAGTGGGGAGCGAGATACATCACCCATGTCAGGGTGACGTGGCTGATGCAATTAATGTGACGGCTGTAATGTTCCTTGAATATTCGAAAACCACGATCCGGGTGGCCTCGATTAGCGAGCTGGAGGCTGAGGAGATCCACGTAAAACGACACGACGTTTCAATTCCCGAACGCACGGCTCTCCAGGTGTTTCAAAAGCTTCTATAAATACCCATTGCCTTACGTCAAATGCACATTGCATTTCAAAAACTTATAACTCTCAAAAACTCTCTACACTTGAGCGGCTCGCTTATCATTGCTAGAGTCCATCTTGTTTTCCAAAAAGGCACCCGAAACTACTTCGGGATTCATCTTAGAGTAAGTGTTTTTCTTTTAGCTTTTCCTACTTCTATTTCAGTATGTCCGATAGTGATGACACTAGGTCGGGTAGCGACCGCCTCCCTTCCTCGGTTGACCCAGACGCTTCACTTAGTACTCCTTCAGTAGAAGTGATTAAGACGGTCGGGTCTAGCCCACCATAAGTCAATCAGGATGTCGTAGCGGTTGGGGATCCGGTTGCAGGCAGTTTGGTCGACCAATTTTACGTTGACCCCCTTCCTTCCACACATAGGGTAGAAACAATACTAAAAAGATTAAAAGTCAAATGTGGGATACCTGATGGGGTAATTATTAAAAACTACCCTAAAAAATATGATTTCAGGAAGGGTGAGGGGGTTTTGGGCCACCAGATTTTGTTGTCGGCCTTTCACCTTCAGGTTATTAGATTCCCAATTCAGCATTTTTTTCTTCATACCCTGGCTACCCTGGGTCTGGCTCCACTCCAGGTGGGGCCCAACTTCTTCAGGGTCTTTGCTATGCTCTTGATACTTAATCGGGATCTGGGGTTGGATCTTGGCCTGGCGGAACTTCTGTTCTGTTACAAAATACAGGTCCAGAAGGATTGCAGGGGCCGATATAATCTTTTTCCTCTTAGCGGGAGGAAGATTTGTGATGGCACCGAAAAGTCCAACAAAGGGTGGAAGGAGAGAATGGTCTTGGTGAGCGGGAATTGGAGACTCCCTAGCTCATCAGGATTCAAAGTTCCCAGTGAATTCGACCGGCCTCTATTCCCTTCCTTCAAGCCATTCCACAGGGGGTCATGCTACTGCGATCAGTGCAATGATAAGTTGGGAGCACCTGATAAATTTAAAACTTCAACTTACATCAGAACCCGTTTTGAACTTCTTAAATCAAAAATTTTGGGACAGCCCTTAAGGATGTGTAACAGTTTCCTGACGGGTTCTAATTTGCAGGCCTTGTCAACAGAAATGATGAGAATCCCGTAGGTCGTGCTGAAAAAGAAGGCCAAGCGGGCAGCTAGCCATCAAGTGATAACTACAATATCGGGTGAAGATCAAAGCGGACAGGGGTCGCAAAGTGTTCCAACTCCCTTGCCCGGTCCTGTTCTTCTGCCACCGGTGGAAGGTAGCCCGGTGATCCCATCACCACAGATGGGGAATATTCAAATCAATCAGACCCCTCCGTCAAGACCAGAGGAGGTTGTTCGCCCTTCTGGGGTCGTTCCCACTCCTGAATTCTGGCTGGTTGAAGGGGAATCCAGCTTGACGGGGACGCGACATCCCAGAATAGAGGAAGATCTACCCGGCCGGTCTGTCAGGCCCTGTACGACCACAATGTCGTCTCCCATAATAGTAGATGACAGCGGAGTTGCAACTGAAGAGGAGCGACCTGTTCCTTGGGCGCCAAAGATCACACTCCCGGGCGGAGACTTTCTAGTTGCGGGGCATGCAACTATTGACAATGACGCCACCCTTAGGGCAATGGGTTCCCAGATCTGGACACCCATTGACTGAAAGAGGCTGAGGACAATCGATCGGGAAGAATTGGCCCTGATAGGTCTAGAAGTAGCTATGAAGGTACTGCTTCAACCTACTACTTCTTCAATCGTACTTAAACATTTACTTATTTCTTTATCAGGCTAACACTTGTCCTTTTAGCAGATGCTTTACTTGACCCAGGCCTACAACGCAAAGATGGGGGAGGACAACAAGTTGCTCCGGAAATCCAATGAGCTTCTGAGGCTAAAGGAGGATTCCCAGATGAATGTTGCCAACCTGTTATCCATATCCAATGAAAAGTTGGATGTTCAGACCCAGAGGGCTATCTCTGCAGAGCAGCAGCTTCGGGCTGCTCAAGATAAGATTAAAGAGATGGATGCGGTCGGGCGGGCCATATTTGCTGAAACGGAGGCCCTAAAGGCTGAGAATGAGAGCCTAAAAGCCAGCAATGAGAACCTGATGACCTCCAATTCGAAGCTCCTGGAGGAGAGGGCAGAGATCGAGAATCTTCTTGCAACGGAGAGGTCGATGGTGGAGATGTGCCACCGGGGTGGGAACAAAATGTACAAGCGTTTCTGCGACACTTCCCAGTACCGAATCGGGTTCGGTTGGAGGTCATGTTTCAATGACATGCAGAAACTTGCTGAGGAGAGGGACTTCGCTTCAGTGGAAGAGTTGGATGAAAATTGGGCATCGCTCCACCGTACGACGTTAGTTTCTGCGAATTCCTGACTAAGCCTCTCCCGAGGATGAGCATCACCGCCCCCTCTGATCCTCCAACTCCTGATGGGAGCATCGTTCCAGTGAATCCCAATGAGTCGGGCACTGGTGTTGGCCCTTAGGATTTTGCGTTTATTGAGCATATTGTAAGCCTTGGCCACTGGGGCCCATTTTAAATGAAGGATCATAGCTTTTGTCCAGTTGACTTTTCCAATGTTTATAATATCATAGTTCTTGCCCACTTAGTTTATTTTTGCAAATTTTGCGATCTTTTCAGGATCAGTGTTGTGTCTTCGGGCACTTCAGGCCATGTGACAGACAATGCAACACTTGGATTCTTTTTACAAAATTTTGTGATCTCTTCAGGATTAGTGTTGTGTCTTCGGGCACTTCAGGCCATGCGACAGACAATGCAACACTTGGATTCTTTTTACAAAATTTCGTGATCTCTTAAGGATCAGTGTTGTGTCTTCGGGCACTTCAGGCTATGCGACAGACAATGCAACACTTGGATTCTTTTTGCAAAATTTCGTGATCTCTTCAGGATCAGTGTTGTATCTTCGGGCACTTCAGGCCATGCGACAGACAATGCAACACTTGGATTCTTTTTGCAAAATTTTGTGATCTCTTCAGGATCAGTGTAGTGTCTTTGGGCACTTCAGGCCATGCGACAGACAATGCAACACTTGGATTCTTTTTGCAAAATTTCATGATCTCTTTAGGATCAGTGTTGTGTATTTGGGCACTTCAGGCTATGCGACAGACAATGCAACACTTGGATTCTTTTTGCAAATTTTTGTGATCTCTTCAGGATCAGTGTTGTGTCTTCGGGCACTTCAGGCCATGCGACAGACAATGCAACACTTGGTTTCTTTTTGCAAATTTTTGTGATCTCTTCAGGATCAGTGTTGTGTCTTCGGGCACTTCAGGCCATGCGACAGACAATGCAACACTTGGTTTCTTTTTGCGTTTCAGTAGATATTTATGATTTATTTTGCCATAATAATGATTTTTACTAATCAGGTGTTATAGCCTTTTTACAAAAAGATCAAAGTAAAAACAAAACTTGGCCCATTAAGGGTAGTACCTCTTCAGGCGAGAGGCGTTCTGGGAGTTTGGTTCCATTCCGCCATCTATATTCCTTCAGACGCGGTATGCCCCGCGACCGATGACCCCGGTAATGGTGTACGGGCCCTCCCAAGGCTCCCTGAGCTTGCCTACGAGCCCAATTTTTCGCCTAAGGACCATGTCTCCGACCTGGAACTCTCTTCTTTTGACTCTTTAATTGAAGTGGTTCCGGACTTGCAATTGGTAGGCGGCCAGCCTGATCCCGGCAACCTCTCTTCTTTCATCCAGAAGATCAAGATTCTGATCCAGGTGCTGGTTACTTAGTCCTTCAACCCAGGCCTCGCTCCGAAGGGTTGGAACTCTGATCTCTATTGGAATCACAGCTTCAGAACTGTAAGCCATGGCAAAGGGGGTCTCTCCAGTGGGTTGTCTGGGAGTCGTTCTGTATGACCAGAAAACTTCACGCAGTTTCTCTAGCCAGGCCCCTTTGGCTTTTTCAAGTTTTTTGGCCAGGGTGTTGAATATAGTTCGATTTGTCCTTTCCGTCTGCCCGTTCCCTTGTGGGTAGCCGACGGAAGACGTGTTCTGGTTGATACCATGCTCGGCAAAGAATGCTCTAACCCCCTTGTTGTCCAGATTTGTCCTGTTATCTATCATGATCGTCCTCAGTAGCCCGAATATGCATATTATGTGGGTCCATATGAATTTGATAACGTGACTGCCTTTGACGGTGGGATAGGCTTCCGCTTCCACCCATTTAGTGAAATAGTCGGTGGCCAGAAGGACGTAGGCATTTGACCGGATTGCCTTCGGGAAGGGTCCCACTATATCCATTCCCCATCGGGCGAATGGGTGCGGTACTATAGTGGGATGTAAGAACTCAGGTGGCCGATGGATAGCATCCCCGTGCATTTGACATGGCTTGCACCTTCGAACGTATTCTTCGGCATCCCGTGACAAATAGGGCCAGAAGTACCCTTGAGAGAGTATCTTATGGGCAAGGGATCTGCCGCCGGAGTGGTTTCCACAAGCCCCACTGTGAATTTCCTGCATCACTGCTCTAGATTCTGACGGTGTAACACATCTCAGGTAAGGACCTGAGAAGGACTTTCGGTAGAGTTGCCCGTTTATGATTGAGTATCGGGCTGAATTCCTCCTGATCTTGTAAGCTTCAACTTTGTTTTTGGGAAGAGTTCCATTTCGCAGGTAATCCATCAAGGGATCCATCCAGCTGGGCTCCTATGGGATAAGCATTACTCGTTCGGGCTCCTGAATGTTGGGCCTGTGAATAAAATCCACCAGTGCAACCCGGGTCAGGTCTTCTCCGGCTGAGGATGCCTGATTGGCTAGGTGGTCAGCTTCAGAGTTTTCGCTCCTGGGGATTTGTGTGAAGGTTATTCTTTGAAAACTTTCTGTTTCTTTCAACACGAGTGCCTAATACGACTCCATTTTTGGATCCTTTGTTTCGTACTCCCCGTTGATCTGACGGACAACCAGCTGAGAATCACTATGTACTGCTAAGGACTGAATCTGGAGGCTTCGGGCTATCCTCAATCCGGATACGACGGCCTCATACTCTGCCTCATTGTTCGTGGCTGGGAACTGTAGTTACATTGACATATGAAGGCGTGTCCCATCAGGTGTCAAGATTTTCAAACCAATTCCTGATCCGGAAGAGCTGGCTGATCTATCCACAAAAATCTTCCATGTGTCCGGTTCGCTTTTCTGGTTTGACTCTTCAGTTTCACTTTCAAGCAAAAAGTCCGTTACTGCCTGTCCTATGATGGAAACCCGGGGTATGTATGTCAAATCGTATATGCCCAATTCAATGGCCCATTTAGAGATTCTTCCCGAAAGGTCAGGCTTCGACATAATAACCCGTAGGGGTGTTGCTGTCGGGACGATGGTCGGATGAGCTTCAAAGTAATGCCTTAGCCATCTTTTGGCGTTCACCAATGAGATGACCAATTTTTCCTGCCTGCTGTATCTAGTCTCTGCCTCAGCCAAGGATTTGCTGGTGTAGAATACCGACATTTGAAGGTTTTCGTCCTCTCTGATGAGGGCGGCGCTGGTCGACACAGAGGACACTGCTAAATACAGATATAAGACTTCATCGGGATTTGGTGTGGATAGGATTGGGGGCATGGTCAAGTACTTTTTCAACCTCGCCAGGGCTTTCGATTGTTCAGGACCCCAGATCTCTCCCTTCTTTGCCTTGATTGCCTGAAAGAATGGTATGCATCGATCAGTGAGTCATGAGATGAATCTGTTAAGTGCAACCACTCTTCCCGTCAAAACCTGAACGTCTTTATGTGTTCGGGGCTCCTTCATTTTTATAAGGGCCTTGACTTGCATCGGGCTAGCCTGAATCCCGGTCCGGTCAACAATATGCCCCAGGAACTGCCCGGATGATACACCAAAAGAGCATTTTTCCGGATTAAGCTTCATGCCATGTGACCTGAGGGTGTCAAACACTTGGCGTAGGTGGGTAAGATGGTCCTCCTTCTTTCTGCTTTTGACCACAGTGTCATCGATATAAGCCTCGATTACTGTACCCATCATACCCTTAAAGATCTTGCTGACCAACCTCTGGAAAGTGGCACATGCATTTTTCAGTCCGAAAGGCATAACTTTAAAGCAATATGTACCTGTTTCGGTAATGAATGAGGTATTTTCCTCGTCCAACGGGTTCATTTTTATATGGTTGTAACCTGAATAAGCATCTAGGAAGGTCAAACGATCGTAGCCAGCTGTAGCATCAACCATCTGGTCGATCTTTGGCAGTGGAAAGCTATCATTCGGGCATGCCTTGTTTAGATCAGTAAAAGCAACGCAAACCCTCCACTTGCCATTCTTCTTCTGCATGACCACCACGTTGGCAAGTCATTCGGGATATCTGACCTCCCTGATGAAGCCAGCCTGGAGCAACCTGGATACCTCATCTGCTATAATTTGGTTCTGATGTGCCCCCATGCGCCTCTACTTTTGCCTGATAGGTCTGACATTCGGGTCAACATGCAATGAGTGCTGGGAAACATCGGGATCGATCCCCGGTATGTCGGTATGCTCCCATGCAAAGACATCAGAGTTGTCCTGCAAAAATTATGTCAGTTCCTTAAATTCAGGTTTGGTGAGGTTTGTACCTGCATAAGTAACTTTTTTCGGATTGTCGGGCACAACATAGACCGGCTGCAATGGTTCGACCACAAATGGGGTACCCGGATCCCCTTAATTTAATTATTATTTAGAGCTTAAGCTTTGTTCCTTGGAGTGGGGCGCCACTGGGGCTTTTAACTTCCGGATCTCTTTCAGGGTGACCGCATAACATTCCTTGACGGCCACCTGGTCACCTTTGACATCAATGGTACCTATACCGTCGGGGCTCACACATCTCATGACCTGGTGAAGAGTTGAGGACACCTTGCATTCGATGAATCCATCCCCTTCCCATGAGCAGATTATACGAAGGTTTGGCATCCACTATAACGAATATCTCGATCAAGGTTCTCTGAACGGTAGATACTGGCAATTGGATTTTCCCGATCGGCTAGATTTGCCTCTCATCAAAACCTGCAATGGGGCACCGGGATGCCATAATTTCGGATGGATTGATTTTGAGCTTTTCAAAAGCCCACTTGGTGATGACGTTGGCACTGCTACCAGGATCGATCATAGCTCTCTTCATGAGACAGTTGTCCACCATTAAGGTCACAACCAGAGGGTCATCATGCGGGGTCTGGACATCCCAAAGGTCTGACACCGAGAAAGTGATCTGAGCTTCCTCTATTTTATGGTGGGCCCCGCTGATCTCGTTGACCCTCCTCATCTTGCGAGCTCTCCGGAGATGGCTCCGGCGTGATCCTTCGATCTCCTTGGATGGGGGGCCACCATGAATCATATTAATAACCTTGACCGGCTGTGCATCCGAGGAGTTCCGGGGGGCGCTAAGGGCCCGTTAGTCAGTCTTTGGTCTGTCCCGATGGACGTAATCTCGGAGTTCCCCGCGAAGCAGTAACGTCTCGACCTGTTGCCTTAGGTTACGACATTCATTTGTGACGTGCCCGAAATTGTTGTGGAAAGCGCAGTGTTTTGACTTATCCCTTTGATCAAATGGCTGTCTGATGGTTGGGGGTTGCTGGAAAATTCTTTTGGCTTTGTTCTCTTGGTAAATTTTCGCAAGGCTAACCTTCAGGGGTGTCAACCTTTCTTCGAATCTGGGGCGTTTGAACGGTTTTGGGACTGATGATCCCGGTGGTACTGACGAGCCTAGTGGGGCTGATGATCCCGGTGGAGCAGATCACTTTCGATCGGTCAATCGATCCCTGGATTGAATCTCAACACTGACTAAGGCTGACCTCCTTTGCCTGATAGTTTCCTCTTCTTCAATTCTCAAGTACCCCTGGGCCTTGAAGTTTAGCTCCCCAATGCCCGATGGAGGGCGCTTTACCAGAGACTGACGGAACTTAGTTCCTGGAATGAGGGCCATCCTGAATGCCTCAATAGCAGAGTGCTGGTCACAGTTATCCACAAAAGAGGATTCGATGTTGAATCGGGATAGAAAACTTTTCAGTGACTCTCCTTTCTCCTGGATCATGGTGAAGAGGAAGGATATGGTCTTCTTTTGTCTCTTGTTTCCATAATACTGGGCGATGAAGAGCCTGGTCAACTGCTGCCGGCTGTCAATGGATCGGGGTGGCTGCTTCCTAAACCACAATAGAGCGGCATCAACAAGGCTTGTGGAGAACACTTTGCAAAGCAGGGACTCGTTTTCAGCGTACAGGGTCGTCTTCTGATGGATCTGGTATATGTGTTCTTCGGGGTCCCTTGTGCCATCGTAAGGGGTGAACTGGGGCATAACGAACTTCTTTGGGAAATGTTCTTAGATTATTTCGTGGGCAAAAGGTGACTGTATCAATTCAGTTGACGCCTGGATGGCCATGTCATCGGTAGATCGGGACCTCAAGTCCCCAAGGACTTTTCTTTGGAATTCATCCATCATTGCTTGAAGTTTCTGGGGGGTTATGGACTCGTCGACTGCTGGAGCCTTTCCTGAGCGCTGAGAAGACTCGGGATGTTCCTCAAGTCTGTCGCTGCCCTGCTGGTTCAGAGAATGGTCGACCGCCGCCACCGGAGGGTCATCTGCAACTACCGGTGGGGCAGTAGGTTGGGGAGCCAACCTCGCCATGAGCTCCACATTCTGCCTTTCCAAGGCCATGTTATGTTCCTCAGCAGTTATCAAGCGTTGAAGAATTTGCTCCATGGAACCCTCTGCACGATTGTCTGCAGTGGGTTGAACGTCTGTCTGTGAACGAGTAATTGGCATCTCTGTCCGGGGGGTAGTGAGTAAAGGTTTTTGAAGGTGGTAGTTGATTTTTTCGTTTGACCAACAGACTCAGCTTTTTAAGATGGGAAGAAGGAGGCGATTTTACAGATCCCGAAGGGCAGATTTGAAAAATCAGGAACTCCCTCTGTCAACTTCCCACAGACGGCGCCAATGTGTAAATGCCGAAATTTGCACAACACAAGAGAGAATACTTTTATTAATTTTTGATTTTCTTTATATACATTATCTTGATGGGCTTGAGGCCCATTAAGGCAATGAAGCCTGGATTACATCACTCTAACATCACTACTTCAATCTTCCAAAGGAATTCAAAGATGCAGTGGGCTTACAAGATTCTTATTGGGCCATCAGCCCGATGGATCTGGTGCCTGATGGGCCCAATTGGGCTTGGACATTTCCACTCTTACAATCTGCAACCACATTTGCTTTTCCGGGGTGGTATTGGAGCTTAAAGTCGTAGTCCTCATGGTACTTAATCCATCGTCGTTGCCTCAAATTCAGATCTCGCCGTGTGAACACATACTGAAGGCTCTTGTGGTCAGAAAACACCTCAAACTTCTCACCATAAAGGTAATGTTGCCAACCCTTCAAAGCAAATAAAACCGCTGCAAGCTCAAGGTTATGAGTTAGGTAATTGTGCTCGTGAGTCTTCAACTGTCAAGACCCATAAACTACTACCCTATCAGACTGCATCAATACATAACCAAGTCCCTCACGAGAGGCATCACAATAAATCACATAACCAACTCCGCGCTCAGGAATAATCAAAACTGGCGCGATGGTCAAGCGAGTCTTCAACGCAATAAAAGACTCCTCACATCTATCATCCCACTCAAACTTAACCCCCTTCTGTATAAGGCGGGTCATCGATGCAGCTAACCGGGAAAAATTCTTCACAAATCATCGATAATAGCCTGCTAATCCCAAGAAACTGCAAATCTCGAATACATTAATAGGCCGCTTCCAATTTAACACCACTTCCACTTTAGAAGGATCCATTGAAATACCACTTTCTAAAACCACATGCCCCAAAACTTCACTTCCCAAAGCCAAAATTCAGACTTCTCGTACTTTACAAATAAGCGATGTTCCCTTAGGATTTGGAAAACCGTCCTAAGGTGAATGTCGTGCTCGTCCTCTGTAGGAGAATACACCAAAATATCATCAATGAACACGATCACAAATTTATCCAAGTACTGTCGGAACACTCGATTCATAAGATCCATAAATGTCGTCGGTGCATTAGTTAAACCGAAAGGCATCACCAAGAACTTTAAGTGTCCAAAACGAGTACTAAACGCCATTTTTGGAATGTCCTCCCTCCTAACTCGCAACTGGTAATAACCCGATTGCAAGTCAATTTTGGATAAGACCGCTGCACCTTTTAATTGGTTAAACAAGTCATCAATTCATGGCAACTGATACTTGTTCTTAATTATAACTCAGTTCAACTTACGATAGTCAATACATAACCGTAAGGAACCATCATTCTTCTTAGCAAAGAGAACCGGAGCGCCCCATGGTGAAGCACTCGGTCGAATAAATCCCTTGTTCCGAAGGTCATCTAACTATCTCTCCAACTCCCTTAATTCATATGGTGCCATCCGGTACGGTGCCTGCGAAATAGGTAAAGTACCCGACAAAGTCTCAATAGCGAACTCTACCTCGCGAAACGGTGGCAACTCAGTCAAATCCTCAGGAAAAACATCCCAAAACTCACTAACAACTTTAGGTGCAACAACCGGATCACCTACCTCCTCATCGGCTAGTAGACTTGCCAATAGAAGACTAGGTCGATCGCCTATGAACAACCCGAATGAAGGAACAGAAAAGTCACCCTTCTCACCCACAAAGTGAAACTGCTCCCCCTTAGGTGTACACAAGGTCACGCGCCGTTATAAGCAGTCAATCTTTGCGCGAAAAGTAGTCAACCAATCCATGCCCAAAATAATATCAAAGCCCGTCATGTCAAGAATAATGAAATCAAATGTTAGACGGGCCTTAACAAGAACAAAAAAATAGGTTTTTGTTATTCTCAAATTTTGAACTCAGGCAAGAAAAAACATATTTTTTTTCCTCAACACTGTTAACAAAAACAAGAACAACTTTTGGGCAACCAAACATGTTTTTGTTATTGTGAACATTGGAAAAAACAAGAACAAAAATAAAAATAGAGGTTGCCAAACGGGCCCTAAATCCCTTTTATTACTTTCCAAATTTATCATAAAACTCTTAGCATAATAGATAGCCCAATCTAGGATGACAATTTGTAACACCCCATTACGCCCTTTTATTTTAGGGTTTGGGAGCGCTTTTTATTTCGTATGCGGGTTTGGTAAAATAAATTGAACTCATCATGGGTTATAAGGCGGAGACGGATTTTGGTACCTCTCGTTTACATTAATTTTAACTTTTCACATATTTATCATTTTACCCCTAATAACCTCTATCGCATTTTATAAAAAATTAAATTACACCAATTAATCCTATTATTTATAATATTCTATAGTCACGTGCTTCTCTATATTTGAAAACTTCTCTAATATTATGGTATACAAATAGCTAACTTCGAACATCCACATTATAAATATAACGAAAAAAAAGAAGATAAGGTTTTGATTGATTATAACATTAACACCAAGTCACTATATAATTGATTGATTGAGAAAGAAAAGAAAATGTATCAACCTTTGTTTAGTTGAAGTTGGTTAAGAAAGTTTTGTAGTTGTCCCTACACGTCACCTTCCAACTTTTTGCTTTTGTTTGAATGTCAATCTTGTATATATTTGGTTTTCCACGAAATGTTTAATTTATTGTTAATATTGTAGCTCACTTTCTTGGAAAGTAAGAAAACTTGGTCATTATGGTTTCCTTCAGTTTTGGAAGGCATCAATCAGGGTTATTTCTTCTCTTGATACAAGATTACAATCTTGATAATTCCTTGTAGGAGAAGACTATAATATTGACTATTCCTTTTTAGTCAAAGATGGGTGAAACTTGATCACTCATCTTGGTTGGTGAGATTAAATCTTGGTCATTCATTACAAGACTTTTTGACTATAAATAGGAGAATTCTCAAGAAAATTTTTGGTGTAGTGCACAAGAAGAGAGTTCTCAAGCAAAGAAAGAAGAAAATACAAAGTAGTATTTTCGTGGGTGTAAGCGATACACAATGTGAGTTGTTGGTGTACAACTTATAATTCATTCAAGTGATAATGAATTGGTGCGCTCCGTGAATATAGGCTTAATTGGTCGAACCACGTATAAATCTATTTGTCTTTGTGTGTGTGTGTGTGTGTGTGATTATTTGTCCAATTATGGTATCAGAGCTGAAGGTTGAAGTAGATTCAGAAAACGCACAGGTTGTTCAAGGTCTGATCAGCTCTGTAGGTCGGTTAAAAATATATTTAAAAAAAAACCTAGATTTGACTTAGTTTTACCTATCGCAAGCGCATGAATCGTATTATAATATAGTATGGCTCGAGAAAGGGAATGTCGACCCATAGGGACTATACCGTATTCCGACTTTAATATGTTGGTATGGTTGAATTAGGTATAAGTTTGATTGGTTTGTTAATTATATTCTACTTTTGACAATTAATTAAATGACTAAATTAATCAAATTAAGTAATGAAATGGTGAGAAAATTCAATAAAGAAAATTTATAGGGTATTCTCAAGTCCACCACTACTCTCGTAACATAGATACTTATTCATTGGCCTTCGAACCATCAAAATTTCCGGTCAGCATTGGCCTTCAAACCATCAACATTCCTTGTCGTCATATAGTGTAAACTTTGCTACTAACAAAGAACATTTTATGACTATGGAAATATTTATGGTTCAACCTATGACAAAAGTACTCAACCACCTGCACACGAATAATTTAATGATAAATTAATAACTATAGGACAAACATTACGTAAGCCATTATGACAAAAAGGTACCGGTCTTCGTAAACTCACAAGGTTACTCAACCAATTTTCTTTAAACTATTTAAAGGGCAACACTGGTCACATGTTCACCGGACATGGACACCAAAACTTTCTTAGGCCTAATAACAAAAATTATAATTAATTTAAGATATCTTTATTGTTCCATAGAATTATCACTAATACTAAACAAATAATTTTCTACTTACTCAAAAGACTTCTCAACGCATGCCGCATATGCCAACAGTGTGTTATGCCCATTCGTAACGTAATTCCCTTTTCACTTTGTGTAGGGTCCATCTTTTCATTTTCTCTTACCCTTTCTAACCTCAACAATCTGAATCTCATCGTCTTCGGAAGTGATAAATAGTTGTCAGGTCTTCGAGGGTCTCGATTGTCACTATTGCACGAAGCATCATTATGTTTCAAATTATCTTTTTCTTCATCAGGCCTCGAGTTGGCCATTTTCATATCTCCCTCCGCATTACTTTGTTCATAAGAGAAGAGTGTTTTTGAGATGTGGAGAGGCGAAGAGAAAGATGAAGTTTAGGGCTTCATAGAGAAGAGTGTTTTCTTTGATTAAAAGTAGAGAAGAGTGTAGAAGTATGACGTGGAGCTCTCTCCATCGTATAATTTAATTGTTTTTTTTTTTTTACTTTTTCATTTTGGCTCAACTTGTTGGTACTAAAAGACTCCCTCAATTTTTTGAGCCTTTAGGGACAATTTCGATTTTTCATGGCTAAAAATATGAATTTTAGTGATGGTTATGTGTCTTTAGGGACGGTTTGAAATTTCGTGACTAAAAATAGGAGTATTAGCGACGGTTTTGTTCCTTTAGACACGGTTCGAAATTTCTGTGACTAAAAATAGGACTTTTAGCGACGGTCTTTTAGAGTGTCACTAAAGGACTGTCGCTAAAAGCCAGATTTCTTGTAGTGACTCTTCAACACCCTTGCCAATCAATAAACTATCACATTTCTCCTCAACGTTGTTTTCCTCCCTCACTTCTTCTTCAACACCATTGCCAACCAATGAACTATCCCGTTGTTGGGCTTCCGCATTCTCCAAATCAACTATGTTTTCCTCCCTCACTTATTCTTCATCATTTGACACATGTTTAGTACAACCTTTTTTTTCAGCTATAACATTGAGATTCTCTTTGCCTTTCTCCTCTTCCACTCCACATGAATTGTCAAACCTTTCTTCCATAGACAATCCTCCCATTCTTTGTATCCCTCGGGCCTTAAGAACGGAAACCAGATTTGCATACTTCTGTTTTGATAGCTTTACGTGCCTTTCCGATTCTTCAATTTCATACCTTATTTCTTTCAAACAACGTTGTTAAACATGTTTATATACTGATAAAGTAACATCTTAATGTGAAAATATAGTAAAATAGGTTGAAATAATTTCTTACCTCCAACACGGGGTCGCCAACATCCTCATGAAAACTTTCAAACCATTCGAATGGAACAGAGGATGATTTAAAATCCACTGGAACCTTGTTCCCACTGCATCGCTTTGACTTCACTTTTAGAAGGATTAACTTATCAGGAAATCACTATAATCAGACAACATTTCACAAAATAATACAAAAATAGATAATTGTGAAATAAGATACGAGGACAATTACCTCCCCTTGCCCAAAATTTCCACATTGATTCTCCCATTTAATGCGTGAACGCACCAAATCATTATCGCAAAAGGAAATCTCCTGCAGACAACTTCGATCGTCGGAATACAAGAATTCCACGTCACAATGCATCAAAAAAAGAAGCTGCTCATTTTTTATATTATATTCGTTAGTTTTTAAATCGAATTTGTATTAACTAATAATTGATTTTGTTTAAAAATGAATACCTGGAGCAAAAACAAACAACCACCATCAGAATTTTTCTTCTTAGCCCATTCAGATTGATTCAGTGTCTTCAACAAACAGTCTCGGACATAGGCAAACCAATTGTAACTATGAATTTCTTTCACTTTTTCAACTGCTTTCAACAACCCCTAGTTATTCTTGGACCTTCCTGTTGGACTAAGTACAGCTGAACAGGCATACAAAGTAAATGCACGCTTAAACTCATCACCAGTAGGTAAATCACACACATTCTTATACAAACCATCCAGTGAAAATCCTCTTTGGTTGTACCCAGCTTCTTCAATCCAGTTTGCATCAAAATAGTGCACATTTGTCAACACTTTGGGTCCCCTAACCAGTATTCCAAGGATGGCTAGCACATCTTCATCATTGAAGGAAATGTAACATTTGTCTGCAGTTTTAAATCATGAATTTTCGGGATCAAAGTTATAAATCATATACATGCATAAAGCCCGGGACATGTAGGAACACTTCAGGTTAAATAACGTCCCAAATCTAAGCTCTTCTACAACCTTTCTCTTCTTGGCATCAAGTTTTGAAACCGCTTCTATGAACTTGGGTAGTACACATCTGTGGAACTTGCATTTTCTTTTCTCACTCCTACCAACTTTCGTTTTTTTTATTCTTCTTCAAATATAAAAAAAATAACACATCAATTTATCTAATTGACACTTTCAAGCATAAATGAAATATAATGATAGTGAAGGAATGCAAGTTAAAGGTTTGTACCTTCGTCGTTTTTTTTTTCTAATTTTTCGGGAGCTTATCGTGCTTTTCCTTTCGTTCCTTGAATCTCTTTATATACACTGACCTACCAGCTTCTAACAAGGAATACCATTTTTCTATGACAGCGGTGTGTATTTTATTTGTTAGCTTATTCTTTAGATTTATAGTGAATGGATCTTTAATCTCGATGTTTTTCACGAGCTCCGCCCTTTTCTCCTCCTCGTCGGTTTCATTACCGTCTATAATCCTCAACACTGTGGCAGTAACAATTCCAAATATGTCGTATTTCTTGCAACATTTTTCGGTCAGTTCCAAAATCCTCTCATTCTTGAGCTATGAGGAATACAGCTCGACAAGCATCTTATATCCGTGATAATTGCAGATCTTATCTCCAAGAGAAACTCCACTGCCCATGACTTCCGACCCATACTATCGCAGACATTTCCTCACACCTTTGTTATAGACCTGCCCCATCATTCGAGCTGCTTTCTCGATCGATTTTTTGGCTAAGAAAGCCATGGAAACGTACCCCACCAACTTGGCCAGTCCCGTTTTGCAGTTGTAGTTAACGGTCGTATCGGAATGCATTCTAACGTTCACCACATTTCTAACCATTCTCTTATCATAAATCCTCTTCTTGGTGATGCGTGGTGGATCTTTCCTGACAACCCTCACCATTTCAACCACATATTTCTTAAGGAATGTCATTTCTATCTCTCTCCCTCTCTCATCTTCTCTACAACTTTCCTTTCCCCCTCTCCGTCTATATATAACCTTTATATATAACATTCCAATTTTTTTCTGTACACAGAAAACCTCAGCTACACATAGCTACTACTAGACCTACCCATGACTTTCGACCCATACTATTGCAGACATTTCCTCACCCATTTGATATAGATCTGCCCCATCATTCGAGCTATTTTCTCAGCTGAGAAAGCTATGGAAATGTACCCCACCAACTTAGACAGTCCTATTTTGCGATTGTAGTTAATAGTCGTATCGGGATGCATTTTAATGTTACCATGTTTTTGACCATTCTCTTATCATAAATCCTCTTCTCGGAGATGCGTGGTGGATCTTTCCTGATAACCCTCACCATTTGAACCACATATTTCTTAAGGAAGGCCATTTCTATCTCTATCTCATTATCTCTACAACTTTCATCTCCCCCCCTCTCTCTATATATATAACATTCCAATTTCTTTCTGCACACACAAAACCCCAGCTACACATAGCTACTACTAGACCTGCCCATGACTTCTGACCCATACTCCCACAAACATTTCCTCACCCCTTTGTTATAGACCTACCCCATCATTCAAGCCACTTTCTCGGTCGATTCCTTAGCCGAGAAAGCTATGGAAACGTACCCCACCAACTTGGCCAGTCCCGTTTTGCGGTAGTAGTTAACGGCCATATCGGGATACATTCTAACATTCACCACGTTTCTAATCATTCTCGTATCATAAATCCTCTTCCCAGTGATGTGTGGTGGATCTTTCCTGACAACCATCACCATTTCAACCACATATTTATTAAAGAAAACCATTTCTATATATCTCTCTCTCTTAATCTCTCTACAACTTTCCTCTCCCGCTCTCCCTCTATATATAACCTCTATATATAACATTCCAATTTCTTTCCGCACACACAAAACCCCAGCTAGGTTCTCCACCACTTACCAATGTTGTTCTATTACCACTGTTGTTCTGTTACATGCTAGCTGTTTTTTGGATGCATCATTTTATTACTACCTTTGTCTCAAATAGGTTGTTCAATTTGGACTTTTTAATATTTTACAGATGTGGAGTCTTTTATGTGCAATTTTCATATAAACTAAATTATATGACAACAAATTATTAACCCTAAATAGAGACCTAAACTCAGAGACAGAGATAGAGAGAGAGTAAACCTGCACACGAATTTTCAATTTGAATTGGTTTTAGGTTTGCACTATACTGTAGGATCACGACGCGAAATCAAGTATGATGAAGGAAATTTTTGAAAAGAGATGGTGATTTGTGAAGACAAAGGTTGGTTTGGGGAAAAATCAATTAGGCAGAAGAAGAAATTAGGGCTTTAGAACAAGTATAATGAAGTAACGTTCTGGAAGGAGATGGTGATTCGTGAAGGCAAAGGTCGGTTTGGGGGAAAAATCAATTAAGCGGGAAGAAATTAGGACTTCAGCGTTTTTGGAAAAGAGGAGAAAGTTAGTGAGATTCAAACCCTGACACGGCCCCATGAATAATACATGCACAGTTGTTCGCTAATACCAATGATGGCCGTCAATCTCATATTCAATTTTTGGACTTGCCAAACACGCCCTTATTTTAATACTATATCCGGATTGCAGAGGAATTGGAGGGTGAGGAATTGCAGAGGATACTGGCCGTTTTGTAAAACCTTGTGTAGTTGTAGTTTAGCCCTCCATATTAATAAAATTACATTTTCTCCCAAATTCCTTTCATATTATTTTTTCTTGCACTCCCAACATATTTGACACAATCATGTCCTCTTCAGAGATTCAAGGAATTACTTTTCTTTTGGGTGGGACTGACCTCCCAAGATTTTTAGCACTTACCTAAAACATTATTGACATTAATTTATTACTGAAATAACATTAAAAGCAAAAAATAAACATAATTTGAGTAAAGTTAAAAATAGAAATAAAGAAAATGAAACAGAATCCCACCAATAAGTTCAGAAAGAATGCTAAAAAGTCACATGTTATTATCCTATAACAAACAGTCCAAACAGAAGCCAAACTAAAATTATAAAAGAAAAAACAAAGAACAATACCAAACTATATATACCATGAAATTCCTCTCTTCAACTGTTCATCTAGAAAATGAATCATCACTATCTGATTGCTCCATAGGAGACAAATTGTTGAACATACTATGTTGCATTGAGATTTTAAGTCCTCCCTCCAAATCAAATCCTAAAAAATGAATAGTTTTGTTGAGTTTCATCAAAGAGACACATTGCTCTTAGACTTTACCAAGCACTTCTTCTTCAACTTGCCCTTCCTTCTGATATGGTTTATCGCATTGCTCGACGTTGATGCACTTGTACCACTTTGCACAGAGCACATAGACAACAAGATCAGCCGCAGTTAGCGCTGCGATAAGGAAGTAAAACCTGTCCATATGCCCATTATTCAAGTCCTCCGGGATCCATCCCGGGCTGTTCCCCTTAGCCGTGATCCTCATCACCATGTTGACAAGCATGCTGCTGACATAATTGCCAAGAGAGATCGAGGCCATACATAATGAGCTCCCGAAACTCTTTATCCCATCGGGCGCCTGCCCATTGAAGAACTCGAGCTGACCAACGTACATGAACACCTCAGAAGCCCCAACAAGGACATACTGTGGGATTTGCCAAAATATGCTTAGAGAGCTTGAGTGCTTATCGGGGACGACTCTCTTGAGCCTCTCAATCTCGGTGACAGCGGCTGCAACCATCGCTAGCATTCCTATGATAAGCCCGACCCCCATGCGTTGGAGCTCAGTTAGGCCCTTGGGGTGCCCACTTAACTTGTTTGCTAACGGAATTAGGATTTGGCGGTATATGCCAGTGCAGAGGAGGACGCTGCAGATGTCGAACACAGACATGCTTGCGGCTGGGAGGTGGAATTTTCCTATATATGCGTCCATGACTACGCCTTGCTCAACGAAGAGTGAAGCCATTTGAGTGAACACAACTGAGTATATGATAGTGCACAGCCAAATGGGAAGCATTCTTATAATGCACTTGGCTTCTTCAACTTGAGTCACTGTACATACCCTCCAAGGGTCTTTTGGGCCAAGCTTGTCTTCCTCTGTCATTATTGCAGCCTTGTCTAAACATCTGGCAACATAAAAAATTTACTCAATAAAATTTTTCAATTTCAACATGTTTAATGAAAACCAAGAAAAAATAAAAACTGTTCCAACTTAATAAGAATGTGGCCGTTAGGAGAATTTGAGTACTCATTCAAACTCATTGCTGTGAAAGTTTTTCAATTTCAGCATGTTTTATAAAAAGCAAGAAAAATTGAAAAGTGTTCCAACTTAATAAGAATGTGGTAGCTAAGAGAATTTGAGTACTCATTCAAACTCATTGCTGTGAATTTTGTTCAATTTCAACATGTTTTATAAAAACCAAGGAAAAAAAATTAAAAAAAAGTGTTCCAACTTAATAAGAATGTGACAGTTGAGAGAATTTGAGTACTCACTCAAACTCATTGCTGTGAAGAATCTTCCTACTCCCTTTGATAGCAGACTCTGATCCATCCACCTCATACAAGTCATTCCCTTGGGCTAGCTTCACATTCCACTTTCGGGATGCAGCAACGAAAACTTGAGCAACGCGAGGTAAAGGGTTCCCACATGGTTCGATATATCGATAACCAGTTGACCCCATCAAAAACATCAATAGGCCTAAAATAGCAGACCCCGTGGATACCCAAAACCCCAGCGTCCACATACCGGTGTCCTCATAATAGACCAAAATGGTATTCGAGAATAGAGACCCGACGTTGAGTGCAAAATAGAAATAGCAAAAGAAAGCCTCTTTGCCTTTTTTTCCATTAGGAGTGGCCTCATTGAATTGGTCTGCACCAAAGGTTGCTACAGTGGGTTGGTGCCCTCCATATCCAAAGGCCACCAAGTATATAGCCAAGTAAAATATAGCTTCTCCAACTGTAGAAGAGGGCAGGCAAAGTTTTTTCCCATCTCCACAACCCTCAGGCTTGATCAAGAAAAGCCAAGAGACTAGCGATAGCAGCACCAAACCCTGATAAGAAAAGTACGCAAAATTGTTCATCAATTCTAGGGTTCGAGCCCTACAGGCTCATGTAGTGGTGTGGGTGTGTGAGTACCTTAACATTCAAAAAAACAAAAAAAAAAATCTAGGGTTGATCACATGAAAATAAGTAGATAAATTGAATGTTACTTGTATTTACCAGCACAAGAACCACTTGAAACACTGCACAGGTCAAGTAACGGCCCCAGTATGAATCGCTGAGGAACGCTCCTATTAACGAACACAAATAAACAGTACCGGTCCATTTGCTGACATTGTTGGCTGAATCAGCATTGCCTTGACCAATAACTCTGTTCAAGAACAACACTAAGTTCACACCAACACCAAAGAAAGCTAGTGTTGCAAGGGCTTGATTTACTGTTCCATACAATAGAAAAGATCTTAGAGTTATATCTATATAGATATATATATGTGTGTGTGTGTCTCTCTAAAAGGATGCAATGTGTGATCTGATAATTACCCAGCAAGATATATGCTGAAACCCAGCCTCCTGTGCCTTTCTTCTTAATGCAGCCTCCCATTTTAAGGCATTTGGTTGGCTTCTTTTCATTCTTATTATGGTTTGTATCGATTACTTCCAATTCTATGAGGTTACTGTTTTCTTCTCTAGCCTGTTTGAAAAAAAAAAAAAATTATATATATATGATTAGGACAATCAGTTCTCAGCGTGAAAATCTTCCTTAAATCAAACTCTTAACTCAAACAGCCATTTAAAAAAATTGACCCTATTGATCCATGACCTTTTTTTTCTTGTTTTTGTTGTTGAAACAGATAACTAATAGATTTGGCAACATGAATTTACCAGAGGCTCGTTGGTGATATTAAGCGAGTCGATTGCAGCCATTTGATGATTGTTCTGCAAATTAGTCATCAAATGATAAGCAAGTGATCATACTAAATGTCACAAAAAGATCAGGGAAGAATGATTATATTATATATGCTAGGTAAGTAAATTAAATGATTTTTACCCTCTTTTATCCAGTGTAAAAACTATATTAGGTCAAAGGAAAGCTAGTTGTAAAGAGTAAAAGCATCATCATGGTTACGGAAAAATCCAAAATGAAGAAAAAGGAACAAAAAATGCAGCATTACTTAAATTTAATGGAAAAAAAATGGACAAATACACACTCACAAACACAAATGAGAAAATGGGACTTTAAGAGGACCACGGTGTGACTGATTATTCGTTACCTTGAACGAAATTAGTTATTTAGCAATAAAAATTGTAACGAGTATACCTGAAGCGACTCCTGTAATAGGATCACCTATATATGGTAGAATTATTGCTGGGAGATGAATGAATAAATTAAATTAAATCATATATACATATTTGTTTTTTCATTCACTTAAAAGAAACTTTATATTCCAAAACAGACAATACAGAACAAAATTAAGTAATGCACAGGAGATTCTATAGACTATTGAGGCAAAAGAAAGCTGCAATATAGTGGTGAAAAAAAGTTGGCAAATAAGGAGAAGATGGAGAAGATCAGTATGGTGTATATGTGTATATATGTCACTGCCCATAAGGAACAGATTGATATAAACGTACACCACAGCGACACATTTTTGGCAGCCAAACTCGATATGCATTTCCTAATTTCACACAAAAATGAGGTGATCAAATATATTTAAATCTACTTGTTATATAAAACAAGACCCGAAAAAAAAGAAAAAAAAAATCGAGCAACCAAAGGGTAAAACATGCAATCTGATGAAAAATCATATTTTCGCCATCTGATTTATAGTAGTATAGATTTTTGCATGAATATTTAGGGTGATCTGTTTTTACAAGACTCTGCAATAACACATGTTTAGCCTTCTGCTACATATTACTGCAACATCATGTATATACTCTTTTCCTGTTTTAGTTAGCAATACTGTTAGCTATTATTGTCAATGTATCAAAAGATAAAGTAGGAGTTGCAACAACTTGAATCAGAGTACTATGAAGTCACATGCTTTCAAGAACTATTAGACATTTATGAACTGAGAAATAAAAGGAGTTTGTTAAAACACTAAATATAGGAAGTAATAAAGAGCTAAACATACCATCTGTCTCTAATTTGATTAGCAGTTATACACTCACTGCACAATATATATAAATGCAAGTGTGATATAGAAGACAAAAGAATTAACTTTGTATTGACAATGTTGATATTTTAATTCATAGTTCATGTGTTACATATATGAGTTGAATGTTGCTAAGAGCTCTGGTATGGAAGATACTTTTTCAGTGTAGAAATTAGCTATAAGTATGAGATTTAGAAGTATATCCAACTTTATTTTACTTCTATTTTTCTGTGTTGAGTTTTAGATTAATATAAAACAATCTATATGTCTCTTAATAGTTAATGCTAGGAAAAATTCAAATGAAAATATTAGGTCTCATGTTCGATTTTTACTGGATGCAAACAATCGTTTGGTTCATGATCGCGGACATAGTCCGAGCTTTACCCGATCCGTATAAAGGAGTCGTTTTATACGAGTCCCGTGGATTAGTTGGGACAAAATCCCAGACACCCGGTTATCCAAATGAAATTTTAAATTGGAATTTTATTCAAATAAGCAATAATGGCACATGGAACACAGAGGGCATGACCTATGAAACTGAACTCTAGTGACAAAGACATACACAATTCAAAGAAAGAACAATTCAATACATAAAGCACATCCAAATAAAATGAAGTAAATTTTTGAAACAACTTTATGAGAAAAGACATCATTTTGAAGCCCTAAAACACTGAAATCTAGTGACAAAAATATATGCATTATGAACAAAGAACAATTAATGCAATTCAAAAAGTACATTGCATGCAGGCACGGATCCAATGAAATCCAATGAAGGACGAGTGGGGGCACTAGATTTTTATTTTTTACCTTATATACCCTAGAATTTGGATTTCTTCACAAATAAGCTAACTGAAAATTGGTTTTAAACTCCCACTGAATATATTTCATTTATATCCCCAAGAGCCCAATATAATTTTTTATTAGCCTTACTTTTCGAAAAAAAAAAATTAGCCCCAATGATATGAATCTCTAGATCCGTGACTAATTGCATGCATATACTTCAATACAATAATCATAAACGTTTATATGTATTAAAAACTAGTAAATTGTAGAATCTAACATACAAAAGAGAATGTGTTGCATGAACTTAAATCATTACATACACATATATATATATATGTGTATATTGCATTAGACAACAACACATTTTTTTGGTAGAATTTACCTTTTAGAGAACTTAGTGACTGAGAAAACCACCGGCTCCAAACTAATGCCAGACTCTGGTGACGGCGAAGAACGTGTGTCGGTGAGAAAAAGTGGCAAGTCGGGTCCGAAAACGATCAGTGGAGTAGCCGGAAAACAAGAAAAGCCAGTAAACCCTATTGTCATTTATGGTAAAAAAAAGTTTTTTTGGTGCTTAGGCTAAGAACTGCATGCACTAGCAACTATAGTACTCCAGTGTTTATCCAAAGACTCATTAATGATATGCTTTCTCATGCAAACAAAACCAAAGACACGGTAGAACTAGAGGAAGAGAAAAGGAGAGGAGCATGCAGAGAGAGAGAGAGAGATGTATGTGTGTTAATATATGTAACAAAGAGTAGTGTCTATATATATATATATATATATATGTATGTATAAGAAGAGTGTCTATTTAATAAGTCAGAGAGAGTGTAACAAACTCCTGGTAAAACTCCAATTCTTTCTCTTTCCTAGCATACTTCAAGGCTGAAGTAACAAAACTTTTGTTAAACCACTTTGACTATGACTCTTTTTGCTTTTGACCTATTCTTAGCAAATAACTCTATCCTATCTATTATGCTTTGGAATTAATTACAAATTAAACGAAACATTGACATATTCATATTCAAACTACTAGAATTTAGTTGTAATTAAACTTGCAAGGTATTTAAATATAAATACTATTGTCTCTTTCTCTCTCTGTATATAGCCCTAAGTGGATTGCACTATATTTTGATTCGCACATATATATTTTAAATAAAATCTTAATAATGGGAATTTTGGAATCAAATTTGAAATAAATTTGTTAGAATAGAATTCTTTGACACTTACCAAGTTTTTCAAATGAGCATTTATTATGTTTAGCATTGAAACTTCAAACATAAAACAGTAATATGCCCATTGCCACATAAATGTTGTGGTACGTGCCATGTTAAAATGTAAAAATTAAACCCAAATGTTTTGATTTTACATGGGAAACGCCATCTATTTTTCAATATTATATATATATAGAGAGAGAGGGTTATATATAAAATAGACACACAGATACGCAAAACATGCACAAAGAGAGGAACAAGTGGATCGAGATCTAGGGAACAAAGAAAAATAGAAATTATTGATAAGGGCAAGAGAGAAAAAATAGAAATGTGATAAGAAGAAATCAATATTACCTTGTATGATAATGACTTATCATATCAAACAATAGTGTGTCCCTTCTTCTTTGTGGTTAATAAGCTAATAAGCGTCTCAAACTTTCACTAATTGTATTGTGCATTATTCGATATTCGTAATAGAGAAATAAACTATTTCACGACACCTACGCGAATTAATTTGTCCTTGAATTTCAATTACTTCTGCAATTTATGAATATTTATAGTACCAAATTATTATTTTTAATAAATTTGCTTTTTGTCGAAGTAACTAGCAATATTTAGGGATGTTCAAAATCGGTTCTGTTTCGGTTCCGACCGGAACCGGAACCAATTTTTTCAGTTCTTTAAATTTAGGAACGGAACCGGAACCGAACCGAACTTTCGGTTTAGTTCATGTTCCTTCAATCTATTTTTAAAAATAAATAAAAACACTAAATATCTATTTTCTTGAGTGCTTGTGAAGTTTAAAATGATTTTATTAAGTGTGAATCTGAAATTCAAGTGAATAAATTACTTCCAAATCATTAACAAAGTGATGAGATTGTAATTCCTAGACCTCCTTTCACATCCTGTTATCCGGGAATAGTCATTTTCCTACATTATATAATAAGGGTACGTTTGGTTAGCGTGACGTAGCAGGAAAGGAAAAGAAACGAAAAATAACTTAAAATTTTGAGAGTTTGGTTAGCATAAAAGAAAAAAATTTGGGGAAAATAGAATTATCGCAAGTGGTTATTTTCTCCAAAATGTTTCCACCATAAAACATAAGGGTGTGTTTGGTTAGCAGGAAAGGAAAAGAAACGGAAAATAATTTAAATTTTTGGAAGTTTGGTTTGCATGAAAAAGAAAATTTTGAGGAAAATAGGATTCTCCCAAGTGGTTATTTTCTCCAAAACGTCTCCACAAGAAAATTTTACTTTCTCGTGAAAATTGTATCTTTTAATTTTTTTTATCCTAACCCTTTGTCTGAATTCACACTTTTTTACTTTGGAAACAATTTATATACTTGTGTAGATTCTATACTTGTATGAAAATTAAATTTATATTGTATATTTTTTTACATATTTAATATGTATACGTAAACACATGTATTTGAACATTTATATTGATACGTATATATTATGTAGATTTCTTCATTCTTTAGAAGCTTTGAAATCATAAAATTAGTATGATTATATGTTTATATAGACTTCTTTTTATATTAGGATTTTGTATTACATTTATATGTATTTTATTTAATTAAGACTCCTTTATATATTATGTCTACATACATATCTATGACTAAAAGGTATGTACTGATTTTTTTTTATTCTCGTTGTTGTAGTAATTATATATTTCTATTGTCAATTAAAAGTTATTTCTTGAACTTATATTTAAATTTTATAAAAAATAAATAATATATTTTAAAATAGTTATATTTGAAAGGGTATTTTTGGTAATCAAATCACTTTCTTTTCCGTTTCTTAGTAATCAAATTAACAAAACAACACTTTCTGTTATTTTCTTGAATTTTTTTCCAGCCAACCAAATGCATGGTAGAAAGTTAATTTTCTTTTCATTTCCTTTCAATTTCTTCCACTTTCACTTTCTATCTCATTTCCGTCTAACCAAACAGACCCTAAGAAAATTTTAGTTTCTCGTGAAAATTGTGTCTTTTAAATTTTTTATCCTATTATACCCTTTGTTTGAATTCACACTTTTTCACTTTGGGAACAATTTGTATACTTGTGTAACTATTTATATTTGAATCGTATATTTTTTCACATGTATTTTTCACATGTATTTGAATATTTACATTGATACGTATATATTTTATAGATTCTTCACTCTGTAGAAGCTTTGAAATTATAAAATTAGTATAAGTATATATTTAACTAGACTTCTATTGATATTAGAATTTTGTATTACTTTTTAGTGATAGGTATTTTATTTAATTAAGACTCTTCTACACATTATGTCTATATACATATATATGACTAAAATATATATATTGAATTTTTTTTTCGTTGTTTTAGCAATTATATATTTCTATTTATGTCAATTGAACTTTATATAAATTTTATAATAAAAAATGAATAAGTTTTAAAATAGTTATAGGCAAAAGAGCATAAAACCCCCTACACTTTTTAAGGGTTGCAAAATACCTCCCTATGTTTTTTTTGCCCCATTTCACTACCCTCACCTTTCTAAAACAAGCAAACTTCCCCCCTTTACACCACTATATGCCCAAATTACCCCCAATGTTTCATTTTATCATTATCATTTGTATTAAAATTTTAAAATATATATATATATAATTCAAAAATATATATGTTAATTTGGTTTTTTTTATAAAATTCAAAAATAATATATAAAATTCGAAAAAACATATAAAATTTGAAACAAATATATAAAATTCGTAAAAATTATATAAAATTAGAAAAAATATATATTAAAATTTGAAAAAAATTAAAAAAATTGAAAATAAATGTAAACTTTGAAACAAATATATAAATTTTGTAAAAATATATATATTAAAATTTAATTTTTTATTATAAATTTAAAAAATATATATTAAATTTTGATTTTTTTATAAAATTCGAAAAAAACATATAAAATTAGAAATAAAAATGATGTACCTAAAAATATAAGAAACTGTATTGCTGCATGTTCTACCTAAAAATGATGTAGGTTGAAATGTTGATTCTACTTTGAAGAGACGAAATATGTGAAGAACAAATCCATAAAAATCATGTTTTAATATTAATTTTATCTATTATCTTGTGGCTCATGATTTACAGTTCCCCCAATGGTATTGAGTGAATCTGCATATCCAATAAAATAATTCATTTTCATTGTCATATTCGGATCACAAAGCACCCCCAATGACATATAAAATTCAAAAAAAATATAAAATTCGAAAATATATATAAAATTCAAAATATATATAAAAAAATTTAAAAACATATATAAATTTAAAATATATGTATAAAATTCCGAAAAAAATATAAATTCGAAAATTTTATTAGCCGAATTTTATATTCTTTTTTCCAAATTTATATATATATTTTTGAATTATATATATATATATATATATATATTTACAAATTTTATATGCTTTTTTTGAATTTTATGTTTATTTTCGAATTTTATAATTTTTTCGAATTTAATATATATTTTTTCGAATTTTATATGTATTTTCAAAATTTATATATTATTTTTAAATTTATAATTTATTTTAAAATTTTAATATATATTTTTTTGAGTTTTATATATTTTGTTTAAATTTTAATACAAATGATAATGATAAAATGAAACATTGGGGGTAATTTGGGGATTTAGTGGTGTAAAGGGGGCATATTACTTTTTTTTGAAAGGTGAGTGTAGTGAAATAGGGCAAAAAAAAGCATAGGGGATCATTTACAAACCTTAAAAAGTATAGGAGGGTTTTATGCTCTTTTGCCATAGTTATAATTGAAAGGGTATTTTTGATAATCAAATCACTTTCTTTTTCGTTTCTTGGTAACCAAATTAACAAAACAACACTTTCCTTTTGCATTCTTGAATTTTTTTCCAGCCAACCAAATGCATGGTAGAAAATTTATTTTATTTTATTTTCCTTTCAATTTCTTTCACTTTCCCTTTTCATCTCATTTTCGTCTAACCAAACGCAGCCTAAGAAATAAGCCAATAAAGTGTTAGATTCCATTAATATGTTACAAAAATGGAACAATAAAATATCTTTATCTAACATAATCAAGGTAAAAAAAAATGACTTTAACACTGTCCAAAAGCATTAATTAGTAATGATATCTAACATAATCATGTAATATCTTAATATCTCTTAGACTCTCGTATAATGATATAACTTAATTAATATATGGGTTAACTTCAAGAAACCCTCTTATATTATTTAATTTAATCAATTAATCCCTATTGTGTCCACTTTGTCTCATATACTATCCAATTTTATCACTATGCCCCCTCCTCCTCACATTTAGAGTCAAAATATCTAAACTACCCTCCCTTAATAGTATAAGGGGGTTTAGTGAAATCAACCCTTAAAAAAATTATTTTTCAAAAATAAATTAAATTTTCGTAAAAACTATAAATTTCAAAATATATATATATATTTCGGAAAAAATGAGTTCTTACAAAAAATATTTTTTTTGTGAAAAATATATATTATGTTCCAAAATATGATTTTTTTTCCGAAAAATAAATTTTTTGCAAAAAAGTATATATTATATTCCAAACTATGAATTTTTTCCAAAAAATATTTTTTTTGCGAAAAATATATATTATGTTCCAAAATATATTTTTTTTACGAAAAATTATATATTATGTTCCAAAATATGAATTTTTTCCGAAAAATATATATTATGTTCCAAAATATGATTTTTTTTCCGAAAAATACTTTTTTTGCGCAAAATATGATCTTTTCCGAAAATATATACTATTATGTTATAAAATATGATCTTTTCAGAAAAATAATTTCTTTGAGAAAAATATATATACTATTATGTTCCAAAATATGATTTTTTCCAAAAAATATTTTTTTTTACAAAATATATATATATATATATATATATATATATATATATATTTCGAAATAATTCATATTTTCGAAAATAATATACCCGAAAAGTATTTTTTGCAAAAATATATATACATTTTTTTGAATTTATAATTTTTGCGAAAAATATAATTGATTTTCGAAAAATAATTTTTTTAAATGGTTGATTTCACTAAACCCCCTAATACTATTGAGGGTAGTTTAGGCATTTTGACTCAAAATGTGAGGTGATGGGGTATAATGATGAAATTAAATAGTATAGGGGGCAAAGTGGACACAGTGAAGATTAATTGATTAAACTGGATAGTATATGGGGTTTCTTGAAATTAACTCTTAATATATAGATATATATTATACTATACTAGTGTATGCTAGTGAACCACCGAACCATCCCAATTAATTAGTAACCACTAATCAAGCAATGACAGTGTATGCAGTGATTCTAGTGAACCGGGTTCAAGATTTCATCTAACTACCAATAAAATAAAATAAATTAATAATAATAAAAAATATCAGTTTGGTTCTGGTTTCGGTTCTTGAACACCCCTAGCAATATTGGAAAAAAAAATTAACAATTCTTTAAATTTATCTAATCTTTGTATAAATTAAGTATTCATGCACACAAAGCGTATAATGAATGTATCTTTTTTCAGACAATATTGTATAATTTATCCACCAAAAAAAAGGCAATATAGTATAAATTAGTGCAGTTGTTTTGGGTAGGTGTAAATGCAGAAAAATTACACAATAATAAGTAGGTTAAAAATTGGATCATTTATCATTCATCAAAGTCATGTATTTATACACAATTATGGAAGATGGGTCAAGCCCATGTACCCAAATCCATCAATCCCTTAAATCAGGGGATTTGATAAAGACTAACCTTTTTTGGACTCTTTATTCTATACTTAGAGATCTCCTTGTCTTGTGGATCACTTAATTTCCAGAACTTTCCATAGGCCCATTTATTTTTAGCCCACTTGTTTGCAGCCCATCCGGCTTCGGCCCATCAGTCCCTGGCCCATTAGTTGTCGCCCCATCAGTCTTATGACCCATCTCTGTTGGGCCATGAATTTTTTAACTATTACACAGGCCCCTGAGGTTATGGGCTTGATATCCTTTTTAAAGCCCATGACTTAATAAATGTAAATACATATGTATATATACATTAATAGCTTTTATGGGGAATGAAAATAATGAGTTGGCATGCCATCATTATCCATTTAATGGTATGTCAAAACGTGAGGCCATCACTCCCTCAAATCACGCATCATGACGGCTTTGGCGTGCCCTTCAGACTTCGTGCAGCCTTTTGGCTTCCTTCTCTCTCTCTATAAAAACCCACACTTCTTCATTTCATACCTCATTTTATACTTTGCGATTTTCTGCTCTCGCCTCTCTTTTCCTTAGCTCTTCATCCCTGGGATTTATTTCTTTGCCATTGCCACCGTCTTTTCCGTCGGTCATTTCAGATCTATTAGAAACCTGTTGTTACTCAAAGCTTCTGTGACTCTTCATTCACCAGCTAAGTAAGTCGATCGGTTTTCTTCCCTTCTTCTTTCTTTAATTTTCACCTCTACCCTATTCTGTCTCTTCTACCTTTCTTAACATCATGTCCGACAGTGACGATACCCGGTCAATAGAGGAAATAGTTTTGTCTTCTACTTCGGGCATTAATCCTACTAGTAGTGACAGTCCCAAGTCCACCCGTAAAAGAACTAAAAACACAACTCCTCAAAGTACTGACCTCCCGGGTTCATCGACGTCCGAACCTGTGAATCCCAAGCCTTCTGAACTTTTTGTCGTGACCCCGCTTAAGAGAGTTCGACCGGAAGTAGACGTTAAACATCTTCGGGCTGAAACCCATGTTCCTGGGGATGTTGACGTATCCCCATATCCCGGTTATTTAGACTTTACCCAGAGTCAAGGACTAGCACCTGGTAGCATTCTGCTATCGGCGTCTCATCTTAGGGTTTTAAGGTTTCCCCTTCACCCCTTATTTCACTACGTGTTTTTTATGCTAGGGTTGTATCATCTTCAACTGAACCCGAACAACCTTAGGATCATGTCCATGCTCCTGTTGTACAATAGGGATATGGACCTTAATCTAAGTTTAGCTGACATTCTCATCTGTTATTTCTTCCAAAATGCCAGAGCGAGTAAGGGTAGATACAATCTCTTTCCCTTCCAAGGCCGGAGCATATGCACGAATACTGAGAAATCTAATAAGGGATGGAAAGAGAGAATGGTAGTCGTGAGTGGCAACTGGTCATACCCGTTTTCCCGTATATTCCCGATCCTTAATAAGTTTGGTCCCATTCTTTTGCCCATCTTCTGCCCCCTTCATAAAGTTTCTTGCATCTGCGAACACTGTGATCTCCATCGGGGGGACTATGCCTTCAAATTTCTGGGTTATGAGGATAAGGACATCCCCCTTACCTTCATAAAACAACGTATAGCCCTCCTGAAAACCCATATCTGGGGCAAAACCCGATCAGCTACTGATCTGCTGACTTTGGAAAATCTGGAGTCAATTTCTAATTTGGGCGTTGTTGTTGACAGGATGGACTTGCCAGACAAACCTCTTTCTGCCAGATTCCCTCAGGTTCCTGAAGGAGTCACCTTGGTTGATGCAGTACCCCTTTCGACAGCACCGCCGGCGGCTTCGGTACCTCCTACTGCTCAAAACCCGATAGCGCCCCCTGCACAAAAAACGACAGCTCCACCCCCGCCTCCTAAAAATCCTTTAACTATCAGGACCCCGTCTAGTACAACGGGTGGAGTGACTAATAAAAAGGCCAGAACTCAGGTTGAGACTGCTTCTTCAAACAAGACCCTTATAGCTCCTCAATCATCCCAACCCTTGATTCCCTGGGAGCCGAAGTTCTTTTTACCAGACGGGACACCGGTCTGCACCGACCAAATCACCCTTAATCAGCCAGAAGCTCTTCGGGCCATGGCCAAGGGGGTCTGGACTCCTGCTGACAGGACTGCCCTGAACAAAATCACCAGAACTGATCTGGCCAAGAAGACCTCAATAATGGTTATGGAGGTAAGAACTTTGTTCACTCTTTTTGTACTTAATATATTTGTTGCTTGCCCTTTTCGTGTAATAATTGTTTCCTTACTGTGCAGTTTCTCTATGGCGTCCAGGCCTACAACAACCTCTTGGAGGCCGACGTCAAAGAAATGGCCGGCATGAAAGCCCAAATAAAGCAGAATGACACCCATCGGGTTTCTCTAGTCAAGGAGGTAGATGGCCTTCGCCAGACCGTCTCCAAGCAGAAGACTCTTTTGGAAACCGGTGAGGCGGAAAAGCGGGCCTTGACTGCCGAAAAGCTGGTCCTGGCTGCTGAGCTGGAAGAAGCAAGGTCAGCTAATAGGAAGTTAGCAGCCGAAAAGGCGGAGTCAGAGAGACTCCTGGAAGAATCAGAAAAGCTGTTAGATCTTGAACGGGCCAAGGTGGAAGTGTGCCGTTTAGGGGGTCTCGACATGTACAACCGATATTGTGTCATCTGTGATCTCCGATCGGCCAGGGCTTGGCGAAGGAGGCATGAAATGGAACACATTCCTCTGGAGGCTCGGGAGTTCAAGACCGCAGAGGAGTTTGATGCCCATATGGGAGTGGTGATGCCCTACGACAACCCTTCTGCTTCTAAAAACGAAAAGAAGTTTGCTGCCATTTTGAAGGGAGAAAAATATCATCCTCCCGAACAGTAGAATAGGTTTTAAGTTTATCTACATTTGCCCCTTCTGAAAGGGTACCTCTTGTATTTCAACTTATTTATTTAATGAGAAGAATTTTCCACATCTTCAGCATTCATTCTGTTCTCATTACATCTGTAGTGTTTTGCATTTTATCTTTTTATGAAACAATTGAGCCTTCTGGTATCTGGCCCCTGAGGCTCTGCCATTATCCTCTTGGCCAATTCAAATCATGTTTTGAAGTCAATACTTAGGAAAAAATTTCATAAACATGAAGCCTTCAGGCATTTGGCCCTGAGGCTTGATTTCATCCTCTGGTTAGTTCAAATAAGGTTTGAACTCAAATACTTAGGAAAATTTTAATAAACATGAAGCCTTCGGGCATTTGTCCCTCGAGACTTGATTTCATCATCTGGTTAGTTCAAATCAGGTTTGAACTCAAACACTTAGGAAAATTTTAATAAACATGAAGCATTCAGGCATTTGGCCCCTGAGGCTTGATTTCATCCTCTAGTTAGTTCAAATCAGGTTTGAACTCAGACACTTAGGAAAATTTTAATAAACATGAAGCCTTCGGGCATTTGGCCCCTGAGGCTTGATTTCATCCTTTGGTTAGTTCAAATCAGGTTTGAACTCATACACTTAGGAAAATTTTAATAAACATGAAGCACTTGTATAAAAGTAGAATCTATCTTTAATGAGATGAACTTAAAAATCATGAAGCATAGGTGCCGAACATCGGGCACAGATGCTTTGTAAAAATGGGTGACATAGTAAGACACATTTTTATTTCTTAACTGGAAAAATAACTATCTAAGGATAATACCTCTTTAACCAATAAGCATTCTGAGAATTGGACTCGAGGCGGTCTGTCTCGTTCTTTCGGACCTGATAAGCGCCGCGCAATTTGCCCACTATCCCAATTTTTCTTCTAAGTACCATATCGCCCACTTGGAATTCTCTTCTTTTGATTTTCTGATTGAATCATACCCAGATTTGTTGCTGATAGGCAGCTAGTCTTATCCCGACGGCTTCCTTTTTCTCTTCCAGGAGGTCAAGATCATGGGCTAGGTGCTGGTTGTTTGGACCTTCTTCCAATGCTTGACTCCTTAAAGTAGGTACCCTTAGCTCGGTCGGTATAACTGCTTCAGCCCCATAAGCCATGGCAAAAGGGGTTTCTCTAGTAGGCTGCCTTGGAGTAGTCCGATAGGACCACAACACCTCAGGCAATTTTTCCAACCATGCCCATTTTGCGTCTTCAAGTTTTTTCCTTAGTGTGTTAAAAATGGTTATGTTTGTCCTTTTGGCTTGTCCATTCCCCTGTGGATAGCCGACAGAAGAAGTGTTTTGATTGATCACATGCTTTGCCAAGAATGATTGAACCTTTCTGTTATCCAGGTTGGTACCATTGTCCATCATTATGGTTCGGGGTAGACCGAATCTACAGATGATGTGGCTCCAGATGAACTTTATTACGTGGCTGCCAGTTATGGTGGGATATGCCTCGGCTTCCACCCATTTTGTAAAGTAATCGGTAGCCAAGAGAACATGTGTGGTACATCGTATTGCCTGCGGGAGAGGACCCACAATATCCATGCCCCATCGGGCAAATGGGTGAGGAACAATTGTTGGGTTCAAGAGCTACGGTGGTGGATGAATGACATCTCCATGAAACTGACATTTTTTGCAATGGCAGGTGTAGATCTCAGCATCCCTTGCTAGGTAGGGCCAGAAGTAACCCTGGGTGAGAACTTTATGAGGTAAGGACCTTCCTCCGGAGTGATTACCACAAGATCCTGCATGAATCTCCTCCATGACCGCTGAAGCCTCGGAGGGGGTGAGACATCTCAAGTATGGTCCGGAGAAAGACTTCCTGTGTAGTTGGCCGTTGTAGAGGGCATATTTGGATGCCTTCATTCTTATCTTCTGGGCATCTGATTTTGACTCAGGCAATGTACAAAATCTCAAATAATCTACTATCGGATCCATCCAACTCGGTTCCCATGGGATAACCATTACTTCTTCGGGGGGTTCCAAGCTGGATCGGGCGATAAAGTCTATTGGTACAGTGCGAGTCATACTTTCTCCTGCCGCGGAGGCTTGGTTAGCCAGATGATCTGCTACAGAATTATCTCCTCTGGGAATCTGTTCAAAGTTTATTTGTTAGAACCCCTCAGCCTCCCTTAGAACCAAATTCTTGTATGCTTCCATCTTCGGCTCTCGGGTTTCATACTCCCTTTTTAACTGTCGTACGACTAGCTGGTAATCACTTCGAACCTCTGTTTTCTGCACTTAAAGGCTTTGGGCCAACCGAATTCCTGCAAGAAGGGCCTCGTACTCGGCTTCATTGTTAGAGGCTGGAAATTCCAGTTGAACGGATTGCTGGATTTTAGTACCATCCGGTGTTATGAGTACTACTCCGATCCCTGCTCCGTTCATGTTCGATGATCCATCCACGAACACGACCCATAATCCATGCTCACATTCTTCTATGGAGTCTGCCGCTTCGATTTCTAACAGGAAGTCAGCTACTGTCTGTCCTTTGATGGCCGTTCGGGGGACATAGGTTATATCAAAAAGACCGAGTTCAATTGCCCATTTTAACACTCTCCCTGATAACTCAGGCTTTGCCATTATAGATCTGATCGGAGTTAAAGTAGGCACTATGATCGGGTGTGCTTCAAAATAATGCCGAAGGCGTTGTTTAGCATTGATCAGTGATAATACCAGCTTTTCTTGCTTTGAGTAACAGGTCTCTGCATCGATAAGGGCCTTGCTGGTGTAGAAGACTGGTGTCTGACACCCTTTGCCCTCATTAACTAGAGCGGCGCTGGTAGACGTTGCGGATATGGCCAGATACAGGTGTAACGACTCATCGGCTTCTGGGGTTGCTAATATCGGGGGCTTTGCTAAGTAACTTTTGAGTCGTTTCAGGGCCTCCGCTTGCTCTGGCCTCCAGACTTCTCCTTTTTGCCACCTTTATTGCTTGAAAGAATGGCTTACACCGATCGGTTAATCGAGAGATGAAACGACTGAGGGCCGCTACTCTCCCGGTTAGTACCTGGATCTCCTTTCGGGATTTTGGCTCTGTTGACTCTACAAGAGCTTTGACTTGCACCAGGCTAGCTTGTATTCCTGTCCGATCAACTATGTGCCCCAAAAATTGGCCCGAGGACACTCCGAAAGAACACTTGGACGGGTTGAGCTTCATATTGTACTTCCTGAGGGTGTCGAACACCTACTTCAAATCGGTCAAGTGGTCTTCTTTCGCCTTGCTTTTCACCACCGTGTCATCGATGTAGGCTTCTATGGTGGATCCCATCATTCCTTGGAACACCCTTCTGACCAACCTTTGATAGGTAGCACCTGCATTCTTTAGTCCGAAAGACATAACTGTGTAACAAAATGTACCTGACTCAGTGATGAAGGCAGTCTTTTCCTGGTCCTCCGGGTTCATTCTGATCTGGTTATACCCAGAATATGCATCCAGAAAACTGAGGCGTTCGAAACCCGCAGTGGCATATACCATCTGATCGATCTTTGGTAAAGGGAAACAGTCTTTCGGGCAGGCTTTATTCAGATCTGTGAAGTCTACACATACCCTCCATTTGCCATTTTTCTTCTGGACCACCACAACGTTCGCCAACCAGGAAGGATACTGGACCTCCTTTATGAATCCTGCTTGAAGAAGTCGATCAACCTCTTCAGCTATGATCTGGTTTCGATGGGCTCCCATTCGCCTTTGTTTCTGTTTGACAGGCTTTGCGCTGGGATCCACATTGAGGGAATGTTGGGCTATTGATGGGTCAATGCCGGTCATGCCCATATGGCTCCATGCAAATATGTCAGCATTAGAACGGAGAAGGGACTCAATTTCCTCTTTTTCTTATGGACTGAGGCCTGAACCAATATAAGTAAACCTTTCAGGACGATCGGGGCAAATTTGAACTTCTAGTAGGGGTTCAACTGTTACTGGTGACCCCGAACCGTCCTCCTGTAATTGTTATTTGCCATCAGTTGTCGTCTTGGATTGTGATCCTCGTTCCGGTTCCGCCTTTCTTTTTAGAATTTTCATGGTGATAGCATAACACTCCTTTGCTGCTACCTGGTCGCCCCTGATGTCGATCACGTCAACTCCGTTCGGTTCAATACATCACATGACCTGATGCATGGTAGAAAGGACTTCGTGCATACGATGGATCCATCCCCTTCCCATGAGGAGATTATATGAAGGTTTGGCATCTACCACCACAAAAGTCTCTCGGAGCGTGCGCCTTACTACCGTGACTGGTAGTTGGATTTCCCCCACTGGTTCCATTCTTCTGCCATCGAATCCTGCTATCGGGCTTCTGGAAGGGACTATTTCCTAGGGGCTGATTTCCAATTTCTCAAAGGCCCACTTGGTGATAATGTTGGCACTGCTTCCTGGATCAACCATTACCCTATTTATCAAGCAGTTGGAGACCATGAGGGAGATAACCAGAGGGTCGTCATGGGGTGTCTGAATGTTCCGCATATCTGCAGAGGTGAAAATAATCCGGGCATCCTCTTTTGGGCTTCGGAACTCGGTGACTTCCGCAACCCTTCGCAACTTCTGGGCTTGTCGCATATGTGATCTACGGGATTCCTCCACTTCTGATTGACTGGGCCTCCATGGACCATGTGAATGACCCGCACGGGTTGTCCCATAGCTCCCTTGATAGGAGCATGCAACGCTTGATCTGATCGGGCTCCTTCCTTGGCAACATACTCGGTCAGTTCTCCTTTTGCTATCATGGCTTCCACCTGCCTCCTGAGGCTTCTGCATTCGTTGGCGTGTTGCCCGTATTCGCCATGGAAGGCATAATGTCTTGACGTATCTCTCTCATCCATCGGCTGTTTGATGGGTGGTGGTGACCGATAGATTCCATTGCCTTTTGTCTCCTGGTACAGCTTTGCCAGGGTCACTTTCAGGGGGGTGACCTTCTCCTCAAACCTTGGGCGTTTCTCTGGGATCGGGGAAGGAGCAGGAGGAGCACTCGGTGGCTTCCGATCTGGTGCCCGATCCTTTACCCTGGAAGGTTCGGATGCCTTTGCCTCTACTGTTGCAAATGCGGTCCTTCTCTGTCGTATGGCCAACTCTTCTTCTATTCGGAAGTGCCCTTGTGCCCTGGAATTGAGCTCTCCAATGTCTGCAGGTGGCCTTTTGACCAGGGACTGATGGAACTTGCTTCCCGGGATCAGGGCCATTCTGAAGGCTTCGACAGCTGAGTGCTGATCGCAATTGTCAATTGAGGACATCTCCACGTTGAATCGTGATACAAAACTTTTCAGGGATTCGCCCTTCTCTTGAATCATGGTGAATATACTGGAGATAATCTTCTTCTGTCTTTTGTTACCGAAATACTGGGCAATAAATAACTCGCAGAGTCTGAGCCAACTTCCGATCGATCGGGGTGGTTGCTTTCTGAACTATATGAGGGCTGCTTCGGTCAGGTTGGTGGGGAAGACTTTGCAAAGTAAGGTCTCGTTCTTGTTGTAAACATTCATCTTGGTATGAACGTGGTAGATGTGCTCTGTTGGATCTTTCGTACCAGAACAGGGTGAACTTCGGTAATCTGAACCTCTCCGGATAGGGCACACTGGTGATCGAGATGGTGAATGGTGTCTGAACGACGTCTATGGATGCCTCAGATGCCAGATCGATTGGGGTCTGTAGCTTCAGATCTTTAAGCATGTCCCGCTGGAATCTGAACATGATTTCCTCCAGCTTTTTCATGGTCAAGACCTCTTCGGGGTTACGTACCCCGAGAACCTGTAGCGATGACTCCACGTGTTCTTCACGATCATTATGGGATCGGACGGGGAGATCATCCTTGTCCGTCTGGCGGCCTATAGATCGTTCATGTTGGCCGGACTGTTCATCGTTATGAACCTCCTGTGGGTTCTGTAGTTGAGCCAGTTTTGCCACTAGTTCAGCGTTTTGCCTCTCTAACTCGGCAGTCCTCTCCTCTAGGGCTTGTCTGATCGGATCTTCTGGATTCTGGCCCCCGTTTGGAGGTAATTCGGTCTGTTGTGAATGTGTGACCGCCATTGATGATACGAATCTTAACTTTTTGTAGAGAGTGGGAAGCTTATTGAAAAATATTTCAATAATAGAGTTTTCCCACAGACGACGCCAATTGTGTAAATGAAAAAAAATTACACAATAATAACTAGGTTAAAAATTGGATCCTTTCTCATTCATCAAAGTCATGTATTTATACACAATTATGGAAGATGGGTCAAGCCCATGTACCCAAGTCCATCCATCCCTTAAATCAGGGGATTTGATAAACACTAACCTTTTTTGGACTCTTTATTCTATACTTAGAGTACTTATTGTCTTGTGGATCACTTAATTTCCAGAACTTTCCATAGGCCCATTTGTTTTTAGCCCACTTATTTGCAGCCCATCCGGCTTCGGCCCATCAGTCCCTGGCCCATTAGTCGTCGACCCATCAATCCTATGGCCTATCTCTGTTGGGCCATGAATTTTTTAACTATTACAGTAGGTTATGTGGCATAAATTGTAATGCATATAAAAATTTTAAGTTCTTATTTCAAGGTAAAAATATATATTTTTTGATTCATACTTTTCCATCAGCTGTGTGAGTGTGACAACTAAATTTATTGCATTTTCCCCGCATACCCACTTTGATATTCGATCGGTCATCAAATATGACTTTAGACCGTTTATCTAATGAATAATTTTAATTAGAATAACTTTTTTCAGTGTTATTTAAGCGTCACACCTTTAAAATTTGACCAAAATTTAAATTGATCAAATTATAGTCATACTTGAAGTGTTGAATGAACACTTTTAACTAATTTCTAATCTATTTTCACTTTGAAATATTTTGAGATGTTTTTTTTCTTTTCAAGAAAAAAAAAAATAACATTTTGAGATGTTCCAGGAATTTTCCAGTTCATCTTAACCTGGCATTTCCAATATGGTTTAAGATATTTTCATGTTGAAGTGTTCTTGTCGGGTTATTTATTTAAATAATAAATCAAAATATAATAATTATATTTGACAAATATATCAATTTTGTCGGATCGAATCATTTAATTGTTGCATCTTGATACACAACCCATGAAATACCAACCTTAATGGTTAGACATCGCGTGTCTTATTTCATTGGGCTTGGGCCTACTTGCCTTTGTCAAGTTTGGCTTCATATAAATATATATATATATATATTGAATAATAGAAAATATAAAAAGATGAAACCCACACCCAAAAAAACACTATTAGCCCATCAAAAAGCCCAAAAGGCCACTCTAAATACTTCAACTGCTACACTCTGAAAACACACACAGTCACACACACACACACTGCATATGAACGCATAGATCTGAAATTGTAGTCTTCAACTGCAGGAGAGTGTGTTTTGGTTTGATCGAAACCTAATTTTCTAGGGTTTCGAAAAAGCAGCTGATTTCAAAGAGTGTAGCAATCTTCAGCCACTCCAATTTGATATTCCAACGACTCTTGGCGTTTGCGTCTAAGGTGGCTCAGAGGTTATACTCTTCCCTACTCTCTCTCTCTTTCATTCACTTTCTCTCTCTAAAATGTATGCTCATTTCTTCTTTTTCTGGTTGTTTTATAGTTTTTATCTGTCTAATTATTTGCGAATTGCGATATGTTGATGTACAGTGTAAAGGGTTCTGGGTTTATAACTTTATATGTATACACACACACACACACACACATATATATATATATATATATATAACTTTTTTTGATGTTAAGAAATGAAGTACTTATAAATACCATTTCATCTAAATTTGAATTTGATGAGAATAAATCACAGTCATGCTGTTTACTCTGAGCTTAATTAGTATAAATTAGGACTATAACTTTCTTAGCGCTCTCTCTCTCTCTCACACGCACCCACACATCTATTCATACATATATCTATGTATATGCTTTGATTGGTTGGCTAGGAAATATGAGGAAAGTGAAGAAATAGATTATAGGGACGATGATGGTTTCAATGTTATAGTAAAGAAACAAATATACAGTATCTCATCCTTTGTGCTAGTTCCTTTCCTGCTTTTCTATGGGTAACTCATGCATTTTTCCAAGAAAATTGAAATCTAACAATGTGGCTCGTGTAAAGATAGTGTGTAAAGTAGAATTTTCTTAATTGAATCCAAGGACGAAGGATGTAATTTCTCGTTGATATTGGCAAGAGGGTTTCGAGTTATTGTGGAAACAAGAAGAGTCTAAGCACAGATAAAGGAAAATGTTTAATAAGGATTGAGAGGCTTTGGGAACACTTCTTTATATCTTATTTGATGGGAAAAGGTGTGCCGATTCAGGATGGGGGATTGGGGATTAGGAGGTTGGTGCCTGTTATTAAGGGTTTGTTCGGGAAGTGGTTGTTCGGAGATTGGGTGTAGAGAGGCAGTCTTTGGAGGAGAGTTATAACTTGCTGTTATGGGGAGGGAGGTCTTTGAGGGAGGTAGGGATTAGGAGAGGCTTGGGGTTTGGAAGGACATTTGAAAGGGGTGCAATGTCTTTTCCATTCACCTTAGGTTTGGAGTCAGGGATGGGAGATAAGTTTGCTTTTGGACGGACTATTGATGTAGGGAGTGTCCAATGGCTATTTCTTTCCCATGTTTATTCTGCATTGCTTGCGATCGACATGTTCGGTTAGTTGACTGTTACCGGCTCGATGCCATTAGGCTAGTTTGAGATGGGTGATTTGCGAGACATTTTCATGATTGCGAGCTTGAGGGGGTGTCCGCTTTTTGGCGGTCATGTACTGACAGAGTGGATGACGATGGCTTGGATTCTAGTGTTTAGATGCCTACTTTCCATGGGAGGTTTGAGGTTTCATCCATATTCATTTATCTCTCACGACAACACAAACAATCTTTTCTTTCGGAGGCGGTTTGATGTTCCAAGGGTCCTCCTAAGGTGACCCTCTTTGTTGGACTGCGGTATGGGGTCGAATCGTCACGTTGGACAATTTAAGGAGAAAAATCTGGTTATGATCAATTGGTGTTTTATGTATAAGAGGGGTTGCGAGTCAGCTGGTTTGACCCTCTTGCTTTTGATTGCTGAGGTTTGCAGCTTGGCTTGTTTGGGGTTCAGTGGGTCATGCGTTCTTCGATGAGAGGTGTAGTGGACGTTTGGCAAGGTTCCATTGTGGGTGCCCATGGCCATGATTTTTGGAGGGCGGCGCTTCATTGTCTTTGGTGGTGCACGGGGAAGGAATGAAACCAGCGGTTCTTTGATGGGATTGAATCTTCTGTTGGATCCATGAAAGACTTTCTATTTATTCTCTCTTTTGTTGGGTTAAGGATAGATATTGTACATCCATAGAGGAAAAAAAGGAATTTTCAGTTCCCTAGGAGGCTAGGCTCTTATGCCTGGGGTTGTATGCTTGTCTAGGGATACGCTCCCCTTTTGAGCGTCTTTTTATATAGATCTTATTTATCAAAGGAAAAAAAAGGGAGTGAAACAAGCAGATTTGAAGGCAACTATCTCATGGTCTAGATACTGAAGAATTAACATTGACTACTTCATTTTAGGTTTCTTTTTTCAGTTCTCTCAGTAGACAAATGATGTCTTGTACAAATTTTCTTTTAGTCCATTTTCTTCTTATTTTTATTTTTATTTCTTGTTTGCTAATTAATTTATCTTCTTTTCAATATACGGTGCTTATTGAAGTGAGATATTTCTTAGTCTTTTACAGACCAATTTATGTAAACAATTTTGTTTCTGAAATATACCAGAGTTATATTATATCCTGCAAGATTTCAAATATTAAAAATGGCGGCAACTGTGGCTTCTGGCCTGCAAATCACTGCAGCAAGACCCTCCATATCCTCAACTCGCAGAATTTTCAAGGCTGGTGTGGCAAGTTTTGATGTCAGTTCTAAAGGGGCATCATGGTCAAAGCTTGCTAGCACATGTCATATATCATCTGCACAATATTTTCAGCGCAGTTTCACATCATCACCTCCGAAATTTGAGAATGTTGTTACAAAGGCAATGTCTGGAGGTAGTGAAACTAAGCCTTCGCCAGGGTTGCCAATCGATTTGAAAGGTTCGATCCTTGTGTTTCCCCATCTATTATTTAAGCATATCTTCTTGTGAGCTAATGAGGTCGTATATGGTTCTTTTCCTAGTTGGTGGTTTATTACTTCATTCAGTTATTATAATCTACCATTTGTCTTCATTCCCTATTGAAATAGTTTAGTAGGAAAAGTGATTTTTAATGGAAGTACCATGTGATTTTATTGTTATATGACAAATGAGGAGCCCTCCTGGCTTATGATTTAAGTCATACATTTGTGCATGTTGGATGAATAGAGAACTATCACAAACAGTATTCTTCCAACAATCATCTACTATCATTCGAGATATGTATACAAATATGCATTTTTTTCCCTTTTACTTACAACTATCAGTAATATGGAAAAACTGCATTATAAACGACTAGGGCTGTGTTATTTTTCTTATTCAATAATCCTTAAACTTTGTGAATTTAAACCTGCTGTCACTTTACTTCTTGATGGTACTATACAACTGAAATACTTCCTGAATTGTAAAAAAAATTGTGCTCTCTTTAGGTAAAAGGGCATTTATTGCTGGTATAGCTGATGACAATGGATACGGTTGGGCAATCGCAAAATCCCTGGCTGCTGCAGGTGCTGAAATTCTCGTTGGAACTTGGGTGCCTGTAAGTGAATTGGCCATAAACTGTGGTGATATATTACCTCAATTTCGGACATTTTTTAACAATTTCATTTTCTCCTATAATTGATTAGTAAACTATTCCAGTTATTTTGTAATTATGTCATTTTGTCCAATAAGTTTGGTAAATAAACTTCTCTTGCAGGCTTTAAACATCTTTGAATCAAGCCTACGTCGTGGGAAGTTTGATGAATCACGCGTGTAAGATGCTGTGCTTGTGTTTCTTTCATATTAAAATGAGCAATGCTTACTGAGCGTTTTGTTATTGCATGTTTCAGTCTGCCTGATGGTTCTTTGATGGAGATTACCAAAGTCTATCCCTTAGATGCTGTTTTTGACAACCTAGAAGACGTACCTGAAGATGTAATGAGAACTGTACAGATTCATAATTTTATGAAAGAATGTTCAAAATTTATGCTGATATGATGATTTGACTTCATGCAGATAAGAACAAATAAGCGTTATGCTGGATCCTCCAAGTGGACGGTTCAGGTATGGCTACTTCTCCGCTCGCTTTGGTGCATTTTGTAATTATGGGCGGAGGAAACTATTAGAGCCTTAAGTTAGACAGGTTTGAAGGCCATACTTGGACGGTTGAATTTCCAGTATTTATGCCATATACAAAGAAGATTACTATACTATTGTTGAGTTTCTTGCCATCATATGGGGCCCATTTGATTTGACCACGTACAGCTTTTGAAGGCTTGCCCAAGCCTTCATTCGTTTGTCTTATTTAGTCTTCAATGAGCCACTGAAATATTTATATATGTATTAAGAAAATGATTTTTAATCTATTTTATGTATCAAGAAGGCTTGAATTATGTTGAGGACTTGGTTGTCGTGGTTCATGCTTTGATAAACCCAGCATGCTACACAGGGCTGCAAATGAGCCGAGTGAACTATACCTTGTTTGAGCGCCACCTGCCAGCTCCATGATGGTGTTTGGGGTTGACTCAAGCTCAGGTGAACTTGGTCAAGAAATGCTTGAGCTCGGCATGCCAATATTATGGCCGAGCTCGCACACATATTCCTCACTCGAAAAAGCTTTAGATATATAGACTCTGATTCGAAAGATCGAAGAAACAGTAGCCCTCTCTTTCGTTGACCTCCAATTTCACTCGTCGATCTCCAAACTTCTTATTTCTCAACAAGTCAACGGTAAGAATGATTCCACCAACACTGAAATAGGATTCAGAGACATCAGAGAAAAGGTACCCAATGAGAGCTGTCACATAGATAGATAGATATGCTGCCTTGAAGGGGAGCAATTGCGGGCGTTTAGAACTAGATTTTTTATCACGTTTGTTTATATGTTCGACATATACAGAGATGTCTGGGATGATGGGCAATGTTTATTAGTATGAGCTTCTGAAACTCATGAATTTTAAAGCATATATGTGTTTGGGGTTATAAAGCACAAAGGAGTTGGGGATATGAAAGATTTGTGACTTCGGGTCAAATCTATCTTGATGGACTAAACTGATGCTTATGCATTTTGAAATAAAATTTAGCCTTCAACTATATGAGCTTGTTCAGAAGCCTAACGAGCTGAATACAAGATTCTTCAGGCCAGACCTATTTACTAAATGAGCTAATGAGTTCAAGCTCTGCTTGTTTACTTAGAAACGACTGCGAGTTTGAGCTGAGCTGTTCATAAATAGCTCATTCATTTGCAGCCCTCATGCTACATGCATCTGTTGAGTCCAATGAAGCAGGAAATAGCCATGATTACCACTATGTGAAAGCCAGGAATAACGTTGGAGATTTATGTCCTCTTGCAAATGCTAGCATCATTTTTATCTTTGTCCTCAAAGGTCCAAATGTCCTTCATGATTCCTGGTAGAACATTGCTTACCAGGAGTAATTCATACTAAGGTTTGACAGAAAACAAAGTCGGTAATTTGAACTGTTTCAGTTTAGAATGTAAACGGTTTGTTTTTCTTTCCTTGTGCGTGCGTGCATTCTACACATGTAATGAACAAGTTAAAACTTGCTCTACAATCTCTTGGATTTTCCAAACGCTGCTGACCTTTCACCTTCATGTTGATTATTCCAGATCTTCCTAAGATGAATCACACTCTTATTACTTTGTGTTTTCAAATTTCCCACAGGAAGTTGCAGAATCTGTTAAACTAGATTTTGGCAGCATTGACATTCTTGTGCACTCACTTGCTAATGGGCCAGAGGTATATATATACATACATATTCTTAAATGTATTTTGATCTATAGACCATTCAGTTCATTACTGAACACATGTACCTTGTAATTAGGTAACTAAGCCTCTGTTGGAGACATCCAGGAAAGGATATCTTGCTGCAGTATCAGCCTCAAGTTATTCTTATGTTTCTTTATTGAAGCATTTCATTCCAATTATGAACCCAGGCATTCCTCTCCTTCCTATAATCTGATCTGTGCTTCCTTTTCATATCTTCTTCCTGTTTCAAATCCTGGTTTGGCCTTTCTGATTATCTACACTTTAGTTAGGGGTCGTGTTATTAGAATTTGGTTGGTTGTCTTTATTTCAGGTGGTTCTTCACTTTCTCTTACATACATTGCTTCTGAAAGGATCATTCCAGGGTATGTCTGATTGGGAAATCAAACTTAAATACATGAGACTGATTGTCTTCAATGTCTCTTACATATATTGCTTCTGAGAGTCTTTAAAGTTAAACTACATGATACAGATACGGTGGAGGTATGAGTTCAGCAAAAGCAGCGCTAGAGAGCGACACAAAAGTGAGTGCTCCTTTAATTGCTGTTTAATCTTTTGCATCCACCCAAATTATGTATGTTTTCATGGTCACAATAGTGGATATCTTTTGTCATATTTAGGTGCTTGCTTTTGAAGCGGGAAGGAAACATAGGATCAGGGTCAACACAATATCAGCAGGTAATTATCCTTTAATTTTGCTTCTGCTAATGTATTGCCCAGTTCTTCTATAAGCTGTTGCAAGGAAGTCTGTCAAATCCAATGGTGTAAACGCGTTACTCTCTCTTTTATATTAGTGTCACCTTAATCTAATTTCCGAACTGCAAATGTGAAAATTTCAGGCCCATTAAGAAGCCGTGCTGCAAAGGCAATTGGATTCATAGATACAATGATTGAGTACTCAATAGCTAATGCACCTCTGCAAAAAGAACTGTCTGCAGGTAAAAAAATCAAGAACTACTCAGCTTTAGCGCTATGCAGTTAGTCTTCTTACTCATTGTTACTGAGCTTCGGATGCCAATGAAACAGATGAAGTGGGCAACACTGCTGCGTTCTTGGCATCACCATTGGCTTCAGCTATCACCGGTGCTGTTATATACGTCGACAATGGTCTTAATGCCATGGGTGTTGGAGTTGATAGCCCCATATTCAAAGACCTCGACATTCCCAAGGGCAGGCATTAGAGGTAACACTAGGCAGTTTTTTAAGACTGCAGCTTTGGAATCTTGAAGGGTTGATTGTGTTCTTCGGTTCCTCTTTTAATTGCTTACGCTCATCACCCGAGAATGGATTTGACAGCGGCCTCCCATTTTGTCATGAGAGTATCTTTTTCTGTTGTAAGACGCTATCTTAATAATAGAGCTAGGAAAATAGGTTTAGGAGTACCCTTGTGTGGAATGTTTCTGCAACTGTAATCAGTCAATTCAGAGGACTGAATCTGTATTTAGAATTTGATAGAATGCATGAATAATTTAGGGCAGGTTGTTTGGTTTTGCCTCGTGCTGATGGATTAAATATATTTTACTTGAGATTGTCATACTAAAAAAAAAAAGAAAAAGAAAATTGAAAATTGGGTTATGAAATACTAATGATACCCAAACCAGTACTGCTAAAAGTTGTGTAGCTACTTCACCAGAGAAGGATGACATAGATGATTCAGGTACATTGATTAATTAGAATATAGAAGTTCGAAACTCTGAAGTCTGTTACAAATGTTTCAGATAAATAAGATGATTAAATTTTAGAGATCCATATGTCAGGAGTTCTTTGAAAAGTGATTCAATAAATCGAGGTTGAATGTTTTGATGAAAAATTGTAAGTGGAAATCTATAGTAAATGGGTACTAATAAATTGGGTAATTTGCATTTACACCTTCTGAAGTTTGGGTTAATTGCAATCAGATAATGATTAACACACAAGTTTGCATAGAAACCCCTGAGTTTTCAAAAGTCTTGCAATGATACCTCTTTGGGCCATGAAAAGTCAGATTTGCCCTTATTTAATTTCAATAAACTCTCCTCTACTATTGAATTTATTCAACTAATCCCTCTTATATCCGGATTGCCCTTTATGCTTTCCAATTTAATCAATTAATCCCTCCTATATCTAGATTGTCCCTTATACTTTTCAATTTCAATCACATTACCCCACACCCTCGAACAATATATATATAAAATTCAAAAAATATATATATAATTCGAAAAATATATATCAAATTAAATATATATATATATAATTTAAAACAATTATATAAAATTATAAATATATATATATATATTTCGAAAATAATATATAAAATTTGAAAAAATATAAATTTTGAATATATATAAAATTCAAAAATAAATATATATATATACATATATAATTCGGAAGAAATATATAAATTAAAAAACATATAAATTTAGAAATAATATATAAATTTCAAAAAAAAAATATTTCAAAAAACAAAATTAGAATAAATAAATAAATTTAGAAGAAAAATATATATATTGGTAAAATATCATATTTTTTCTAATGAAGTGAATCAAACTACTTATCCGGATTACCCCCTATACTTTTCAATTTCAATCACATTACCCCCCACCCTCAAACAATATATATAATTCAAAATATATATATCAAATTTAAAAAATATATATAAAATTCAAATATATATATATAATTCAAAACAATTATATAAAATTATAAATATATATATTTCGAAAATAATATATAAAATTTGAAAACAATATATAAAATTCAAAACATATATAAAATTTGAAACAAATATACAAATTTCGATTTTTTTTTTATAAAATTTGAAATTATCATATAACTTTCGAAAACATCATATAAATTTTGAAAACGTCATATAAATTTTGAAATATATATATATAATTCAAATATATATATATATATATATATATAAAAAGACCACTAATTGTTGTTGGTGTAAGTAGTTTGATTCACTTCATTAGAAAATATATGATATTTTACCAATATATATTTTATTCTTCTAAATTTATTTATTTATTCTAATTTTGTTTTTCGAAATATATATTTTTTGAAATTTATATATATATTATCGAATTTTATATATTATTTCTAAATTTATATGTTTTTGAATTTATATATTTCTTCGGAATTATATATGTATATATATATATTTTTTTTTTTTTGAATTTTATATATATTCGAAATATATATTTTTTACATGAAGACTGACAAAAACTAAATCATATTGCAATACTTGAAGATGCATTGAAAATAAAAAGTGATTCAAATGTGTAGAGCAGAACATAACACCATTTTATTTAGTTATCCTCTCTATACAATGAAGAGTGCTATTTACATGAAGACACTGAAGTTTTCGCCATTGTCACACACTTTCATCAACTGCTACTCTTCTTCTGAGAGATTGGAAGAGTCACTTCTGCTGAGACTTGAGTTCCTCCACTCTTTTCTCAGTAGCCTGTAAAGCTTTCCCATATTTGCTTATTAACTGCAAGTAAGAGTAACAAATCTACAATTAGCGCCAGAGATCAGACATCAATGATTTTGGACTAAGCTCCATTACGGGGAAAGAAAAGTTTCCAGTGGAATGAGAGTGTCTTTCTACATAGGGTTAATTTCATAAAACCCCCTTATACTATTCAATTTAATCAACTAATCCTTCCCACTATGCCCCTTCCTCCTCACATTTAGAGTCAAAATGTCTAAACTACCTTCCCTTAATAGTATAAGGGAGTTTAGTGAAATCAACCCTTAAAAAAATTATTTTTCGAAAATAAATTATATTTTTCGTAAAAACTATAAATTTCAAAATATATATGTATTTCGGAAAATATGACTTTTTACGAAAAATAATTTTTTTGCAAAAAATATATATTATGTTCCAAAATATGATTTTTTTTCCGAAAAATATTTTTTTTGCGAAAAAGTATATATTATGTTCCAAAATATGAATTTTTTCCAAAAAATATTTTTTTTTTGCGAAAAAATATATATTATGTTCCGAAATATGATTTTTTTCTAAAAAATAGTTTTTTTGTGAAAAAGTATTTATTATATTCCAAAATATGAATTTTTTTTCCGAAAAATATATATTATGTTCCAAAATATGATCTTTTCCGAGAAAATTTTTTTTTGTGAAAAATATATACTATTATGATCCAAAATATGATCTTTTTCCGAAAAATAATTTTTTTGAGAAAAATATATACTATTATATTCCAAAATATGATTTTTTTTTCGAAAATTAATTTTTTTTCAAAAAATATATATTATTTTTTCCGAAATAATTCATATTTTGGAAAATAATATACTCCCTCCAAAAAATAATTTTTTTTGCGAAAAATGAATTTATAATTTTTGCAAAAAATATAATTGATTTTCGAAAAATAATTTTTTTAAATGGTTAATTTCACTAAACCCCTTTATACTATTGAGGGTAGTTTAGGCATTTTGACTCAAAATGTGAGGTGAGGGGGCATAATGATGAAATTGAATAGTATATGGGGCAAAGTGAATACAGTGGGGGTTAGTTGATTAAACTGGATAGTATAGGGGAGTTTCTTGAAATTAACCCTTCTACATAATACAAGAATACATCTACCCTGTTTAAGATGTCCCGGTAAAATGTGTCGAACTTTCATCAACATTTTGTCAGAAGAAACACCAGTTTGTATTTCTGAAAACTATTCTCAAGAATTCTAATAACAGAAAACAGTTTTATGAGTTATCTGAAAACATGCATTTTTATAGCCGAGTTTTCTGAAAACTGTTTTCAGAAAACTCAACAAAGCATACTTTTGTACAATTTTCTGATTTTCAATTTTCAGAAAACAGAAAATTGCTCTCATAAATACAAACCAAGCAGGCTCATTGATCTGCTAGCAAAACTTTCTTTCCTTGCTAGAAATTGAGATACTTCTACTCATTTTAGGACATGAACCTACCTCATCAATTTCTTCATAGGTCATTATAAATGAAGGAGACATCATTATATTATCACCAACAACACGTACTAACATTTCATATTTTTTTGAAATTTGATATATATTTTTTGAATTATATATATATTTTGAATTTTATATATATATTGTTTGAGGGTGTGGGGTAATGTAATTGAAATTGAAAAATATAGGGGACAATCTGGATATAGGAGGGGTTAGTTGATTAAGTTGGAAAGCATAAAAGGCAATCCGAATATAAGAGGGGTTAGTTGATTAAATTCAATAGTAGAGAGGAGTTTATTGAAATTTAATAAAGACAAATCTGACTTTTCATGGCCCAAAGAGTGTATGAGTTTGTTCATCATTGTCTGCTGCTATGTTCACTATGTGGGTTGAATTGCTTCTTCTTCTTCTACAACTACTTCTCATGGTTTGGATGATAGTGTTTAGTGAATCTGTGGAAAAGGGTGTCGAGGTTAGTGATTTAGAAAGATTAAAGTAAACCCTAAATACAAAAAGGTAGTAAAATTAGGGAAAATGTGAAATTGGATAATAGTGTTGTATAAACTTGTTGAAATGAGTATGGGGATTAGGGAATGTAAACCCTAAGGGTATGTTTGGAAAGTTGTCTGGTCTATCTGGTTTGGTCTGCGGGTTGGTTTGGTTCCAAATTTTATTAAATATACACACACACACATATATACATATACATATAGAAACCAGACCTATATGTGGTGGCGATGGCGGCGGCGGCGGTGGTGGAGGTGAAACGAAACCAACAAGGTTTTTGTTGGTTTCAAAAATCTGATTTTTGGTCTTGGTGGTTTAGTTTCATTTTTGGGAGACCAACATTTCCAAATATGGTCTGGTCTCAAAAATGTGAAACCAAACCAGAAAACCAAAACCAAACCGCGAAACAAATATGCCCTAAATGCAAAAAGTTTGGAAAATGAGGGAAAATGTGAAATTGGATAATATTATTTAATGAATATGTGGGAATGGGTGTGGAGATTAGGGACAAAGAAGATCAAATTAATGTAAAACCTAAATGCAAAAAGGGTAAGAAAATGAGGGAAAGAAGCATTTGGAGAGAGAGGAAGGGAAGAAGAGAAGAAAATAGACGAAAGGTATTTTGGGTATGCCTAAAGGGTATTTTTGGGTATTCACAATTATTTTCAGTCATGTGCAGCTCACATGATCATTTCGTCAAAAAATATGACCGGTCGGTGACCTAGGGGGGGCAAGTTGCAATATTGTTTAAAGTAAGTGGATTTATACACACATTTGAAAAGTTTGAAGGGTTTTTCGCACCAAGTACTCCACCATTGGGGGTAAAACGCTTACGACCCTATATATTATGCTCGTGTATAGTTTACAAAATACACTGACCTCTTTTAAAATTTGATTCAATTATACGGGCACTTCGATAATTATTATAAAGGGTTAAGTACTCAAAATACCTATGTAATATGGATAGTGTGCGTATAATACTCATTAGTTTCAAGTGCTTAAAATACTTGTAATATAGATATTGTGCGTATAATACTCATTAGTTTTAAAATGTGTGTTTTGACACAAGTGCTTAAAATACTCTTGTAATATAGGTATTGTGCTTAAAACACCAATTAGTTTTAAAATATGTATATATATAATTATTTTTTTAAAGAAGTAAGCTTTATATATAATATCAAAGAAAAAACCTAAGTCATATAAATAAAAATGTGTGTATTGACATCTAAATTATTATGAATCACTCAAATTGTATATATATATATTTTAGTTTCACGAGTTTCTAAATTAAAATTAATTATATATTTTTTGTACTCATATGTTTTTATAAGGGGCAATTCTTGATTTTTCATATTAAAAATCCAAAAATATGATGTCAACAAATATTTTGGTATTAATTAAACAAACCTATTTTTATTTTGGGTTAATTTCGTTTACACCCCCTGAGATTTATCCTAACATCAGTTATACCCCCTCAGGTTTGCCAAAATTCATTTACACCCCTTATTTATATTTATACATATCATTTACACCCCTGTACCATGACATCACTATGAAATTTTAATTTAATACCTAAACTACCATTAATGTTAAATTAAGTGGTGTTTGGAAACAATGATTCCATATTTTATCAATTTGACCACTACCAACCCTAAAAATCTAAAATTAAAAATTAAAAGATATTTAAAAATAATTCTATAATTTGTTAAATAATTAAGATAAAAATTTGATAAATAAAATAATTCTATAATTTGTTAAACAAAAATAAAAACCTTTAAGATAAAAATTAATATATTGTGATAATTAAAGACAACAATAACAAGGAAAATGTTTAGAATATATAGAAATTTTCTCTTTAAATGGAAACTAGGAAAATGTTTGAAGATATAGAAAAAAATATATAAATCTCAGGTTTTCTATGAGTGAAGAAAATGTAAACTCAATCTGGTTTTTTCATCCACAATTGGTATATTATTTTCTTTTTATACACACACATACATATGAATAAAGGTACCCAGAAATTTCCATGGGGATGGGTCGTGGGTGGCGGGGGTGAGTGGGTGGCGGGTTGGGGGAGGGACTGGGGCTGTGGCGGCGGCGGCGGCGGCGGGGTGGTGTTGAAGATTAGGGTAGGATTGATGATGATAGGTTTTTTTTTTATATTATTTGGATATGAGAATAGAGTTGTTTGGACACCAAATTTGGACTAATATGAAATTAAGTTAGTTTAACTTTATTTGGCTTAAGGATATTTAAGAGATTTTACAATAATTTTTACTGACAAGGGGTGTAAATGAATTTTGACAAACCTGAGGGAGTATAATTGATGTTAAGACAAACCTTAGAGAGTGTAAATGAATTAATCATTTTATTTTTTATTTTTTTATTTTTTGATAAATATATTCACCTATTTTTTATTTTTTCTAAAATGAAAAAAATGAATGAGCTATGAATGGTGGGAGCTTTTAACCCCTTTTTGTCATATTAGTGAAGAAATTTGAGTTTAGATAAGAAAAATTACACTGTAAAATGTAATTGAAATAAAAATTACACTTGCAACAAAAGTGTACTAAAATCATGGTCAAACATTATTGGTTTGTGATGGAATAATATATAGGCATATGTAATTGAAATAAAATATATTTTACCCAAACTAAAATGGTTTTTGTCTGAAACAGCCGTTCAACAAATCCTTTTGCGCCAGCCACTGCTTATGAAGCCGCCTATTCGTTCATAACTCTCATCATCATCCAAGACGCCTCAGGTAAATGTTTTACCACACCTTTCATATTCTCTCTTTCTCTATCTATCTATCTATCTATCTATCTATATATATATACATGTATATACATATATGGATTAACTATTATCATCTGTCTTTCTCAAAATTAAGTCGATTCCTGTAATCTTACAACCTTTGATTGAGTACCTCAATCAACCAGAAACACATGATAAACTAGGTTGGATAAATGGGTTCCATAAATTTTATGCCTATATGTTGTTTGATGAATTGCCTCAACGAGTTGTTCATATAAACTCAAGGTATTCAGTCTTATATATCATTCGATTACTTAACTCATCTCCAAAACAATTAATAAATACCTATGTAGCACGGATACGGACCTAAAAAAATAGGATATAATAAATAATAAATTTATATAAAAAAATACAAATAATTTTATTAATTTTTTTTTTTTTTGTAATATTAGAGATCTCAATGTATTATATACAATGTTAATAAATTAAAAAAAATTAAACACAAGATATGATGTCATCACACATAAACTTGAAACATTAAATATGAAATGCACTAATAATTTTCACCACATCATTCATCAATTTGTTTATTACAATTTCACTTATCATTAAACAGTAAGTAAGTAAGTAAGACACATATTGGACCAAATGAGAGATTATAGGTCTAAAGTGATTCACATGTTAAATACGAAATACACTAACAATTTTCACCATTGAATCATTCATTAATTTAGATATATAAGTCATATGTTCATATCTTCCTTTATCAAAAAAGGTTAAAAAATGGATTTCATCACAAAAACATTAACTATATGGTTGAGAAACAAATGACATTACAATCGGTAGTTTTGCAATCTAAAAGCAATGTTCCATTACAAGAAAGAAAGGTAAATTTTCAGCAGAATTTTTTTTTTTTTGCCGTATCCTGCTGTATCCCAGCCGTGTCTGAAATTTAAAAAATAAGATACTCCTAAGGATGTGTCCAGGCGTGTCCGGGGCATATCGGTACTGGACACGTGTCCGATACGGCCACGGCACCTCCGGGGAAGTATATGTGCTTTATAGATAAATACATAATGAAAATAAAAAATAAAAAATTGTTACTTTCTTGAAGGAATCCCCAAACAATTTTGGATGCAAAACCTAGAAGGCAAACTCTCTTGAACAAATCATACATCTCTGTGTTGTTTTGGGCTCAAAGCTTCTTTGGACTTTTTGTCAAATCATTTCTTAGTTCTTGCTAAACAATAGTTGCTGCTGTCACAGGCCGGGTGCTTCAACTCCGTGTAGGCGCCTAGACCCGTGAAAATTATCTCATAGCACGTTCAATGGTTAATCCAGGTGCTCCGAATTTGTGTGGGCACTGGTACACCTGACGAATTCTCTTAGAGCAGGTTCAATCTTTAATCCGGTGTTACACCACTGCAAATCACCCGCCTGTGACACTACACACGTTTGAATCAAATCCCCTTTGTTTAGCATGGCCTTGTGTTTTATGAAGACTGTTTTCGTTTTTGAGTATGTTGTCATTTTGGGATTAGAAAATTGTTTAACGATTTTAGCGGTCAATATCCTCATTTTTTTATTTTACAGACATCTGGTGTATATTTCCTGACGATTTTCCTCCTCTCTTTGGTTTTTGAATTGAATCCTGCATTTCCTCATTGTTCATCTTTTGAAATGATTCGATTCAAGTCCTGACTATGGTGATATTTTTACCCCTATATTCTGGAAGTGTTACATGGTTATTCTTTCTGAGATTCACGTTTGGTTGATCATTGAAGTGTGTTTGTGAATCTCTAGAAATAGAACCTCTTTCTACTTTCAGTAGAGCATGTCAAGTGGTGTTGTACAGTCTTAAGATTATAGCAATTCTTGTTCATGTGTCGCATGAACTAATTTTTAGAAATCTCAGATTGAGGAATTTGGTACAAGGATGTTTCCTCAAATAAATTGGCTCCATGGGGATTAAACCTGGTTTGGACTTTGCGGAGAGTGGCTACAGGGGTTTATTTAGTTGTGACGTCATAGAGTGAAAATTTCCAGTAGGTTGGGTAGAGGAGTGAAAATTGGGTCGACCTGTATTACATACATAGCGCGAGAGAGCTTCAGAGGAGAAAGCTTTCATACCGTGCCTTATCTGCACGGAGGATTTGCATACTGTGAAGGAAAAACACCTTCACAAAGTTACTCCATAGCAGTGTAACAAGTTTAAGTTGCTAGTTATGTCCTATCCTGACCCCAATTCAGTCAAGTTGTTATGTGTTAAAACAACGTTTGATGGCGGTAGAGCGAGACAGTTTAAGTATTTTTTTCACTATTAAATATCATGCAAAATCACATGTCGATATCGCATGCTGCTGCCAGTAGTGTATGGTGCAACACATACATAAAAGTAGTCACATGTATGGTAGAGAGTGCAGTGACAGCGATAGCCCCTATTGTGTTATTGAATGTAGAAACCTTGCTCTGGCTTATTAGTTAGAGTATGATCTCTAGGCATCACAGATGTTGAGTCATGGACTGACACAAGTGGGTAACCTTGGCGATTTGACAAGTATCATAATCACAGGAGAACCTGTCTTATGACTCCTTTGAATATATATATATATATATATATATATTCTGTCAACTTAAGGATGGGGATTATTCATTGATAGGCCACATGGTCGTTTGTTCTAGCATGTAACATTGTGGTAGTGCCGCTTCCACTTGGCATCTTAGCAAGTGTGACAAAGGCTATCAGTGAAAAATATGTTGGAAATTGGGGTTAGATATAAAATCAGACCAAACTAATTACATTTCATATTTGGATAATTAACATGAAACTCTGCTGCCAATGTTGTATGCTATAAATCATGATCTAATGAATTATTAATCTTGTTCATAAACGGATGAATAGAGCATTCCATGGCGCAAAGAGTCGCTCAAAGTTTTCTAGTTTTAGACTCTTCTTTTTTTGTTTCAAAACTTTGTTTATGCTAGTTTTTGTTTTTGTTATGGTTATGCTAAATGTTCTCTAAAACCAATGATTTTCTCTAGCCTTGCAGGACCCGGATTCTTAGCGTCTTAAAAATGGTACTATATTAGCCTAGAAGTCTCAATTCATAATTTAGGCAGCCAAGTTCTTGTGGGAGATCCATGTTGCATTTAACTTAAGGTAAGCTGTAATGCTAATTTGGTTGGTTAATATGGCTAATATGTTGTGATTGCATTCTCAGAATACACATCAAACATGCAGTTAGTTTTTCCAAAAGAACACTACTACTTGATTGAATTGTGTAGAATTCTGGACTGAGAATGTCCCATAACAATTTCAAATTTTCACCAAATCAGCCTTCTGGTGAAATGTTATGAAATGCATAGTTGTTTATGCATGTGCATACGTGCTTCTTGAGCACTTGTTGAAATTGCACAAACCAAGATGAATCAGGAGATTGATTCGCATATTGAGAAGGTAACAAGTTTTCCTCCAAATACATATAAAGAAGCAGTAGCTTTAAATAGTAGAGAGGAAGATAAGATCATTAGGACAAATCAGAGATTAATGATTGAGATACTCATGGATCAAAAGGAGGTTAGAACTCATATACAAGAGTTAAGAGATGAGTATGACACTCAACCCAGAAAATGGAAAATCTGGTTAGTCAGGTTCAAGAAGTCAAGGAAGTCTTTGAAAAAGACGAGAGAGTTTCAAGAGAGAATTGGAAATTTTACTAAGCAATTAGGAGATTTGACAATTACAGAAGAGCCGAGTAATCCTGAATTTGGAACCATTAGGAATTACAAGACAAGACCTTTCATGGTTATACCCACCATCAAAATGAACCAGTGGATTGATAAGATGAAATGAAAGATTTCTATGAAAGAAGTCAAGAAGTCAGCTTATCAGATATATGATAAGATAACAGTACAGGAAGTAGATGATGTAAGCAATTATGCCATGCCTCACCTTCCCGAAAGTATTCTTTATGAGTCAAAGAAACTCAAAGAGAAGAAGATCCTTAGATTCTATAAGACTACTAGCAGAGATTATGCAGCTGATAGTGTCATTAGAATTCATGCTCTACAGAAAGAGGATATATCCCAGGAAGAAGGATATTACAATATAGCAACAATACAAATAATGGCAAAATGGTTAGGAAATACAGGATTAGACATCCCGTTTTCCCTATCAGTTAGGGATCTAAGACAAATTGATCCTAAGTAGCAGATCATAGGACTATGGTCTACAAACCTATTTACAGGAAGTGTTTATGCAGAGATATTTTGTGACATTACAACATTAGCCGCTGATGAAAATCTAACTGATCTCATAGTTATAGATGATAAAGCAAATATCAATCAGAAAGAGCGATCCGGAGCTCTATCTATCTCCCTTAAGATGTACTATAGTTGGGTTGAAACACATTTCCCCTATAGAGCAAGAGATAGAAAGATTAATGCAAATAACAGACTTCGTGGAGAAACTGTTATTGTAAAATCTAGCTATATTGATGGAACGCTTATTCCACAGCCTATTCTAGTGGAAAAACTAAGATATGATCTTGAGTTTAACTTTGAAAAGGAAGAATCCCCTTTAGAAGTTAAGCAATCAGTTGAACTAGAGTATATTCTCAAAGGTAGAAACAGTGTTTCTATAAGATTAAAGGAACCCCAGTCTAGCATCGGACCATTAAGGAAATGGAAAAATGATGCAGGACCATCTCAGAGTAATGAAGATTCGGAATGAATTTTAAGACATTACTAGAGAAAGAGAGTCTCCCTTATAATATCGATCTTAGACAACTTAAGTCTAAACTCGAGAAAGAATGGGATAATGCTGAGGTAATTGATCAACAGATCACAAGACAGTTAAGCCTTGAGACAAATATTCTTGCATATCCTCTTCATTATCAGTATAATGTTGAGAGTATTCAGAATATTGAGGAAACAAATGCTACCACGATGTTTGGGAGAAATCCACCAGGAAGACGTGATATATATGCAAGAAGAGAGATACCAAGTGAGTCAAGAAGAAGAATCTCTAGACCACAAGCCCAAGGGTTAGCCAGAAATGAAAGAAAATGGAAATCAAGAATGATCAAAACTGAATAACCTATTCTTGGAGATATTGATAAGGAGATAAGGCAGGATCTAATTAAGATCAATCCCATAAATGATAAAGGAGTAACCCTTTATTGTAATAACCTCAGGACTGCTGAAACAGAGATTTCAAGTTGGGAAGCAGCCATGGACACAACAATAGGTATTCATTTTAATGAATGGAGTATCGAACAGAAGTTAAACTATCAAGAGAATAGCTTGATGGGATTAGCAAGAAAGGTTTGGGAAGGTTTTAAGAAAACATCCCTTTACCAAGAGTTTAAAGAAAAGTTTCTACATCAAGGAGGCAAAGGACCCCTTATAGGAGCAGTCCTCAGAAAGGAAATCTGTGGGGTCACTAATACCGATTGAGTGTTTTTTCTTTTATAAAAATCTTACTTATCAAAAAAAAAAAAGAGAACATGCAAAAGGACAAAACTTCAGAAAATAGAGATGTGTAAAATGTCAAATTTAGATGAGTACAATAGTGTTTTTTCAAGACTTTTCTATATTTATTCAGATATAGAAAATAAAGAGTTACTTAGGCTTTATTTTGTAAAATTACCAGATCCCTGGAATGACAAAAATGTTAGTTGAGTTTAATGAGTCAAATGGCGATAACATAGGAATAAGAATGACTTTCGTTAAAGAGAAACTTGCCCAGTATTGCCTTGAAAAACGAATGAGGCAACAGGTAAAAGAGAGTACTTATGCACTCTGTAGGAATGTTGAGATTCCAAAATTAAGTTTTGGATGTAGTAGCAATATGTCTTTTTATAAGAAGAGGCGTAAAAGGATTTCTAGCAAAAGATTTAAGCCTAGATTCAGGAAATGGACGAAAGGTAAATCTTTCAAGAAACCCAAATTCTTTAAAGCTAAGAAGCAAGAGTATAGGAAGAAGCCTAAGAAGGATTGCACTTGCTATGCTTGCAATGAGAAAGGTCATTATGCCAACGAATGTCCTAAGAAGAAGAAAGTAGCTGAGAAAGTAAAATCTCTTAAAGAGATTAATTACATCTGCTACGATGAGTTTGGGCATTCAGAGGAGGAAAGTATCTATGAGTTGATAACCTCCGAATCAGAAGAAGAAGACTCTTCAGAAGATAGTCAAGAAGATGAGTCTGATTTGATTTATTGATGATCCAGAGGAGTTTGATACCAGAGTTCTTCATTACTATGAAGAATTAAAATGGTGCAGACAAACCCTATTTGGATATACCCAATTCAAGGGAAAGACAGATCAGGAGCTTTTGAATAAAGCTAGAGAGATGTCTCATTTTACAGTCTTAGCTCGCCCAGACATCAAGAGTCCAGATGATGCAGAGCAAGCCAGAAATGAAGAAGACGAGTCTACAAATATTATTGAAGACTTGCGACAAAGAATTGAGCATGCTGAGAAGTTACTAAAAACTCTCCAGCAGAAGCAGAAGAATATGATACAAGTTATTTCTTATCCTATTGAGAACCAGAATACCTGGCCAACGTTCATAGAACCCTATGAACATTATGATCATAAATCCGGATATACCACTGACTATAGTAGTGTTAGTAGTAAATCTAGATACAACAATGATCACAGTTCGAAGAAAGAGATTTCTTCGGAGGATTGTCTATCTAGTGACGAGGAAGAGATAGAAGATCCATGCCTTGAAGCAAGCGAATGTTTAGATAACATCTGTCATAACGTACAAGCAGCCACTCGCTATTGTACAATTAGCCTTATGTTTAACGGATATACTCCCTATGATATAGATTGTTTATATGATACATGATGTACTTTGTTATTAGCTAAGGAACATATTTTCCCACCAGAATATTGGATCCAAGGCCCCAAGAAGACTTTAACTTATGCAAATTCTGCAGTAAGTCAGACTTCTCTTTATGCCCCTGATGTCCAATTCAAGTTAGGAAATAAGATTTATAATGCTGATTTTTAACAGCACCATCTTATGAGCTATGATATAATCATTGGCAACATTTTTTGGCTTCAGTTTAGCCTTTGTACAGTGCTAAGCAATATGATTCTTACTTCAGATCTGAATCATATTCCCCTATCCTGCTCCCATTACACAACTAATTCCAGTTGTCATCCCTATCTGAGCTCCTCAGGTAAGCGTAGTGAGACCATTATGCAAATAGAGCAGACAGAAACCATTAACAGGATACCATCACTTGTTGAAATTGAAGCATTGCTTAAAGACAATTATAGTGATAATCCTTTAGCTTTATGGAGTAATGATCACTCTAAATGTGAGATCAAGCTTTTAGATTCCCAGGATTTAAAGACAAAAGGTTTAAAGATTCCCATAAGAATCAAGCCTATTTCGGCAACACCTGAAGATATAGAAGATTTTAATCTTCATATCAAGGAATTGCTTCAGTTAGATCTAATAAGATCTAGCAAATCTCCATGGTCATTTCAAGCCTTTATGGTCAGGAATCATTCCGAGATTAAAAGGGGTAAAGCGAGGATGGTTATAAACTATATTCAGTTAAATAATTGCATCCAAGGGAATGCCTATAGAATACCTAACAAGGATGAGTTATTTCTTAAACTAAGAGATAACAAGTACTATTCGAAAATAGATTGCAAAAGTGGATTCTACCATGTAAAAATGGAAGAATCAAGTATACCATTTACAGCCTTTAGTAGCCCCTTAGGAAGCTACGAATGGAAGGTAATGCCTATGGGACTAAAGACAGCCCCAAGTATTTTCCAAGAAAAGATGGATCTTATTCTAGGAAAGTATAATCAGTTTTGTTCTGTGTATATAGATGATATACTCATCTTTAGCAAAACGCTGGATGAACACTTAGAGCATCTGAGGGACATAGCCCAGGAGCTTAGAAGTAATGGAATAATTATTTCCAAGAAGAAAGTCGAACTAAACAGAACTAGTATCGAATTTCTAGGAATAACTATTTCCAATGTTGAGATAACTCTGCAGCCACATGTATTAGAGATAATTGAACATTTTCCTAATCAAATAAAGGACAAGAAGGATCTTTTAAGATTCTTAGGATGCCTTTGTTATGCTACTAGTAGCTACCTTCCTAACATTGCTATTCTCAAGGAACCCTTATAGAGAAAGCTTAGGAAAAAGTACAACCAGGGTCAATGGAGCTAGACTCAAGAAGATTCCCAAACAGTCCAAAAGATTAAGGATACGTGCCTTAACATACCCAAGCTCACTCTTCCAAAGAAGGGGGATAAACTCTTTGTTACTACAGATGCTAGTGACAAGGCATGGGGAACAACACTTCAGTTCTTATCCAGAAATGAAGAAGGAGGCCACGATCATAACTTAAAGATTGCCAGGTACGCCAATGGTGTTTGGTCAGAATTTGAGTTAAAATGGTCAACATTTGACACGGAACTAAGAGTCATTAGGAAAAGCTTAAAGAAGTTCAAAATGTTTGTTATAACAGAACATTTTATCTTACAAACAGATAATAAGGCAATTATAGGATTTCTTAAATCCTCTTCAACTTCTACTAATGATTATTCTGCTAAAGTGTGCTGGGATAAGTGGAAGATCCTTTATGTAGGCTCTCATATGACTATAAAACATATAGCTGGAGCAAAGAATTTCATAACTGATTCTTTAACAAGAGAAATGACAATAGTTAGTGATAAATGCACCACTGCATGACATGTGCATACCAGTTTTAGTCTTTATGGACAAGATTAATAGTTTATTTTGCAGGAGTTTTGCAAAGTAAGAAATGATGACTTCAAGCAAGAACAGTTCAGAACTTTCTATTTTAGAAATGAAAAGAAAGTTAGCATAACTGGAAATTGAAATTGCACAAACCAAGATGAATCAGGAGATTGATTCGCATATTGAGAAGGTAGCAAGTTTTCCTCCAAATACATATAAAGAAGCAGTAATATTAAATAGTAGAGAGAAAGATAAGACCTATGTGTTTAAAGAGGCTAATAAGCCCCAAGGTCTTTATAATAAAGACAAGAAAGGAAAATGCTTAGTCTCATTGGGACAAATAAAGCCCATCAACGGTCTCAAAACCGGAATGCCTCAAGTAGGCCCAATCCTCAATGGACCTCACGTCCATTTTGCCCAAAATCCTAAGCCCACTGCTAATGATAATAAACCAGAACCAAATATCAACAGAGAGAAGTTTAAATCCCGTATGACAGGAAAAGCCCCTTCTTTCGAAGTTTTGGACCAGTTATATAGCCATAATAGGAAAGTCCAGATTAACAACCCTTTAAGCCTCAGGCCTCAAAAGAATGAGCCTAGAAGCCAAGAGGAACCCTCTTTCCAACCAAGACACATTAGTTGGAAAAGAACTATGAAGTACCCCACTACTGAAGATCAGGCCCAGATCTTAAGTGAAATCTTTAGCCACATCCATGCTGGAACCAAGAGTCCATTACCAGTAAGGAGAACTGAGAAAGAGTTTGCCAGACTCAACAAGCTCACAGAAGGTTCTTTGACTCTTTTAAAGAAAGAGATCAAGGAAGATCTTCTTCTGAAACCTCAAATCCTGAACATAGAGGGTGACATTGAGCATATTGATCTAGAAGAACCCATTAAGTTCGATCTGTTTCAAGTTCATTTTATTCCAAACTTCTACTATTGGAAAAAGGAATGGGAAAGAGTTTTCGAAGCTATTCAGCAAGAGAATTTGTCCTCGTTAGGAATAAAACCCGATGCAGGGTTCATCCGAACCAGTCTCCCTGAAGGCAAGCAATTGGTTTTTACCAGGACCATTGAACCAGAAGTTTTTCAGAAACTCTTTAAGTTCGGGTTCGTTAGAGCATTCATGATTCATGAGGAAACATTAGGAATGGTTTCTCAATGTCCAGAGTCAGTACAAAAGTTCGTACGATTTCTGTATGAGACAAGGCACAACAGGAGTTTTTACAGTCAGAACGAGAAGATGGGAGTTAGAGTATTTTCTGCCTCGCCATCGTTCTATCAGCAGTATTGGAAGACCTTAAACCAATACAAAAACCAGCTAGCAGTCATTTATCCAGACATCCATATCCTTGAAGAAAGACAAGATCTGTTAAAGGATGAAGAAGAGTTTTATGTTCAAATTGATCACAGTCCACCAAACCATAATGAGAGAATGGTAAGAATGGAGCATATCAGCGAACGGAGCATAGACTTTACCCACCATTTTACATGGGAAGATGCAGGAAGAATTGTGACACGAGCCTTATCGAATCACAATCGCACACAGATAGCCATTGCCTTTGAAGAAAAGAATGAGATTCTTTTACCAATGACGGAAGCAATGACGAAGGAAGCCAGTACAACTGTCGAGAGGAATCTTGAAAAGCAAAGGCCCTCCTTTATCCTATCTGACGAAGCACTCATGGATATGCTTTGCCCATAGGAGGATGATAAGATCAACAAAAGTGGATACCACTCAGCTTAAGTCCACTTTAGTCCACTTGGGTTCTTTTTCTTTTAAGTCCTGTAATAGAGTATCTTGTAGTGTCGACAGAAATATATCTGTCAGTCTGTTAGCTGTATACTGGACCCCCCACTCACAACCCCTAGGGGAAAAGTTGTGGTCTCAGTTTTAGGTGTGTCATGTAAAGTAAAGATGCTAATCTTATCCTGACGATGAGGCCCACAATGAGCACTCGGGGAAATTATTGGTCATCCTAGCTAGTCTTAGTTTTTCTATAAATAAGATGTGTTGTAAGAGGGAAAGGGAGGAGACTGAAAAATAGAAAAAGAAAAGAAAGGAAGGAAAGAAGGAAACTAAGAATTTTCCTTAAAAGAATATAAAACTATTGGCAGGACTAAGAATTTTCCTTTACTACTTAGCAAAGTCTGTTAATTTACATTTATTAACTAAATATCAATTGTGACATCAAAAGAAAACAGAAGGTGAAAAACTCTGAAGTGAAAAGAAGGTGAAAAAGTGCGCGTAATATGATCTAAAGTAGTTTAGGACCTTTGGATTTTTTTCAAAACTTGGCAATTGCGTGCCTTTGTTCTTTCTCAATTTTGGCACTGGCTTTGTCATCCCTTGGTATTCTGAGCTGTGGAACATATTGATCCGTACAAGGACGTTGTTCTCTCAATTGTGACGGAAACCTTTAGTGACCACTGAAAATAAGGGGGCCCTGAAATTAAGTTTGTTTGGAGTGGATATTGGTCCTGTTAGCTAACTCTTGTATTTCATGTTCGTTATTGGTGGGCCTTCCTTCATGACCACTGACCATGTTGTTATTGGTAGTAAGAAATAAATATAATGTTGGAACGAGTTTACAATAATTTGTTCTTCATGTTAAATTTGTATGGTGTTTTGTAGAGTCAGATGAAATAAAAAATATTTCTTCTACCTGGGAAAAGGTGATACGGTAACATTTAATTTCTGTTTCCTCATATTTGCTTCATCATTTTTGTGGAAACTAAGGACAGGGGCACATTATTTTAAAGCATCATTCTGTGGCTGCCGTCATCAAGTGGTGCATGAAAACGGTGTACTTGTGTCTCCTAGAAGAGTTGTGAATGTGATGCTGACCTCATATCCTTTGTAGGGATGACAATTTAATCCGACCCGCCCGGGTTCCGCCCCTAATGGGGTAGGTTTGGTAAGTTTTTTAACGGGGTTGGGATGGGTTTGATATTCAAAATCAGAATCAGAAGCGGGTTTGGGGCGGGTTCGGGTTTTGTGTAAAACCCGACCTGAACCCGTTTATGTTGAAATTTAATGTTTTATTTTAATTTTATTTTTTAATATATCTTTTTAAAATAATTATGCTTTTTATAAATAAATTCAAAGTGTGTGAGAATATGAAATACATTAATAAATTTCTTTAAGTTTTTAAATAATTAGTTGAAAAACATTTCATAAAAGCAAATGTCCACCAAAAAATATTATACCAATATATTTGCTAGTGTTGCAAAGATGAATTACATGTCAAAACCGTGCTCATTCAGGAGTTAACATAGTACACCTTAGTCAATTGCTTTGAACTTTCTATTTTGTTATTAAGTGAAAAATATTGGGTTAGTGTTTTAGTGGGTATTTCTTTGTCATGTCGTTTCATTTAAAAAATTTAAGTTTATAATTTAATAGAACCGATGGTAATCCGATGGAACCCGTTTATTCCAACGGGATGGTAATGGTATTACCGATTAAAACCCGTCGCGGTTTTGGGGTGGATTTGGTATTAGTAATTTTTAAATGGGGTAGTAATGGGTTTAGCTAAACCCGTCCCAAACCCGACCCGTTGCCATCCCAACCTTTGTGTTTTCTTCTTATAGTTACCATTTTACCTTTTCCATGCATTAGCATCTTCTTGACGAGTTATTCTCAGTGATAGCAAAACAACTGAAAATTTGTAGGTAGAATCACTCTTCTGATGTTTTCCTTGATCTTTCTGTTGGTTTCTCTATGGGCACTTTCCTTCGAAGTCACATGATGCCAATTAAATGTTCCTCTCTCTCTCTCTCACACACACACACACACACACATCTCTCTCTCTCTCTCTGAAATTTTAAAAACGTTTACTGATTTAAACTATAATTTTACTGGGTCTTCAGTTCTGCAATTTATTATTGCTTTTACTATAGTTAGTGTGGCATAGCCAAATTTGCATCACACTGCTTTTACTTCTGACAGGATTTCTGTTGTTGAACCTTGTAAATAATTTCCATTTGGTGGATATTGAGCAATAAGATGAAATTGATTATCCGGTGTTTCACAGGAAATGAAAGTTCCTAGAAGTCTCGAGGTTTGGAAAATGGGAACCGTGAAATACTTGGATGCGCTTAAACTGCAGGAAAAACTGGTCTCTGAAAGGAAAATTCATAAGATTTCTGATACCCTTTTGTCCCTACAACACACGCAAACATATACCCTTGGCAAACGGCGGACAGATCACAATTTATTAATACCCGAGTCCGAGCTAAGAACAATAGGAGCTGAACTTCACTACACACAGAGAGGAGGAGATATAACATTTCATGGTCCGCATCAAGCAATTTTATATCCCATATTATCTCTTCGTGATATTGGACTTGGTGCTCGGAATTATGTGGAGAAACTTGAGTTGACAATGATTGAATTGGCATCTTTATACGGTGTGAAAGCTTGTGCTGGTCGAACAGGTGAGACAGGAGTTTGGGTTGGAGATAGAAAAATTGGCGCAATTGGGGTTCGGATTTCATCTGGGATTACATCTCATGGGTTGGCATTAAACATTGATCCTGATTTAAGCTATTTTAAGCATATTGTACCGTGTGGAATTGCAGATAAAGAAGTTACTTCTTTGAGAAGAGAGTCAGACATTGTGCTTCCTACTGAAGAAGTGATTCATGAGCAGCTGATATCTTGTTTTGCAAGAATATTTGGTTTTAGTAATATCATTTGGAAAGATGATGCATCCGTATTCTATGGTAACGGAGAAACTGAGTGAGGTATTCTCGTATTCCACAAAATGCAAGTGCAGATATTCTTCGATTGTGCTTTCTTCAAGGTATTCATTCTTGGCTTAGTAAAAATATTTATTCATCCCGCATTCTTTTTTAATGAATTCATGTTTGTATTTTAGTCTTCAATCCCTTTCTTCCGGTGTATGAGCAAGTTCTGCGTTATGCGTATTCATCCCTTGCTTTTATTTTATTTTATTGATATATTCGTAGTATATGCACAAGCTTCCTGGAGACGTATATTTGGTAATTTTATTGATATATTCTTAGTATATGCTTCTGGTGAGTTAGTTGTGTTCTTGGTTTTTGCCTTTTAGGTCAAGAGTTCCAACAGGATGTTATTATAATGCTAGCTATAGAACCACCTATTCCTTCATAGGGAAACTTCTATGCACATGCATTTTTGCATCCAAGCATATAATCATATTAAAGAATGTAAAAGTTGCATATTAAATTAAGTAGAACTGATCTCATTAGTGATGCAAAACAACTTATTTGAATGGAAAAATAAGAATAATTACTAAAATTTTATTTTCTGCATATTCTTGAAGTATTTCTTTTAGGTACCGTGAATTCGGGCAGGTGGGTAAACCTTAAAAAATGCTTCCAAACTGTTGAAAACTTTGATTCCACCAAGTAGATATGAAGAAACTTGTAAAAATGGTACAAAGTGAAAGAGAAACAGGGTGTTTTTTTTTTTACTTTTTCCAGAAAATGTTTGTGCAATCGTTGTTACAAAAAGCAGTCTTATCCAGCTAGTTTTAGCTGTGTATGTGACACTTATTACAGGTAACAAACAGATTAAAAGTTTATTTAAACAAAGTGGCAAATGAAGGTGGCTGATTAGGTGGCTGATTAGGAGTCATGTGATAAGTCACATGAGTCATGTTCATTCTGTAAAGATTGGAAGTGAGAGAACAATATTAGTCAATTAAGCATCACATGATAACAATGGAAAAGGATTTCAGTACACTATCACAATATTACCAAGGCTGAGTATATATATATATATATATATATATATATATGTGTGTGTGTGCGCGCGCGCGCCTGTATATAATATATATTTATGTGTTACACATGCTTTGTCAGACTTGAGCACAAGTTGCTATAGGAAAAAAACATATATTACCATCTTTCTTAAATAGAGATCTCCCTATGAATCATCTACAAATTTGCATTAAATCCCTTCTCTAATTTCACTTTCTTTCCAAATAAACAGTGCAATGGAAAAGTGTCACAAAGTATTTATGATACTACTTATTTCTTTGATTTTCATCCATTTGCTTGTGTGTTCTCCAATTTCTTTTCCCAACAAAAGAGTGACTCTTCCAAGAGATTTGATTTTACCAAGAAGATTGCTAATATCTGTTAATTCACTTCCTGCTAAGTCCAAGGAAGAGTCTAAGGGATCTTTGGAAGCTAGTCTAAGGGAGCAACCACCAAGCTCTTCAAATCCAAAGCAGAACAAGTAGTGTTGATGCCATTTGTTAGAGATCTCAAGATGAAAGAGAAATTTATTCTCTCTCTCTACACATTTTTGTAGTTCCTCTTTATTTGTGTGTTGTATAGGAAGGAAATTTCAATCAGTACAATTTTTGAATTTTAGTTTCTTACTCCTCTTAACTTGCTTTGTGCGTGTATATATATATATACACCAAACATGCATAGCTGTTTTCAGAAATTTTGAGAACTAAACAAAAATATTATTTTAAAAAGAATTGAACCAATGTTATTAAAATTGTTCACTTGTATTATTTCCTACTACTCTTCAATTGGTTTCTATATATATGAAAACTGTTTTAAGAAATGCAATCAAGCAGGCCATAGTATTTCTATTTTAATTTATATTTTGGGTTTTTTTTCCTGATTAGTTTATTTACGAAATCTGTTGAAGTTGAGTCGAACCATGTTTGTGTTTTTGTATTATTTTTGTTTTTGGTTGTTATTTGTTGTTCCAACTTCCAATCTCTATATCAATTTGCTGTTTGGGCTTCGTACCTTTTAATTTTCAGATGCCTTTGAGTACAGTGGAACCATGTTTGCATTATTTTGTATTTTCTTATTTTCAAATTAGTTGTTCAAGTTTGATTTTTTAATATTTTTTTGATTATTTTGTGTTTTTCATATTGCCCTTTGATAATATAATATCGTTATAGTTTTTAGTAGGACCCATTGCCTTTTGAAGTTAATGAAAATGGATAATTTGGGAAAATATAAGATTATATTGTATTGAGATTCGAAAGTGGACAACTATTTTGGAATAAGTAAAATTGGGAAAGTGAACAACTAATATGAGACGGAGGGAATATAATTTTTGTTAGGGTAAATTACTCTGATCTCCTTTGAGGTTTTATATAATTATTCTCAGATTAAAATTTGTGTAAATTTACTTTGACTTCCCCTGTAAAATTAATATAACACTAATATTTTTATGCATTTACTAAAGTACCCCTAACTTAAGTGTTTTAAATTGAGATAATTTACTCTGACATAAAATATGTTAATGTTTTGTTAACTTTGGTCTAGGTATATCAAATGAATTTAGTTTTATTAAATTAAAAAAAACAAATATATTAAAACTCAAAAGTACCATTAAGAGTTTCAAAAATATTGAAATAAATTCACCAACTTGCTTGAGAAGTAATAATGATGTTTTGGGTGATGTCATTTTAGTATTTTAAATAATAAGGGGACATTAGACATGCAAATCATAAATTATTTCAGTTTAAAATACTTAAGTTATTGATACTTTAGTAAATGTACAAAAATATTAGTATAATGTTAATTTTATTGGGGATGTCAGAATAATTTTTTATAAATTTTTATCGGAGAATAATTATGTGAAATCTCATGGAAAGTCAAGAGTAATTAACAGTTGTTATTTATTTGTTGTTCCAACTTCCAATCTCTGTCAATTTGTATTTTGGGCTTTGCCGAGGTTGATTTATGAAACCCATTGAGTCGAGTCCAACCAAGTTTGTGTTATTAGTATTATTTTGGTAAGTGGTTCTAAAATTTAGTTTCAATCTCTATCTCAATTTGCATTTTGGACTTGGTTCTAACTAATTTTCGAGTTGATTTGAATCATACTCCCAAATTAGTTAGTTGTCCAAGCTGAACTTTTTTACTTTTTTTAAGAGTGTATATTTTATTGTAGTCATATTAATAAACTATTTTATTTTAATTCCTGTGAAATGAGGAAAGATAAATGCTAGTGGAGTCCGATTCATATTTAAAGTAAGTGGAAGAAGGGTAGTTGGAGAAAGTGAAATTTTTTATTATATTGGATTCAAATTTGAGATAGATAAAATTGTTATAATGGAATGGAGTATGTGTTATTTGTTTATTTGTCACTGGTTCTTTTTGTAGTTCCACTCTTTATGTCAAATATTTTGTGCTTTGTTCCGGTTAATCTACAAAACCAGTTGAAATTGACTTGCACATAAATGGGAAAAGCTCTTACGATGATGTCTGTGACTCTTCCCTAGGAAGAATTTTTGATCGCGACGGTGATCATGCTGACTTGGTTTTAATAGAATCTTTCTTTTTGACAGATGCAATGCATATTACCTCAATGACCTTTAGACAGGCCGGTCTTGGGGCAAGGCCACCCAGGGGCCCCGGGGGCCAATTTTTATTTTTTTATTTTTATAAAAAGAAATTAATATTTCTCTAAGTTCTAGAAAAATAATTAATTTTTTAATCCCATTCAAAACAATATTATAATGTAATTACATAATTTAAGGGGTCAAATTTTTTCCCCCATGGTGCCCAAAAGAAATACACAAATTTGTATAAAATTCCAATTTGTACTAGTAAATCTTAATCCAATTTTCTAATTTATGGCCCCCAAATTTTATATTTCACTTACTATTAATATAGACCTTAAAAGAAAAAAAAAATTATTTTTTCAATCCAATGAAACTAAAGTCCAATCTAAATCTAACCATTATTCTGATTAGGGTTAGAACATTCTTGTTGCACTCGCACAACGTTTAGAAACTACACTTAGGGCTTTTGAGATTGCCGCATTTGTATAAGGTCTACAAATTTTCACACGACTACACTTGAGGGTCTCGTGACTGCTAGCTGCACTCACACTACAATAATGTTTCACCACAACACCAAGATAAAGTCTATTTTTAAAATTATTAATACTAATATCTTTAATGTATTTTTTAAATATTTTTTTACATCTATAATTTTTAAACACGTAAAATCCGTATAAAGGACCCTACATTTGATCTCGCCTAGGACCTCTAAATATTTTTGAGATTTCAGGCTAACCCTGCAGCCGTGACTCTCTAAATGGGAATTTTTTTTATTATGTTCGTAATCGTGATTCCCATAAATAATCTGCACCTACCGAGATTGGAACCTAAAGCTTGATGCTACCTTAAGCAACAAAGTCAAAATGTTTTACTCGACCAACGGAATGTTATGAATATAAATGGGCAATAATAGATGGTTTTTATCAACCTCAGACAATCTAGATCAAACTGGGAGCTTCAATAATTCAAGGATAAAGTGCATTAAATCCGTGAACTATATACTCTGTCCAAAGAAATCCTCATAACTTTAAAAATGACAAAATATCTCCCCAAACTAGGATAAAAATTACAAATAACCCTATGCATTATTCTTGTGCAATAAACCCCCTAAACTATCACAAAAATTAAAAAAAAACTCCATTGTCTTCAAATTATTTTATAAATAACTATAATGTCATTTCTTATTAAATTAACTTAATACACTTTTATTATTAACAAAAATTATGATTTAATTAATACAAATTTGATGGTATAATCTTTATTTAAATTTAAATTAACACATGGTTTTTATAATTAATTTAAAAAAATAATGTTTATATATTATTATAAAAAAAATTGAGTATAAAGTTTAAAATTGAATACTTTATATATAAAACATGAGAAAAAGAATTTTTGTTATTAAAGTAATTTGTAAATTCATTATGAAAATATATCGTATCAAAATAAGTTTTATTTAGGGAAAAAAATTTAAACTTAGGATAATAAATTTTATAATTTAAATCAATTGATTTTTAAAAATAATTTAATTTTAAAAATAAATTAATTACAACATATTATTATTTTTATTATAAAAGACATAATTTCTCTAATATAACCAGGAGAAATGATATATTTCTCTTTTCATACGATAAATATTCATACTGAAATTTCAAATTACTTCAATAATAAAAACATTTTTTTTCATATATGTATATAAATAGTGTTGAATAATTAATTAATCCTTTTACAATTTATACTCAAACTTTTTATAAAAACCTAAAATAATTATTTATTTGATTAAATATAAAAATTATGATTAATTTACCAAATTGAATAGAGACTATGCCATCAAATTTGTATAAATTATATCACAATCTTTCTTAATAATAAAAGGGTATTAAATTAATTTAATGAAAAAGACATTATAGTCATTTAATAAATAATTTGAAGACAATGTTTTTTTTTTTCCATTTTTATTATAGTTTAGGAGGTTTGTTGCACAAGAATAATTTAGGAAGGTTATTTGCAATTTTTAACATAGTTTGGATAGTTTTCTGTCATTTTGGTATGTTTCCTGAAGTTACGGCTCCGAAAAATGTCATTTTTGCCCTCTAGGAGATACTTTTTGCTTGAAAACTCCTCTTTTGCTCTCTTTGTTGATAGACACAAACACTTCTTTGGTTAATTCACTAAAATTAGCTCGTTTCTTCATTAAGCTCCTGAAACACGCTTTAACACACAAACCATATAAAAAATACCAAATAATGTAATGATAAAACGTAACAATAGTGAGTTAGGTGCCTAAAATGGACAACATTTGACACTCATCAGAGCCCATTCTTGAGACTACCATAATGAAAAATATTCTTAGGTTTCTACCTGAATGTTTTTCGTTCTAAGGTTACTGTCATCTTGGAAATAATGAGTTTTAAAGAAATTAAACTTGAAGAATTGGCTGGGAACTTAAAATCTTATGAGATGGAGATGTGTGCTCAATCCTCTAAGAAATCTAGCGGCACAAAAGAAAAAAACATAGATTTTAAAATCACTAAAGAGGATCCTATTGAGTCTGATGAGGAAGGTAATAGTGGTACAAGACAAATTGACATGCTGATGAAACAGTTTCATAAATTTTTAAAATCTTTCTATGGTTAAGAAGTGATTAAATGACAAAAATTTAGAGATAAATCATATGATTTTAAAAATAAAAATAAATTCCAAAATCGGAATGACAAGTTTGACCCCAAAAAGAAGACACCTCAATGTTTTGAGTGTCAAGGGTTTGGTCACATAGTTGCGGAGTGCGCTAATAAGTTAAAGGGATAACTTCATTTACACCCCCTGAGGTTTGTTCTATCATCACTTACACTCCCTCAGGTTTGCATATCTTCATTTACACCCCCTACTTTTCAATATTCTCATCACTTAGACCCCCTGAACGATGACATCAGCCTGAATTGTTTTTAAAATCCCTAAACTACCCTCAATGTCTTATCCTTATTCTGTTTGGAAACAAGGATAGTGTTTTTATCAATTAGATCCCCTCCCATCATTTAATAATTTAATTTGTATTAAAATTTGAAAATATATATAAAATTTGAAAAAATATATATTAAAATTTGAAAAATATTATAAATTCGAAAATAAATATAAATTAAAAAAAAATATAAATTTCGAAATTATTATTTTTTTCAAAAAAACATATTAAATTTTGAAAAGAAATATAAAAATCACAAAAAACATAAAAAAATTTGAAACAAATATATAAAATTCAAAAATATATATTAAATTTTGAAAAACTTTATTAAATTCGAAAATAATTATAAAATTAAAAAAAAACATATAAAATCCAAAATCCCAAACACCAACCCCAAATATTCACAAACAAATATTTAAATTTTTTGAAAACTAATTTTTTTAATTTGTGAATAAAAATTAAATCATAAAACCCCTAACCCAACCCCAAATATTTAATTTTTACAAACACATTTAATTTTTACAAATAAATAAATTAATTTATCTCTCTCTTTTCTCTCTCACTCTCTCTCTCTCTCACACACACACACACACACACACTGCACGCATATATACATATACACACACACACACATATATATATATATATATATATATATATATATGTCACCACCCTCTCCTACTGCCGGCGCCCCCTCCTATATATATGTATATATATATACACACACACACACATACACACACACACACACACACACACACATATATATATATATATATATATATATAGATCTACACCCCTCTCCCACTGCCGGCGCCGCCCCCCTCCCGCTGTCGGCGCCGCTCCCTCCCACTGCCCCCCCTATTTTTGAAAATGGCGGTGGTAATAAATTGATTTAAGGGTTGCTCGTGGTGGTGTTGGTGGATGATGTGGTGGTGGTAGTGGCGGCAGATGGTGGTGTGGTGGTGGTGGTGGTGGTAGTGGCGACGGGTGGTGGTGGGGGCGGCGGCAGTGGCGGCGACGGCGGTGGTGGTGGTTAGGGTTGGGTTGGGGTGTTTGGTTGGAGGGATAAATTGATTTAAGGGGGTGTTTGGTTTAGGGGTTAAATTGATTTAAGGGGAGTTTGGTATAAGGGTATTTTAAACATTTCACACCATGAAGGGGTGTAAATGAAGATATGCAAACCTGAGGGGGTGTAAGTGATGATAGAACAAACCTCAGGGGGTGTAAATGAAGTTATCCCATAAGTTAAAAATGACAAAAGGTCTAGCTGTTACTTAGGATGATGGATCAGACGATGGAACAACTATCGATTTTGTTGAGTCTGAATTGGATGTTGAGTATAAGAATCTCACTGTGCTCACGACATAAAGTAAGGAGGTTTAAGAAGTTTCTACAAGATGGGCAATGTCTGGGAATGAAGAATCTGAGGGTGATGAAGATGTTGGGGACTCATTTACAAATGCTTACAATAAATTACATGCCAATTCCACACATCTTAGTAAAGTCTTCTCAAAATATATAGTTAAATTTAATAATATTAAGAAGGAAATATAGTCCTTAAGAGAAGATTTAACCAATACTACCCTTTCCCTAAATCAACTTTAGACACAAAGAGCTCAATGGTCTAAAGAATTGATTAAGTCTGAAAAAGAAAAGAAATAGGTTTTAAAGAGTGTAGATGATCTCAATAAGGAACTAATTGCCCTAAGATCAGAAATGATTGAGAAATATACGAGAATTGAGATTTTGGAAAAAGAATTGAAAGATACTAACTCAATTATTCATAAATGGTCTAGTGGAACCCTTAACCTTGATCATATGTTGAGTATAGGTAAATCTGCGGGAAATACTAAAGGATTGGGATTCATAAGAACAACGAGTAATTCAAACATCATTCCCAAAACTACCTTTGTTAGGGCATCTCAAGTAACATCTAGTTCTTCTCAAGGTATTTCTGATAGTATTCCTAATGTTCAACACTATGTCAGAAAATCAGTTGAGAGTAAGCCTCCTTTTACCTCTAAGTATTATAAGAGTTCTAATAATAATTTTCAAGATTTGTTCCTATATGTCATCACTAATTCACCGTGGTGTGAAAGGTCACATTCGACCTTTCTATTTAAATTTAAGAGTAAATACTTTGAAATCAAAGAGGAAACATAGAACTCAAAAAGGACTCAATGTTCATGATCAAATTCGGGTGTTGAGTGAAGATGTAAAGAAATTTTCTAATATGGCAAGTAGAACATCAAAAATTAGACAGACATATGTTAAGAAAGGTGAGCTACATTGTTTTGCTGCCAATACTATACTTAGAGCATGTGACTCTAGTTCTTGGTATTTTGATAGTAGATGCTCTAGGCACATGACTGGAAATAAGTCATTGTTTGGATATTTCAAGAACAGTAATGTTGGAACTGCTACTTTTGGTAATGGGAAACAGTCTAAAGTTTTAGGAAATGACACTATTGTTGTTTCTGGTCTACCAAGATTAGAAGATGTACAATAGGATTAAAAATAATGTTTAAAAACGGACCCTTACAATGACCTAGTTTTACCTCTCGCAAGTGCACGAATCATACTGTAGTATAGTTCGGCTTGAGGAAGGTGTTAGTCACTAATTAACCCTAGAGGGGGGGGGGGGGGGGGTGAATAAGGTGTTCAAAAATATTTCTAACTATTTTCGAAATTGGAACACGCTATAATCAAAAATGAATTTCTCAATAAACAAGTAGATGATTCAATTTAAACTTCTCTAACAATTAATTGCAAGACAAATTAGCATACAAGATATTCAAGCAATTATAGCATGGAAATTAAACAAGTAAAGAGAAAGAGATAGAGAGATTGACACCGTGATTTTTTCCAGGTTCGGTAACTCTTACTCCTCGGCTCAAGAACCCCTTCTTGAGACTTTTCCCGATCCTTTCACTACGGCCCTTCCTTAACAGGTGGAATGGAAAACCTTTACAACACAAGCCTCTCGAGCTTGTCTCTCAATCAAGAGAACAACCCTTTCTTGAACAATCGGTGGACTTCACTTGTCCGAGATTACAAATTCGTATGTAATCAATAAAATCACTCAAAATCCAAAGGTTTTTATGGAAGATAAATCAATATAAGCTCAAGTATTTTTGGTGATTTTACAATAGCTCTAGAAATGTATTCTCAAAGGATATGATCAATGAATGATATTTTGAGAATATAAAAAGATACTAGAGGTTTTGATTTTCAAAGAAACTTGGAGAAAATCAGATTTTCAAAGCTTGGTTTCAATGGCTTTTTGTAGATAAAATTTTTGCAGAATTTTTGAGAGCTTTCCTTTCTCTTTGTATTTCAATCTCTTAACTTTCAATATACACATCTCATTCTATATATAGCATTGCATTAGGGTTAAGAGAATGAGTATTGAATTATTTGAGTCAAGAGTCGTTTGAAAACCATTAAGCAAAATCCATAAAACATGGAAAATGTTTTCTGTTGAAATTGCAGGATTTAAGGTGCAACTAGTCGACTACTTCATTTCTTTAGTCGACTACTTTGGACCATCTAGTCGACTAGATTGAGTTCTAGTCGACTACATGATGTAGTCTAGTCGACTCAAGCTCTTTTTAGTCGACTACTTTGATGTGGATGAAAAACATGTAGCTTCTGATTGTTTTAGTCGACTACTAGAAAATACAAAGGGTTCTTCTAGTCGATTATAGCTTGAAAAACATTTAATAAAAATATTTTTCTTTCCGTTTAAGTTCGGTAAAGCGTTTTTCATTCCATTTGATTTCGGTTCATTTTATACTTGAGCTTATACGATAAAACCGACACATAAAATTACCTTGTTACAATGATCGCTCCCCGACATATCTACCCCAAGTTTTGAGTCTTAAACTTTCGCCTTTTCCGTTGAATTATTTTATTTTCTATTTTGCGCTTAAATTTCTTTCACGGCTTTTAGCTTTAATTCAAGCTTTCTTTCTGAGCTTGCTTTTCTAGTCGTTTCCTTTCCGAGTTTGTTTTCTGAGTCGTTCACCTGTCTTTTGCTGAAAACATAAACTCAATAATTCATCAGTATCAAACACTCTTCACTGGTTTGTTATCATCAATTTTGGAATTGTTTGCCGAAAGTAAATTTCAAAGCCAACAATCTCCCCCCTGATGATGACAAAACATTTTGTGTTTGCTTGGCATTTAGCGAAACATCAAGTTATGCTCCCCTCAACATGTGCATAATATTTTGTTCAAATGCTCCCCCTTAGTAAATGAAATTTGCAGTTTAATGGACATTTTGATACAATACATATATAGGCGCACATTTGAGATAACTAGTAAACAACATGTCATAGATATTTCAATTTAATACAAGCTGTTTATACTAATGAAAACATGGAAATAACAAACAAGTCGCAAATAACCATAACAAGCCACACAAAAACAGAAATTGCTAATGTGGGATAATGAAATACATGACAGTACAATAGCATAATTTCTCCCCCTTTTTGTCAGCGTCCAGGGGCGCGTGAGCGATGAGCCGTACGGTCAATAGTAAGGTCATCAAGTGACCCGTCAAGAGCAGTGATACGACTGGAAAATTCATCCTCAAAAAGAATTAAACACTCATTGATCAGTCGAATGGCTTCCGAATTCTGGTTCACGGTCGTATCAAGGCGCTGAAGCACTTGTTCCTGCTGCCTAAGTAGCTCCGTATTGCTCTGAACAAGCCCAAGAATTTGGTTGAGAAGAGCAGCCTGAGAAGCCGAAGCACTGTCAAACGGAGGAACCGAGGAAGAGGCTTCCTGGCACGGTGTAGAACTGCTAGGGGCTAGACGTGAACGAGTAGTAGGCGCACTCTCAGAAATGAAGTTTCCTTTCGTATCCGAAGAAATATACATATGCTTGACATGAGTGGTGTCAAGAAAAATAGGGTGATGCTCGGACACTTCATTTGGAAATGAAAAACCTTTCCGCTGCAGTAGATATGTGATATGTGCAGGAAAGAAAAGTGCGCCGGATGGCTTGCGCTAACATGTAAGGATGACGAAATGGAAAATATTAGCTAAATCAACGCGTGTTCCTGTCATGACGCAGTAAACTAAAAATGCCTCCATACGAGACACACTACTACGACTACCAGTTTTAGGTAAAATAAAATAAGTAATGACATTGTGAATTAATGTTGCCTTAGGTAGTAGCATAGAAGAGAGAAGACCGGCGTTCTGCAAAATTTCCTTGTCGATGCAAATAGTTCGAACAACCTCAATACAGTCGAACCCATCAGCCTTGTACCAATCCTTGGAGAAGTGGCGGATACCGTCATTCGGAAGTGAGAAAATGCACTTGATTTCACGGTCGTCAACAGTCACTTCTTCACCACACAAATTAAAATGAAGATGAGGGAGGAATTTCTCCTTGTGATTCGCAAGAGAAGCGTAGAAAGCTTTGACGATTTGCGGAAGTACCGGAATATCAAGCGAAATGAAAAAATCCCAACCAATTGCTCAGAACAACTCGAAAGTTCGAGCCCCAATTTCAGTGCATAAAGCTTGTGTTACAATACGGCATGGTGTAGGAGGACGATGATCGAAAACTGTGATGAAATGATTTCTATGATCATCATCAAGAAGAAGCACTTCAAGGAGCAGAGGTTCATTCGAAACCTCTTCTTCTACAACCGTAGGAATGCGTGGATTGGTGGAACTTTGGCCTCCATCAATGCGTGAACGTTTACGGTGTAGACTGCGAGTCTTCGGTGGCATTATAGAAGATGATGCGAAAATAAATATAGATATATGATGGTGTATATATATATATGTGAGAAAGTGAATGAAAATGAAGAATTTGGGTGAAGAAAAAGGGTGGAGGATGATGGAAATGTGAAAATAATTAAAGATTGGTGATGATTTGAAGGTATAAATGGTAGTATGAGAGGTATTGAGAGGAGAGGAAATGAAGGTGGGTGAAGGGTGAAGGAGGCGGATGAAGAAGATGAAGGGGGTTTAGGTTTTATAGTGGGTTGAGTCGACTAGGTCTAGGTGAGTCGGTTAGAGGGAAGGGTTGAGTCGACTAGGAACTAAGGTGTAGTCGGTTGAATGGGGATTCAGTCGACTAGAACTTGTGGTTGAGTCGACTAGAAGGGTGGTTTTAGTCGACTAGAAGGGCATGTAGTCGACTAGGCAAGAAAATGCTTAAAACTGGTGAACACTGGTTGATGTAGTCGACTAGAATGGTTAACACTACATATGATGTAGTCGACTAAAGTAAAGAAAATGTGAAAAATTTATAAAAATAGGTGAGAAATTAAGAAATAAATACACAAAAATAGAAAAAATATGAAAAATAAAGATTATGAAAGAATTTAAGATAAAACATCAAAATCCATGGCCATTCCGATTTCTCGACGAATTTTAGAAAATGATTCATCCGCAAGTGGTTTTGTAAAAATATCCGCTAATTGATTTTTAGTGTCGATAAAAACCAATTCAACGTCACCCTTAACAACATGATCACTTAAAAAATGATGCCTAATCTCTATATGCTTGGTGCGTGAATAATGAATGAGATTCTTTAAAATACAAATAACACTCGTATTATCGTATTTTATAGGCACATGTGTGAAAATAAGACCAAAATCAAGTAGTTGTTGCTTAATGTAAAGAGTTTGAGCGCAACTACTACCGGCTGCCACGTATCCGGCTTCGGCCGTAGATAATGCAACGAAATTTTGCTTTTTACTTGACCAAGATACTAGTGAGAGTCTTAGAAAATGACAAGTGCCACATGTGCTTTTTCGATCAATTCTGCATCCCGCAAAATCGGCATCCGAATAACTAATAAGATCAATTGAAGTTCCACGTGGATACCAAAGCCCTAAGTTAATTGTACCACTTAGGTAGCGAAAGATACGTTTTACCACAAGTAAATGATATTCCTTAGGATATGATTGAAAACGGGCACATAAGCATACGCTAAACATTATATCCGGTCTACTAGCGGTTAAATAAAGCAAACTACCGATCATGTCTCTATAATTAGTAATATCAACACATTTACCATTTTCATCTTTATCAAGCTTAATAGAGGAACTCATAGGAGTTATGGCATGTTTGGTAGCCTCCATACCAAATCGCTTTAGCAAATCTTTAGTGTACTTGGATTGGCTAATGAATAAGCCATCCGAGCTTTGTTGGATTTGCAACCCTAAGAAGAAATTCAACTCACCCATCATGCTCATTTCAAATTTGTTTTCAGACTTGGGCAAAATGGAATACGTGATAATATTGTGCACAAGTCGAGCCTCGGGAGTAAGCGAGGATGAAGGAAACTCAGCAGTGGCGGTGGTGGTTTTATTCACCGAAATGGCCCGAACTGCTTCGAGAGGATCGAAATCACTCGAAGAGTACCAAATAGATGGGCAGAAGTAAGATAGACCGCTAGTAGGTAGCCAAAAAATAGTATTAATTACTGCTTCGGTCAACTCAACTAAAACGCCCGCAACATTGGAGCAAAGATTGCGAGCGGGAGAACTTGGTTGAGAAGGATTCTGCAGATTTGTATAAAACGCTTTGACGGCTCGTGGAAAATTCAAAACATCAATCAAAATGAAGAAATCCCAACCCATATTTTGAAATAGATTGAACGTATTAGCGCTAATCTCTTTGCACAAGGGTTGAGTCACAATGCGACTCCGAGCAAACTTTCAATGAATGAATTGAGTTTCGAAAAGACGAATACTCTCTTCATCACCAAGAAGAGCAGAAAGAGACAACATACCAGATTCAGACTCTGACTTAGTGTCCTCATGAACAGGAGACGACGGTGGAGGAGGTGCAGCCGAAGAGCTTCCACCCCTACGAGCGCGTTTCTTGATGCGCACAACATTTGGAGCCATGAGAGAGATGAGAACCAAGATGATTGAAAGCAGTTTGAAAAGAAGAAGAAGAAAAAAATCATGAAATTTGAGAGAGAAAAGGGAAACTGTAAAAATAGATATGTGTATATGTATATATATGAATATATATGAAGAGGAGAGTGGTGATGATGGAGGAGAGGATTGTGGTGTAGTGGGGAAGTGGTTTAAAGATGATTAAATGGCGTGAAGGAAGGAAGAGATGGGAGAAATCGTGGAGAGAGTGGAGAGAAGACGAAGAGAAAGAAGAAATAAAAACTTGGTTCGCGCAGAGGCAGTCGACTGGCCATATGGAGACAGTCGACTGGCTCATGACCCAGTCGACTGGCCTAAGGAGGCAGTCGACTGGCTGAAGTTGAATAAAATCACAAAAACTCTCTGGAGTCGACTGGCCGTATACGAGGCAGTCGACTGGCCCTCAAAAAAAAAATCAAAAATATTTTAAATTTTGAAAGCCGAGATTGTGGACGAGATTTTGTGAAAATTAACTGATTACTTCAAAATCCATGACCATTCCTAATTCCCTTCGAATTTTTGAAAACGGTTCGTCCGAGAGGGGTTTAGTAAAAATATCCACCAGTTGATTTTTAGTGTTAATAAAAATCAATTCAATGTCACCTTTGGCTACGTGATCCTATAGAAAAAGATGCCTAATCTCTATGTGCTTTGTGCGAGAGTGTTGAATAAGATTCTTTGAGATACAAATAACACTAGTGTTATCACATTTAATAGGTACGAGATTGAAAACAAGTCCAAAATCAAGTAATTGCTGCTTAATATAAATAGTTTGGGCGCAACAACTACCGGCCGTTACGTATTCGGCTTCAGCCGTAGACAAGGCAACCGAATTTTGCTTTTTACTTGACCATGAAACAAGAGAGTGACCTATAAAATGACATGTACCACTTGTGCTTTTCCTATCCACCCTACAACCCGCAAAATCGGCATCCGAATAACTAGTGAGATCAAGTGTAGTGCCACGTGGATACCATAGTCCTAAGTTAATCATCCCACTAAGATAGCGAAAAATACGTTTTACGGCTAGCAAGTGAGATTCTTTAGGACAAGATTGAAAACGAGCACATAAGCATACACTAAACATGATATTCGGTCTACTAGAAGTTAAATAGAGTAAACTTCCTATCATGCCTCTATATTTAGTAATATCAACACATTTTCCATTTTCATCTTTGTCGAGTTTAATAGAGGTACTCATAGGAGTAATGGCATGTTTGGCTTCCTCCATGCCAAATCGCTTTAGCAAATCTTTAGTGTACTTAGATTGGCTAACAAATAAGCCATCCAAGCTTTGCTTGATTTGCAACCCTAAGAAGAAATTCAACTCACCCATCATACTCATTTCAAATTCGTTTTGCATACTAGATGCGAAATCTTTGCAAAGAGAAGCATTTGTGGATCCGAATATAATGTCGTCAACATATATTTGGATAATCAACAAATCATTCTTGACAGTTTTTGTAAAGAGAGTGTTGTCAACTTTGCCTTTAGAAAACCCTTTTTGAAGTAAAAAGTGACTAAGCCGTTCATACCAAGCTCTAGGAGCTTGCTTTAACCCGTACAAGGCTTTAGATAATTTGTAAACATGATTTGAAAAAAGTTCATTTTCAAAGCCGGGTGGTTGCTTTACAAACACTTATTCATCTATAGTTCCATTTAGAAAAACACTTTTGACATCCATTTGATAAATAATGAAATTTATAGATGATGCAAATGCAAGAAGCATTCTAATTGCTTCTAATCTAGCTACGGGTGCAAATGTTTCATCATAGTCAATGCCTTCCTCTTGATTGTAACCTTGAGCTACCAATCTTGCTTTATTTCGAATAATCACTCCATTTAGTGCCTATTATAGTTTGATGTGTGGGTTGAGGGACTAAATGCCAAACTTGATTGCGTTCAAATTGATTTAGTTCCTCTTGCATAGCCATGATCCGAGAATCATCACATTGAGCTTCATGGAAGTTCTTGGGTTCAATATTGGACACAAAAGCCATGTGGTTACATAAGTCTCTAAGTTGAGATCTTGTGCTAACACCTTGTGAAGGGTTTCCTATGACTTGGTCAAGAGGATGGTTGTGCACAATCCTCCAAGATTTAGGAATGGAGCAAGTCAAGTCATCATTAGATTGATTTCCAACTTTACTCTTATCCATTTGCCTACTTGATGAGTTGGAGATATTGAGATTATTGAAACTATCCTCAATCCCTACAACTTCATCATCATCTAGGTCAACTTTAGGTGATGGTAGAGGCAGTGATTCATCAAAAACAACATGGATAGACTCTACCATGGTTAAAGTCCTTTTGTTTAAGACTTTAAAGGCTCTACTTGTTAAGGAATAACCTAAGAAAATTGCTTCATCCGATTTGGAGTCAAATTTTCTCAAGTTATCTTTATCATTTAAAACGAAACATTTACAACCAAACACTTTGAAATACCCAATATTGGGTTTCCGACCATTCCACAACTCATACGGAGTCTTACCCAATTTCATTCGGATGATAACTCTATTTATGACATGACAAACGGTGTTTACCGCTTCCGCCCAAAGACTTTGGGGAAGGTTGTGTTCATTTAACATAGTCCTAGCCATTTCTTGTAAAGATCTATTCTTTCTTTCAACTACCCCATTTTGTTGAGGAGATCTTGGAGCCGAGAGATTATGAGATACACCAAATTCATCACATAATTTCTCTAGATCTTGATTGTCAAATTCTCTACCCCTATCACTTCTAATTTTCTTGATTTTCAAATCTTTTTCATTTTGAATGACTCTATAAAATTTATCAAGAATGGAGTGAGTTTCATTTTTATGAGCAAGAAAATGAACCCAAGTAAATCTAGAGTAGTCATCCATTATAACAAGTACATAGAGTTTTCCGGCTAAGCTAGCCGTTCTCTCTGGACCAAAGAGGTCCATATGAAGTAACTCTAAAGGTCTAGAAGTGGTGATATCTTTCTTTCTCTTGAAAGAAGATTTCACTTGCTTACCTATTTGACATGCACTACATATTTTATCTTTTGAAAAATTAGTCTTCGGGAGGCCTTTGACTAATTTGTTTTTCGACAAACGTTGAATGAGGTCCATACTAGCATGTCCTAAGCATCTATGCCATTACCAACTATTTTCACTCGATGTGACAAATAACTTAACATCTTGTTCATTTAATTCACATAGCAACATAGTATATAAATTTCCGTTTCTCTTTGCATTGAACAATTGTTTTCCATCTTTCTCAACTATGCATGCATTTGACCTAAAAATAACATCATAACCTTTGTTACAAAGTTGACTAATACTAAACAAGTTATGCTTCAAACCATCAACTAAAAGTACGTTATCTATAGCTAGACCAATGGATCCAATTCCAACAATTTTGCCTTGTGAGTTGTCTCCAAAAGTCACGCTTCCTCCTTCATAAGATTTTAGGCCATGTTTGGTAAGCGGTCTGGTCTGGTCTGGTCTGGTCTGGTCTGGTCTGGTCCGGTCTGGTCTGGTCTAATCTGATCTAGAAACGTCTGTTTGGTAAGCGGTTTGGTCTTACTATTTATTTATGTATTATTTATTTCTTTATTTATTATTTCTTCACTTTATAATATATTTTATTATTTTATTATTTATATTATTAAATTATTATTTATTAATTTATATATTAATTTATAAATATATTCTATTTATTTATTATTATTTCATTATTTAATTCATTTTATTTATAAATTATTTATTCATTTTTAATTATTTAAAAATATATTTTATTAATTTAATATTATTATACTCATTTTTTATTATTATTATGAAGTATTTATTCATTATTATATTTACTTATTATTCATTATTATATTTATTTATTATTATATCTATTTATTATTTTTTATTATATTTATTTATTTATTATTATTTATTTCATTTTGTTTATTATTTATTATTTTTATTATATTTTTAAATATGTTTTATGTAATTTATTATTATTATTTATTATTTAGTCCATTTTTTATTATTATTATATTTATTTATTATTATTGTATTCATTTTTTATTATTATTATGTTTTATTTAATTTATTATTTACATTATTAATTATTCATTTTTAATTATTTATAAATATATTTTATTATTTATTCATTTATTTATTATTATATTCATTTTTTATTATTATTAGGTATTATTTATTTCATTTTGTTTATTATTTATTATTTATATTTTATTTTTAAAATATGTTTTATTTAATTTATTATTATTATTTATTCATTTTTAATTATTTATAAATATATTTTATTAATAAGACTAGACCAGACCACCAGGAACCACCTTTTTTTTTGGTCTGCAATGAGGCCATTTTGGTCTGATTTGGTCTTACTTGGTCTAACCAAAAATTTGGGACCAATGCTACCAAACACGGTCTGGTCCCATAAATTTTGATTTGTCCCCCGTCATGTGCCTTGAACATCCGCTATCAAGAAACCATCTTTCTTTTAAGGTGGACTTCAAGCATACCTACAACACAACATTACGTGACTTTTATTGGTACCCAATCTATTTTGGGTCCATTATGGTTAGAAAGAGATGCAATAGTTCCTTTAGGAACCCAAAATAATTTAGTTACCAAGTTTTCTTTTGCACGTAGAGATGCAATGGTTCCTTTTGGAACCCAAAACATTTTTGAGACAATTTTCTTCTTCTTTCTTAGAAAACATGCATTTGCTTTGTGGCATCTTTTCTTACAATAGTAGCATGAAACATGATTGTGATCAATTGAAGTTGAGAAAGAAGATTGTTTTGAAAAAGTATGCCTTATTGATTTTATTTTCTTCAATAAGAGTGCATCTTTGTTGAATGCATCATATCCTAAGCCGCATTTGTCAAAAGAGTTTCTTTGTCTTCCTAGCATGATGCTCAAGTTTTCTTTTCCTTTTGTGAATTTTGCTAAGATGTTTATTTGATCATCAATAGTCTTTTTCAACAAAATATTTTCCTCTTCTATCTCCATACTTTTGTCATTTGTTGCATTTAAATCAACTATGGTGAGACAAGTAGAATTACATGAAGATTTAGATTTCTTAAGCAAACTATGTTTCTTAGCTAGTTTTTCAAACTCATCATACAAATTTTCAAATGCATCTTGTAATTCATTATGAGAAAATAAAAGCTCATCATATGACAAAATGAATTTATCTAATGCATGTAAATTTAAATGTACCTCATCTTCATTTGCCATGAGGAAAATATTTTCAATTTCCTCACCATTTTCTTCCTCATCCGAATCACAAGAGTCATAGTCATCCCATATTGCATTCATGGCCATTTCGTTTGGCCTTTTCTCATTATCCTTTTTGGGCTTGAAACACTCATTTCTATAGTGCCCCGATTTTCCACAATTGAAGCAAGTAATGGACTCCTTCTTGCTTGTCTCTCCTCTTGGTTTGTTGCTCTTTCAAAACCTCCGACCTTAAGCCTTTTTTCGTTGAAAAATCTCTTGAATTGTTGAGTGATCAAGGCAATGTATTCATCTACCTCTTATTCGATTCTCTCATTTGCTTCACTTTTAGTGGAAGCTTGCAAGGTTATACCTTTTCTAGGCTTGGCGTATTCTTCACGTTATTTTAAGGTGATTTCCCATGTAAGGAGTGACCCGAAAATCTCATCGAGACTCATTGTTCTAAGATCATGTGCTTCTTTAATAGCCGTCACTTTCGCATCCCATTTGACCGGAAAGCTTCTAAGGACTTTGCGTGTCGCATCGGATCTAGGAACAATTCTACCAAGATGCTTTAGTCCATTCAAAATATTAGTGAAACGAGACATCATAGAATTGATATTTTCATTTTCCTTCATGGCAAATAATTCATATTCATGCATAAGTATATCAATTTTAGATTCTCTAACTTGAGTAGTTCCTTCATAAGTAACTTCAAGTTTATCCCACATTTCTTTGGCCGTGGAGCAAGTAGAGACGCGATTAAATTCATTTGGACTTAAGGCACAATTTAGATTAACCTTAGCTTTGGCATTAAAGGACACAAGTCTACGCTCGTCATTATCCCATTCGTTGGGCAATTTGGGGATAGTTTTTCCATCAACCACTTTGGTAATAGTGAAAGGTCCATCGACAATAACTAGCCAAATTTGATAATCAATAGCTTGAAGAAAGTCTATCATTCTAGTATTCCAATAACTATAGTTTGAACCATCAAACCATGGGGGCCTATTGTTTTATTGTCCTTCTACATGAGTGACTATATTTGAGGCCATGATCGTTCTCTAAGACGGTTAAGTCTAAAAAAAGTAGAGATTAGGCTCTGATACCAATTGTTAGTCACTAATTTACCCTAGAGGGGGAGGGGGGTGAATAGGGTTTAAAAATAATTTTCTAACTCCTTTTAATTCTTACTAGAAAATGCAACAAGATTCTATATTAATTTACAAGGTAAATATGCAATGAATAATTTAACTTAATTTCAACAAGCTATTTACCACAATATAAATTGAGCATGCATGAACATAAAGTAAGGAGGTAGAGATAGATATATTGACACCGTGATTTTTAGAAGGTTCAGTAACTCCTACTCCTCGGCTCAAAGAATCCCCTTCCTTGAGACTTTCCCAATCCTCACACTATGAATCTTCCTTCAATAGGTGGAATAGAAAAACCTTTACAAAAGAGCTAACTGGATCTTCACACAATCAAGATAACAATCCTACCTTGATACAATGGGCTTCACTCACCCAAGATCACAAATTTGTGTATGCAATTAGGGCTGCAACTTGGGCCAACCCAACCCGGCCCAACTCGAACCCGGTTGGGCCAGATTCGGGTTGGGTCGGGTCGGGCCAGCCCTTGAGACATGTCCGGTTTTGGGTTGAGCCCGACCCATTCTTTCATGGGTCGGGTCGGGTCGGGTCGGGTTGAGCCCTTTTTTTTTAAATAAAAAAAATGTATATATATACCTATATCTATATATACATACCTATATGTATATCAAGTTATCACCACATCAAAAGGACCAATGGAACCTATAGTGGATATGACTGTGTCGAAAAATAAGAGGTTTTAGAGTACACAGGTAGTTAAAAATATAGCAAGATGAAAAAGAATATTTTACATACACCCAATTTCCATAAAAGTGTGTAGCTACATAACAGGCTGTTCAAAGATTTTGGAAAATAAATCAGGCTGGAACCATTGTTTTTTCACTCTCTACTTCAATACACATGCAATCATAAGTTTGGACTAGCACAAAATTATAAAATAACAATCCCTATAAATTTAGAAAAAGTTCAGTCTAAAGTGAATATTGTCTACACAAAATTGTATAATGACTGGATATAGATGCAACTTTGCTTAACCAATATATGAATAAGTTGTAATACTTGATTAATGGAGATATTACAAATTCATAGACCAGAGGACAGGGACAACTAACAAATTCAGAGACCAGAGGACAGGGGACATATTACAAACTTTCAAAATAGAATTTCACAATCTTTACAGGATTAGAAACTTGGCAACATCCTACTCAAGGTAAACAATTTGAATCCTTCAAGCATCATCATAACACCTGTTGTGCATCAGTATCATTCTCTTAGCAGCACCAGAAGTGGCAGAGACCATCCAAACAATCAACCACCAATGGCAAGACCATCCAAACAATCAACCATTTCTACAATTTAAAATTTTAAATATATTAGCTATATACACTTAATAAGGCGATAAAATATTAATTAAAGCTGAAATTGGTTTACCTTCTTCAATTTTCTCAAGATTTTCCAATGTCTCTTCAACATCCACGGGGGTAGGTGAATTCCTTAGCCAGTCTTGAGCACATATCAAACTTTCTACAATTCTTGGAGTTAAAGAACTCCGGAATCTGTTAAGGGTCTTCCCTCCCATACTAAAAGCTGATTCAGAAGCTACCGTTGATAATGGAATTGCCAAAATAACTCGAGCCATCAACGATAATACATGATATGTAGTCGACTTTCCTTTCCACCAGCTTAAAATGTCAAAAAATGCCACTTCTTCTTCAACACCATCTTCTAAGTACCTATCCAACTCGGATTTAACCACCTCATCTTCCTCTTGTCTCAAATATTTCTGCCACTCCTCCTTTTCATCTTCAACACCATCCTCCCTCACACTAGGTATACAAACATCATCAAGGTTTTGAATCAAGCTTAGAGGAGAAGTTATTTCCAATGACTTGTAGTGATAAAAATGTCTCTCTATCACACGTCTCACCTTTCCAATCATTTCATCAACCACTTCCATTGCATAAAACTTTATATAACAAAACTTCACGTATTTCATCTTGAAACATGGATCTAGAACCACCGCAACAATCAAAATTAAGTTGACCTTCCGAATATCACAATATTTTTCAAATTTTGAATACATTTTAAAAGCCATCTCTCTAAAACTTGAATTTGGACTATTAGTCCATTTGAAGAGAATGTTTTGCACGCCATACACTTCATGAAAATATCTATTACAAATGGTATAATGGGACCTTGATATGCGTTTTGTGACATCATAGAAGCACTTTAAAAATTTAGAAAGCTCTCTTACTATAGACCAATCATCATCACTCATCGGCTCCACTACTAAACCCGGATTTTGTTCCGCCATTCGTTCAAAGGCCCTTTGAAACTCAATTGCAGCGTTCAACATTAGATAAGTAGAATTCCATCTTGTAGGAACATCTAAACACAAAGACTTGAACACACAATTCTTTCCTCTTCCGCACATTTTTTGAACGCTTGCAAGCGTGAAAGAGAACTTCTCACAACTTTCACAAAATCACAAATCCGTAGGATGGAATTTTTTAACTCATTGATTCCATCATTCACAATCAAATTTAATATGTGCGCCAAACACCTCACATGGAAACATTCACCATTCAACAAAAAACATGTCTTTTGTTCAACCTACTTATCAATTTTTTCGCTGCAGTGTCATTTGAACTTGCATTATCTACCGTGAGGGTGCACACTTTTTCAATACCCCAACATAATAAACATGTCTCTACAGCTTGTGCAATAGCATCACCACTATGTGGACTTGGAAGCACATGAAAATTAATAATTTTCTTGTGTAACTTCCAATCTTTGTCAATAAAATGAGCCGTTAAACACATATATCCAATATTTTGAATTGAAGTCCACAAATCAGTTGTTAGACACACACATGAGGCTGAACTATGAAGAAGTATTCTCAACTTAGTTCTTTCCTCCATATAAATCTTAATGCAATCTTTTGTGATTGTGGTTCGTGAAACCATTTTAAATCTTGGTTCAACAAAACTCATAAACCTTCTAAAACCCTCCTTCTCCACAAAACTAAATGCCAACCCATCAACAATAAGCATCCTCCCAAGATCTTTACGAAGTATATCTTGATCGAATTTCCTAATAAAATTTTGGTTTTGGTTTGGATCTACAAAAATATCTTTTCCATCTTTATCCTTATTATAAGGATACTTTAGACATTTTAGTATGTGTCTATTAAGAGCACTAGTTCCTATATTGCTTGAATAACTATAAACTTGTAAGCAATAATTACAAGAAGCTTGCTCGCATTTTTCGTCATCCTTAAATTTTTTGGTAAAGTGATCCCAAACACGCGAAGTAGTTCTATAAGGTTGGTTTTTCCGTTTAGAACTTACCTCTGGCCCCGAAGCTGTAGTTTCTAATGTTTGGGTCTCTTGTGTTGGAAGATCATCTATTCCCTCCATAACAAGTGAAATCTACAATATTTAAAACAAATATAATCAACTGTTAAGACAAATACACAGAGGTTCACCAAAGTAGAACCTCACATACTATATGAAATTTTCTTAGTCATTCGGGCTTACCAAAGTGCTCAATGAATATCTAATAAATAATAAGACCCCTTACATCTTTTTCTTTTTTTTTTCCCGGTAAATAAACCCCTTGAATCTTTCTGAAGAGAAACTTCAAAAATGAACTAACACCTTCCAAAGAGATATATAATTCAAATAAAAACTCTTTGTCAATAGCATATCCAAAATGCAGGACTAAATGATACAATTGAACCATGAATCATCATACAATCAACTGCACAATAAATCAGCCCAAATTCAAACATACCCTAAAGTACACCAAAAACCCTAAAGATAATACTCCATTAACTTGATATGTATATATATATATATATATATATATATAACAAACAACCACCACCAATGTAATAACTATACAATTTCATAAAATTATGATGTCTTAGAAAAAATCCAATTCCAAATTCTCACAAAAATTCCATATAACTAGTAATATCAGACAACAAGAGGAAAATCATTATCTAAATCACACCTGACAACAATAGTGTTCAGCTGATATACAATCCAGAATTACAAGAACCACTATCAATTTTCCAGAACTAGAAATTTATCATATTCAATATCATACAATCCAAACCTAAATACAAAAACATAATAACTCCAAAAGTAGAAATCCAAGACCTAATTATATATATATATATATATATATACGCATATATATATATAGAGGAGAGATTGACCTTTAGTTCAGCGATGACAGTGGTGGTTGAAGAGAAGCACTATTGTTGCTGGCGGCGAGAATTGAAGGAACTGAGAGACGATAGAGAAGGAAATCGGTACCAGGAGAGAGATTGAATACTCATTTTGTTGCTGGAATCTCTATGGAGAGAGAATTAAAGGATTCAGTTCTGAACTTCTGATGCCATGCGAGACTAAGAGAAATTGTAGAGATTCAGTGTATATGGGGAAGAAACTAGGGTTTGTCGCCCAACTCTCAAGAGCAAAGAGACGCGAGTGAGATTGAGAAGAATCAGAAGAAGAGTGAAGGTTTCTTAGGGTTAATTAGGTGACTCAATTTCAGCCGTTGGATTATGTATAGCAACGGTTTAGATCATTCTTTGTTAACAAAATTGGGTTTGGGTTTAACCCGAACCCAACCTAATTTAAACATTGACCCGATGAAACCCAACCCGAGTTACCCAAATTGAACCCGAACCCGACCCAAACCTGAAATTTCCGGGTTGGGTTCGGGTTGGGATGGGCCAACCCGCCCAAGTTGCACCCCTATATGCAATCAATATATCACTCAAAAAACAAAAACACTCAAAACCCTAAGATTTTTATGGAAGATAGATCAATATAAGCTCAAGTGTTTTTAGGTGATATTTCAAGAACTCAAGATATATATATTCTCAAAATATATTTTCAATAAGAGAATAAGCACAAAGCTTGAGTTTAAATCTTCAAAATGATAGGAGTGAAAAATGAGATTTAGATCTTTTTTGCTATCAAAATATTTTTCAGAAAGTGCTTGAGAGAAAATAAGAGATGAATAATGTTTTGGAAAATTTCTCACACAAGAACCTTAGGTTTTCAATCCATATCTCTTTCTTTATATAGTGTAACACTAGGGTTTGGAGAGTGTATCTCACCCTAGACAATATGGAGAGTAGGACCTGAAAATCAGCAAGCAAAATCATTTGTTTTTGGGCAAAAATATTGTTTAGAAATACTTTTCCTTAAAATCCTGAAGCACCCAGTCGACTGCCTCCATGCTTAGATTTAAAATATTTTCCCCAACGCCTATGGTCAGTCGATTGCCTCAAGAAGGCCAGTCGACTGCCTCATGAGTCAGTCTACTGCCTTGGAAAGGCCAGTCGACTGCCTCAGGCAATCAAAAATGTTTATAACTCACTGGTTCATCCAGTCGGCTGGGCCCTAGGCCAGTCAACTGGGTCACAGCCAGTCGGCTGCCATTTCATGGCCAGTCGACTGGGTGACTCCAAGAATTTGTTCAAGGTCCGTTTTTGATATGTTTTTTGAGTTCGTTTGTTTAATTACTTCAGCTTATAAGACCAATCAACGTATAAAATACCTTGTTACAATATTCTCACCCCGACCTATCTACCCCAGGTCTTGAGTCCAGCTTTTGTTATTTCTTTGATCTTTTTGTCCTTCTTCGAGTTTGTGATTGAGTTTCCTTATCGCTTGTCGCTTTTTGGTATTTATGATCTTTCCGAATCATTTACCTGTACTTGCTGAAACACTTAGCTCAAAGTCATATTAGTACCAAACACGATTTTGAATGTTTTGTTAATATCAAAATAAGATTTATCGTTTGAAATGGAATTTCAAAGCCAACAATATGGTTTTGAGAACTCTGCAATTCTTCCACAAAAAAGATCTTCCTGCAGAGAGAGAAAAAGAGAAAGAGAGAACAAATTATTGAGTGATTATTCATCTTCTAATTCTTTTTTTTTTTTGGGTTTCTCCAATTGTGCTACAACACATGTGAACCTTATGCACAATTAGATGACCTAGATATTGGAAAAATCTATAGACCATTCGTTGCACTGTGTGTGCATTGATCCGTGAGAAGCGAAGCCGTTAGAGTACGGAGATTGGAGCAGGAGGCTTCGAGGTTCATGGTAGCGCGAGTGATTCAAGACTTTCGACGTCGAGTGATAAGAGGCAAGTCAGAGTGACTGCAAGTCCTAACTTCATAGAGTCTGTGTACTTCTTGATTCATAGTGCATCGATACCAGAGGGTATACGTAGTTTTTACTTGGATTGTTTTCTAGGTTTTTCACGTAAAAATATTGGCGTCGTCTCTACTTTATTTTCTACACCTATATTTATTATTGCGTGGTTTGGATTGTTAAATAATTGAATTAAAATTGACTATTCTGTAATTAATACTTTAATTTGTGAATTAATTCATAAAAAGCCTATTCACCCCCTTTCTAGATTTAGTTCATCATCTTCTAGGTAATTTCAGTTGGTCCTTAAATCAGCTTGATGTTAAATCAGCACTCTTGAATGGTGTAGTGAAAGAATTATTATATGTAGAAAAATCTCAAGGGTTCATTGCAAAAAATGGAGAAAACAAAGTTTACAAGTTTAAAAAGGCTATGTATGGCCTAAGACAAGCCCCTTGTGCATGGTATAGCGAGATTGATGCATACTTTATTGAGAAAGGATTTCAAAGAAGCAAAAGTGATCCATTCTTGTATGTCAATAAATAAGGTAAATATGAAATTCTTATTGTTTCTCTTTATGTTGATGATTTGGTATTTACTGACAGTGATGAAAGAATGATAAAGGATTTCAAGAAAAGATATGATGAAAAAAAATGAGATGAGTGATTTGGGTTTATTGCATTATTTCTTGGGCATTGAAATTTATTAAAAAGAAGGAGTATTTATTTACCAAAGAAAGTATGCAAAAACTCTTCTTGAAAAATTAAAAATGTGGAATTGTAAATCAGTTTGCACTCCTTTAATGGTGAATGAGAAATTGATGAAATAAGATGGAAGTAAAGAAGTGGATGCATCAGTTTATAAGAGTTTGGTTGGGAGCTTATTATATTTGACTACAACAAGGCTAGATATTATGTATGCTACAAGTTTGTTATTAAAGTATATGCATAAACCATCCCAAACTCATTTTGGGGCTGCTAAAAGAGTATTGAGGTATGTACAAGATACTGTTGATTTTCGTATATGGTATAATACAAACATGAGAATTAGTTTGATGGGATTTTGTGACAGTGATTAGGCAGGAAGTGTTGATGATATGAAAAACAATTCTGGTTATGCATTTTCTTTAAGTTATGGAATATTTTCATGGGTATCAAAGAAGCAACAAAGTGTGGCACAATCATCCGCCGAGGCTGAATTTCTGAATTATTGGCTGCACAAGCTATATGGTTGTGAATTGTTTTGGAAGATTTTGGTGATAAACAAAATAAAGCTACTCCAATATTGTGTGACAACCAATCAACAATTTCAATGTCAAAAAATCCAGTATATCATAGCAAGATAAAATATATTGCCATCAAGTATCACACTATTTGGGAAGCAGAAGAAGATGAAGAAATTCAACTCAAGTATTGCAGAACTAAAGATCAAATTGCAGACATATTCACAAAAGCACTTCCAAGATATAAGTTCCAGTATCTAAGAGAATTGTTGGATATCACAACATGTCATTAAGGGGTAGTGTTAAAATTAATGACTTGTTAGATTTAGGTTACGTATTTGTGTTACGTAATGTTTAGGTTACGTATGTATGGTATGTTACCGATTTAGGTTATAATTGAAATTACCTAGACGATAGTGAAAACAACCTAGAGGGGGGGGGGGGGGGGGTGAATAGGTTTTTGTCGATTTTATGATCAATTAAAATTATTTAGCAGAAATTCAATTTTAATTAGTCACAAACCCTAATTCTCAATTCAATTCACAAAAACAGATCAATCAAGCAAATATGACTATAAGTGAAGAAATTTAAATCATGAGAAGATACATAAATGTTTACGTGGAAAATCATGGAAAGACTCCAAGTAAAAACCACGGATACACTCAGGTGTCGATGCACTATGAATAAGAGAATTTGTGCAGACTCTATGAAAACAAAACTTATAACTGTTGTAATTTGATGTTCTTCACTCGACGTCTGAAAGTCTAAATTTACTCGTGCTCCACGAAGTTTTCGCTCCTATCTCCGTACTCTGACGACTTTGTTTCTCAACAGATCAAAATCACCATGAAGCCTCTGCTTCGATCTCCACACACAAACGGCTCCGTTCTTCAATGGATCAAAATCACCACGAAGCCCGTGCTTCGATCTCCGCACACAAACGGCTTCGTTCTTCAATGGATCAAAATCACCACGAAGCCTCTATTTCGATCTCCACACACAGACGGCTCCGTTCTTCAACGAATCAAAACAACCACGTTGCTATAAACGGTGTGTGAATTTTTTAGCAACTATACCATTTAATCGTGCATAAAAATCGTCAATGTAGAAACACGATTGAAGACGTTCAAAAACAATAAAGAACCTGTGTATCTCTAATCACTCAATGATATTCTCTCACCATATATATATATCTCTGTAGAAGAAGATGAAGCTGTAGAAAACTTGCAGAGAATTCTTAAAGACGTGCCTCCTCTTGATATAGACTTGGGTATTTATAGACAATTATGATCCAAACCCTAAGTTTGCCATTTCTCGTAATTTCACATCCAAACCCTATATTATAGTGAATATTATTTATATAGAACACACTTTGATGTATATAAGTCGTGGTCATATCACAAAACCAACCCCCTAACAATTTGGACATCGCAGGCAACAATAGGCAAAAACTTGCCGCAACTACACTTTAAGCGTACGCTTTAAGCATAGGGGGCTTGCGCTTCAAGTGTAGGTCCAAGCGTACCTCCAAGCGTAAAAATGTGTTTTCTAGCCACTTTTTGAAACTGAAAGCGTAGGTAGTTTTGTTAAAACCATTTTTTTTTGCAACTGCACCAAAATGACCCTCTTGAACCCATGATATTATTTGCTTGAAGTGACGGCTTCAAAAAATGTCATTTTCGCCATCCAGGACACACTTTCCTCAATATGCTCACTTTTGTACTTCACTTGTATTCTTCATTACTTCAACGCTTGATTCTGCCTTTGACGAAGCTTTATCGATGTCATTGAAACCAAACCAACCTATCTAACAGTCAACATGGTTATTGTCTAGAACATGCCATAAATAAACAATACACAAAATTAATATTACAATCTCCCCCTTGGCATTTCTGAGACAAAACCATATTTTACAATATAGTCTCACAAATAATAATATAACATCTATACCTTTGAACACACACCAACAAACATAGATATAAACTGTCACCTTGTTTTCATAACGAACTACCAAACCTGTAACCACAACACTAAACAAACCATTAAACGCACGTGTGGAAAAAAAATATAAACCAACATATTGATCATCAGAAAATCATATAAACAATGCACACATAATGATCAATATTCTCCCCCTGAGAATAAACTCCCCCTTGCTAAATACTTGTCCCTCTTAATAAAAAAATCTCTCCCCCTCACTTAATACTTCTCCCCTTTTTTGTTACTGAAATGTCAAGAAAAAAAGGAGTATATGCCATAACAACAATGTTGAGAGATGCAAGGAAGTACTCAAACAAAAACACCAAGATATAGAACTCTATCAGATCATATCCAGATTCTCAGGGTAACATAAATCTCTACTATGCATGACCCAAATACTAATGCATGAATGCAAAATGTCATGAATAAAAATAAAATAAAATATTTTTTGTTTTTAGAAATCTGTGAGCACGGTAGTAAAGACAACAAACAAATCATTTATACATCATATTCTCAGATTTATCTCAGCCATTATACACACGGTATAGAAGAAAATCAACACACATACTTTATAGACTCAAGAATGCACAAGTCAAGTTTTATAACTATATGTATATATGAAAATTCTCATGTGTAAGCATTAAGGTAAGATTAAAATAATACATACTAAAACTGATAATCTCCCCACCAACCGTGATGAGAATTCAATCCAAAATCAAAACTAGAAGGCAAAAATAAAAGATACTTTATCTTTGTCACACAATTTCCTCCTTTCATATTTTTAACTTTTTCACCATATCCCTTTTGTCTTTCTAAGCTCCGGACTTTCCAGCGAGAATTTTTAGTCCCGACCAACTGAGCCCGAGCTTTTTCCATGGGATTTATGTTCATTAGTCTTCTCCCCTTTTTACGGGAACACTCAATGTTTACTGAGGCAAGAGGCCCGGTTACTCAAATTGAAGAACTACTTTTTGCATTTTTATATTTTAAATATCTCATTCTTTCCTTTTTTTAACATCACCACAACATTTATACACATGCAAAAAGTATTTCACGCATAGACCAATCTAGCATAACTCATGAACCTTCATACCACTTCGGGTTAGATAAAAATTAACAAATTCAACAGACATTATAATCATCACCGAAGCAACTAGCACCTAAGATTAAAGTTTTGTAGCATAAAATAATCATGCCAAGTGATCATCCAAAAATCTTTGATAAGACTGATACCTCTACTTCACATATGCATAATGAGACAAGTAAATGTGAAAATAGAGTAAAATATGAAACTTTTGTACTCTAGCCAAACTCAACAATCTCAAAAAATTTATTGTCATTTATTTCAAAATAAAATTCATGCATGAATAAAAATAATACAAATGCATGATTACCTATCAATTCTAGGAAAAAAAAAACAATGTGTTCCTAGAATGATAGATAAGAAGATATCTATTCTAAAGAAAGCATACCAATAGATTTCCTAAGACTAACATGCTTTTTAAAATCTAATGGTTTTGTAAAGATATCTGTCAACTATGAATCTGTGGATATGAACTCTAGAGACACTATACCATCTTTAACAATATCACGAATGAAATGATGACAAATACCTATATGTTTTGTCCTAGAATGTTGAACATGATTTTTAGAAATATTTATTGCACTTGTGTTATTACAGAACACAGTTATTGTACCTTGAGAAAAACTATAATCTTGTACCATCTGACGCATCCACAAAACCTGAGTACAACAACTACCAACTGCTATATACTCAGCGTCAACAGTGAAAAGAAAAACACAATTTTGCTTCTTGCTATGCCAAACAACTAAGCAATTTCCAACATAAAACACCCTCCACTAATACTTTTTCTATCATCAACATTACCGGCCCAATCAACATCAGAAAAAGATGCGATATCAGTTTAAGTACCTAATGGATACCACAGTCCCTTTAACATACTTGATATTCCTCTTCACAACAGTAATATGAGACTCCTTAGGACTTTCCTGGTAACGTGCACACAAACCAACACTAAAAGCTATGTCAGGTCGACTGGCAGTTAAATACAACAAACTCTCAATCATACTCCTATAGAGTGTAGGATCGACATCTTTACCTTTATTATCTATGTTAAGCTTGACATTTGTACTCATAGGAGTGCGAGCATCCTTAACCTTTTCTAAACCAAACTTCTTTACTAATTCCAAGGCATAACGAGTTTGAGAAACAAAAATTCCATTATTTAATTGCCTAACTTGAAGCCCTAAAAAGAATTTCAATTCCCCAATCATGCTCATCTCAAATTCATGTTTCATTTGATCTCCAAAATAATGAGTAAGCTGATCAGAAGTGGAACCAAACACAATATCATCAACATAGATTTGAGCAACAACTATATCACTCTCAATTTTATGAATAAACAGTGTTTTGTCCACTCCCCCTCGACCAAAACCTGTTCCCAACAAGTAATCAACCAACCTTTCATGCCAAGCTCTAGGAGCTTGCTTTAGCCCATAAAAATCTTTTTTCAGCCTATAAACATGACCCGGACAATGAGGATCTTCAAATGCTTTTGGCTGCTCCATATACACCTCCTCATGTAGAATGTCATTCAAGAATGCACTCTTTACATCCATCTGATACAACTTAAATCCAAGATGACAAATGATAGCAAACAAAATCCGAATAGATTTAAGCCTATCAACTGGAGCGAAAGTCTCATCAAAATCAATACCCTCTATCTAAGTATATCCTTGAGCAACAAGCCTAGCCTTATTCCTAACAACTGTACCATTTTCATCCTTTTTATTTTTGAAAATCCACTTGGTACCAATCACGTTTATCTCTTTCGGTCTAGGCACAAGATACCATACATCATTCTGAATAAACTACTGAAGTTCTTCTTGCATAACATTTATCCACTCACTATCTTGAAGAACTTCTTTGATATTTTTAGGTTCCAAGGAAGATGTATAGCATGCATCTAAAACCTCATTCCTAGATTTTCTTCGTATCACCATCATCTTATCAACATATCCTATAACATTATCCAAAGGATGGTACAACTTTACCGTTGCAGATAGTTCCTTAGACGGTGTAGGCTAAACATCACCAATTTGATCATGTGATTCTGCAGGACTTGAAGTATCATCATTAACCACATTGTCCTCTTTTTCAACCTCAGAAAAATCATTATCCAATATAAAGAATGGCTCACCATCTTCCTCCTCAGCAAACATCGGAGATTCATCAACACATGAGTCACCAACCAGTACATTTGCAGATTTCATCATAGTTTGAGTTCTAAGGTTAAATACCCTATATGCTCGACTAGTCAATGAATAACCCAAAAATATTCCTTCATCACTCTTAGACTCAAACTTCCCAATAGATCTACGATCTCTAAGAATATAACATTTTGCTCCAAAAATCTTGAAATATTTCACATTGGGTTTCTTGCCATTCCACAATTCATAAGGAGTTTTTAAGGTGTCAGGCCTAAGATAAACTTTGTTTGAGGTATAACACGTTGTGTTCACCGCCTCGGCCCAAAAATACCTAGGAATATTCCTACCCTCTAGCATAACATTGGCTATTTCCTGAATGACCCTATTCTTCCTCTCAACTACTCCATTTTGTTGAGGAGTTTTAGGTGCTGAAAATTCATGTTTTATTCATCTCTCATCACAAAACACTTCAATTTCTGAATTTTCAAACTCCATTCCATGATCACTCCTCACTCTAGAAATTGAATAATTCTTCTTAGTTTGAATTCTTAAACAAATCCTCTTAAAACTTTCAAAAGCTTCAGACTTTTCACTTAAAAATACAACACAAGCAAATCTCGAATAATCATCCACCAAGACAAAAATATACTTATTTCCTCCTTTGTTTATGGTTCTAGTGGGACTCATTAAATCAATGTGCAATAGCTCCAAAGGTCTAGAAGTACTAATGATATTAGTCTTCTTATGCTGACATCTGACTTGTTTACCCTTCTAATAAGATCCACACACAATCCATATTTCATAACCAAGCTTAGGGGCATTTTTAACAATTTAACTCTTAGTGATTTTTGTCAAATTACGAAAATTAACATGTCACAATCGCTGATGCCAAATTTCAACTTCATCGAGTTTAACTCTATTGCAAGACAATTTGGAATTAGGGACAATGCAATAGCAGTTATCAGTTGAACGCATACCTTTCATCACACAATTTCCAGCAGAGTTAATGATCGAACATTTATCAGGAGAAAAATTGACAGTATGCTTGTTATCACATATCTGACTTATGCTCAACAAATTTGCTTTTAGACCTTCAACATAAAACACATCTTCTATTTTAGGTAAACTTGAAACCACAATGGTACCTTTTCCTCAAACTTTAGACTTTTCTCCATCACCAAAAGTAACTATTCCACCATGACACTCCTCAAGAAATCGAAATAATGACTTATCTCAAGTCATATGCCTCGAACATCCATTATCCAAACCAAGAACTAGAATTTTTTGCTCTAAGTGCAGTATGAACTACAAGACAGTGTAGCTCACTTTTTCTCACCCAAGCCTTCTTCATCTTCGGAGCTCTTTTTACCAATCTTGACAAATTCTTCTTTTCTTCATTCAGCATTCGAATTTGATTTTGAACACGATCTCCATGTTGAACTCTTTGTTCCTTCATCAATTGCAGAGTCTTCCCTTTCAACTTCGAACACCTTGGTCGAATGTGACCACTAACACCACAGTGGTGACAAATAGGAACAAACCTCCGGGCTCCATTAGTTGACCTCCTAGAATATCTAGGGGTAAGGAAGGGCTTGTTTTCAACAGGTCTTTTGACATAAGATTGATCCATAGGATTCCAATTTGAATTTTCTTTTGAAGAACTCGATGCTACATGGGAAGCTTTTACAAAGGTGGTTTTTGTAGCAACATTTGATATTTGCAATACTCTAACAAAACCCAGTCCTTTTTTATTTCCTACGGACTTTCCTATACTCAATATATGATTAAGCTTAAGAGTTCCACTAGACCACTTCTGAATAGTTGACTTAGCATCTTTCACCTCTTTTTTCAAATATTCAATCTTAGTAGATTTCTCAACCAATTCCTTATTGAGACCATCTACTAACTTCAAAGTCTCAGTCAACTTGGCCTTTTGAGTCTGTAGAATATTTTGAGCTTGAGAACTATTGGCTAATTCATATTTTAAAGAATGTAATTCTTTGTCCATGTTAAGACTCTTAGTTAATAATTTCATATGATTTTTATGAAGTTGTGCAGTCTTATCAAGTAATTTGTCATAAGACTCTTGAAGCGTTTCATCACAATCTTCATCACTCTCAGAACCTTCTTCTTTAGACATTGCCAAACTTGAAACAACTTCTTTAACATCCTTTCTCTGTATAATAAACACAGTGAAATTCTCAGAATCATCACCTACTTCTGATTATGTTGCATCACTAGCTGATCCATTGTCAGAGTCATCATCCCAACTAACAGCTAATCCTTTGGATTTCTTAAAAGTGTTTGCACACTCTGCAGCTATGTGACCATATCCTTGACATTCAAAACATTTGGGTTTATTCTTTTTAGGATCAGACTTGTCCTTCCTAGTTTGAGGCTTATTTATACTTTTAGACTCACCCAACTTATCCCCAAATTTTTGTCCTTGGCCATTCTGTTTAGCCCTAACAAATTTGTTCAACCTCTTAGCAAACATGGTGATATCATTTAGACTTAACTCACTTTCTTCATCAGGTTCAACACGATCCTCTCTAGTGGTTTTGAAAGCTATGCTCTTCTCTTTTGTGCCATTAGCCTTCTTAGGGGGATTTTTGAACATCTTCATCTCATAAGATTTTAAATTTCTAGCCAATTATTCAACCTTAATTTTTTTAAGACTCATGACCTCTGAAATGATAATGACCTTAGATAAAAAAAACGTTCAGGAAAAGACCTAAGGATTTTCTTTACTATAGTAGTCTCATGAATAGGCTCACCTAGGTTATGACAACCTGTTATGATATCAGTTAACCTAGCCTCAAATTCGGCGTAGAATTCATCCTCCTCCATCTTCAGCTGTTCAAATTGAGAATTCAAAATTTGAAGCTTTGATTGTTTCACCTTCGACGTTCCTTCATGAGAGACTTGGAGAATGTCCCAAGCTTCCTTGGCAATTATGTACGTAGCAATCCTCTTGAACTCACTCAGAGAAACAACATTATATAACGCATTCAACGTTTTTGAGTTCCAATTTGCCCTATTTGTCTTAACAGTAATCCACTCGCTTGACGGTTTTGCTTTCATTTCATTAGTCACATCGTCTTTCACAGTGGGAGTGAGTATCCTACTTCTACAACATTCCACGCTCTCTCATCTAAAGATTTTAGAAACGCTCTCATTCTCGCTTTCCAATATGTGTAATTCGAGCCTTCAAACAAAGGGGACCTAGATATGGAACCTCCTTCACAAGGCATCTCCATCGTCTAAATACAAAATCTAACCTTGGGTAATTAACCTAGAAAGGGCAACCACACTCTGATACCAATTGAAATTACCTAAACGATAGTGAAAACAACTTAGATGGGGGGAGGATAGTCTTTTTATCAATTTTATGATCAATTAAAATTATTTAGCTGGAATTCAATTTTAATTAGTCACAAATCCTAATTCTCAATTCAATTCACAAAAATAGATCAATCAAGCAAATATGAATATAAGTGCAAAAATTTAAATCATGAGAAGATACGGAGATTTTTACATGGAAAATCTTGGAAAGACTCCAAGTAAAAACCACAGATACGCTCGGGTATCGATACACTATGAATCAGAGAATTTGTACAAACTCTATGAAAACAGAACTTATAACCGTTGTAAATTGATGTTCTTCACTCGACGTCTGAAAGTCTAGATTCACTTGCGTTCCATGAAGCTTTCTTTCCGATCTCCATACTCTAACGACTCTGCTTCTCAACAAATCAAAATCACCACGAAGCCTCTGTTTCGATCTCCGCACACAGACGGTTCCATTCTTCAACGAATCAAAATATCCATGAAGCCTCTACTTCGATCTCCACACAGAGACGACCCCATTCTTTAACGGATCAAAACAACCACGTTGCTATAAACGGTGTGTGAAATTTTTAGCAACTATACCATTCAATCGTGGATAGAAATCGTCGATGTAGAAACACGATTGAAGACGTCCAAAAATAAGAGAGAACTTGTGTATCTCTAATCACTCAATGATATTCTCTCACCATATGTATATCTCTGTAAAATAAGATAAAGCTGTAGAAAAATTGTAGAGAATTCTTAAAGATGTGCCTCCTCTTGATGAAGACTTGGGTATTTATAGACAATGATGATTCAAACCCTAAGTTTGTCCTTTCTCATAATTTCACATCCAAACCCTATATTCTGGTGAATATCATGTATATAAAACACACTTTGATGTATATAAGTCATGGTCATATCACAAAACCAACCCCCGAACAATTTGGACATCGCATGCAAAAATAGGTAAAAACTTGCCGCAGCTACGCTTCAAGCGTATGTCCAAGAGTAAAAATGTGTTTTCCAGCCACTTTTTGAAACTGAAAGCATAGGCTTAAGCGTAGGTATTTTTGTTAAAACCACTTTTCTTCGCAACTGCACCAAAATAACCCTCTTTAACCTACGATACATTTTGCTTGAAGTGATGGCTTCGAAAAATGTCATTTTCGGCCTCTAGGACACACTTTTCCTCAATATGTTCACTTTCGTGCTTCACTTGTATTCTTTATTACTTCAACGCTTGATCCTGCCTTTGACGAAACTTTATCGATGTCATTGAAACCAAACAAATCTATCTAACACTCAACATGATTATTATATAGAACATGCCATAAATAAATAATACACAAAATTGTTCTTACAATTATGTTACATAAATAAATAATTGTTACTTACCCTATTTCAGTAGGGTTAGTAGAGTCAAACAAGTTCCCTATATATAGGATGTAACACTCATTATAATCCTATAAGAGAGAATAATGCATAGAATCATATTTCTTCTTCACGTATTCTATTTCTGACAACTTCATATATTATACACTGCCAACCTAGGGTATCACAATAATACCCAACAATGGCAGACGTGTTCCTGAGTTTGGAGGAAAATCCTCAAGCTTAGAGATAGTTTTAAGGGTCTGGTTCAATTCAAGATAGGGGATGGCAGACAAGTCTCTATTTGGTACGATCCTTGGCAGGGGCGGAGCCATGCCTTGACCAACAAGGGCCATGACCCCTCCCAAACGTTTTGAAAATTTTATTTACTAGCATATATATATATATATTACATATAAGTTTATAAAAATTACATATGGCCCTTCCAAAAAAAATCATGCCCCCCCTCCCCCCAAAAAAAATTCCAGGTGTTGCCCCTGTTCCTTAAGTATATGAGAAACCTATAGCTGTATATAAGGTTTTTTGTTTTTTTGAAGGGAAGAAACTCACACACACTTCTTCCACTGAGGTTTGAACCCTTGACCTCCCATTTGAGAGAAATGGCAGGTACCGTTTGGCCATTAGGCATTTGGTTATAGTCATTGTTTCCTCTGGCTTGGGTCTAAACTCTAAGGTTTCCTCCATTATTCACAATGGGGAATGGAGATTGCCTAGAGCTGGGGTTTGATCCTGAGCTTATTCAGCTAAGGGAAGACATATTTATGGTGGAAAAACCTCAGGGCTCTGATAAGATGGTGTGGCGCCGGCTCCCTTCAAAGGATATATTAAGTATTAGCTCAGCTTGGGAGGTCTTAAGAGCCAAGAGAAGTAAGGTGTGATAAGTCCATTTTACATACATATTTTATCCCCAAATCTATATTTGTTAGTAGGTAAAACTATTTATTTTAATTAATTTAGAAGTATAATAATGATAAGTGCACAAAACTTATAGGTGTAAAGTGAGAGAATATTCAAATGCACATGGATGAAAGTTGGAAGATTTAAATGCACATGGAAAAAGAACAAAATGTGATGGAAAGTTATGAAAAAGAAAAGAAAAGAAAAGAATATTTGATTTATCTTTACAAGTTGTAATTTGATTCCAATATTTTTCTATAAATATGGATACATATTGAAGAAGAAGAAGGGAGGAAAGAAAGAAAAGAAGAAGAAGGAGGAGGAGAGCAAGAAGGACACCAAAGAGGAGAATAATTTATCTTCAATTCCGGCTTTTATTATTCTTACTTTGTTATTTTCTTTTTAAGCATGTGTAACTAAATCCTCAATTAAGGTTGAGGATGAAACCACCATTTATGAAATAAATTCCTTTTAGTCTTTAATCAATTTCCATGTGTATGGTTTAAATGCTTATGATTTTCGCTTCATAGTATTAATTGTTTTAAATTCCTTTCACTATAAATATCATGTATTTATAGTAGTTAAGAATTCTTATCACAATTAATCAAGTTTGGATTTGATGAGTTTATAAGTAAAAATCTTTGATCTTATGTGATCCATTAAATTGCATACATATGATGCTTAGAATTTTACACTTTAAAGCGAAGGAAAATCTTTTTCTTGAAAATATATTTCATTAGTGCGTTATTGTTAAATCTTGAGAAAGTAATAAGATTGATTTCTAAATTACTACTCTAAAATTGGAATTGATAAAAGAATAATTAGAAGTTTATGGATTAGTGGTGGTGGATTCCGATACCTTAGTATTTTCTCCCTATTATTCTCGCTTTAATTATTTGTATTTCGATATTGCATGTTTAGTATAAAAATCATTTCAACAAACAAACTTTGAGAAACTAGGTTAATTTTAGATTAATTTGAGTTTAATTAAGTTCTCTTTAAAGCATTCCATTGGGTTCGACCTCGTTCTTGCATAACCTAAACTACAATTGATTCGTGCACTTGCGAGTAATATTTTAAAACACATCAAGTTGATTTAATTCTTCTACTAGTTGTTTAAAAAAAACAAAAAAAAAAACAGAATTTAGAAGCTACTGTTTGCTTCAATCTACTCTTTCGAACAACAATTTTCAAAAAACAAAAAAAAAAATTCAAAAACTACTGTAGCATTTCGGCTACTATAGCAAAAATAAATAAAAAACTGTATAATTTTTATTTTATTTTTTTATTTTTTTAAGCTACTGTTTTGTTTAGAAAAAAAAAATTTAAATTTTGATTTTCTAGTTATGATAGTACTGTAGTAAGGTAGTGTTTCTTCACTTTTGAATTTAGAGATTGTTTTTTTTTTATTAGTGATAACAAATTAAAAAAAAAACAATTTGAAAAATACTGTAGCAACTCGGCTACTGTAGCAGATTTTATTTCTTTTATTTTTTTATATTTTTTTATTTTAGTTATTTTCTTTATTCTTAGCTTAAGTTTAGAATTAGTGCTTGTTTATTATTTTTATTAGTTTTGTTTTTTTTATTATTTGTTTTATTTTAATGAAGTAATTGATAATTTTTAATTTTGTAGGTAGTATTTCATTTTCTTTGGAGATCGCCTTGAGTAAGCTTATCTCGGGATTTCTTTGTGTCATCTTCAATAGCATTACTGCGGAATCCAGGTAAGTACCCCTATCTTTAGTAAATAATATTATATATATATTTTTAGATTAGGTGAACATAGTTTTTATATAGGTGAAATTTTGCATGCTACCTTTAGGATAGAATAACACTAGAAATAACCTTTAGGTTCACACTTTCTTCAAATTTATTTTTGTTATTTATTTTATTTTATCTCGTTTATTTCTTTCTTTATTTATTTGTAAAAAAAAAAAGAAAAAAAAAAAGAAAGTTCATACACTCACTCCCTTTTACTTTTATTTTTGTTGACTTGCTTGTATGTGCATTTTTAATCTAACATTTTGCATAAATCTTTTAGTAAGGGCATTAACCCTTTAACAAGATAAGGATTGGATTTCATCACCAATTCCTTGCCCATTAGGTTAAAAATCTCATTGCATTTGTATAACCTTGGCTAAATTTATTGTTAAACTTTTGGTAACTCCAGTGAGTCACTATCAAATTGATAAACGGTAGGACAGTTTTGTCTAGGAGTGTGGCTGACGCGGCATTAAGCAGGCCTAGTGTCTCACCACACTTTCCTGGGAACTACTTCGTTGTTAGTTTAATGGTCCTTAACTGGTCATCCACTAGTTTTCTCTGAAAGGGAGTAGGAGCTGTCTAACTAGGTGAAGATTATTTTGGAATTAGTCCTAATAATCTCTCATATAGGAAATTAAAAAAAAATAAAATAGAAATTACTACCCTTGAATTAAATTTCAGATAAAGAAAATACTTGTTTTGGTAGTGTATTTGTTGAGTCATGGAATCTTCCTAGTGCATGTTAGGTCGGCGATCTCTGAAATCAACGTTGGCACCTTTAGATCTAGAAATTGAGAGAACTTTTAGAGAAGGTGTAAGGAATTCTAGTGTTGGAAAGATCATTGAAGTCAAGATGGAGGGAGAACATAATGAAGTGAAAGCCTTTAAGGATTATTATACTCCCGCACATATCACAAATCCTTCTTGTATTGTCTTGCCTGCTACACAACATGCCCATTTGGAGATACGGGCAGCAGTAATCAATTTACTGCCGACTTTTAGAGGTTCGAACTTTGAAGACCCATACCTTCATGTTAAGGAATGTTTAGAGATTTGTTCCACTTTGAATTTTCAGATTATTCCCGAAGAGTCAATTAAGATGAGGTTATTCCCGTTCTCTTTGAAAGAGAAAGCCAAGTCTTGGTTATATTCATTGGAACCAGAATCAATCAAATCTTGGGATGAACTCTGTAAAACATTCCTCACCAAATTCTTCCCTAGACATAGAACTAATTCCCTTCGCCGAAATATCATGGAATTTGCTCAAAAAGAAGGTGAACAATTTTACATGTGTTGGGAAACATTCAATGATTTGCTACTTAAGTGTTCCCATCATGGTTTTGAAAAAATGGCGCTTAGTTGAATTCTTTTATGATGGATTATTAGCTCAAAATCGTCAACTAATTGAGTCACGAGGTAGGGTAGATTTCATGTCTAAGAATGAGAATGAGGCTTGGAAATTTCTAGATGTGTTAGCTGAGAGTTCCCAACATTGGGAATACTCAGGGAGGGTTGAGAGAAGAAGTTTACCAATGTCTATGGATACCAAAAAGGGAGGAGTCTATGAGGTTAGTGAGGGAACTGATTTGAGTGCAAGAATAGCTAGTCTCACCAGAAAAGTGGAGGCTATAGAGATGAAAAATGGAAAAAGTTCTTCAGTCCATGTTATTAGTGAGACATGTCAACTTTGTGAGAGTCCATCTTATACTGCTCAGACGTGTCCCTCTATAGCATCATTCCATGAGTGTATAACTGAACAAGCTAATGCACTAAACGACTATAAGAAACCATTTGGCAGTCCCTATTCTGACACATACAACCCCAATTAGAGAAATCATCATAATTTCTCATGGAGTCAAAATCAGCCTCGGAACAACTCGGGTATACAACATATGCAATCCCAAGGGCAACCAAGAACATCATATCCTTCTATGTCCCAAAATTCTCATCCATATGTCCCCCAACAACCAAGGAAACCAACACTGGAAGATACCTTACAACAGTTCATGCATCAAACTAGTCAATCGATTTCTAAATTAGAAACACAGATTGGCCAGTTAGCCACTGTTGTAGGATAGAGGGAAAAAGGAAAAGTTCCTAGTCAGCCCATTCCCAACCCAAAGGGTCAATATCATGTGAGTGAACAGTCGACCTCTGGTCCAACTGATCAAGTCCAGTCAATCATAACCCTAAGGTCAGGCAAACAAGTTGACAATCAAGTCAAAATTCCAAGAAGGGAAACTGTGAAAGGTAACCATGAACCAAAAAAGGAAAACAAAATGGAATCTCAAGTTGACCCAAAAGTCCAAATTCCCGATCTTGTCCCCAATTCTCTAGTAGAACCTTAAGTTAAGAACTTTGTTCCTACTGCACCATTTCCTCAAAGACTCCAAAAGCCTAATAAGGGGCATCATTACAAAGAGATTATGGAAATATTCAAACAAGTCAAAATCAATATTCCATTTCTCGATGCAATTCAACAGGTCCCCTCTTATGCTAATTTTTTGAAAGATTTGTGTACGGTTAAGCGTGGATTGAATGTGTATAAAAAAGCCTTCCTTACAGAACAAGTAAGCTTAATTATCCAGCACCGCACACCACCTAAATTCAAGGATACCGGTTGTCCTACAATCTCATGTACAATAGGTAACCAGATAATTGAGCAAGCTTTGCTTGATTTGGGTGCGAGTGTAAATATGTTGCCATACTCTGTGTATGAGCAACTCGGTCTTGGTGATTTGAAACCCACAAAGGTAGTGCTACAGTTGGCAGATCGTTCAGTCAAGGTACCTCGCGGTATCATTGAGGATGTGTTAATTCAGGTTGACAAATTCTTCTTTCCAGTAGACTTCATAGTCTTAGACACTCAACCTATGGCTAATCCCAATAGCCAAATTCATGTTATCCTTGGTCGACCATTCCTAGCCACTTCAAATGCTTTAATCAATTGTAGGAATGATGTTCTAAAACTTTCATTTGGAAACATGTCTGTTGAGCTTAATGTTTTTAATGTGAGCGGACAACCATCAGAATCTGAGGATATGAGTGATGTGAATCTAATAGAGAGTCTAGTACAAGAGACTTTTGAACATTCAAGTTTTGATGATCCTTTAGAGGCATGTCTAAATCACTTTAGGTGTGATTTTGATCTGGATAGTGCTTGTGAAGAAATGAATACCTTGTTAGATTTTATCCCTTTTATGGACATTGAGAATAGGTAGAGCCCCTTTCATCAATTGAATCTAAACATGTCTCATATGTTGAGTCACCTCCAAAATTGGATATGAAAGTTTTACCTTCTGAACTGAAGTATGCCTACTTAGGTCCAAATGAGAGTCTTTCTGTCATCATTGCTTCTGAGTTAAATAAAGAACATGAGGAAAACTCTTAAATGTCCTTAGGGAGCATAAATCGGCTATTGGGTGGACTATAACAGACATTAAGGGCATATCTCCATCTGTGTGCATGCATCGTATCCATCTTGAGGAAAATGCTAAAACTTCGCGAGAAATGCAAAGACGGCTTAACCCTAACATGAAAGAGGTCGTTAGGGCAGAAGTCTTGAAGTTGTTAGATGTGGGGATCATATATCCTATTTTTGATAGTTCTTGGGTAAGTCCTGTTCAGGTCGTGCCTAAGAAATCAGGTATCACGGTAGTCACAAATGATGCCAATGAGTTAGTACCGACCCGAATGACTACTGGATGGCGAGTGTGCATTGATTATAGGAAGTTGAACTCTGTCACTAGGAAAGATCATTTTCCACTTCCTTTTATCGATCAGATGCTTGAGAGATTAGCCGGTCATGAGTACTACTGTTTCCTATATGGTTATTCTGGATATAACCAAATTCATATTGCACCGGAGGATCGGGAGAAAACCACATTCACTTATCCTTTTGGAACATTTGCCTATAGACGTATGCCATTTGGATTATGCAATGCACCTGCTACTTTTCAGCGGTGTATGCTTAACATATTTTCTGATATGGTAGAACGTTTTCTTGAGGTGTTTATGGATGACTTCTCCGTGTTTAGCTCATCCTTTGATGAATGTCTTATTCATTTGAAACTCGTGCTTACACGCTATGAGGAGAAAAATCTGGTCTTAAATTGGGAGAAATGTCATTTTATGGTGAAAAATGGAATTGTCTTGGGGCATATTATTTCAAAGAATGGTATAGAGGTTGAGAAAGCTAAGGTTGATCTGATTTCTAATCTTCCACCCCCACGTATGGTTAAAGAGATTAGGTCATTCTTAGGTCATGCGGGATTTTATCGTCGATTCATTAAAAACTTTAGCAGCATTTCCAGACCACTTTACAATTTACTTGCTAAAGATGTTGCTTTTGTCTTTGATGACGAATGCCTGAAAGCCTTTGAGAAACTCAAAACATTGTTGACCACAACACCTATCATGAAGCCACCGAATTGGGAAGCGCCTTTTGAGATTATGTGTGATGTATCTGATTATGCAGTTGGAGCTGTGTTAGGGCAACGTGTGAGTAGGTTATCCCATGTGATCTATTATGCAAGTAAGAGATTGAATGAGGCACAACTAAATTACTCTATCACTGAAAAAGAATTGTTAGCAGTTGTGTTTGCATTAGACAAGTTTAGGTCCTATCTGTTATGTTCTAAAGTCCTCATTTTCTCAGATCATGCTGCACTTAGGTATCTCTTTTCTAAAAAAGATGTTAAGCCGCGTTTAATTTGATGGATCCTATTGCTACAAGAGTTTGATATAGAAATTCGAGATAAGAAGGGGTCTGAAAATGTAGTAGCTGATCATTTGTCTGGGCTCATTCTTGAGACATCCTCAGACTCCATGCCTATTCTTGAGTCTTTCCCTGATGAACAACTCTTTGTTGTATCTGAGTCACCTTGGTTTGCCGACATTGTGAACTATCTTGTCACAGGTCAAATGCCTTCACATTGGACTAAGCATGATAAATCCAAATTCTTATCGGAGGTCCGTCATTTCTTGTGGGATGATCCGTACTTATTCAAGTATTGTCCTGATCAGATTATTCGACGATGTGTCCCCAATTGTGACCAAACTAGTGTAATCTCCTTTTGTCATGATCATGCATGTGGAGGTCATTTTAGTTCAAAGAGAACCGCTACAAAGATATTGCAATCTGGATTTTACTGACCTTCAATCTTTAAAGATTGTCATTCTTATTGCTTAGCATGTGAGCGATGCCAAAAGTTAGGGAGTATTTCACGTCGAAATATGATGCCTTTAAACCCAATTCTGATTATTGTAGTTTTCGATGTTTGGGGCATTGATTTAATAGGACCATTTCCTAATTCATTTGGCAATTTGTACATCCTTGTCGCAGTTGATTATGTGTCTAAATGGATTGAGGCAATTGCATGTAAAACTAATGATCACAAGGTGGTAGTCAAGTTTTTGAAAGATAATATCTTTTCACGTTTTGGTACACCCCGTGCTATTATTAGTGATGGGGGAAAACATTTTTGCAATAGGTTTTTCGAAGCATTAATGAGAAAATATTGTGTAACCCACAAAATTGCACTCGCTTATCATCCCCAGACGAGCGGTCAAGTTGAGTTATCCAATAGAGAGATTAAACACATTTTGGAGAAAACAGTTAACCCAAATAGGAAAGACTGGTCCTTGAGACTTAGTGATGCATTGTGGGCATACCGTACTGCATTTAAGAACCCCATTGGAATGTCTCCTTACCGAATGGTGTATGGTAAAGCTTGTCATCTCCCAGTTGAGTGAGAGCATAAAGCCTTTTGGGCTATTAAACAACTCAACTTTAACCTTGACAAAGCAGGAGTCCATAGGAAGCTTCAGTTGAATGAGTTAGAGGAAATTAGAAATGATGCTTACTAGAGTACAAAAATATATAAAGAGCAAATGAAAATAAGGCATGACAAAAGTATTCTTAGGAAAACTTTCACACCTGGTCAAAAAGTCTTGTTTTATAATTCTCGGTTGCATTTGTTTCCAGGAAAGTTGAGATCTCAATGGTCTGGTCCGTTCATTGTTCGAATTGTTCATCCATATGGAGCCATTGAGATTGAAAATCCAAAAAATGGTGATGTGTTCAAAGTTAATGGTCAGCGTTTGAAACCATTTTTAGAGTTACTTTCTCAAGAAAATGAGAAGATCTTTCTGAGTGATCCTGTTTATCAGGATTGACCTATGTGGTCTTATTGTACATATCTATTTTAGGATATTTTTAATTTATTTTTAATTTTTGTTTTGAATTTTAACAACTCATTGTTGTTTGATAGCAAGTTTGACCAGATCAACCTATCATGAGTCAGGTAATACCTTTTCACTCTTGTCTTTTTATTTACAAAGTATGAGTTTGTCCAACATTAGGGACAATGTTGAGTTTAGGTTTGGGGGTATGGTGTCTAATTTGTTGTTTTGTAATTCATTAATTTTGAAAAAAAAAAATGGAAATTTTTCAGAAAAAAAAAAGAAATAAAAAATTTGTTTTCACGCATGAATGTTTTGGATTACAAGTTGATTGAGTTTGTGTTTATGATGTGTGAGTAGTATGTGATGCGATATTCCCGTTCATGAGAGTAATGATTAGATCGAGTTAAGTGAAGTGATATGGTTTTACATGGGTGAATAGATTAGTAAAATTGAAACCGAAAAGGACGATTTTGACCTATAAGCACAATCACACATTCACTATGGAAAAAACAATTGATCTTTGACTATGTAGTTAAAAAATTAATTTTGCCACAATAAATGGGAGATGGGGAGTTGATATAGTTGAAATGGAGAAAAATTTGAAAATTTATTTTGAAAAATAAAATGCAAAAAGTAGTTCTTCGATCTGAGTAACCGGACCTTGGTATCACCAATATCATTGTTCGCGTAAAAAGGGGAGAAAGCTAATGAGCATAAATCCCAATAAAGAAGTTAGGGCCCAGTTGGTTGGGATTAAAAATCCTCGCTGGAAAGTTCGGAGCTTAGAAAGATAAAAAGGGATGAAAAGTGGAATGATGGAAGTAATAATTTTTTTGGCAAAATTTGATCAATGAAGTAGAAAAAGAAAGATTGAAATACCATAGTAGAATGTTCACAAAAACACGGAGGGTTGTCTGGATTGGGAGTAGAAAGTAACGAAATCTTTTACTTTTGTGGGAACCATTCATGACACGAATCTCGAGATTAGTTATTGTTCGGTAGTGAATGGGAGTATTTGCATCCATAATATCTTGTGCATTATATCATGACTTGGTTGATGAGTATGTGAATGCATGAATGCGTGATTATAAAAAATTGAGAAGTTGTGGGTAGTATATCCAACCCTCACGAGAATCGATGTTTGTGAGTATCATTACTGGAAACTCTCACGAGACTATAACTCGTCCACTAGGGGAAACCTAGGGGTTCAAAGGCTTATTGCATATGCTAAATGTAATCGAGACAACCAGCGAAAATGGTGTAGTTAGAATTTTATTTCTTTTTGTTTTGCTCGAGGACTATCAAAATATAGGTTTGGGGGTATTTGATAAGTTCATTTTACATACATATTTTATCCCCAAATGTATATTTGTTAGTAGGTAAAACTATTTATTTTAATTAATTTAGAAGTATAATAATGATAAGTGCACAAAACTTAATTTTTATAATAAAATTGTTGAATAAATCATTTTCAATGTCATTAAATTACATCTACATTTATGTCTTTCATTTATAGGTGTAAAGTGAGAGAAGATTCAAATGCACATGGATGAAAGTTGGATGAATCAAATGCACATGGATGAAAGTTGAAAGATTTAAATGCACATGGAAAAAAAACAAAATGTGATGGAAAGTTATGAAAAAGAAAAGAAAAGAAAAGAATATTTGATTTATCTTTACAAGTTGTAATTTGATTCCAATATTTTTCTATAAATATGGATACATATTGAAGAAGAAGGAGGAGGAGAGCAAGAAGGACACCAAACAGGAGAATAATTTATCTTCAATTCCGGGTTTTATTATTCTTACTTTGTTATTTTCTTTTTAAGCATGTGTAACTAAATCCTCAATTAAGGTTGAAGATGAAACCACCATTTATGAAATAAATTCCTTTTAGTCTTTAATCAATTTCCATGTGTATGGTTTAAATGCTTATGATTTTCGCTTCATAGTATTAATTGTTTTAAATTCCTTTCACTATAAATATCATGTATTTATAGTAGTTGAGAATTCTTATCACAATTAATCAAGCTTGGATTTGATGAGTTTATAAGTAAAAATCTTTGATCTTATGTGATCCATTAAATTGCATACATATGATGCTTAGAATTTTACACTTTAAAGCGAAGGAAAATCTATTTCTTGAAAATATATTTCATTAGTGCGTTATTGTTAAATCTTGATAAAGTAATAAGATTGATTTCTAAATTACTACTCTAAAATTGGAATTGATAAAAGAATAATTAGAAGTTTATGGATTAGTGGTGGTGGATTTCGATACCTTAGTATTTTCTCCCTATTATTCTCGCTTTAATTATTTGTATTTCGATATTGCATGTTTAGTATAAAAATCATTTCAACAAACAAACTTTGAGAAACTAGGTTAGTTTTAGATTAATTTGAGTTTAATTAAGTTCTCTTTAAAGCATTCCCTTGGGTTCGACCTCGTTCTTGCATAACCTAAACTACAATTGATTTGTGCACATTAAGTATTAGCTCAGCTTGGGAGGTCTTAAGAGCCAAGAGAAGTAAGGTGGATTGGGTGTCTAGTATATGGTTCCCAGCTATAAAGCAAATATACTTCTACAAGATCAACATACCCGTATCAGATACGTGTCAGATACCGATATTCCTCGGATACTTGTGGATACATGTCCGATATTTCTTAAACGTATCCATAATTTTAAATTATATTTTTTAATTTATAACACGTATCCGATACTGGTAAGATACTTCGATTACGTATCCAATACTTTTTTAAATACTAAATAATACATTTTAAACGTTTTAAATATTAAAAAGAAACTTTCCTAATAATATTATGAAGTACATTATTCAAGAAAAAATTATTCCTTATTAAGTATTAACGACATGTGTTTGTTTCAAGTGTTACTAAAGGAACTCATGTGTTCGTAATGATTCCATTTTCTTAATATTTTTGAGAATTGACCAGAATTTAGTCTTTTATATATAAAAAGTGTCATTTCTTTTTGTCGTATTCCGCCGTACTCGTATCCTATTTTTTTGAGATTTTTCGTATCCCCGTGTCCGTATCGTATTGTATTTACACCTCGTATCCGTATCAGTGCTACATAGGTTCTCAGAGACTATCCCTAAGCATGTCTGTCACGCCCCATTATTCCTGAGACTCCAATCTGGAGAATCAACGAATCACGAGGTATGACATCACGGAAAATGACCACTAGAATCAATAACAACGACGACATACATGGAATAAGAATGAAAACAATGTATTCCATGCCACTTGAGTGATAGAAACTCAGTAATAAATTCTAACGAAAATTCGGCAGAGTTCCGTTTGTAAATGGAACATCCAGACAACCCAAAATCAACAGAATAGAACAACCTGCCCATAAGAACAAAAATAAAATCAATGGCACGCAACCCAATATTCCAGAAACCTACTAGGGCTAAGGTAGTGGAAAAGAACACCAATACCTCTACACAACCTCTCTAAAATCAATAGAGTCTCAAATGCTCAAATGAAATTATAAAGAAAGCCACATGGCGATGCCGAAAAGGTATAAAGGCACCCCAAATCAACAAATACCAAAATGAAATATACAACAGGAGGGAATATGCCAACAGACTGGCTCCCAAGAGAAATAAGAATACACAAGAATAACTACGGAAAAAAAGAACAAAACTAATTAAAAACGTCCCAATTCACCCATACCATCGCCGCTGAACGCGCCGTGCTGCATCCACCTGCAAACCTGCAATCTGTGTGGGGGTGAGCACAACCTCAGGGGCTCACCAAAAATATCTATATAACACACTATTAGCCGTCTAGGAAATGGTAACCATCCAAGGTGCATGCATATATCCTAGGTCGGTCAGTTGTCTCATGTGGCACCCACACCAAACAGAGACCCCAAAATAATCTTATCAACAACCTCAATTCTATTAAATAATCACAATAAAACACCTAACAACATAAATACCCCGAACGCATATACCAGATCAAATCAACGTAGATATATATGTATGTAAATAAGACCCTGTAAATAACTAATCATATCCCGAAAGACGTACACAAACAGAGTATAATATGCGCCCTCATCTAGAATACTACAAGGACTCACTTCTTATCCCTCCGTGCATCAAGCACGCCATTCTGAGTTTCTAGGAGATAGATAGGTCACCTGATACAGATACACTGATACCATCTATTCCACAAGAGTAACATAAGGAGAAAAAAAACCCTAGTACTAGATCAAACTAGGCTATCACTAGACAATCTCCAATTCACAATGCCTACTCAGGCACAGGAAAGGGTTACCAGAGTCCTTCAGTCCTAAATGAATGACGAGGTCCTCAGGTTTTTAAAGAAAAACGCTGAACCCCGAAGGATTCAACCAGTTTTTAAGAAAAAGTTAGGACCCGGTCAAATCTATTTGGTTCCAACGCCTCCAAACCCAACTAGAGTACTAAAAGCCGCATTATGTGTACATAAATCAAGACCATGTCTCACACCAGAAATATGACAAGAGGAGCATCAAAGAATTAAATATAAGGACCGCCCTAATATTTGAGGCCCTGAAATATCCAAGTCTGCTATACAATCAAGGAAACGTTGACAAGATAGGAGAATGACCACAAGGTTCAAGAGGAAAATCATTTTAAAATCTCCTTTAAATTTCCTTAAAAACCGGTCCTAAGACCTTTAATAATATTTTTAAAATTTATGGAAAACTCTGAGAATACCTGAGCCAAAATCGATAAGAAGGAATCCCAGAAACAAACTAGGAGAAGTCTGGAGAGCTCGGAACCTAACAATGCCGAGATCTCGGAGACAACCTCGAGATCTCAAAAACAGGGACAACCAGTGCCCTATACTCTCTGACTTCACGAAACATTTTCAAATGGGATTTTCTACCATTTCTCAAAGCGAGATTTTCTTTCAATACTCCCGGTTCCAAGGATTTAAAATAATTTTCATAAAACAGGTTTTCAACTTTGGATTTTAAAAAAAAAAAATAGTTAGCGGGAACCGAGTAAATGAAAAAAAACAGCTTTATGAAAAAAAAACCCAAAAGCTTTAAGTTTTCAAAACATTTACGTATCCTTGGTTTGGTCCCAAATATCCAAACTGTAACCGTGACTTCAAGATTCATGGACTAAAGATCGTTTACTTCTCAAAACGTCACCAAAGTGAATGAAAGAGCGATAAGCTCAAATTATAGGAGTCAGAAGAGGGAAGGCCAGATTAACGAGCCTTAAACGACCCCTAAATTGACAAACTCCCCATACCACCAGGGAGGTCCACAAATCAACCTATGGTAACACTAGTCACCAACCACGAAGGCCTATATGGCCAAAAACAACGACCTCATATAAATCCTGGTATGAGACATTAATCAATTCAACTAAATACCCAATTCAAGGGAAACAGATACATACCAAGGTCTTTTTTTCTACTGAGCTCCACTTAACTACTCAAAAAACCCGTCAATCATGGCTCCAATAACCCTGGTTTTTAATTATTATTAACTCTTTTTACTTTTCAACTTAGGGTTTTTAAGCTCTCATTCACATTGAGAAAATTCGTTAATCAGTTTTCTAATATTATCAAGGGACCTTTATATCCAGGAGCATAATTATACACTCAGCTATTGCGCCCTAGCGCTCAAGGGGACAATATATATATATATATATATATATATATATATATATATATATTTATTTAAAATTAATCCACATATAACCTGCTCCATATCAATAATTAATAACAACAGAAAATCTCAACAGATCAGCACATATCAAATAAATGTTCAATGTGAATGTCAATGCACCCTATCTAACAAGGGACATCCGGGTATAATGTTGCCAAAGTAACACAAACACGAGAAATTTATTGACTCGTGAACTACATACCGTGTTCGGACCACCTCCTCACACGCCTCCCGGATTACTAGTCCGCCGGTAGCGAGAGACATCGTCTGGCCAGTTGTTGCGACAACCTGAGGACTCACTCACACCAAAGGTAAACGAATGAGACATAAAACCACACCCAATGCAAATATGCCCATGGTGTATAAAATATGCATATCATGCCTCAACAGTGAGTCAATTTCAATGTACAACATTTTCAAATGATTTATGTTTGTCTTACCGTCCTTGTTACACAACAAGTTCACAATATAACCATTTTTCATTTAAAGCATGCTTTATAATTAAATTAAAGCAATAAACCACGACAATTCCATCCCGAAGTTACCCAGGTTCTTAATTACCCAATTCACATAAATTTTACGTATCCGTATGCTTTAATTTAAATTTCAATAACCGAATTCTAATAATTCCACTCCAGGGACAATCTAGTTCATAAATTCAATTATTTATAATTTACGAGAAAATTTAGAGGGAACTTATCGTTACTTTCTAAGTTCAAATCCAATTCCACAATTCTACTAACCTACTTTAAATTTAAAGGGCATTAGGCCGCCTCTTCAATTTAATTTAAGTAGGTTTTAATTATTCATAATTTTCAGAGAAATAATTTAAGTTAATTTATCAAGGGAATTCTATTTCCGCTCCTATTTACTCCACCTATAGATATATCATCAATTTTATAAAATTTCCTAGTTCTCTTTTATAGCTAGGAACGTTAATTCCGGCTATCACACACATATAAACATATGCCGGAAGTGCTAGAAATTCCTACGTACTAATAGTGAGAAATAGATATGTATATAAAAATATCACCTAAAATAAAGCTTACAGAACAACCCCGAAACGGCTCGTCGTGAACAGTGTCGGCACCCATAAATGGGCCCGCCGACCAAAGTTGTCCGAAAAGTTTCCCGTTTGAACCGAAACGACCGTTTTACCGTCCTATTCAATATAGTTGAAACCCGTTAGCAATCGATAAACAAATTTGAACAAATGTAATGAAAACCAAACCAAAAAATCATACCTATAATATGAAATTCCCGGCGAACCGCTCGACGGTTTCGCACCAAATTTGGATATATCGTGTATGACATCGGGAGCAAGCTACCCTCAAAATTTCACGCCAAACGAAGCCCGAATCGGCTCCGAGTCGACCCAACTCGGTCTGGTCGAACCCGGCACTGGTCACCACTGGTCATCTCGCGCTCTTGCCACCACGGCGCAAACTAGCACCACCACCACACCGTCGTGTACCACCAGCGACCCTGGCCGTCGTCCCTTGCCTTCAAACCACTACCCCTGTCGAAACCCAAATCGAAGACGACCCTCACAAAATCGCGTTACCATCTGTGGTCGTGCCCAACACCACGTCGCCACCACCTACGCAGCGCACCACTACCGCACCCTCAGTTGTCGCCGCTTCTCTGAACTCCGACAACACCAGATCAGGTCGCGCCTCTTCTGTGCGCAACCCTCTGCCTCTTTCCCGTCCTCTCTCTCTATCTCTCTATCCGTGGAGAAGTGAAGATGAAATCGTCAATATGCAGTGAAGGAAGAGGAGAACACCATGCCAAGTCTGGTTCGTGATGATGAAGAAGAAATAAGGAGTGGTCTGCACGTGGGCGGGGGGGTTAAAGAAGACGGAGAAGCTTTGTGAATCCTTATCTCCAATATGCCAATAATACATATACCTATATATAATTGCATTTAAATACTTTATTAAATACCCACATATATTTATATATATATTTCCAATGAATAATATATACATACGAATAATAAATCCTAGAATGTACCGAGAACCCCCAAATAAAATCATACGAGCCCGAAAAATAAACGGGACGCCCAATAATTACTATAACTAGTATAACTAGCTCGGGGTAAAAACTCAATCACTAAAACACCGGTTCAAATCCTCGCAAGGAAACAATTCAAAAATCCTCCGAGTCAAGTACCGCACAAAAATAAAATATTTAACCTCCATTTAATAATAAATAATAATAAAGGGAATATTATCTGAAAAATCCCTAAACGAATACACGAATACCCTGAATATCAACGAATGCCAAATAACTCAATTAATCCGTAATAAATACTCGATTGGCTCGCAATTAATATCATGCAAGCCCGTAAACTCTACGGATAGCTAATAAATAATATAAATCGAAATAACCATCAGAACACAGAACACTTCCGAACTCGACTATCATAAGAATTCACAAAGCTAATGATTGCTAATGATAAACTCAGAACCTGCCGCCTCATAAGAATTCAACTACCGGAACATAGGGTACGTACAAGACCCACCGAATAACCACAAGCAATAAGGCACGAAAAGAATCCGATATAAACAAACAAGTTAATGCAAATACCCCTAAGCACACAAGTCAAACAATACATAGGGGCACACACGTACAAACACAGAGTACGTTAGTCAGACAAAGCACGTACTAAACCAAATACGAAATAAAATTACAACTCCTTACGTCACCTAGTGCATCCTAAGCCTGACAAGATGCTAAGCGTTAACGTCACAACTCAACCACGTAATAATCAAATTATAAGAGAACTCAAAAACATCGGACATACTAAGTGTGTCGCCACCCTGTCAAAGCACCAATCGCCAACGTCCAAACGAATCCACTTAATAAATAAAAATTCACGTCAACGTTTCACTAAGTCTGAAACACTACCGTCACGTCAAGTCAAGTAATCGCCAACGACAGTCCACGAAGTCCTCAAGGGGACAATCGTCCAGACGCCTAGCCAGCTCCAAATGTTAAACGCGAAAAATTTACACGTGAGATATCGAGAATAACCATGACGTCATGAACAAGTGACGTCACAACTGAAAATAAATCGAAAATAATTCCAGAAAATTGGGAAAATAACACGGGGTGTTACAATGCCTTTTTTCGCTGATTGGTGACTCATGATAGGGTGCTAACTCAATCTGAACTTATGCAAATGGTATTGCTCTCATGCTAAATGTGTTTTCTTGAGACCAGAAATTACCTCTTTTTTGAATTACCTCTTTTTTTAATGCCCTGAAACCTTTGATCTATGGACTGCTATTAACAACAAATTAAGGAAGGTTTCTCTGACCTAATCATTCTTGGAAAGCTATCTTAAACTGGTGCAACATTCATTTTACTGATAACAACCTCTTTACCACTACTGCTATATTGTGCCTAATAGAGGTTGTACACTCTTGTGGTTGTGCTTGTTTTGGTGGGTCCGGGGATTCTTAATTGGTGCCTTGTTTCATTAGGGGTGTGACCCATGACTATTGTATGGTTTTTTTTAACCCCCATTGTTCTATAAAATGCTTGCCTTGGAAAAAAAGGAAAAAAATTAAGGAAGAAACCGACGGATTCAGCAAACAAAAAAAGCAATCAAGTCAGTATTAAGCTAGTGAAGCTATGCAACGATTGTAAGTACGCATAGAACGAGAAGGGTGAAGGGAAACCATACAGTAGAGTAACTTCATTAATAATAAAGAAGACTTCTCCTTATGAGTACAACATACATAACTGGAGTCTACTCCCAACATTTATTGTCAATACATACTATTATACAACATACATAATCATAGTCTACGTACTTCGACATTCTTATTGCCACTAGATAATATTATCAACTCAGTCGACCAACCTCCCACATAAGTCTACAATACTTCAAGTTCACAATAAACATGCTTTATAATATATATATATATATATATATATATACATTTATTTTTTGAGCTTGTGGAAGATGGCTGGAGTGCCATGTTGGGGCACAAGATTGAAGACTGTTTTAGGAGCATGAATGTAGGTTGGGGAGAGCTCGAATGAGAAGTGTTTGAGAACCAATCCAAGGGCCATTTTGGCTTGTAAGAGACCAAACACTTGTCCGATACACACTCTTGGCCCTCCACTGAATGGGATGTACATGTATGGGCTCTTTGTTGCCTTGGAAATTCCCTCTGCGAACCTCCCGGGATTGAACTCCAACGCGTCTTCGCCCCAATTTTCTTTGTCACGGTGAAGCAGGACCATTGGCATCATCAGCTGCACTCCTGCTGGTATCTTCAACTCGCCTAACATTATGTCCTCGCATGGCACTTTAGTCAGCTCAATTACCGAAGGATACAACCTCAATGTCTCGTAAAGAATCATCGTTACCTATCCATTAGTAAACACATAGGTGTTAACGGATTCAGAAAATAATATGAGAGGGGGCGATCTCCAATAACAATATTCTATAAACTTGTGGGGCATTACAAATGAGTTATGTATGAATTAAAATTACACCATCTTTAATAGATTAAACTTTTGGAGCAGTTGGGTAGTTAACCTGGTATTAGAGTCAAATGTCTCGTGTTCAAACCTTACGTGACTTTTTGTGTTCAAATTTCTCGAGAAGTGTAGTATTGCTAGAAAAAGAGTACTTTAGTACTAAATAAAATTAGTATCCAGGTGATTCCACCTATAAATCTGTTAGTCATGGACTTATGAAGTTCAACACTAGCTAAGAGAAAACATTCCTACTCTATCTTTGGCTTATCAAACTATTCATTATGTGAAATTTACAAGTTTTTCAAGCAAATTAAGCTAAGAAAGCACATATGGAGCATTGAACTCTCAACTCTCTACTTGAGAACCTACTTTAAAAAGTGAAGCTAGAATTATCGTGAGGGTATAATGCTTTATAGCAAAAGTACTACTTACAACTTTTAGGCTGCTTTGAAGTGTATTATAGTCCGGTACTCCATTGGCGAAGGCCTTGTTAACTTCTTCTCTGGCTTTCTCTTGCCAATCTTGGTGCATACTGAGTAGAAGGCATGCCCATGTGAGAAGAACTGCGGTGGTCTCTTGGCCGGTAAAGTAGAAGAGCTTGACCTCTGAGATGACATCTTCAAGACTTATTCCGGCGCTCTTGTTGTTTCCTTGCAGTTCTATCTCTTTCAAATTGGATTCCAATAATGTGCCCATCAAGTCATCACCGCAATATTCTCCTTCCTTCATTGACTTCAGCCTCCTGTTTATTAGAACCCTAAGCCTGTCTCGGATTTCCTTATCATTCGTCTTGATCCTCTTACTTGTTTCGCTAGGAAAAAGATTACTACAGAAACAATAATTTCCAAGCTTTAAGGTACGTAGATGAATGATAAACATTCCGAAAGAGATTTCATGATATTATTATAGATGACGCAGATGAATTTATGGCCATCAAATTACGTCCCTATGAAATAAAGACAGTATAGAGTCAGGCACGGAGGGACATAGAGCCCATTGGGGGCAGTTAAATTTTTTTGATTTATTTTAATGATAATTTAAGTATTTTGAAGAAAATATAGGCAAAACATGAGATTTGTCCCCATTAAATTTTGAAAAATTTAGGCTTATTGCCTCTAATGTCACGGATTGGGATTAATTAAGGTGCACGTAAGCTGGTCCGGATTACTCCGATTTCCGAAAAAAAAAATATATATATATGTCATTGATTGTCCCCAATGAAAAAATATTCTGGCTCCGTCCCTGTATAGAGTACTTAATTGTTTGAAAATACCTGAAAAATGGGATGTAAACCGAGCGCATGATCTGAACTGTATCCACACTCAGTTGTTTTAGAATTCTAAATACCTGCCCTCCTTCTTCGTAGCTACTACCAAATGCTGTCCGTGAAATCACTTCGCTGGTTAGCAAATCAAAAGTTTTGAATAGATCAACTTCTACTGCTCCATTTGTGCAGCTCTCTTCCAATTTCTTCAAGTGGTGCTCGTAACTATCATGAAATGTAGGCAGCATTTTCTACATAAAAAGAAAAACAAATAAGAGCAAGAAAATAGGAAATTAAACAATACAATATTAGGTAAAGAAGCCTTGTTAGAGTGCTCACTACTACAATATTACTCGTAAAAGTATTTGCATATATATATATATATAATTGACAAATTTATCGAAAAAAAAAAAATTATATATATATATATATACATAATGGAATCTAAAGGTGGAAAGAATACGTAAAGGTATATATGCTGCATGCATGCATGCACTAGGTCACGGTGAGAGCTAAAGAATGATTTTAGTAAAATTACGAGTAAGAAAGGGAAAAAACTGACCTTCAACTTTTCTAGATGGAAAGAGGGAGAAATAATCTTTCTGTGTTTTGCCCATTCTTGACCCTCCAAGCTTCCCATTCCAGCTAATAGGAACTTCGTTAGAGGATTGTTTACATGATGATTCTTGTTGAAGATGGTATGCTCCGACAAGATTTGCTTCACATGAATACCTTGCATGATGTGGACCCTTGGCATCCTCCCATGCCACGTATAAGAATTCTTACCTGTGGAAAGTCATCCCATGCATGCAACAAACAAATTAAATGTGTAGATATATATATACATATATAGAGAGAGTAATGATCTCTTGCGTGAGTAAGAAATTTATACACAACAAGTATATAGATCATTGGATGTAACTGATATGAATAAAACAATTACGTACTATGAACAACTTAACAATCACATTCAACCTTCATTATGCTATGAATTTTCTTGCTCACCAGTGATCAATATATATATAAAGCAAAAATTATGAATGTGTTATCCGTGCATGTGAAATTAATAATGAAAACATACCATAGGTTTCGATAGTTTTTACTACGTGGGGCATGACTCGAGGGACGATATCATCCGAGAGTTTGATGGGCTTGGACATGGCTTCTTTGAGCATATTTTTGTTATCTATTAGGTCCCCAATCAGCAACTTGTAAGGTTTTCCTCGAAAACCTTGGTCTCGTAGGCATTTTTCGATTCGTTTTGGCGTCAACCACGCCCAGTCTAGGAGTTTCCATCCCCAAATGCCAAGCACAATGGCACAAGAGGCCATGAACAAACTGTTCAAGATCTCCATTATCAAAGCTAAGTGCTTCCAATCACTCAAAAAATGAGGAAGTGAACCAAACTGTGCTGTGTGGTGATGGAGGGTGATCAAGTGCAATCATTTATAGGCAGATTGTATGAATAAAAAATCTAAGCAATCAGTCTTGTTAATTTCTTCAAGAAGTCATTAATGTGATTGTGGGTTCTACCATAATTCCCTAATTAATCTTAGATTGTGATTGAATAAAAGTTTAAAAGAAACCGGTTGGTAGCTAAGTGAATACATTAGAAGTCATATTATTATATTCGATATACTGCATTATATATTGGCGTGTGTACAAGTTTAAGACCTACACAATTTTAAAGATAATAGGGTTTGGTGGCACAAAGCTGTTCTCATTGGTTAACCAAAATCATCGAAAGTTTGTTATTTTCATTATCCAAAAAAAATTTAGCAATTAAAAATTTTCACGTGTATTATTTTTAATTGCATGGACATTGCTTCTTTGAGCATATTAATTGGAGTTTGCATTTTCCTTAACATGTTAAAAAAACTTTTCACCCACAACTATATTCACCCACACCTAATATAGTTGTTGGAAAAAAAAAAATTAATTCCAGGAATGACTTGAGTTGCAAGATAAGACTTCACTTGCACAATTGTATTCGAACGAGAGCCGGAAAGCCCACTCTTACCTATTTGTATATATCTTCCATACAAAATCATAAGGGTGCATATATATATATATATATGATGAGGAACATAGATTAGCAGCCAACCATCGGTTGCCCGAGGCCGACAATTCTGGTTCGAATTCTCTATACTTGTTCTACTGTTTTTGTTATAAATTCTTCTTTTAGTTTGGTAGTTTTGATATGAAACCAAGAATGGTGATCATGGAGACTCTAAAACAAATATTTGAAGTTGTAGACTGAAAATTGGTTGTTGGATTGTTCAGATTGACTCGAATACTCAAGAAAGGTGATTTACAGGTTTTCTTTGGTCAAACTTTTCAAATATAATTTTTATCTCCTTTTCCAAATCTTTCCAAACTTCATCTTTTACTAAATTAGGGATAGTACGTACTACTTTTTTTCATCATAATCTAACTTTCCTTTTCCATAAATACTTTCCTTAAATACCAACTTTGGAAAACGAGGTTCAACCATGATTTGAGGGTTAGGTGATCCAACCGACATCCAACTTGACCTAGGGTTTCTTCCCTTTATGAAAATATTCACTTTCCTTTTTTCAACTGATTTGTTTATTTTAGGCAAAAGTGCATATATTACCTCCAGGATTTTTGCAAAATTGCATAAAATCCCCCCCAAGTTATTTTTCCTTCCAAGTCAGACCCTCACATTCGGAAAAAGTTGCAAAAACATCTCGTGAGCCAAACCGGAATTAACTTTCACTACAAAAAAGTATGTTTATAATGACAAAACAATAGTGGCAGACCCAATTTATCTGCCACTACATCTCTATTTTTTAATTTTTTAAAAAAATTGTCTATAGTGACAAAAATTAGTGACAAACACAACTTGTTTATCACTACATTTTTATTCTTTATTTTGTTAATATTTATTTATATTTAATATTAGGGTTAATAGCAAAAACAAATCCTCAACTATACCCTCTATCTAACTAAACCCCCCGGTGTGCACTAAACCTCCCTGGACTATACTTTTTGTACTGAAAATCCCCCCAAAATATAGTTTTTCCTGCACAGTTATAACACCGTTAAGTGAAATTGCACTGGGATCCCCTGAAGTTCTTATTAATTTTGTTCGCCCCCTGAGATTTCATTTTCCTTGCAATGACACCCCCTTGAAGGGGTGAAATGACCGGAATGCCCTTGTTTTGTCTCCCCTATTTCATGAGATAAATATCTAGATGGTGAAATTACCTCCATGCCCCAAGATTAGAATCCTATAATATTTGGGGATATTTTCAAATATTATTTTCAAAATAAAAGTTAAAGAAAAGAAGTTGGAAATATTTCAAAACTTTTAAATAATAATAATAACTAATTAATATGCATTACTTGAAGTGTAACTCTAATGAATATTTCAAAAGATATAGAGTAAGGGGTTATAAATATTTTCATATTTTTTTAAAAAAATTAATTAATTAATATATATTAATTAAAATGTAACTCTAATGGATATTTCATAAAATATAGAATAAAGATATAAGAAAAATGTATTTCGGCAAGCAACAAGTGTTAACCCTTTAAAATAAGATTGTCAAGAACTTGTAACCCCTGGATTCATTTAAAATTGAATGGTCTAGTGTACATGACGGTTTTCCCGGCCTATACAAAAGTGGATCTCGACCAGACCGACTCCAGATAGCCCGAGATAATTATCATGGATGATGGCCCGGACCCTGTACCAGACCGACACATCCCGAGATCCCATTCTGTAACCCGACCCGAAGAACATGAAGCAACTCGAAGATTCTATAGTAAACTTGTAGCTCAAAGTAGCGTTATAAATGTGGAAAAAGTAGCTGACGTGTAAAGTGTGGAAAAAATCCAAAATAGAAAATGTTGCCCTAATGGGCCAAAAGCCCATAGGGAAAATGTATATAAGCCAATGAAGAATAATGAGAGAAGGGATCATCTATTTGTGTTGTGCAAATTTTGTATCTACACAATGGCGCCGTCTGTGGGAAATTAGGTCATTTCCGCCGACCATCTTCCCACCTCAAAAAGCTAAGCTAAACCCAAATATAACCACCAAACCTTCAGCAACATCCTCTCGTTCCAGATATAGCCATGCCAGTGACTAGATCCCATTCAGAGGCACTGATCCCCGGCGACTGACAACCAAGTGCTCCGCCGACGATTGAGCATCTCCTACGGCAGCTCGAGGAAGCCGAAAAATGTAGCCAAGCCGCCGAGGCAAGGAGCCTGGCGGCGGAAAGAAGAAGCGATGAGTTATTGGCGAGGATGAATCGAGCAGCTATCCCACCGGCAGTTCCGGATCAATCACAGATCCAGGAGCAAGCCGAGCCACAGGAGGAACACGACGAGACCTCTCACCGGCCAGGCAAGGCCCCGACCACCGGTGACGTTCCCATCACCGATGAGCCTCTGACGTCACAGAAGCTCCAGGAGATGATGGCGGAGTTTCATAAGAAAGTCATGAGGGATCTGAGGGCCCGATCCACCGACGACCAGGCCCTCCAGGCCTCTGCCGACTCCGTTCAGTCACCGTTCACTCTCGAAATCACCAGGGAACCGTTCCCTAAGAAGTTCGTCATGCCCAGATTCACTCCCTATGATGGAACAAAGGATCCCGAAGAGCATATTTACCAGATCCATCAAAAAATGACCATGTATGCCGACAACGAAGCCCTGCTCTACAAAGTCTTCCCAACCAGTCTCATCGACGCACCACTCCTCTGGTTCAGGAAGCAGCCGCCGAGATCCATTGGCAGTTGGCAGCAATTGTCCGACCTCTTTGTTGCCCAGTATTTCGGGAACAAGAGGCAAAAGAAAACCATCTCGAGCCTCTTCACCATGACACAAGAAAAAGGCGAGTCTCTCAAGAGCTTCCTGTCCAGATTCAACGTCGAGTCGTCCTCCATCGACAACTGCGACCAACACTCAGCCGTGGAGGCCTTCAGAATGGCATTAATCCCGGGGACCAAGTTCCATCAATCACTTGTGAAGCGGTCTCCCTCGAGAATTGGAGAACTCAATTCTAGGGCTCAGGGCCATTTGAGGATCGAAGAAGAGGAAGCAACCCGACAGAAAAGAGCGACGTTGATCAATGTGGAAGTCAGGTCGAGGGATAAGGTTTCAGATACATCCCGACATCCGAATAGTCGCAAGCGGTCAAATCCCACGATCCCATCTTCACCTCAATTTCCTCCACATCTCGAGAGACGCACCAGATTCGAAGAGAAGATCACCCCGTTGAAAGTGACCCTCACAAAGCTCTTCCAGGAAAACAAAGCCAGAGGGATCTTCCAGACTCCTCCCCCAATCAGACAACCCCTGGACCAGAGAGATAGATCAAAACACTGCGCCTTACACAGTGATTTTGGCCATACAACAAATGAATGCAGGAACCTGAGACGCCAGATCGAGATGATGATAGCCCGAGGGGAGCTAAAGGACTATATTCAGCGGGATGTCCCGAGAGTCCATCAACCCGCACAGAACAACCCACGGAATCAGGCTCTAGCTCATCCGGTCAGAATCATCAACATGATCCATGGAGGTCCTGACTCGCGTAGTGCCGAAGGGTCAAGACGATCACAAATGAGGAGGGCCCATCACGTCAGCAGGATAGCCGGGGTAAACGAAGTTCATCACCGAACGGGGCAGTCTCATATACTTTTCTCCCAGGATGACCTCCCGGACATCCAGGTCCCACACGACGACCCATTAGTTATCTCTCTAATGGTCTCGGGATGCCTTGTCCGGAGGGTCATGATTGATCCTGGGAGCAGTGCGAATATCATGACCAAGTGGGCTTTCGATAAATTGGAGATCGACCCGAGGGAGATCGTGACGGCCAGAAATCCAATTGCCGGGTTCGACGGGAAGCAAGTCGAATCCCTCGGGGAGATCAGCCTGCCCGTGTCAGTAGCACAGAGGACTCTAACAGAGACCTTCGTAGTAGTAAACGTGAAGCCCTTTTACAATCTGCTTATGGCTAGAGGATGGATTCACAGGATGCAAGGCGTTCCCTCGACCCTCCATCAGATGATGAGGTGCATCGGGCCGAATGGTCTCGACATAATTGACATCAGAGGAGATCAAGTAGCCGCCAAGCAATGTTATACCATCACTATCAAAGAAATGAAAGGTAATCCCGATCGGAAGAGGTCCCGGGAAGAGGATCAAGACATCGACCCGCAGTCCAAATAGCAATTACAGGACGAGGAGTCGGGTTCCTCAATCATCGTAGAGCCTCTACAACCGGTTTCTGTGTTGCCGAGCCAACCCGACAAGGTTACCTACGCAGGTACAAAGCTCACCACTTGTGAATTAAATGAACTGACAGCTTTCTTACAGGATAATCATGATGTCTTCGCATGGGAGCATACTGATATGCCCGGCATCGACCCCTCGATAGCCCGACATACATTACATGTCGACCCAAATATCCGACCCGTCCGACAGAAACAGAGGCGAATGGGAAGCCAAAGGAACCAGATCATAGCAGACGAAGTGTCGAAATTGCTTGAAGCCGGCTTCATCAGGGAGGTTCAGTATCCCGAGTGGTTAGCTAATGTGGTGGTGGTGCAGAAAAAGAACGGGAAATGGCGAGTCTGCGTCGACTTCACCGACCTAAACAAAGCTTGTCCGAAAGATAGCTTCCCCCTGCCCAAAATAGACCAAATGGTCGATGCTACCGCAGGCTACGATAGGCTGACCTTCCTGGACGCTTACTCGGGATACAACCAAATCCCAATGGACCCGATAGATGAAGAAAAGACCTCATTCATTACCGAGACAGGTACATATTGTTTTAAGGTTATGCCTTTCGGACTAAAGAATGCAGGAGCTACGTTTCAAAGACTGGTGAACAAGATATTTAAAGGAATGATGGGCACAGTGGTAGAGGCTTACATTGATGATACAGTTGTGAAGAGCAGAGCTAAAACTGACCATTTAGAACATCTCCGGAAAGTATTTGATGCCTTGAGGAAACACGGGATGAAGCTCAATCCAGCCAAGTGCTCCTTCGGGGTATCATCAGGGCAATTCTTGGGACACATAATCGACCGATCAGGAATACAAGCCAGCCCGACACAGGTGAAGGCTCTGCTCGAGACGAGAGAACCAACCACACACAAAGAAGTCCAAATCCTGACAGGAAGGGTTGTAGCCTTAAGCAGGTTCATCGCAAGGCTGACCGACCGATGCCGACCCATCTTCCAGGCTATCAGAGCCAGAAAGGGAGAAGTGTGGGGGCCCGAGCAGACTAAAGCCTTATCCCGATTAAAAGAATACATGCTCAAGCCTCCCATTCTTGCGACACCCAAACCCGATGATGTACTACTCTTGTATCTGGCGGTATCATCGGTATCAACCAGCGTCGTGCTCATCAAAGAGGACAGGAACCTCCAAATGCCCATCTTCTATACCAGTAAAGCCCTGGCTGATCCCGAGACACGGTATACCAAGCAAGAAAAGTTGGTTTTATCCTTGGTCAATGCCAAACGACGTCTTAGACACTACTTTGAGGCCCACCAGATCATCGTCCCCACTTCTACTCCTATTCGGGTACTTATGGCGAAGCCCGACCTTTCCGGAAGGATCTCCAAGTGGGCCATTGAGCTAGGGATTTATGATATAACTTATGTTCCCAGGATCTCAATCAAAGGTCAGGTCGTGGCTGATTTTCTATTAGAAGGGGAGACCGACGAAGCAGATCAACCCGTTGAGTTAGAAACACGGAAACTATTTGTGGACGGCTCGGTAAGCGCCAATGGAGCGGGCGTCGGGCTGGAAATCCATACTCCCGATGGGACTAAGCTGCAAGCCTCGATGCAGTTGCAATTCCCGGCCACTAACAACGAGGCGGAGTATGAGGCAATCATATCGGGCATGAGAATGGCCAAAAGCCTGCAAATACAATCCCTATCCGTATACAGTGACTCCCAGCTAATAATCAGACAAATAACCGGTGAGTACGAAACCAGATATCCCAAAATGGAGTGTTACAGAGAACTGGTGCTTGAGGAGTCCGAAGGTTTTCAAAAGTTAACATTTAGCCAAATCCCTCGGGAAGAGAATACCTCGGCCGACCATTTGGCTAATTAGGCATTTGTTGCTGGTGAAGATATGACCAGGGTTGTACTGACCGACTTCATCGTTACCCCAAGTATTCAGAGTCCCGACGATCTGGTATGCCTAGTACCCCAAGAGCCTAGCTGGATGGATCCCATAATCGATTACCTCAAGGCCGGGACGCTCCCAATTGATAAGGCGGAGGCCAGGAAAATTAGAATGAAGTCAGTCCGGTACTCGATCATCCAGGGACAGCTCTACAAAAGATCTTTTTCAGGTCCGTATTTGAGATGCGTCACCCCATCAGAGGCAGAGATTGTGATGCAAGAGATACACGCTGGGGCTTGTGGAAATCACTCGGGTGCCCGATCTCTCGCCCATAAAATCATATCCCAAGGTTACTTTTGGCCCTATCTGTCCCGGGATACAGAGGAATATGTGCGTAAATGCAAAGCATGTCAGATGCACGGTGACGCTATACTCCAACCACCAGAGTTCTTAAACCCGACAATCGTCCCGCATCCTTTTGCCCGATGGGGAATGGATATAGTCGGACCTCTCCCAAAAGCCATTGGCTCGAAGACCCACGTGCTCCTTGCAACCGACTATTTCACCAAATGGGTTGAGGCCGAAGCCTATCCCTCTATAAAGGGCAGCCACGTGGTGAAGTTCATATGGAGTCACATCATCTGCCGGTTCGGGGTACCAAGGACAATCATGATGGACAACGACACAAATTTAGACTGTGAACCGGTCAGGTCATTTCTGATCGAGCACGGGGTTAACCAGAACACCACCTCGGTGGGGTACCCTCAAGCCAATGGGCAAGCAAAAAGGACCAACCGTTCGATCTTTAGCACCCTTGCAAAGAAACTCGATAAGGCAAAAGGAGCGTGGTTGGACAAATTACCAGAGGTATTATGGTCATATAGAACGACGCCCCGGCAACCAACTGGTGAAACACCCTTTGCCATGGCATATGGGTCAGAAGCCGTAATCCCGACCGAATATGTCGTCCCGACATTGAGGTCGCTGGCCTGGGACGAAAGATCAAACAATCGACGCTTATCTCACGAGCTTGACCTGGTGGAAGAAAGGCGAGATATTGCCAGGATAAGGCTGACAGCTTATCAACAACGGGTCAGGAGTCATTTCAACAAGAGAGTAAAAAGAAGGGGATTCCAAGTCGGGGACATGGTCCTCAGGAGGAAGATAGGACACGTGGGAAAACTCCAAGAACCATGGGAAGGGCCCTACACTGTCACCGAGGTAATAGGTCGGGGGGCCTACAGACTGCTCGGGAACTCAGATAACAGAAGGGAACCAAACACACATAATGCATCCCGACTAAAGAGGTATTACCCATAGAAATATTTCATTTTCGACCGTTGTAAGCAAAGGCCACTAGAGCCAAAAGGATTGCACTGAAAGTCCAATTTTTCCCGAAAGTCAGAATCATGTCCAATTATCAGTTTTAAAACCCAAGTGTTGAATCCTCTCCATGGGCCCAAAGTGCCCGAGAGATCTTCACAGACCCACCAGTGGTCGGGTTTTCCAATTATCAGTTTTAAAAACCCAAGTGTTGAATCCTCTCCATGGGCCCAAAGTGCCCGAGAGATCTTCACAGACCCACCAGTGGTCGGGTTTTCCAATTATCAGTTTTAAAAACCCAAGTGTTGAATCCTCTCCATGGGCCCAAAGTGCCCGAGAGATCTTCACAGACCCACCAGTGGTCGGGTTTTCCAATTATCAGTTTTAAAAACCCAAGTGTTGAATCCTCTCCATGGGCCCAAAGTGCCCGAGAGATCTTCACAGACCCACCAGTGGTCAGGTTTTCCAATTATCAGTTTTAAAAACCCAAGTGTTGAATCCTCTCCATGGGCCCAAAGTGCCCGAGAGATCTTCACAGACCCACCAGTGGTCGGGTTTTCCAATTATCAGTTTTAAAAACCCAAGTGTTGAATCCTCTCCATGGGCCCAAAGTGCCCGAGAGATCTTCACAGACCCATCAGTGGTCAGGTTTCCCAATTATCAGTTTTAAAAACTCAAGTGTTGAATCCTCTCCATGGGCCCAAAATGCCCGAGAGATCTTCACAGACCCACCAGTGGTCAGGTTTTCCAATTATCAGTTTTAACAACCCAAGTGTTGAATCCTCTCCATGGGCCCAAAGTGCCCGAGAGATCTTCACAGACGCATCAGTGGTCAGGTTTTCCAATTATCAGTTTTAAAACCTAAGTGTTGAATCCTCTCCATGGGCCCAAAGTGCCCGAGACATCTTCACAGACCCACCAGTGGTCAGGTTTTCCAAAATATCAATTTTAAAACCTAAAGTGTTGGATCTTCTCCATGGGCCCAAAGTGCCCGGGAAACCTTCATAGATCCACCAGAAATCCCAAAGTGCCCAACTGTTATTGTCTGGTGTTATTGTTAGTCTTAACAAGTTACAATTCAATATCCCAATTTTTATCAAATGGAGTGCTGGATCATGCATATCCCCAACAAAGTTTGAATAAATAAACTCATTCGTATTGAAAAAGGCCCTAGTGGCCAAGGCTGATACAATAGAGCTGTGATAAGTTGTTACAAACAAAATAAGGGAAAAACAGAGGGATAGCCCTACTCCACCATATGAGGATCCCCATCACCACCTAAGGCTTCGGTCCCGAGGGACTGTCCTGTGTTTTCAGGCTCAGGCTCATCCATGCCAGAGCGAGAAGGCGGAGCGGGCAGGTCGTCTTGAAGGAACCCACCGAAGGCCAAATCATCGGGTTCAGCCTCAGGATCATCATACGGAGGCCCAACTCCAATGCTGAGGTCAAGATCTTCAATAGCCGGGATCTGCCTTTCCTCTTCAGGCTTTTGAAGTTCTTCTATGCATTCCCTCCAGCACTGCTCATAGCGGTACTTGCATGTCAGCATGAAACGGGCGATCATCTGTTTAGCACCCTTGTGGCACATCTCTACCCGAGACCTCTCCACGCCTAAGGCATTCTCGACCTCGACCTTCTCCTCAAGCAACTGCAGCCCCGAAGCCTTTAACTTCTCGATTTCTTCGGTCAGGGCCTGCACTTGGAGAGTTAGGGCCTCCCGAGCCAATACTTCCCGATTAGCCATTTGCTCAGCCTCCTGAGCCTTCGCCTCGAGTTCTGAGATCGTCGCCTTGGCGGATGAGAGCCCCTCTTCAGCTGCAACCGCCCTGTATGTCAGGGACTGGATCTTATCATTGGCCTTCTTCACCTGCTCCAAGGCCTTGACACACCCAGCCTTATGAACTTGAACATCGCGATTCAAAGCATTGATGACCCGAGCATCATCCTCAAGCTTACAATTGTATGCCTGAGTAGCGTGAAGCATCTGAAGGAAAGAAAATGTTAGCACGGAATAAGGGGCAAAATATAAGCTAAGTGCGAAATATCTCAAAAGTTATTACCCTCATTGCAAGCTCGGGGCCGTTCAAGGCTAGGCTCATCCTGTCGTATCGACCCATGGCCAATCTATCCGTCGGGGTCCAAACCCCCAGGGCCATCTCCCGCAGAGCTTCTGAATTCCCGATCGTCTGGTCCCCCACAGAAAGGTATGGATGGCCCTTCCTGGTATCCAGCCTGAACCGGGGGCCATGGGGAATATCTTTTCCACTCTCAGCAGCTTTCTCTATCTCCCTATTATCTTGTTTTCTGACATTCGTAGAGATAGCAGTGCGGAGTTTGGTAGGTCGGGATTGACTCTGGTCCTCGTCGTCGGAGCCTAAGTCCCGGGTATCCGACACTGAGACAGGAGCACCCAGTGCTACACTCCGGCTAGAGCTCGGCCTGACTGAAAGGTCGCCTCGAGAATTATTCTGATCCAGACCTGTTGAGCTCGGAACCAGGGCATGATCACCCCCGACCTCGACCGCCTCCGATGCACCCGTTTTCGGATCTTGAGATGGCGGAGGCGGAGGCGTGACAGGAGGATGCTCTACCGGAGGAAGGGGCGTGGCAGCAAGTCCTCCAGTCGGTCCTGCCGATTGACTGATTGCAGGGTTCTCAGGGACTGGAGGGACATCAACCCCACAAACAAAGGACATGGAACCAATATCACCCTTTCTGGCCCTCTTGATTGAAAGCTTGGGCATGACAACCGCTTTCCTCTTTTGCTGACCCCCAGACATCTTTCTCTTCAGTTTTTTCGCTCCTGATTTAGTCGATGTGGAACCCAAGGCTATCGTCGGTGAAGGTTCTCCCGATGCAAGCTCCTGCAATACAGATCCAGTCAGGCAATTCTGGCTATCCCTCAAATCCTGACTCCATATAAGGGCTCGCAACAGTTCAAATCGGGATCTTATATACCCGACATCCCTTTTTTCCTGAGGAGCCTGCAGGAAACTCATAACTAGCGTACCCAACTTATCGTTGCACAATTCGCAGTGGCAAGAGGCTCGGGTGTGAAAACTCTTAAATTCGGGAAGTCGGGTTGGCTGGAAAACATGGTTGACTGGAATGTTCATAGCGTCGGGATGCCTCCACTGACCACTCACTACTATCATCCTTTCTTTCCATCCTTTGTTGGATGTCGAGACATTGTCACACAACTTCCTCTTGACATAGGAGGTTAAGTTGTACCGACCCCTATTATCCTTCTACTCTTGAAGTTTGTACGAAAACAGGAGCTCAGCCAAACCTAAGTCCAGGTCCAACTCCTTATCGATCAGCAAAATCATGGCCAGGATCCTGTAAAAGTTAGGACCGACTTGAAGGGGGGCCAGACCCAAAGTCGCTAGTGCCAAGAGGAAGAAGGGATGAATGAGAAACTTCAAAATGGCAAGGTGGAATGACGAAAGTAATATCTCTCTGGCCTTTAGCCCCTGACCGACTCTAAAGTCTGCATCCCGAGGGTAATGCCTAACCTTAACCCCTTCGGGAATCCCGAGACTCTTAAGTTGAGCATTTATCCTGTATTTGGCTGGGAGGGGATCAGTACAGAAATTCTCCTCCTCCTCAGCATCCTGATCCTGATTAATCCCGACGCCACCCTCTACGACTCGATCCCCTGCGTACTGGGTGACCTCATGTGGGCTAGACCTAAATACTTGGGTAATCTCAACGGACGGGGTGCTAGCTGAGATCTCGGGATCAGTAACGGTCCGGTCGGTATCTGCCAGTTGTAGGTCACTAACCGACCTAGTATCATCACTCCCAGACATATTTGACGAAAGGTAGAAGAATGAGAAGAATGACTTACAAAGGTAAAGAAGGTTAAGGCAGCTTCTCCTTTGAGCTGTTCTCCGGCGAGTAAATTGCAGAATCCGGCAAACTTTACCAACAGGCAGAGAAGGGTGCTTCTAGTCAAAACTCTGCAGCAGGATTCGAATCTCTCCACATAAAGGAATAATCCACCACGGTCACGGGAGTTTGCCAAGATCAGTGAAACAAACAGTAAATTGTGTAGACTTAAGATTGGATTTGGGATTGCACGCAGGGTTGGAGAATACGACAAAGGGAGGATGCTGAAGAGAAGAACGATTTGAAAATTTTGAAAATTTTGAAAATATTGCAAGTATGGCGTGTGAGAAGGATTTGCAGGTTATATAGAATTGACGTTTCGTCTACCCGGGTCAGGGTACCAGACCGACATGACCCGGCCCATTTCACGCGCATCGGTGCCATTTCAGCCGCTGGTTCAAAATTGCAATAATTGCGACGGCTGCGGCATTCAATGTACCTCCGCATCGTCCGACACGCGTCCCATAGCCACTCCAAGGGCTTTTGATGGGCCTTAATATTCTTTCACCTAATGGGCCTGATAAAAAGGCCCATGAGCTGAAAGAGGGCCTGTGTACATGACGGATTTCCCGGCCCATACAAAAGTGGATCTCGACCAGACCGACTCCAGATAGCCCGAGATAATTATCATGGATGATGGCCCAGACCCTGTACCAGACTGACACATCCCGAGATCCCATTCTGTAACCCGACCCGAAGAACATGAAGCAACTCGAAGATTCTAGAGTAAACTTGTAGCTCAAAGTAGCGTTATAAATGTGGAAAAAGTAGCTGACGTGTAAAGTGTGGAAAAAATCCAAAATAGAAAATGTTGCCCTAATGGGCCAAAAGCCCATAGGGAAAATGTATATAAGCCAATGAAGAATAATGAGAGAAGGGATCATCTTTTTGTGTTGTGCAAATTTTGTATCTACATCTAGTTTTTCGAATATTTATCAAGATGAAAATTGCAGGTTGATCATTTATTTCTTAGTTTTCATTCAAAATTTTATTTTTGAATGAGTTTTTTTCTTGTAAGTATTATTATTATTAGTTACATAGTTGTCTTTCATCATGCAACAAGCCACAATCATTATAGAGAATCTCATATGGCCAAATTTTGTTCAAAATATTTTCCTTAAATGAAGTTGGAGCCTTACTAGAAGTAGTGTCTGACATAGAAATTCAAGTGAGTGGCAAAATTGTTACCTTAAAGTTTCAATGTATATATGCAGTCGTAAAAAATTAGTTCTTAGAAAGTGAGTATTTATTAGGTTGAAGATTTGGAATAGGAAGTCACAAAATTTGTTCTTAACGATTAACACTTCTTGTTTGCCGAAATATATTTGTCTTATATCTTTACTCCATATTTTATGAAATATCCATTAGAGTTACATTTTAATTAATGTATATTAATTAATTAATATTTTTTTAAAAATATGAAAATATTTATAACTCATTACTCTATATCTTTTGAAATATTCATTAGAGTTACACTTCAAGTAATGCATATTAATTAGTTATTATTATTATTTAAAAGTTTTGAAATATTTCCAACCTCTTTTCTTTAACTTTTATTTTGAAAAAAAATATTTGGAAATATCTCCAAATATTATAGGGTTCTAATCTTGGGGCATGGAGGTAATTTCACCACCTAGATATTTATCTTATGAAATAGGGGAGACAAAACAAGGACATTCCGGTCATTTCACCCCTTCAAGGGGGTGTCATTGCAAGGAAAAAATAAAATTTTAGGATGCGAGCGAAATTAACAGGAACTTCAGAAGATCCCAGTGCAATTTCACTTGCGCAAAAAATAATTCAAGGGGGTTTAATTAGAGAGGATATAGTTCAGGAATTTTTTTGCTATTAACCCTTAATATTATTGTATTCGTGACAAACAAAACATGCTCATTCCACACTCACAAGAAAACTCCAGAATCTTTCTCTCTCTATCATTTTCTTTTTTCTTTCTTTTAAAAAAAATCAGTGTCTGATTTTAGATAGAAGGCAAAGCCTTAGAACAAGAACATCCAGTGCACCAAGTGCCCACTTTACATCATCTCGCAAGCCCCAAATCCACCAGGCCAGAATCTCTCTATCATTTCTCTCTCTAGAAAACTCTCTCTTTCCCTCGGATCGATCTTCCTCTATTGCATAGTCCCTCTCAAATTGGTCGTAGCTGATTTTATCCTCAATAATTTTGATACTACTCTCTCAGAGACAGTCTCAAGATTTTCTACTAGAATTATTTCTTATTTTCTTTGATTTTGTATACAAATCTGAGTTCTTAATGGCTTAAGATGTATTAAAATCAAACATTACGTTTATAATTTTGTGTATATGCATATATATATATATATATATAATATGAATATTGTTGAAGGATATAAATATTTAAGTTACATCATTTTTAATAGCCTTAAATTTTTAGAGTAGTTGGTAGTTGATATGGTATCAAAGCCGACTGTCTCGTGTTCGAACCTCACCGACACCCTTTATTAAAAAATTATTGGTTCACGTGTTGGACCAAAAGTATGTCACATAGCATAAATAGTGTGAGTTCTCTTCCACCCGTAAATGTGAGAATTGTGAGAAATATTTGTTTACTTCTCATAATATAATTCTCTTCATTCTTATCAATTTATTTTAGCGATTTGTGCTATGGATCTCACTTTTTTATCCTGCTTTTTTGGAGTTTGATAGATTGAATGTTTGATGTCTTTTTTATGAATATTTTGGATCTGATCTTCAGTATTTTTATAATAGAAAGACGAAAGTGCCCTAAAAGAACGGGAGCAGTGCCCTCTACACTTTTAGGTACAGGCACGAGAATGAAGAATCAAAGGTTTAAAGAAGCACTAAGGTAATTCATGATTTTAACTTTCATAAGGTACGCGGATTAAATATTATTTTATGATGTATATTTATTTTTAATTTCTACGTGTTCAAATTTTCGTTATAATTAAGATCCAACAGGCTGAAGAGAAAATATCTAAGGAGATGATTCAAATTCTTTTTTAAAAAAATTTATTTATAAAAAAATTACATTAATCTTTAGACAGTATTTGCGTCCTCAACAAAGGACGAACTTCATCCTTCACCTTGTTGTGATGCAATTGCATTTAAATATATAACAATTTTTTTAAAAAAAAATTATTAAATCATGACCAATTTGCGTGTTGAGGATTTTTTGGCCTCAATTCCTTTTATTAAAAATTAAACCAAATGTGTAAAATTTTAAACTAACCTGAATATTTGATTAATCCATCATCCATAGAATTAGTTCCTCTTTATGGCTAGGCGAATTTCGATTGGGCCAGTATTCAAATATTTGTAACATGATGAGATAAGCGTGATCAACCACTCGTAACGATTTGGATAGAGAGTGTTCAAACGGATCAATTAATATTTAAATAAATATAGGCAAAAGTGGGGGAAAAAAATGCTAAACTTTTTCCAATAAAGCACAATTAGGGTTGCTCACGGTTCGGTTTGGTATGGTTCTTAAAAATTTTGGAACCAAATCATTATCAATAGTTTCTTGAAAACAAGAACCAAAACCAGAACCGGAACCGTTAGTTAATGAATCAAGCCAAACCAAATCACAAAATAACGGTTCGGTTTGGTTCTGAATCACGGTTCCTTAAGCATGTTCTTTCAAAATATATAACATATAACATAAATTATTAAAAACAATCCTACCAATTTCAAAACTAAAAACAAGACTCTTAAACCAAAAAGTACCCCCACCCCCACCCCTACAAATTAACACACACGCGCATTAAGAGGATGAGATAAAGAGAGAGAATGCTATCAATTTCAAAACTAAGAACAAGACTCTTAAACCAAAAACTACCCCCACCCCCACCCCTAAAAACTCACAGACACACGCATTAAGAGGATGTGTATGTGTGAGAGAGAAAAAGTTTTAGAAAGATTGTCTATGGAGTTTCATGATTTTTTTTATTACATTTTTTTTTTATTAATTTAAGGCATGACTTCAGTCAAGAGAATTGTTGAATGTCCACGTGTTAAAACAGAAAATTTGTGAGTCCGTGTTTGTGTGTGAACCAACACATATTTAGATATCTATAGAGGGAGAGAGAGAAACTAACATTTTGTCGAAAGCTTAGAAACTGGTGGTAATTAGAAGAGGAGTTATGGTGGTCGGCGGTGAGAGTGGAATTGGATGTGATAGATGAGAGAGGCTATAAATTAAAGGGTTATTATGTATATATGTGTAACATTTGTTTGGATGGTAAAAACTATTAGGGTAAACTTATAATTTTATTTGATATACTAATTTGTATTTATTTGGTGTTATAAGTTTATATGAATCTATAATTTTATTAAATATAATGTAATTGTATAAGTGAGTTATACATAAATATGTATATCTAATTTATATCGGTTCGGTTCGGTTCGGTTCCAGACTGTCTAAATATGGAACGAAACCAAAATAGAACGGTTTTGATTTTTGAGAACCGGAACCAAACCAATCCAATTTAAAATTGGAACCAAAGCATTGGTTAGGTTCGGTTTGGACTAGTTCTACGGTTCCACGATTTTTTTGTGCACTCCTAAGCATAATATTCCTGACGAACTTTAAATGTGAGAAACTTTCCCCTAAACTTTCTCAAAATAGCAAAATACCCCTCTGGACTTTAAAAATGAGCATTTTGTCCCTTTTACTCAATCGTGCATTTACTCATTTATCCTTTTAGTATTTTCCTAATCTCACTCACTTATGTATTTATTCATTTATCCATAGTAATAATTAAACAAAAACTTAAAAAAACTAAACAAAATTGTTTTTGAGAAGTAAAATTAAATTAAATTATTAATTATTTAATTATAATTTAATTGTTTTATATATTTTTTAAATTTCATTCTATATTTTAACTCCAAACTTGTTTTATTTATTTTATTTTTTAAAATGTTATATTTTATATGTTATGTTTAAAAAACAATTTTTGAATGTTTTAAATTTTACTTAACACTTACAATTCAATTGTAATAAGCTTAATAGTATTCAAACTCCATCACTAAAACCTAGTACTAATTTGGATTATATTAAATACAAATAAATTAAAAATTTAATAAATATAATTAGTCTTATTAAATACTAATAGTATGCATTTAGATTATAAATACAATTAGTCTTATTATAATTGAATTGTTTTAATAGTATTTTAAGTAAAATCTAAAACATAACATATAAAATATATAGTTTGGATTATATACAATTTGTATTCAAACTCCATCACTAAAACCTAATATTAATTTGATTATATTAAATACAAAATGTTAAAAATTTAATAAATACAATTAGTCTTATTAAATACTAATTTTATTTTTTAGGTTATAAATACAATTAGTCTTATTATAATTGAATTGTATTAATAGTATTTTAAGTAAAATATAAAACATAACATATAAAATATACAATTCTGAAACCTAAAATAAGTAAAACAAGTTTGGAGTTAAAGTATTATATGAAAATAAATATCTATATATATATATATATATATATGTGTGTGTGTGTATAATAAGAATTATAATTAAATTATAATTAATTAACTAATAAATTAATTTAATTTTACTTCTCAAAAAAATAGTTTAGTTTTTTTAAGTTTTTGTTTAATTATTATTAAGGATAAATGAATAAATACATAAATGAGTGAAGTGAGGAAAATACTAAAAGAGTAAATGAGTAAATGCACAATTGAGTGAAGGGGGTAAAGTGCTCACTTTAAAGTTTATGGGGTATTTTGCTATTTTGGGAAAGTTTAGTGAAAAATTTGCTCATTTTTAAAGTTTTAGAGGAATATTGCGCTAACTTGGGAAATGTTGGGATTTTTTCCACTTTTGCTGATAAAAATAACATGATCTAAGATAAAAGTTGGTGACATAGGTTGCGACAAGGGTTTGAATGATGCACTACACGTCAATTTTAATTTGATCTTTAAAAATGTCAGAGGTGGTGAACAAAGGAGTAAACCAAAAATTATATACAAGTCTTTTTTTTATTTATTTTAGGGTATTTTTAGTTAAGTCCTATAATTTTGTATGCATTTTGACATTGGTTCCTTTTTGAAAACTTATTAGAGATTGGTCATATTATACTTATTTTATGTTAGGTAAATTACACTTTCATTCTCTCTTGTTAATGTAAATTATACTTTCACCTCTCTTATTTCGTTAATTACACTTTCATCCCCTCAACCAAATTTTGAGCTATGAAATGACTAAAGTACCCCTAAATGTGTGTGATGACCTATTTACTCATTCACAAAGATGTGAAAAGACTAACCTATCCTTATTTTTTATGTATATATATATATATATATTTCAAAAAATATATATTCAAGGAAAATATATATTATTTTCCCGAAAAAAAAATATTTCGGGAAAAATATATATTTTTTGTTTCTTTGGGGAAAAAATATATTTTTTGATATATATATATTCCCGATATATATATATATATATTTTCAAAATATATATATATATATATATATATATATATATAGTTTGAAATATATATACTAATATAAAAGGAGGGTAGGTGGGTCTTTTCACATCTTTATAGATGGGCAAATAGGTCATCACACACATTTAGGGTGCGTTTGGATAGGGGTGTTTCCGTTTTTGTTCTTGTTTTTTTCACTGTTTACGGGAACAAAAACGCGTTTGGGAGCCTTTGATGGTTTTTGTTTTCGTGAACAGTAAAAAAACATTTTCTCACCCATAGTTCAAAATTTGAGAACACCAAAATGGTGTTTTTTTGTTTTCCGCACTGTTTGTTCTTAGCAAAAAAAAAAATTAATTATTGCAGATTCCCTAACCTTCATCTTCAACCTCCAAACCCTAACTTCCATCTTCAACATCCAAACCCTAACCTCCAAAAAATTTTTTTTTTTTTTGTTCCCGAAAATTTTTTAGACAAAATTTCCAACCAAACGTGTTTTTGTTTTCGGATTACCCTTAGGACAAGAACAAGAAAACTTTTTGTTCTCAAGAGATAAAAAACGAAAACGAAAACACTAGTTTCCAAACGCACCCTTAGGGATATTTTAGCCATTTCATATCTCAAAATTTGGTTGAGGGGGTGAAAGTGTAATTTATATTAACAAGAGGGAATGAAAGTTTTATTTACCCAACACAAAATAAGACTAGTAATTTTAAAAAAAAGGATCAATGTCAAAATGCATACAAAATTATAGGACTTAACTCAAAAAAAACCCTTTATTTTATATGAATTACTAACTTGATCATCGAGAAAGAAGAAAAAAAAATATATACATATATATATATATATATACTCGGGATAGTTCAGGTTTTTGCTTTAACATTTATAACAGAAGAAAACCTAATGGTACAACTAATCTAATCAGTACTGTTAGAAGTTCTATACCTAATGATACATGAAAATTAATTTCATAACAAATTCAAGTCATGTAAGAAAACCAACTAATATGAAATCAATCTAAAAATAATCAAATCCAAAGTAAATAAATTATAGATATAGCCTAATAATCCTTTACTACATCAGGAAGAAACCCCCGGATTCAGAAGAAAAAATCAATCAAGTTATTAAGCTAGGGAAGCCATGAAACAATTGTGAGTAGCAATAGGATTATAGGAGAGAATTAGATGGAGGGAAACCATACAATAATATAACTTTATTAATAATTAAGAAGACTTCTCCTTTCAATACAACATATATAACTGGAGTCTACTTCCACATTTATTGTCAATACATAGTATTATACAACATATATAATTGTAGTCTACTTCGACTACATTTTTATTGCCACTGTTTAGTATTATCAACTCAGTCGAACCACCAACGTCCCACATAAGGATACAATATTTCAAGTTCACAATAAACATATATGCACACTCTAGACACCACTTTTACTTGGCATAATCACTTCCAAACTAGGAATATATATATATATATATATATATATATATATATATCATCATTTGTTGAGCTTGTGGAAGATGGCTGGAGTGCCGTGTTGCGGAACAAGATTGAAGACTGTTTTAGGAGCATGAATGTAGGTTGGGGAAAGTTCGAATGAGAAGTGTTTGAGAACCAATCCAAGGGCCATTTTAGCTTGTAACAGACCAAACACTTGCCCAATACACACTCTTGGTCCTCCACTGAATGGGAAGTACAAGTATGGGCTCTTTGTTGCCTTTGAAATTCCCTCTGCGAACCTCCCGGGATTGAACTCCAACGCGTCGTCGCCCCAATTTTATTTGTCACGGTGAAGCAGGACCATTGGCATCATCAGCTGCACTCCTGCCGGTATCTTCAACTGGCCTAACATGACGTCCTCGCATGGCACTTTAGTCAGCTCAATTACCGAAGGATACAACCTCAATGTCTCGTATAGAATCATCGTTACCTGTCCATAAGTGAACATAAACGTGTTATATATATATGAAACTAAAAAAGGAGAAATGTTAAACAGTTTGAAAGAGAGTTTATGATTTTATAGAAAATGATGCAGGTGATGAATATATGACACTTTTAATAACGTGTGAAATGAACATATACGTATCAAATTTCTCTAGAAGTGTAGTATATATATATATAAAAGTACTCCTATAATTAATTATATATGCTCATCACAAACAGAATCTCAACTTCATACTAAATAAAGGTAGAATCCGGATGATTCCACCGATAAATCTGCTAGTTATTGACTTACGAAGTTCAACCCTAGAAGAAAGCATTCCTACTCCTATCTTTGGCTTATCGAACTATATTGGTTATGTGAAATTCGAAAGTTTATCAAGCAAAGCTGAGTAAGCACATATCTTAGCGCAGAATGCTATGGAGCATTGAGATCTCAACTTTCTACTTAATTAGATTTTACTCTAGAAAGTGAAAGAATTATCACTAGGTTAATTACTCCCTTTGTCTCAATTTATAAGTCCATTTTGGAAAATTCAACTTTTTAAGATGTTATATTGATAATAAATAAAATACTAACTTTACCCTTGATCCCACCATAGTGATGTGATGGTTTATTGTGTAGATAATTTATAATTTCAATGCATGAAGGGTAAATTAGTAAAGTAATATGATAAAGTGTTTTGACTTTTCAAATGGAACACTTATTTTGGGACGGAAAAAAGAGTAAAAGTGGACACTTATTTTGGGACGGAGGGAGTATAATACTTTATATATAGGAAAAGTAGTTACCACTTTTAGGCCTTGAAGTGTAGTGTAGTCCGGTATTCCATTGACGAAGGCCTTGTTAACCTCTTCTCGGGCTTTCTCTTGCCAGTCTTGGTGCATACTGAGTAGAAGGCATGCCCATGTGAGAAGAACTGCGGTGGTCTCCTGCCCGGTGAAGTAGAAGAGCTTGACCTCGGCGATGACAGATTCAAGACTTAGTCCGGCACTCTTGTTTCCTTGCAGTTCTATCTCTTTCAAATTGGATTCCAACAATGTGCCCATCAAGTCATCACCACAATATTCTCCTTCCTTCATTGCTTTCAGCCTCCTGTTTATTAGAACCCTAAGCCTGTCTTGGATTTCTTTATCATTGCTCTGGATCCTCTTACTTGTTTCGCTAGGAAAAAGATTGCTACAGAAACAACAATTCATCCAAGCTTAATTTAAGGCACAACAAAAAATATATATATATAAAAAAAAAAAAAGTTCAACATTTTCAAAGAGATTTCATGAAATTAAATATCACAAATAAAGTAGATGAATATATCGCTAACCATTGGTACCTAATTTGTTTAAATTACCTAAAAAATTATTAGGTAAAGGAGCGTTGTTAGAGTAAAGGAGCGTTGTTAGAGTGATCAATACTACAAGATATATATATAACTCTATCGTAAAAGAATTTGCTCATTTATATATATATGCTTAATTAGAATCATATTCCAAGGTCTATCCGAACAGGTAGATTAATTCCCTCGAAAATAATTTTGGCCTGTCGTTTCAAAAATCATCACGTTTCATATTCGAGTCCGTAGATGCCATTTATTAGTATCACCACTGCAGATATAATCTAAAATAAAATTAAATAAAACAACATACCTTCAACTTTTCTAGATGGAAAGAGGGGGAAATAATCTTTCTGTGTTTTGCCCATATTTGACCCTCCAAGCTTCCCATTCCATCGAGTAGGAACTTGGTTAGTGGATTGTTTACATGATGATTCTTGTTGAAGATGGTATGCTCCGACAATATTTGCTTTACGTGATTAGGGTTCATGATGTGGACCCTTGGCATCCTCCCATGCCACGTATATGAATTCTTACCTGTACGTAAAAAGTCATTCCCATATGCATGCAACAAGCAAAAAAATAATTACATATCCAAAAAAATAAAAAAATAATCAAATTAAATCAAACCTTCAATTAATCTCAGTTAAATTAAATACCATATACTCCATCTGTCCCAATTTATAATTCCATTTTGGAAAATTCAACTTTTTAAGATGTTGTATTGGTAATAAATGAAATACTAACTTTACCCTTGGTCCCACCATAGTAATGTGATGGTTTATTGTGTATATAATTTATAATTTCAATGCATGAAGGGTAAATTAGTAAAGTAATATGATAAAGTGTTTTGACTTTTCAAATGAGACACTTATTTTGGAACGGAAAAAAAAATAAAAGTGAACACTTATTTTGGGATGAGGGAGTACATATATATAGCAAACAATATGAAATGTATAAGAGTGTATGTGAAATAAATATTGAATATACCATAGGTTTCGATAGTTTTTACGACATGGGGCAGGACTCGAGGGACGATATCCTGGGAGAGGGGGATGGGCTTGGACATGGCTTCTTTGAGCATATTTTTGTTATCTATGAGGTCCCCAATCAGCAACTTGTAAGGCTTTCCTCGAAAACCTTGATCTCTTAGGCATTTTTCGATTCGTTTTGGCGCCAACCACGCCTAGTCTAGGAGTTTCCATGCCCAAATGGCAAGTACAGTGGCACAAGAGGCCATGAACAAACTGTTCAAGATCTCCATTATCCAAGCTAAGTGCTTCCAATCACTCAAAAAAAGAGGAAGAGAAGCAAATTAACTGTGTTGTGTGGTGATGGAGCTAGGGTGATCAAATGCAATTATTTATAGGTAGATTGTATGAATAAAAAATTCTCAGTAATCAATCTTGTTATAAATTTCTTCAAGAAGTTGTTAATGTAATTGTGGGTTGTACCATAATTGCGTAATTAATTTTAGATTGTGATTGAATAAAATCTTAAAAGAAGCTGGTTTGGTTGAATATATTTGAAGTCATTTTATTATATATCAATGCATCAAATGGGTATCATTAGGTATTAGCGTGTGTACAAGTACAAGACCTAAACAATATGAAGTTCCTTTGTTTATACAACGTTTGAAATCTCTAAAGTACTTATTATAATTCAACATCAATTAATATTTTTCGATGTGCCTTCTTTTTCTTTCTTTTTTATTTACTATTGTGCCATTAAACTTTCTGCAATTTCAACTTTATTTTCATTAATATGACATACGTTTTAAATTCTTTCATATTGCTAATAATTTAAAAAAAAAAAAAAGAAGGTAGATCTGCTTTTATTGCTTACAATTTTAATTTATAACATCTCCATAGCAATGAATAAAAATGTGTAAAATATAAATTTATCAATATTTCAAAAAATCTCCCTGGTTATTTGAGACTTTTTATAAGAGAAATAAATGTAATTATTCTAAACTTGTATTACTTCATATATAATTAATCAATTAAAAATGTCAGGGTCACCCAACTGTTTCAGAAAGTGGCTAATCTTGCTTCCCACTGTTATTCTTTGATCAGTTACATTTTTCTTTTTCTTTGGTGGAGAGTCATGGGACATTCTTGAGAAAGTCTCCTCTCACTTAATTTATATTTAGAATATTTATGATCAGAATGCACTCAATAAATCATTTATGAGAACTATATATATATATATCATTCATGCATGACACGAAAATAAGATAGAGAAAAGACATTTCGACTTCATAAACATTCAGGCATAACACGAGAATAAGACATCTAAGATATTGGAAAGAGATGTCTCCACTAATGGATGAAGTATAGAGATCGTAGACATATATTTGATCTTTCAATAATGCATGTATGTGTATATACATACCCAACTATACATAGAATGTTTAATGCTGCAATCAATACATGATGTAACTATTTGCTCCAAAAAATAATTGGCCGTTGTGCTTGACTGATTCTTTTCCTTTTCGTGTGATGCGGGCGTGCCAGAACCGGTGACGGAGTTCAACCGATTCAAAAGGAATGAGTTTTCGTTTCTTCTGAATATGTGGAATAGAATCAGATGATTTGTGCGAGAGAGAATTCAACTCACACGAATGGGTTCTGATTGACTCAACAAAAAGGACTTTTGGTAACCGAGAATTTAAACTACGAATTTTAATGAAAAGCTTAAACGAAATTGCAAGAGAAGGAAAAATAAATGACTTGATATTGAAATTGCAAGAAAAGTAAAATAACGTTGTTATTGAAGCAGAAAGAATAAATTTTGTGTTTGGTGCAGGACCTCTAAAACAGAGGTCTACGTACATTATTTATAGCCTAAAATTGTAAAAGATAACCTAGAGATAAATAAAAGATAAAACAACCTAAATTCTAAACCTATCTAAACACTAGCATCAACTCAACTATAACTCATTTTCCAATAGTGTCAAATACTCTACAAACTTAAAAGTCTTGATCGGCAAGAATTTCCTTCAATCAAATGGACTTTAAAGTTGGGTTGAAACTCTTTTACAAAAAACCATATTCTTGGTCCAAAGCTTCATACCATTTTCTGGCCCATTTCGCGGCCCATGTTGTATCTCAGTTTCGGCCCATTTTGCGCCACGTCACCACCTTTGCCTTGCCATGTGTTGGCTCATTTAAGGTGTCAACAATGCCCCCGAATTCTAACACATTTTTTCTTCAAAAATATGGTATGTTGAAATTTTCTTTATCCCAAAATGATGCCAACACGGCTCTTGTATGAACCTTCCTTGCCCCTCGATTCTATCACTTGGAAAAAAAAATTAATGAGTTGGCTTCAGTGCTTTATTCATTTAGGACCAACATTAAAGTGATTTTTATTCACCTAATCCTAAACCTAACTAGGTAGAAACTGTTTAGCGTTCATCGACAGTGGATCAATGAACCCATACAAGACCCCAACACTCAAAAATTTAAAGTCTTGTATTGGGGAACAAATACGATCGGCTGGAATTAAATATTTGTGCAAAGTCATGTTAGCCGATCTTATTGTCGGTTCTATTCTAAGAACGACACAATACCCATGAAGATTTTTCGCGGCAAGTAGTCTTGAAAGTTTATATCATTTTATAATTTCAGTCGTTTCGGCTGAAATTATAAAATACGAATTTCCGCCTTCGATCAAATTTTTCTCATAGGCCGAAACCCAACTAGTGTCTGCCACTTTAAAGTTGGTTTCGGCCGCTGCAATTTTGATATCTTCCTCTGCAATTTCAGTTGTTGCAACACTGGTTTCGACCACTGCAAATTTAGTTAGTTTGGTTTTGGTTGATGTAATTTCAGCCAGATTATTACTATTGGCCAAAACCTTATCAATTGGCGTAGTTTCGACCAATCCTTTTTTGGTTGGATTGGTATCAATTGCCTTGGTTTTTTCCTCAACAGTTTCAGATGCCTTGACATTAGCCAAAGTAGTTTCGGCCACCTTTTTTCTTTATGCCAAAACTTTAATTTCAGTAACAGTGGTTTTTTTTCTCAACCGATATGGGCTTGTGCAAGTTGTCCATCGGTTGCCCCATGTCTCAGAGGATGTAGTGGCCGAGTTGATAAATGATTTGGATATATTTCTTTTATCCGATCCATAACCTCATTAATCACCTGTCGGATTTCATCATTGATAGTAGAGCTGGCAATTCGTGTCAACGGGTCAAACTCGGAATGACACGAACACGAAATGGTTAGACCCAAACACGACACGATTATTTGAAGTTACTAAACAATAACACGACCTGTTACTTAAACAGATAACACGACACGACCTGTGTAACCCGTTTAAAACATTGGGTAGTGTCGGGTTCAATTTTTGACCTGTTTAAAAAAAAACTAATTAACTTTGACATAATATAATCAACAATTTAGATAAGCCAAAACTATAAATATAAATATAACATTACAAATCACTTCAATAAAATATAAATCAAGTTTACAATGTTCCATTCTTTTGATTATATATAAATCAGTTTCCTTCTTTAAGCTTATCACCGGACAAAATCAACTGGTAGTGATAAGGTTGTTGGTAGTGTGTAGGGGGTGACATGTAGTGTTTTAGGTTGGGGACAACAAAGACTTTTTACAAGTCAGATATTTTTGTATTGAAAAAATAAGCTAAATAATTAATGGGTTAGATTCAAGTAAACAAGTTAACACGACCAGTTTGACATGATTAATTATATGGGTCATGTTCGTGTTACACATGTTTGACCCGAACATGACCCAAAAATTTTCGTATCTTGTTCAGGTCGACCCTTTAAAGCTTTGACCCTTTTAGTTTCAACCCTAACCCTTTTAAATGGAGTTGTGTTCGTGTAGTGTTACCGTGTCGTGTCCAATTTTTCCAACGCTAAGTGACCGCAAGCATGTCCTTTGAACCTTGTGGTGGCATGTCGCAATTCTCTCGGCTACCTAGTGGGGTCCCACTAGGCGTGCCAAAATATGTTTGGTCCAAAAAATAATCGGTCGTTGTGCTCGGTTGATTCTTTTTCTTTTTGTGTGATGCGGGCGTGCCAGAACCGGTGACAGAGTTCAACCAGTTCAAAATGAACGAGTTTTCGTCTCTTTTGAACATGTGGAATAGAATCAGGCGATTTGTGCGAGAGAAAACTCAACTCACACGAATGGGTTCTGAATGCCTCAACAAAAAGAACTTTTGGTAAACGAGAATTTAAACTACGAAATTTAATGAAAAGCTGAAACGAAATTGCAAGACGAGGAAAAATAAATGACTTGGTATTGAAATTGCAAGAAAAGTAAAATAACGTTGTTATTGAAACAGAAAAAATAAATTGTGTTTGGTGCAGGACCTTTAAAACAAAGGTCTACGTACATTATTTATAGCCTAAAATTATAAAAGATAACCTAGAGATAAATAATTAAAAATAATATATAAAACAACCTAAATTCTAAACCTATCTAAACACTAGTATCAACTCAACTACAACTAATTTTTCTATAGTGTCCAATACTCCACAAACTTTGTAGTCTTGATCGGCAAGAATTTCCTTCAATCAGATGGGCTTCAAAGCTGGGCCGAAACTCTTTTACAGAAAACCATCTTCTTGGCCTAAAGTTTCATACCATTTTCTAGCCCAGTTTCGGCCCATTTCACGCCACATCACCACATATGCCTTGCCATGTGTTGACTCATTTAGGGTGTCAACAGTAACAAACAACACAAAATATAATGTAGTCTTACTCCTTTCGTCCCAATTTAATTACCCACATTTACTTTTTTAGCCGTATTAAAATAAATGCTTCATTTGAAAAGTCACTACTTTTTATTTTGTCAATTTACCAATTTAACATTCAAATATTAGAATTATAAAACATCTAAACTATTAAACCATCGCATCACACTGTGATGGTACCATATATAAAATTGGTATTTCATTCACTGTCACTATAATCAAAATCATCATCTTAAAAACTTGAATTCACAAACGAAGAAAATACTATAAAGCAAAACCATGAGAGAAAACTTGGAAAACCAACTACAGTTTTACACGTAAGAATAGTGAGAAGACATGAAAAGAGAATAGCAAAACTGATAACCCTCATCTTCCTTCTTGTTTAGGGCTGCAAATGAACTGAACTGTTCATGAACAACTCGAGCTCGGCTCGTTAAGGGCTCGCCTCAGACTCATTCGTTAAGTAAATGAGCCGAGCTTGAGCAATGGTCGGCTAGGCTCGTATATGTTCGTGAACACAAACTTGTATAGGCTCGTTTGAGTTCGTGAACATAAGATCGTTTAAAGTTCGTATTAGTTTGTAATTACACATTTAAATTGAGTTATTTGCCTAATAATATTGTAAGTATTCTCTTTATGTTTCATTTGATTACAAGTGATAATTAGAAATTTACAATAAAAATGTAATGTTAGTAAATGAGACTGTCGAGCTTGAAGATCGACGAGCTTGAACTGAAATTATATATCAGTTTTTTTTCCTTAAACAAGCCGATCCGAGAGGAGCCTGTTAGGGTTTGCACACTCTATGTACGAAGTCGTGCACACCTGCAAATCAGTAAACGCACACAAACACACCAAACAATCGACACAAGAATATATACGTGGTTTAGCCAAATAAGCCTACGTCCACGGAGAGCACCGTTTCACTAAAAATCACTGAGAGGATTACAAGGGGGTGATTCGCAGATCACACACGCACACACACTGTGTATACTCACGCCTGTATCACCGGAATAATATAAACGTATATTATTCTTAACTTTCTCTCTCTCTATTTATGTGTACTCTGTGCGCACCACATGTGCTTTACTCGCACTAGGTGTTTAACCCACACCGGTACCAGCCCTCTGGCACTGGCCTAATCTGGCCCTCTAGCGCTGGCCTATTCTGGCTCTCTGCCTGGTACACCGAATACAATAGGTTACACCTATATTTATAGGAGAGGCTAGAGTGGAGGACAAGTCAATCAATCCAATTAGGAATTGATCTCCTACCATAACTGTGATTGCTTGATGGCTAAATTATATTCCCCCTTAACAAAGGAGTCACCAAATATAACAAGATTCTAGTCAAATAGAGATAGCTTGGTGGCTAAATTTAACTTTCCCTGCAAGGAAATGAGTCACCATATCTAACAATCTCCCACTTGACGACTTTCCATCCAATCAATCAACTCCATCAATGATCAGTGCATTACGATGCTCTCATTCATGTCTTCAAGTCTGAAGACCCACTTTAGTCATCATGACTATGCTGATAGCTACCACTGCATGAGCAATATCTGGTCTGGTGCAGACAATGTGACCTCTGTTGTGTCTGACCTCTCCGTCTTGCGATCTTTGTCGCTCCTGACCTTAAGAACGCCTTCTTGAGGTGCGTGTAGGCGCGTCCCTGCTCTAATTGGGCTGATTCTTGTGCCAAAACGTCGGGCTTCGAATTCTCTTTCCGTAGATATATTATAAGCCTCGTTCCGATAAACGATGCTCCGTAAAATCACGCAGAACCGAAACTGCTGCTCGACGGAGCCAAAAAACTGGCCGAAAATTCAGGCGGCGCGTGGGGGCGCATGCGAAACTTTCCGGCAACATGCTCAACATTGCTGGCTTCGTCTCGTCGAACCAAAGCTCATGGTGTGGTCGGTTTCTAATTTAGGGCACTCGAAAAAATCAGATCTGGACCAGATCGTCGGGCTTCGTGATTTGCTCCAACCTGGGGCTCTGATACCACTTGTTAGGGTTCGCACACCCTATGTACAAAGCCGTGCAAAGCTGCAAATTAGTAAACGCACACAAACACACCAAACAATCAACATAAGAATATATACGTGGTTCAGCCAAATAAGCCTACGTCCACGAAGAGCACCGTTTCACTAAAAATCACTGAGAGGATTACAAGGGGGTGATTCACAGATCACACATGCACACACACTGTGTATACTCACGCCTGTATCACCGGAATAATATAAACGTATATTATTCCTAACTCTCTCTCTATTTATGTGTACTCTCTGTGCACCACATGTGTTTTACTCGCACTAGGTGTTTCACCCACACCGATACCAGCCCTCTGGCGCCGGCCTATTCTGGCTCTCTGCCTGGTACACTGAATACAATAGGCTACACGTATATTTATAGGAGAGACTAGAGTGAAGGACAAGTCAATCAATCCAATTAGGAATTGATCTCCTACCATAACTGTGATTGCTTGATGGCTAAGTTATATTCCCCCTTAACAAAGGAGTCACCAAATATAACAAGATCCTAGTCAAATAGAGATAGTTTGGTGGCTAAGTTTAACTTTCCCTACAAGGAAAGGAGTCACCATATCCAACAGAGCCCGAGCTTTTAAGGTTCATGACAATCCCGAGCCCGATCACAAAATTTAGGGCTCGTCATGAGCCTGGGTCGAGCTCAATCAAAGCTAATAAATGAATGAGCCAAGCCTGAACAACCCAAAACTTGACTCGGCTTAGTTCGTTTGCAACTCTGTTCTTATTAAGAGAAAATGTTTCTTAGTCTTTATTGGCTTAAATCAACCTTACAAATATATATAGTAGGGTCGAAGTATCTTAGTTTTCTTGGCAAAAATCAACCTTACAAATATATATAGTAGGGTCAAAGTACAATAAATGTATCTCACAATAATTGAATGCTCAAATTAGTCTTCGCTCACAAATATATATTGTTTCCATCTTATTTTGACTAATTGTATTTCGAGGCACATCTTTATAATTTGGATTATTATTCTCCATAAATTCCCAACACATGATAGGAAGTCAGTAGCATATTGACTCACCCCTAGCTTGTGTAGTTTATGTTCCCTTCATCATAAGTGCCATGATCGTTTGTTTTTCAACTGATTTTTTGTCTCTCTCGTGTGGAACTTTATTAAAGCATGGTGTGCATATTACACATGTACATGGAGTCACGCTATTGATTGTACTCAAGCCAGCTTTGGAGAGGGAACATACCCAATATACCTTATTCAAAAATTATGCGCGCCTCGGAGCACTAGTGTATGGAATCTAGATAGAAAGGAACACGTGTTACTTTGGAGACACTTCATTGCTCCAAGTGTATGGAATCTGGACGAAAAAGAACACGTGTTACTTTGGAGATACTTTATTATCTATTAATGATGTTTTGAATCGATTTATCTCCTCCACTCGTGAAAAGTTGATGCGTGAAAAGTTGATGCGTTGTTATGTGTAAGATTCAATAGATCTAAGACGTATTACAGTTGATTGATTACATAGTTGTCGGTAGAGTTGGCAAAATGAGACACAATATAGTAACACGGCATGAATTAAAATGGTTAGGGTTGACCATACCGAACACAACACGAGAATATAAGGGTCAACCCAAACATGACACGAGTAACCTGAACACGATACGTTTGACACAATTTTATTTTTTTTCTCTTCTCTAATTGGTCATGGGTTGAAATATATCAATAAATTATTATTGGATCGTGTCAAATTCAATTTAATTTTGATGATAATAGGTTAAATAGTTCATTTCATGTTGGATTGTGTCAAATTTAATTTAATATATTATAATAAATAGGCTAAATGAATTACATGGGTCGACACGGATAACCTGTGGGTTGGGTTGGGGTTGAACATATTTGACACGTATATTAACTAGGTCTTTTTCAACACGATACGATCTCGACACGACACGATCTCAACCCGACACGAACACGACCCACCGACATGAATTGCCAACCCTAGTTGTCGGTAGAGCTGTAAATGAACAGAGCGCTCAATGAGCTACTCGAGGCTCGGCTCGCTAAGAGCTCGGTTCGTGTTCGTTTGTTTAATAAACGAACCAAGCTTAAACAAAAAAAAAAAATTAGGCTCGTTTATTAAACAATCCAAGCTCAAACATCCTTACTATCACACCCCTAAATTCCTGAAACTCCAACTCGGAGAATCAGTGAATCCCAAGGTATGACGTCACTGAAAACGACCACTATAATCAACAATAACAACCAAATACATGGAATAATGACGAAAAATACATATTCCATACACAACAGAATCTAACGAAAATCCGGCAGAGTTCCATTTGTAAATGTGTTGGGCATCAGGTGTGTGCAAAATATGTGGTTAAAAATGACACATTAACGACACTTTAGGTTTTATCCTTCTGCAAGTGCACAAATCTATTGTATATAGTTTTGCTTGAGTAGGGGAATATCGATCTCACGGAAATGAGGATTGTTCACTTCAATAGTCTAAAAATACTGAATTATATTTTTCCGAAAAGAGTTTGGTTTTGTGAATTATCTAATACTAATGAAAATAAAACAAAAAATAATAATGAATAATGATTGTGATTCAGAGATAGAGAAAACTAAGGTTTCTTCACTCCACCACTAACCGCATAATATAGTTCAGATTATATATCAATTGCATGAAGGCGATTCATTGACTGTGAATCAGGTCGTAACGCGCCAGCAGTTTGACCCCAAAAAGGATTATTCTCAACCGGATCGTGATAACACATCTTAAGACTAAACTGATTAGTGCATGCTAACTACTAACAAAAAGTAAATACAGAAAAGTAAATTAAAGCATGAAAATAAACTAAAGCATGTCTATATCAATTTGTCAGGGCATGGCCTGTGTCAACCTAGGGTTTCTAGTTTTATGACCAACATTGTATAGAAAATCACAGATTAAGCATCCAGTTCCAACCCATAGTGAATAATTATGATTGTGTAAGATAAATATATTTGAAAAGTCTAAGACAAGAATCAATTCAAATATATAAACTTGTATCACGAATAAAAACGGTCTCTCATCTAACACAATCATCACAGTATAGTCACAGTTTCCCCTCTCTACAATTGAATATAAAATTAGAGCTACATTACTTGGTTAGGGTTTTGCGAGAAATTCCTAGATATTGAATTAGTTGATCATGGCTGAGAGAATCTGCATTGTCGGTGTAGAAACGTTCTCCATAGCCTTATTCTTCGGATCTCTAGGTCTTTAATGGTGGTTCTCTTCAATGGAAGCAAGTCTGAACTTTGAACGTGAAAACTCTATGAATGAACGTGCGTGAAAATCAGAACCAGAACTTGCCTCTTTTTAAACCTAACCCTCTCATATTTATAGACAAGTGAAGGAAATTCTAATGGTTGCCATTTTCTGTAATTTCATAATACATGAATAATCTCTTATAAAATCTTATGTAATTATGTGTATAAGCCTGTCTGTAGAGATCTGGAATCACCGATCACTTAAAATATCGAAGTAGGGACAAAACTGGAAAATTCTGAAACAACTCCGAAACAACTTCAGCACGTAAAAGGGTTACGTGGCCACAAGGTGGGACCTACACCCTACGCTTGGGCATAGGTCTAGGGCGTAGGGTCCAAACCAAAGCGTAGCTCAGGTCCAATCTGCCTATTTTTCTCTCTGACGACGTAGGGTATTATGCATCTTTTGCTGTAAAAACTCATTTTTTCATATTTGAGCTAAACTGGTCGCCTTTGACTTCCGATGCTTTTCGGTGAAGTAATAATGTATGAAAATGATATTTTTACCCTTTGGTGAGATAATGATGTCGGGAAATGACCATTTTGCCATCTAGTAGCTCTTCTTTGCTCTAGCACACCTCTTGATTCCTTTCTCGAGATAGAAACGAACACGAACTCAGTTAATTCACCGAGATTAGCTATATTTCTTCATTAAGCTCCTGAAACATGCTTACACTCACAAACGGAATAAAAATATCAAGTAACAGAATGTAAAGACATAACAAACACAAGATAGGGGCGAAAAATGACCAATATTGAGCATCTATCAAAATGAAACATCCGGACACACAACCACAACACAAGAAGAAACTTGCCAATAACAAGAGTACTAATAACACTGGCACGCAACCCAACATTCCAAAAATCTACTAGGGCCGAGGTAGTGGAAAACAAACACCGCTACTTCTACACAACCCCTCTAAAATCTACAAAGCCCCAATGCTTAAATGAAATTACAAAGAAAATCACATGGAAGTGCCGAAGAGATACGATGAAACCTCGAAATAATATATACATGGAATAAAAGATAAAATGAAAGGGGATATGCCAACAGGCTGGCTCCTAACTACAACACTAACCTCCGAATAACTACAGGAGGAGAAAAATGATCATAAAAGAATAACTATGGATAAAAAAACAACTCTAATTAAAACGTCCAAAATCACCCGTACCAGCATCGTTGTCCATGTCGTGCTGCATCCACCTGCAATCCTGCAATCTGTGTGGAGGTGAGCAAAAACCACGGCTCACTAAAAATATCCCTAACAAACACACCCCTAGCCGTCAGGAACCCCTAACCATCCCGTGTGCATGCATCTATCCTAGGTCAGTCAGATGTCTCACCTGGCACCCATGCCAATTTGAGATGCCAAAATAGCTCTATAAATAATCCAAATCATAAGTCAATGCCACACCATAAGTCATTAAGTATGAAACATATATCAACCCACAAGTCTCAATACTATAAAGGCATACAAACATCGTCGAATAAATATATATATATATATATATATATATATGTAAGAAATATATATATATATATATATGTAACCCTGTAGATAAATAATCATATCCGCACGTATATATATATATACTCCAATACGCACCCTCGCCCTGAGGTACCATAAGAACTAACTACCCATCACACCGTGCACCGAGCACACCGTTCAAGGTTCCTATAAAGTAAATAGGTCACTCCTTAGGACTACCAGAAGGAAATAACCATAATCACACCCAGAACTAAATCACAACTCCTACACAACACCGCTATCAAATCATTCCTAAAAAGTCTCACTCTCATAATTTATAATCTCAATCATGTTCTCTTATCCACAATAACTAGTGAAATAATCCGTTCACTTAAATGATCTTTTCTCCAAGGCCTCCTATAATAAAAAGAGTTTATAAAACTAACTACTGGTCATATGGCTTGGACACACCGCCACAATCTAAACCTGGAATCTAACAGAAGTGGAAAACTCTACCACTGAATCAGATTCAACAATTAAAAGACAATCTCCAATTTATACCGCCTATCGAGACACATTAAAGGGGTACCAAAATCATTTAGTCCCAAACGGATGCCGAGTTCCTTGGGTTTTTAAAAACAAATGCTGAACACCGAAGGATTCAACGGATGTTTAAGAAAAAAATTTAGGACTCGGTCAAGTCTATTTGGTTCCAATATCTCCGAACTCATCCAAAGTACTAGGAATTGCACTATATGTGCGCAAAGCAGCATCACGTCTCTAACCCGATAATACGACAAGGACAATAACAATACAAGTAAATATAAAGTCCGCCCCAAAAGCTGAAACCTTAAAATCCCAAGTCCAGGCTAAAAGCCAAGGAACAATGACACGAGGAGGAAACTCAACCACAAGAGTTTAAACTGAAAACCATTTCAAAATCCATTTTTAAACTTATTTTAAAACTAGTCCTCAGACCTTCAATATTTGTTTAAAAATTTGAAAAAACTCTGAAAGGATACCCAAAACATAACTAACTCGAAAATAATTTCAGATACAACTAGAAGAAGCATGGAGTTCTCGAACTCTAACAATGCCGAGATCTCGGCAGAACCTCGAGATCTCAAAACTAGGGACAAACAGTACCCTGAACTCAATGACTCCACAAGAATGTTGACGGGACCCAGGTAAACGAAAAACAAAGCTTTATAAAAACCCAAAAGCTTTAAGTTTTCACAACAGTGAGAGAGTCTTAGTTTGGTCCCAAAGATCCAAACCATAATCAAGGTTTCAAGATACACAAGATAAATACCGTTTACTTCTCCAAAACATTTTCAAAGTGAGAGAAAGAGTGACAAGCTCAGAATACAGGAATCGAAATAGAAAAGACTAGACTAATAAGCCTAGACCGACTTTTAACTTACTAACCTCACCACACAACCAGAGTGGTACACTAATCACCCCGCGGTAACACTAGTCACCAACCACTAAGGCCTATATAGCCAAAAGTCAAAATCACAACTAAGTCCTAGTAAGGAATAGATCAGCTCAACTAGAAACCAAATTCAAAGGGGAAATATTATGTACTAAGGCCCCTTCCTATTTAGTTTCGCTTAACTTTCTAAAATACACGTCAATTGTGGCTCCATTAATCCTTGATTCTTACTATTATTACACTTTTTACTTTTCAACTCAAAGTCTTTAAATATTTGTTCACATTAAGTGTTTTTTTTATCATTTATAAGGGATTTACATATATCATCACAATTCAAACCACTACGCCGTAGTGCCCAAGGGAATAATATAAATTTCAATATAAGACAACTCCACATGTTTGATATCAACATGTATAAATCGCATGAAATCTCAACAATTAATCATATTGTAAATGAATACTCAATGTGAATGACAATGCAACTCAAGGTCAAACCCATACACTAAAATAAATGGGCATAATGTCGCCAAACCACGAGTATCTATATGGATACCCAGAAATAAACCACGAGTATATGTATATGTGTATACTCGAAAATAAACCAGTGCTCGGAATAAAATGCTCACACGCCCCCTGTTAAGAGGCTTACTATTTCGCAGGCCTCGGGAGACTCCTCCTACCAATTGTTGCGACTACCCAAAAAGTCCACTAACACAAAATCATCCATGAGGCATGAAACACGACACCAATGATGATAATATGCACATGGTGTCTATCATATCACATATATGCCTCACATGAATCAATGCACAATGATGCATCATAATTTCTTATTTTAACTTTAAAACATGCTTATCTTATTTTCACATAATCATTTTCTCAATTACACGTTTCTTGCCAATTTTAATACATTAGCATGCTTGTAATTTAATTAAAACCACAAATTATGAAAAATCCATCTCAGGGACATCCAGTTCACAATTTATCATTCTTTTATAATTTACGAGGGATTAAAAAGGGAACTAGAACAACGTTTAAGTTTTCACGTCCCTCGTTTTCATGTCTCCCCTAACCTGTTCTAATTTCAATAAAACACAAGCCCAATGGGAACTAATATCACGTTCTAAGTTCACGTATAATTTTCACAAATTTCACTAACCTACTTCAAATCCAAGGGATGTTAGACCACATGTTTTAATCCAATTTAAGTAGGTTTTTAATTATTCCAATTTCTCGAGGGAATTACTATATTCCGCCTCTTTTCTAGCCCACCTAGAGGCATTCATTATCGATTTTACAAAGCTTCTAAATCATGTCTATAGTTAGAAATACAAAGCATGCGATCACACATGTAAATATACAATAACAGGAAAATTATAATTTTCTAAACTTTTAAAACATGCTCAATAAATAAAAAATAATAATAAAATCTACGGCTCCCTACGCCACGAGTGTGAAAATTAGATATAATTTTTAAAAAGAATATCTCACCTAAATTTAAGCTTACGAAACAGCCCTGAAACGGGCTCGCAATGAACAGTGTTGGCGCCCGAAAATGGGGGCCGCCAACCAAAGTTATCCGAATGAAATCCCGCTCTGACCGAAATGACCGCCTTGCCATCCTATTCAGCGTAGTTAAAGTCCATTAGCAATCGATAAATAAATTTGAACAAATCTAAAAAAAAATGAAACTGAAAATCCTACTAAAAATCTGAATTCTCCGGCAAATCGCTCAACGGTTTCGCACCAAAATTGAGTATGATGTACATGACACCGAGACCAAGCTACCCTCCGAAAATCATCCCAAACGGAGCACAAATCGCCACCGAGTCGACCCAACTCAGTTCGGCCAAACTCGGGATTGTCTATCACAAGCCACCACGACACGAACGAGCGCCACCACCACGCCACCATGACCTCATACACGACGCCATGACGCCACCATCGCCAGCCCTCTCCGATGAAACACCAAACGACCAGGCCAGGTTGCGCCTCCTCTGCACGCACGGCTCCCTTTCTGCCCAACTCCTTTCTCTTTATTCTTTAGGTAACGACTTATCTCTCTCTTCTCCTCTTGATAATAGATCGATGATGAAGATGGTGGTCGAAGAAGCATGGCGTATCGGAGAAGACGAGGATGAGAGGTGGAGAAGAAGCGTCGATCGTGAAGAAGGAGAAGGAGCCCTGATCGTTCAACCCTCTCTCTGACAATATACACATATACATATATATATATATATATTTATGTATATATATTTACCCAATAATTCATTTATTTAATTAAATACCCAAATATATACATCTCCAATTAAATATATATATGCAATAAATCCCGAAAATGTACCGGGAACCCCCAAATAAAATCACACGAGCCCGAAAAATAAACGGGACGCCCAATAATTAATATAACTAATATAACTAGCTCGGGTTAAAACCCAAACACCAAAACACCGGGTACTTACGTAACCCCCCGAAACTCCTAAAACAAGGAAATGTCAAAATTCAACCCAATAAGCCTAAAAATACACGTCACACAAGTACAAATATGAGGAAACAAACAAGCTAACGCAAATACCCTTAAGCACACAAGTCAAACAATACATAGGGACACACACATACAAACACAGAGCACGTCAATCAAATAAAGCACGTACTAATCCCATTACAAGGGAAAACAAAATGTCGACCCCTATAGCCCTAAATATCGCCTCCGAAACAACTGAGTCGGAAGCTTAGACGTCGGACACCCAAAACGTGTCACTGCTAGTTGAAACACCAAACACCAAATGTTACAACGAAATCACGTAATCGACACTAGAACCCAAGTAAACCTCCAGCCACATCCGAAACACAAAATATCACGTCAAGTCGCGAAAAATTTACACGTGACTTACTAAGAATAACCATGACGTCATGGACAAGTGACGTCACAACCGAAAATAAATCAGAAAGAATTTTAGGAAAAAAAAAATAACACGGGGTGTTACACTTACGTTCGGCTCGTTTATTCGTGAACGGGTTCATGAACAAGCTTGCTTAAATACTCATTTAATATTTTATAAATACAAATATATATATATATAATGTTATATATTTATATAACCTATGTTAAAGGCCCAACCCATTTCCAAACCCACCTCTGTTGAAAAAATAAAATCAAGCTCATTCATCATCCAACGCCCATATTCTTCCAAATAAAAATTGAAGCCTTATTCCTCAAGCCCATATCGTTTCAAATAAAAATTGAAACCCTATTCCCTGTGCCCCTATCTTCACCGAGAAAAGCTCTTGCCGTCACCATGTCTCATCCTATCTTTATAATATTATTTTTTTAAATAAATAAATAAATCACTATATGATTGCGTGGTTTGATGTCTAGGCCCGAAATTAACAGGACATGGACATATATATATAATAAAGACAAAATGCATCAAAGTCATGAATTAAGGAAGTGAGCTGTGAAGATTGTGTATGAGATACAGTAATTGTGATGGCACCTAAATGTGTTACATTATGGGAGTGTAAAGGGCAATAATATATGGGCATGAAACAAAATTTGTACTGGACATGCAATGAATAGTCTGCTCAATCGCACCATGCAATTGAAGCTGATCATGATATCACAGGTACGTGAGGGCAACATGGGAATTTCAAAATATATACATATAGATATAGATATATAGAGAGAGAAGGCAAAGGAAAGGTTAGAGGCCACAGGAAGCTGATGGGCAGTTTGGATTGAGAAAAGAGTGAAAGGCACAAGAGTATATTTTTGTCCCACATCGGTAGACAGGAAAGTTGAGGGCAAGACAAGCTCTATAAATGTGCCACATTGTCTGGTGAAGGAATAGTTGCTGTATGATGGACATTTACTTAAGCAAATGAATAACAAATAATATACTATATAGTATGTGTGGCCAAAAAATCCATGTTAACTTGAGAAAGTCATGGCTCATACAAAATTAGTTAGAAATTTATTGGCTACAAGCCGGCTTCTCTTTGAAGGAGCCTAGCCTAGTTTTAACACTTCGTTATTCGTCGATAACGGCATTATGGTCAGTTAATTTTGTGACAACCTTTATCAATAGAATTGTGTTTAATTTGGCCCAAATGGGTTTCTAAAATTTTTTTATTTATAAAATTAATCTTATCTTTCAATAAAAAAAAGTAATAATCACTTTAAAGTATTTTAATCAATAACGAATTTGTATCTAAAAAAATAAAATATTGAATTTATTAAAAGATGGTTAACAATAATATGTATCATTACTATAAGTGGGACAAAGTAAGTTTATTTTTAGATTCTTTATGTTTGGGCAAAAAAAATTAAAATTACTTTGGAGGATGGACTTACTTACAAAATGGTATGGGGTTACTTACAAAATGGTATAGTTGTGAGTTTGAAAATTCAAGATTTTAAAAAGAATAAAAATATTATGGGATTCGGGAAAGGTTCTTTTGTTTATGTCATATATTTGAATACAATAGGCATCTTTGTCGACATTTTTTAGCGACTGGTACTTTAATATTTTGAATTTTCCATATACCACGAAGTACATCTTAAAAGATGTTTGTTTGAAAAATACAACTGTGACTGCAGTTTTTTGCACACACTCAAGAATATTTTTTATTGAAACTCTAAGGCTATATTTATACATAAGATTATGGGTTTTTTGACTCATCATGAGTAGGATCAAATCCCTTTATTCTAGGGATTTGATTTCCTTCTACAATTTTCATTCTTTAGTTAACCAAATCCTTAACTTTAGCCCCAAGTTAGGTAACCTAACTTGGGACTGGCTCAAATTCTGACTATTTATAGGCTCGGATCAACTTGACTTTTGGGTAATTGTTTTGTTGGCCTTCTCTTTGATGGGCCGAAAATTTTGGTCCTTACACTAGCTCCTTTGGGTTTGACCCCATGCTTCATGGACCTAACCCAAATATTAGATTTAAACAATTGCCTTTTCGTTCCATCTTATATATGCATATACATATGTGCACGTGGGCTGCTTTTCTATATTCACCGCAATCATGACACAACTTGTGTGTGGGTTTTTAAATTCAAAACGACAGCTAAATTCCCTTGATCAATGCACATGTTCGTCTTGAAAAATCGCGATGCCTCCTGTCCCATTTAATGCACTGGTTGGACACACCCTTCTCTCTCTATAAATACCAACTTTCATCTATCATTTGGAACCTTTACTTTTTACAAAAAATTGTTGAGTACAATTCTTTGCATCATTGCTTTGCCTTCTCCGGTTATCTTTTTCAGCGATCTATTTTTGTCTCTGTAAGTGTTGCCATACCGAGAAAATCCCTGTCCTCCCTCAAGAGGACGAACGTGTCGATGACATTGAAGAGCTTCCCCCATATAATCCTGACAGACTTCCAACTAGTCTTCGCAAAACCCCAAACATCAAATCTCTTAGAAAATTAGTCAAACCTCCCTCTGGTGTGAAGTTTGAGGCTTACAACCCTGAATTAGACTTTACCCAGGGTGAGGGTGTTGGTCCTCACGACCTACTTCTTTCTTACAACCAAGTGAAATTGGTTAAGTTTCCCTTTTACCCCCTTTTTCATTTCATCTTTTTCACCCTGGGGTTGGCCCCATTGCAAGTTAACTCCAATTTTTTTCGAATTGTCTCTATATTGATCCTTGATCCTGTAGAACCGTGACCACGGGTTGCATCTGGGATTTGACAACTTCCTCTTGTGTTATCAGATTCTTGAGATCTCTAATTGTAAGGGGAGCTTCATGTTTTACCCCTTTAAAGATAGAAATATTTGTGAAGGAAAAATGATTATGAGAAGGGATGGAAAGAGAGGATGGTCCTGATCAAGGGTCCTTGGTTTTATCCTCACTTTGCCTCCTTTCCCATCCCTAGTGTTTTTTATCCTGGAAAATTCAGCCTTTACAAGCTTCGTCATGGACACTCAATTACCTACCTATGTCGTGATTGTGATCTCCATAGGGCTGAATATATCTATGAGTCTTTTGGTGTCAGTAGCAAAAGGTCTTCTTCCAATAAAGTTTACAAAATCGTCAAGCTTTTAAGGAATAAAATTTGGTCTGAGTGTCTGGATTGTACTGACCTTTTGACTCCTGATAATTTGCATGACATTTCCAGACTAGGAGCCTCTATAGATATGCTTCGCCTAACCCGTCCCAAGATTTTTTATGCCAATCCAGATAATACCCCCAACCCTGCCACTGAGGGGACCCCTTCTCGAGTCACAACTGCAACCCCAAAATTTGGGCCTGCTACGGTACCTGGGTTTGCTGCAGCCCAATCCACTGTCCTTTCATTGCCTCAGCCTCTTCCACCTCACACTCGCCCTTCTGCTGAAGATAGGTCTTCTAAAAGGCAGAAGTTAAAAGGGAAAGCTATAGAGGAAGGTGGGGACGCCTCTCTCCCCACTACTATGGTGGCTATGACAAAGAGGGCCAAGTCCCTCTGGAGTAGGGAGGACTTGGATGCCTTCAAGGCCCTTGATGGTCCTGAGATGCCAGACAGGGTCATGGGCATGATGATGAAGGTACATTTTTTTTTTTCATTGTGCTTTGCTTTTTCGATTTGAGTATCATGTTTTGTCCTCTGACAGTTTCTGTCTTATGTTATTTTTGTAGGCCTTTTATACTGTGGGAGCTTTGTGCTATACGCATCATTCTCATGATGAAGAATTGGCCCATCAGATAGACGAGGTGGCACGTCTCAAAGCTGTCCTGGCTTTGGCTGATAGGAGGGAGACTGCACTAGTCAACGAAGTTGTTGCTCTAAAAGAGGATAATACAGCTTTGAAGGAGGGGAAGGTTAAGGCCAATGCTGAGATTAAAGATCTCCAGTATCGCCTGACCCTAACTCATTCTGAGCTCGAGATGTGCCGCCAAGGGGGTCTGGCCATGCATTCGCGCTACGAAGTTTTCAACAATTGCGTTGTTGGTCAGTTCTAGCACAATAGTTTTGACACCGCTCTGAAGGAGCCTGAGCAGAGGAAGTCTGCTGACCCTGAGGGTATGGGTGTCCATCTTGGTGTTGAAGCTCCCTACAACGCTCATGGGCTGAGTTAAGCTGAGGTGATTTTTTTGAAGTTCCTTGCTAGGAACCCTTCTGTTGATCCTCCGAACTCAGAGGCTCTACCTACAACGCTCCTGGGCTAAGTTCAGCTGAGGTGATTTTTTTAAAGTTCCTTGCTAGGAACCCTTCTGCTGATCCTCTGAACTCAGAGGCTCTACCTCCAACGCTTCCTGCTATAGAAATTTTAGATGCTTTTGGGCAGAGTTTAAGGCGCAGTCCAAAACCTAGCCTTTACCACCCCCCGACTTATGCAAGGGATGATGATAGAGCCTCAATACGGATCTTGTTCTTGCCTTGAGTTGCAACGTATTTCATTTGTGGCACTATCACCTATATAGTAGGAGCATACTCCCCCTTCCTTTTGTTCATCTGACTTTCCTCTGGATATTTGTAGCCCCTTGGGCAGATTTTGTAATACATGTTTTTATTTTAATGAAATCATTCTTTTGTTCATGAATTCTTTGAATATACCAAAGTTTGTATGTCTCTACTGATATTTGTTCATGAATTTTTTGAATATACCAAAGTTTGTATGTCTTTACTGATATTTGTTTTACTAGTGTATGCTTTAGACTTATAACTTTTGGTTTTAATTCAAATTCAGGAATTACCTCTGCTATTTAGGAATAAATTCCTCTTCTGAATGATGTAGGCATAAGCCTTTGCCATTTTATAACTTAGGAATAAATTCCTCTCTCGAATGGGCCAGGCATATACCTCTGCCATTTTTAGAACTTAGGAATAAAATTATTTTCTTGAATGGGCCAGGTATATGCTTCTGCCATTTTATAACTTAGGAATGAAATTCCTCTTTTGAATGGGTCAGACATATACCTCTGTTATTTGATAACTTAGGAATAAAATTCCTCTCTTGAATGGATCAAGCATATACCTCTGTCATTTTTAGAACTTAGGAATAAAATTCATTTCTTGAATGGGTCAGGCATATACCTCTGCCATTTGATAACTTAGGAATAAAATTCCTCTCTTGAATGGGTCAGGCATATGCCTCTGCCATTTTATAACTTCGGAATAAAATTTCTCTCTTGAATGGGTCAACCATATGCCTCTGTCATTTTATAAATTAGGATAAAATTCATATTTTAAATGAGTCAGACATATGCCTCTTCCATTTTTAGAACTTATGATTAATTTTCCTCTTTTAAATGAGTCAGACATTTACCTCTACCATTTTTAGAACTTAGGATTATTTTGTAAGAAGCGTTTAATTTTGAAAGAGAATACATACGTAGGTGGCGCTAATAGTTAACTACTTGAAAGCAAAAATAGGCTTCAGCCTCTTTTATTGATTGCGTAATGAATTAATTTTGAACATAAATAGTCTTTATCATGTTTGAAAACAATATTATGGCTAAGGATAATACTTCTTTAACCGGGAGGCATTCTGGGAATGGGGTTCCATGCGCCCATTAGATTTCCTTAACCGGTAAGCCCATTTGCCAATTACTTTGGTCACAGTGTAGAGTCATTCCCAGTTTTCACGAAGCTTATCGGTGATGCCAATTTTATTTCTGAGTACCATGTCGCCTATTTAAAATTCTCGCCTCCTTACTTTCTAGTTGTAGCTCCTCCTGATTATTTGATGATACTCAGCTAATCTTGTAGCTGCTTTATCACATTTTTCTTCCAGGGTATCGAGAGCATGCAACAAGTTCTGATTGTTTTGGTACTCCTAATAGGCCTCGGTTCTTATAGTTGGTACTACATTTTCTGTGGGTATGACAACCTCTGCTCCATAAGCCATGGTGAATGGAGTTTCTCCAATGGGAAACATTGGAGTAGTTCTATATGCCCATAAGACCTCTGGTAATTTGTCTAGCCAGACCCCTTTGGCATCTTCCAATTTCTTCTCGATGTTATTGATGATAGTTCTGTTTGGCCTTTTAGTTTGTCTGTTGCCCTGTGGGTAGCCAACTGAGGATGTTTTGATCTGAATTCCATATTGTTCATAGAACTCTCTGGTTTACTTGTTGTCTAAGTTCAACCCATTGTCCATCATTATCACTCTTGGAGTTCCAAAGCGGCATATAATATTTATCCATATGAATTTGATCACGTGTCTGTGTGTGATTGTTGCATAGGACTTTGCTTCCACCCACTTGGTGAAATAATTTGTGGCTATTAGTGCTAGCTTTACTTTTCTTAAAGCTTTTGGAAGTGGTCCCACTATATCAATCCCCCACTGAGCAAATGGATGTGGATTAAGCATGGGATTGAGAAGCTCTAGCAGTGGATGAATATTATCTCCATGTATTTGGCATTTGTGGCATCTTTTAACATAGGCTTATGTGTCTTGTGATAGATAGGGCCAGAAGTAGCCTTGGTTAACTACTTTATGAGCAATGGACCTTCCTCCCGAATGATTTCCGCATGCCCCTTCATGTATCTCCTTTGTAATAGCTCCGGCTTCGAAAAGGGTGGGGCACCTAAGGTATGGTCCTCCAAAGGACATTCAGTATAATTTTCAATTAATCAAAGAATACCTGGTGGATTTCATGCGGATCTTTCGTGCCTCGGGCTTGCTCTCAGGCAGTGTCCCATCTTTTAGATATGACACAATGGGATCCATCCAGCTGGGCTCCCATGGAATTATACAGACATTTCTTGGTCGCTGTGTACTTGGGATTTCTAGGTAGTCTATGGGAGCCACTCTGGTTAAGTCCCGAGTGTTGGAGGATGCTATGTTGGTGAGTCTATCCGCACCCTCATTCTTTTCTCACAGAATTTGTTGAAGGGTGAATTGGTCAAAGTGATCGAGCTCTATCTGAACCAAGGCTCTGTATGGTTCTAGATTTTCTCCACCCTTATACTCTCTATTGACCTATCTCATGACAAGCTGGGAGTCACTATATACTATGAGGCATTTGATCTGGAGACTCTAGCATAATCTGAGTCCCGCTAATAATACCTCATACTCGGTTTCATTATTGGAAGTTGGGAATTCCAAACGTATTGAGTGTTGAATCTTGATGCCATCTGGCGTTATGATCTTGAGACCCAATCCAGACCCTGAAACCACAACTGATCCATCCACGAATAGGCTCTATTCACGCTCATTCAGCTCTGGGTGATCGAGCTCTGGTTCTGCTTCTAAGAGAAAGTCAGTCAGGGCATGCCCTTTGATGGCAATCCTGGGTACATAAGTGATGTCAAAGGCTCCCAACTCAATCGCCCATCTGGTAATTCTCCCAGTGAGGTCAGGTTTGGACATTATTGCCCTTATAGGGAATGTCGTAGGGATGATAATCTGGTGTGTTTCAAAATAATGCCTAAGTCTTCTTTTTGCATTGACTAACGAGAAAATCACTTGCTCTGTTGTAGTGTACCTTGTCTCAGGATCTGTGAATGATTTACTGGTGTAGAAGACTGGGGTTTGGCAGGTTTTCTCTTCTTTGACTGGTGTTGCACTTGTTGAAGAGGTTGAAACTACTAAGTATAAATGTAGCCTCTCTCCTGGCTCTAGAAAGATCAACATGGGAGGGCTTACAAGATACTCTTTCAATTTCAGGAGTGCATGGGTTTGCTCTGGTCCCCAGGTACTGCATTTTCCTACTTTAATGGCCTAGAAGAATGGTATGCATTTGTCTGTGAATCTGGAGATAAACCTGCTCAATGCTGCCACCCTTCCAGTGAAGGTCTGGATTTCCTTCTGTGTCCTTGGATCTTCCGTGTGTATCAAAGTTTTGAATCTGGAGGTTTGCCTTAATTCCATTTTTGTTCACAATATGACCCAGAAACTGGCCGGATGAAACTCCAAACGAACATTTGGAGGGTTTGAGCCTCATTCCGTAGAGTCTGACTACTTGGAATATGTCCCTCAAGTGATGAAGGTGATCTCCTCTCTTTTTGATTTTAACCACGGTGTCATCAATGTACGCCTCAACTGTATGGCCCATCATATGACCAAAGATCCTTTTTACAAGACTTTGGTAGGTAGCACCTGCATTTTTTAATCCAAAAGGCATTACTTTATAACAAAATATACATTATTCTGTGATAAATGATGTTTTCTCCTCATCCACTGCATTCATGGGTATCTGGTTGTATCCGGAGTATGTATCTAGGAATGAGAGTCTTTCATAACCTGCTGTAGCGTCCACCATCTGGTCAATTTTTGACAGAGGGAAGCAATCTTTTGGGCAGGCCTTGTTTAAATTGGTGTAGTCGATGCAGACCCTCCATTTCCCGTTCTTCTTCTTGAGGACAACTACATTAGAGAGCCAGGTGGCATATCTGACTTCCCTGATGAACTCGACCTCTAATAATTTTCTGACCTCCTCAGCTATGATCAGATTCCTTTCTACCCCAAAGCGTCTCTACCTCTGCTTGATGGGCCTGGCCTCAAGATCAACGTTCAGGTTTATGCAACAGACGGATCTATGCTTGGCATATCCAGATGTGACCAGACGAATATATCCATGTTGTCTTGCAATAACTTTGTCAAGTTTACCTTCTTAGCGGTTGTCAGGGCAAACCCGATGAATGTAGTTCTGCCATCGCTAGTGGGACTGATATCCACCTCTTGGAACAACTCTATCATGACCTGAGCCTCTTGATCCCCCTTGAGAGGGTCAATCTGTAATTGCTATTTTTCCTTCTTCTTGGAGTTCTCTTGAACCTCCTTGTCCAACTTAGTCCATGTGTTGAGGTTATTCATTGACACCGCATAACATTCATTCGCTGCTACCTGATCCCTTGGAATATCAACCATGTCCACACCGTTGGGATCCATACATCTCATCACCTGACCCTACATCATGTGAATCCAACCTCTGCCCATAAGGAGGTTGTATGATGGCTTAACGTCCACCACTACAAAAATTTCCCTTAGTGTCCTTCTCACGGCTGACACGGGCAGCTGGATGACCCCAATCGGCTCCACCCATCGTCCATCAAATCTAGCAAGGGGGGTTCTGGACGGTTGCATCTGGTTGGTGTCAACTCTGATTTTGTTAAAAGCCCATTTGGTCATAATGTTCATGCTACTTCCGGGATCCACCATAACCCTCTTAACCAGGCTGTTAGACAATATGAGTGATATGATCAAAGGATCTTCGTGGGGCATCTGAACATTCCTGAGATCTATTTAAGAGAAGCTAATATGAGGCTCCTCCTTTTTGTTAGAGGTCAGGCATATTTCGCCGACCCTCATGAGCTTGTGCACCTGACGTATCTGGGATCTCCTGACCCCTTCGGTCTCATCATCTGTATATCCGCCCTAAACCATATGAATCACTTGAACTGGTTGTTCAGCCTGTGTATTATTCTGTGGAGCTTTCGGCTGTTGCTCTACTCGTGTCTGGTCTTTTGCCACGTATTCATATAATTCCCCTTTCGCAATCATTGCTTCTACCTGTTTACGTAGATTCCTGCAGTCATTAGTGTGGTGGCCATATTCACTATGAAATGCACAATGCTTTATCATATGTCTATATTCCATGGGTTGTCTCATGGGCAAAGGGGGTCTGAAAATCACCTTATTCTTCTTTTCTAGGTAAAGCTTACACATGCTCACTTTAAGGGGAGTCATTTTGTCCTCCACTCTTTGTTTCTTGCTAGCAGGCTTACTTGATGAAGGGTTTTGAGCCTGACGAGCTAGCTTATGTTCTTTGATGCGATGGCGACTCGTCTAACTATTTCTTCTTCCTCAATCCGGAGGTACCCCTGGGATCTGGAATTTAACTCTTCAATATTACTTGGAGGTCTTTTTACCAGAGAGGCATGGAACTTAGTACCTGGGATTAGGCTCATCCTACATGTTTCTACCACTGAAAGTTGATCGCAATGGTCTATGGAGGACATCTTTCTGGTGAATCTGGATAGGAAACTTTAGAGACTTTCATCCTTCCCTTGTGTCATAGTAAATAGGCTGGAAATAGTCTTCTTTTGTCTATGATTACCATAGTATTGTGCTATAAAAAGTTCACACAACTTATTCCAGCTATCAATGGATCCAGGGGGTTGTTTTCTGAACCATAAGAGGGGCGCTTCTATCAAACTGGTGGGGAACATGTTGCACATAAGGGCCTCATCCTTTTTCTAGGCGGTCATCTTGGTCTGGTACTGGTAGATGTGATATGTTGGGTCATTTGTTCCATCATAAAGAGTGAAGGCTGGCAACCTAAACTTCTTTGGGTACTCAGCCTAATCTATCTCATCTGTGAATAGCGATATAATCCTGTCAACAGTTGTATGGGCTTCCAGATCCTTCATCGAGGGGGTCTGGACTTTCATGCTCTCCAATAGTTGTTTTTGGATTTTAGCGACCATATCCTCTAGATCCTTCATAGTAGGCTTAGCCTGGACTGGGGGATCCCTGTGCCTTTGGCCGGTGATCTCTTCTTGTTCATCAGCTACTCAGCTACCCATGTTTTCCCTTCCATTATTGTGGTTCCCATCATTCTGAGGTGGATCTGGGAGTACACCCTCATTGCTGGTGGCGTTGGCTTGACCTCCTTGATCGTCAGGATTTGGAACCTGACATTGTCTCTGGCGGAGCTCTGCATTTGGTCGTTCCAACTCTTCATTCCTTCTTTCTACCATCACTAACCTTTCCATGATTGCCTAAATCTTGGTTGCTTGAGCGTTAGTTTCCTCTGCTAACGCTGCTGAGGACCTTGTGTCCACCTTAACTACCCTAAAAGGTTTGAAAAAACAGAAGAAAGAAAAAGAAAGGGAGAAAGCCGGATTTGTGAGGTGAGAAAAAGATTGATAATAATCTTCGTTCCCACAAACGGCGCCAAAGTGTAGATGCAATTTTTTGCACACACTCAAAAATATATTTTATTGAGGCTTTAAGGCCATATTTATACATGAGACGATGGGTTTCTTAACTCATCATGATTATGATCAAATCCCTTTATTCTAGGGATTTGATTTCCTTATACAATTTCCATTCCTTAGCTAACCAAATCATTGAATTTAGCCCCAATTTAGGATAACTTGTGAGTTTAGTCGAATTGGGCTTAAATTCTGTCTATTTATAAGCTCGAATCAACTTGGCTTTTGGGTAATTGTTTTGTGGACCTTCTCTTTGATGGGCCAAAATTTTTGGCCCTTACAACAACTGTTTAATGAGCTACTTCAAGAAGCCACTAGGTTGAGTGAGGAAGGATCGATGTGTGATAAGAGTTTTAACATTGCAGGATGCATTAAAAAAAGTTTTGACAAAAAAAATGTGTAATGGTTAATCTTCTTGCATGTAAGGGCTCTAAAGAGTTTACTAGTTTTCATGGTTTTGATGAAGATAATGTTGATGGTAATTTAATGCATGACATCTTAGTGTTTAACCCAGAAGTGTCAATTACTTCCAAAGATAAGAAAAAAAAATTAAAAAATAAAAAACGAAAAGAAGAGGCAAGAAGCCAAAAGAGATTAACATTTTACTTTCTGTCTACAGGAATCATGTAGTTTAATAAAATATTGTTTAATTAGTTAGTAATTATTTACGCGTGCCTTAATTCAAGTTCAAAAGTATATAGTGACAATAAACAATTGAGAGCACTTGATAAATGTCCCCCTATCAATATGCAATCAATGAATATTACAATAAGGCACATGCATAAAGTTTGGGATTTCTTCCCCTATCACCATGCTTTAAATGATGTTTACACTTAAACATGTAGCATGTGATCATATCAAGGAGCAAAGCTCCCCCTAAGAATGTGCATACAACATATACACATCAACTAATCTTTCTCCCCCTTTGACATCATCAAAAAGAATAGATACAATTAAGTACAAGGAGAGAATCAAGTTGCATATATGAATTGTGATCATAGAATATATCATTTGAAGCAACACAATCTCATATTGTCTATATTTTTCATCAATATCCTTAAGATGATACCAAATTACAAATATAGCTTTGCATTCGTGATGGCAACAAGGACATGTTAGCACATGTAATCAATGATGACTAAATCATTTACTTTTTTTAATTTTTTTTTTATAAACAAATAGGATATATGATCAAAATAGATTTTCATATATGAAGTACATGTATCAAGTGAATGACTCAAACAGAGAATGACTTAATGTTCAAGTGTGTGTGTTTGAATGAAAGCTTAAATCATAAGTATTCAACATACTATATGCAAACAAGGAACACTCAATCACTAAATCATTTAAAATCACATAGTCATGTATGAAGATTCACTTAAAATCACATATGAGCATTTAAGAACGAGTCAACACCACCTCCATCTCAACCATTTGAAATACAATAAACACATATGCAATAACTAATCATGGAATGTAATGTGAATAACGTAAAAATAATAATGATGAGTAAGAGATGAATATCCTAAAATAAGCATATGAAAAATACACAAGACATATGCTAACACATTGATATTCAAAGACATTTCCATTTCTCTTTGAATTTTACAAAATAAGCTTTCTTGGAAAAATTTGGTGAGAATATTGACAAAGAGATTTACAATCATGAAAATGAGCTCAATATCTCTCATAAATACATGTGTTTGTAATGTAATGTGATGACATTGTATGCATTCTTTTCAAGTGCAAAAAAAATATTTAACATAAAATATATATCTTATATATATGGTAAAAATACTTATCTAAAATAAGAAGAGATGAACCAAGAAAATGAATGTGTAAATATAAGGAAAATAACACATAATATATACTTTTATTTATGTTACTATATTTATCTAAGTCCAAGAGTAGTCAACTAAGGAAATCATATATTCCCCAAACCAAAGTGTCAAAAAGTAGTTGAAATTATTTTCATGACATTTAAATGGCATTTACCCAAGAAGGAAATAAGTTCATTTATCATGCTCATTTTGAAATAGTTTGCATGTTTGTGATAAACTTCTTTGCACAACACATCAAATATTGGTAAACATTATATTCCCATATAAGTGCAATAACCAAATTTGATAAGTTATGAATGACAAACAACAAGAACACTGTTTATCAATATAGGTTCTCAAATAACCTTCATTCATAAGAAAATCACTTAAAGCCATTCAAAACACCCTTTTGGAGCATATTTTAAGTTAAGCACGGCTTATGATAGTTTTAAAACCCATTGTCTAAAACTTATACATTTCAAAGCATTGTGATTCTCTACATTAAACTTTTTCGTTGTAAAATCATATAAGAATACATTAGATAAAAACATTTCATGCAAAGAGGCATGTGGCATTCTTAAAATTTTAATTCCATTCACATGTGCAAAGAATTAACTATATCCTTCTTGGTTAAGATCTTGGGATAATAATGGTCAAAACCTTGGGTCATCACACTTAGTCTTTGATAACAAGAAACAATGCATTCTAGAATATACATGTATAATAAGTATATAAAAATATAAAATATAGGAGATTAAAAACATTATATATATATCATTGAAAAACTTATATAAAAATTATTATTATATAAAATACAAACACAATAAAAATGTATGTCTTTCATGATATATGCACATAAGACTCATGATTCATGCTTATCAATACACATTCAAGATATCCACATATAAGCACAATATTTCCTCTTATCAACATGCTTCCTTCAATAATGGACTCTTGGTCCCTTTTGCATCATAGAGATCCAAGCATGACAAATTTAGCATCAATTAATATTTTAATTTGAAACACAAATGCTAAACATTATAGATAAGACATTAAGAGGATCATATACAAGCATCTTTAGAATGTTCACCAAAAGAAATTTCCAAAAGGATGGTGGTGCAACATTCTACAAGTCTTAGGAGCCCAAAAGGTAATTCTTTTTATCATTTTCATGATTTGGCTCTTCCAAAGAGAATTACTCTATCTTGAGGTTTACTAGTGTGAGCTTATTTGATTACTCATTTATTTCAAACCCATCTTCATTTCACTTCAAGTTCAAACATCTCAATTCAATGTGCAATAAATGATATCAAGAAGATTTAGATAAAACAAAAAAAAATCATGGAAGCACATAAACAAATATCAAGAAATAGCTACTCAAGAAATCAACCAAATTCAAGTCAAGTAGCCTAGAGAGTCTAGAGGTGGTTATGACTATATTCTTTGAATTTCATACATGATCAAAACTTTCTTTCATAAAACTAGTCTTTGAAAAATATTGCTTCAAATAGACAAAAGACTAATATTATGATATCATATATCCAAGTCTTATTTCAAAGCAAGCAACTTTCATTAGATCATTAAAAATCTAATATATAAGCATATTCAATGGCATGCACCAAGTAGCCAATCTCCCTCATTACCAATCATCAAATTTATTCCATGACATATGAATAAAAATTCAATAAACTTTGATAAGCATATGTATGTCATGTTTAATCTCATCCATGAAAGCACATTAGTAATGGATGTTAGAAAATGTGTACCATGGTGCTAGCTCTACCCATTTTACTAAGAATTGTTTGTAGATGATTTGCATCCTTCACTTTTCTTATGAGAAATCATAACTTGATCTCCACTTTTGAGTTAAAGCATCACTATTGAGGAACCAATAATTCTTGGGTAATGAATCAATTCACACCTACAAAACACACTCAAGTAGCTTTATTTGGTACCCATTTGCTATTGAGTTCATTAGTGTTAGCACATTTACTAGCATAATTTCAATAAGCACATTAATACAAAATGAGTGATTTTCTATAATCACTAATGCTTCAATTGAATTTATCATTCAAGCACATTTTCATTAAGTGCATTTTTCAATTCATAAAGTAGAATATGCTCATAGTTATTTCATAAGAAAATGAACCAATATGAAATTAATAATAGGAATGAAACTCTATTTCATATATGGATCATAGTAAACAACCATATGCATCATTCATGTTCAATTTTCAGGAATTGACAAGAAAACCAATATAACTTCCCTTGATTAACAAAAATAAATTATATGCCATTTTTAAAGATTTATAAAGCTTTAGCACATAGGAAGATTCATTTATTTTTCATTTCAAAATTCTTTGAACATTTGAAAGCACAATGAAAATATATTTTCATAAGAGTCACCCTTTTGAAATAATTTCTCTCTAAACCAATGTGTCATTCTTCTCATGCAATTTAGGATATTCAAAATAATGTAATGCATGAACAACGATTATTCATCAATCAATGAATACACTTATAAAACACATTTATATATCAATGAATAAATGAATACAAGTATCAAGTCAGTACAATGTATAAATTTTCCAATTTCACCTAAACATCTCAATCATTGCATTCCATTATCAAAATTCATCTTTTATGACATGTGCATGTTCAATGGTCATTGGGCACTAGAGATCATCTAAAAACACTTCCCCTTATAAGAATATTCTCCTTTAGCCTTTAAATGCATATAACTAACTTGTAAACATCATATGAAAATAAAAGGTCAAGTAACCTTACGTAGGAAAAATCTTTCAAAGTTTGTTATGGATCAACTCTAAGCCAGCTAAGGCAAAAATAAAGTCGAGGCTCTGATACCAATTGTTGGCCACATATTGACACCTAGAGGGGGGTGAATATGGTCAATTACAAACTTTGAGACTTTTTCAGTTTGACTTTGTTTTATCAAAAATAATCTTTGTAGAGCTCTAGTCAAACACATAGTGAATAAGATGATATCTTTAGTGTTTACCTCAATTCATACTTTGAATCATGAACAATGAATTGCATTACCAATTATATGCATAATGGAATCAAGTAAAATAGGAAATAATGCATGCACCCAAGTATGCAATTCAACTAAACATGTTATATCACTTTCCTCATTTATAAAGACATAATGTGAAGTGTTATTAGTCATGAGGAACGTTTTGTAGAGTTTATGACAATTTATCCAACATTGAGTTCATACATAAACTCTCAATTATAATCTTATATTGAATATTCATTTAGTCAAACACTTGGGGTGCATATAGATTATAGCTAAATAAAATGGGATTGTAGTCTAAGCTATAATCCACTTATGTTCACAATCCAATCTACTTCAACTATGCATTTTCCTAACCTCTTCATTAATACACAAACACAAACAATTTCATAGCATTGATATATAAAGCTCAAGATTGAAAATGACAATTACTTTTAAAGTAAAGAGATAAGGGTTAGAGAAAATACACACCATAGACACCGACATTTTTACATGGTTCAACCAAATCTTTGGTCTACATTCATGACTTGATATAACCTCCCAAGTATTCCACTATCGTGTTTTTCTTGCAGGTGAAAAACAAACCCTTACATGCTCCTTCATCCGGGTGAAGAGCCAACCTTGCTTACTCTTGCGGGTAGAGAGTCAACCTTCCATCACTCTTGCTTTTGGGTGAAGAGCCGACCTTTGCTCACTCTTGCGGGTGGAGAGCCAACCGAATCCTCTCTGTTTAAGGTTGAGAGAAACCTTTACAAAGCTTCAACAAGCCATTCCCATGCCAAGACAACTTCTTGAACTTTCACTCTCAAATGAATAAGAATTGAATTTGAGTGTACAACAATATCTCTCAATTGATGGATATAGAAATTCAAAGCTCACTTCCTCACATACTTAGAATCATAAATTAAATACTTAATTGAAAATCTCAACTCAATGTGTGGAAGAATGAATCACAAGAGAAAATATGAATGATGCTTATGGTGATTCCTATAGGAGAGTTTTCTACCCAAAGATGAATTCAAGAATGATACACAAATGGTAGATTTCTTTCATACTCCTATCCCTCTCTTATCTTAATCATATTTGACTCATATAAGGCATATATATAGCATAGGAACACAATATAGGCGTTTGGGGGTGTTTTGGAAAGTTTTGGAACACTTTGGATCCGAAACTAGCCGTTAGAATTCAAATTCCAGATGAGGCAATCGATTGGGTGTTTTGTGGCAGTCGGCTGGGTCTTCAAAAATTCATTCTGAAATTTATTTTTAACTCTCTGACTCAGCCAGTCGATTGGCCTTCTTGGCCCAGTCGACTGGGTCAACAGGTAGTCGACTGGGTAAGGTGTTTGCCCAGTCGACTGGGCTGTTTAACCCAGTTTCAATGCAGTTCATTCTTTTGGTCATAATTGGAGTTCCGTAACTTGGATAAAGGAGTTATTTAGCTTTTTAGAAATAAGACTTCAAGATCTTGTTTTTAGGATTTTGAATCGCTCCATTTAACCCATTTTTGAGTCTGATATGCTCGTTTGAATGTGATGTTTCATTTCGAACTTCTAACCCACTTGTCGGTTTTTCGTGAAATCTTTTGGAATTTTTCCAAAATGACTTAGACACACTCCTAGGATGTCTTAGAGACTTAATAAGGTCCTTGACATGCCTAAATTCAATATTGAGATCATAAAATATTTTTCCACTTTAAACAAATTCTCAATATTAGACAAAAGTTTTTCATGGTTTAACAATTTTATTCAAAGCTTTAATATGCATCTAGAATCCAATTCAAGTGATATAAGTTAAGTTAATGGTTCTAGGACAACATCTTTTTTGAGTTATTCCATAGCTTATGAAAGCTTGAACTAACTCAACTTTAGCAAAGACTAAATGATGTTCATGGTCAAATGTTAATGATGCAAGGACTCATGAATGATATGCATGATCCTATATGCTATATGGTCAAGAGTTGAACTTTCAAATAAGTTATTTCAAAAATAAATTTACATTTAATCTAGCACTCACCCAAGACTATTTTACCCATTTCTTTGATCTTCAATTTCTTTAAGCTTTGGGTTGATGTCTCCATCCTTGTCTCCAATGTATTTTGAGCTCTAAGCACCTTTGCTTGATCTCCTCATGGATCCACTAGCTCTCTTGAGTTTATCTTGAATCAATAACCTATTAAGCATAACTCAAGTAGACATTAAATTCACCACATTCAATGGTTTGTTATCATTAAAATGTCATGTTTACCGATGGTGAAAAACCTTGGGTCAACAGTAGACAATGCGACTATGGACTGAAGTGTTGACTTCCAACATATCATCCCCCTTGCTAATGTGAACACATACCCTATGATAGGAGATCGACCACAGTCTTCATCCACATACCCCATATTCATCCACATACCCCATAACTAACATAGTATCCTACTGCCTGGCAAACATAATCCCATAGTCTGTGGTACCTTTCAAATACTCGAAGATCCACTTCACTACCTTCTGATGTTTTTTTCCTGGATTATCCATAACTTGCTAACTATGTTGACTGCTTATGCTAGATTTGGCATGGTCCATACCATATCATACATCAAACATCCCACAACATTGGCATAAGGTACTTTGGTCATCTTTTCAGTTTCTGCTTCTGTTTATGGGCTTTGGGTTGTAGCCAATCTGAAGTGGTTAGCCAATGGTGTACCCACTTCTTTAGCGTCACCCATACTGAACATCTCCATCACCTTCTTGATATAGCTCTTTTGATAAACCCATAGTTTTTTGGCCTCTTTGTCCCTGTGAATCTCCATGCCAAGAATCTTTTTGGCTGCCCCCAAGTTTTTTATCTCGAACTTTTTACCCAATAAGGATTTTAGGCTACTAATATTATCCATATGCTTAGTGTCAATAAACATATCACCAACATATAACATCAAGAAAGTATATGAATCATCATCTAAAATTCTGAAATAAACGCAGCAATCATACTCACAATGAGTGTAGCCAAACTGTAACATGTAAGAATTATACTTCTTGTACCACTGCCTGGAAGACTGCTTCAACCCATAAAGTGACTTCTTTAGTCTATAAACAAGATGTTTTGATTCAGGTTCCTTGAACCCCTCCAGCTGCTTCATGAAGATGTGTTCCTCCAAATCGCCATGAAGGAAAGTTGTCTCCATATCTAGCTGCTCTAACTCCATGTCATCATTTGCTATAAATGCCAAAACTGCTCTAATAGAAGTGTTCTTCACAACAGGAGAGAACATTTCATTATAATCAATGCCTTGTCTCTTAGAGTATCCCTCGCTACAAGACGAGCTTTATACCTTTGTCCTTCTTTTTCAGATATCGACCCATTTTTCTTGAACACCTACTTGCACCTAATAACCCTTTTTTCCTCAGGAAGCTCCACCAAATCCCATGTATGATTTTTAGTAAGTGACTCATTTTCTTATATCATGGCCTTCATCCACTCACTCTTATCTTGGCAACTCTTGATAAGATGAAGGATCCCCAATTCCATCAGTAGTAATAAGTGCAAAAGAAACATAATCATCATACCTCGTTGGTGGTCTAGTAGTGTGTCTGGGTCTGTCTATAGCAATGTGATGGTACTCATTTTATGGTTGCAGAATGTTCTCTTTTTCTGCCTTCAGCTCTTCTAGCTCCACCATAATTCCTTGTTTCTTATTTGCATTATTTTCTGGTTGATGTGGCTGCTCTTTTTCCAAGATTGATTTTTCATCAAAGACTACATCTCTACTAATCACTACCTTTTGAGTCTCTGGATTCCAAAGCTTGTACCCTTTTACTCTTTTCTCATAACAAAAAAATATACACCTTTTTAAATTTGGATCAAGCTTAGACATTTCCTCGATTGGTATATGAACATATCCAGGGCACCCGAATACCCTCATCATAGAATAATCAACCTTTTTCCTTATCCATACCTCTTCAACAACTTTCCCATCCAGAACTGCTCTCAGTGATCTATTGATAATATAGCAAGTCATATTTACTGCCTCGGCCCAGAAATTCTTTAGTAGACTAACATTCAACCTCATACATCTTGCCCTTTCTGTAATGGTCCGATTTATCCTCTCAGCAACACCATTTTGTTATGGAAAATTTTGAACTGTGAAGTGTCTCTTGATCCCATGTTCCTCATAAAACTTTAGAAGTTCTATGATCATATATTCGGTATCGTTGTCTGTCCTGAGGGCCTTGATTTGTTTCCCGATCTGATTTCCTACCTCTGTTTTCCACACCTTGAACTTTGCAAAAGTTTATGACTTGTGTTTCATGAAGTATACCCAAACCTTCCTAGAGAATTTGTCTATGAATGTTACAAAATAGTAAGCTTCTTCTTTCGACTTCATATTTACTGGTCCCCAAACATCCGAATATACGTAATCAAGAATTTCCTTGTTGCTGTGAATTGTCGTTTTAAACCGAACCTTGCATTGTTTCCCGAGAACAAAATACTAGCAGAAGTTAAGTTTACAAGTCTTCACACCCTTCAATAGATTTCTCTTATAAAGTTCCCCCATCCCGCGTTCACTCATATTTCCTAGTCTCATATGCCATAAAAACGAGTGATCCAGGCTTGTTTCAGAAGATGCAGCAACAGTAGCTCCACCCACAACTGTGCTTCCTACCAGTTTATAAATATTTCCTACGACCTTCTGCCCTTTTATCAACACCATTGCTCCTTTTGACACCTTTAGAATTCCTCCTTTTGATTTATCGACACATCCACTTACTTCTAAAGTTCCTAAATAAATTAAATTCTTTTTAAGTTCAGGAACATGTCTCATATCACACAACGTTCTCACAGTACCATCAAACATTGTAACCTTAACAGTACCCAAACCAACAACTTTGCATGAAACATTATTGTTCATAATAACACTACCATAATTGACTGACATGTAAGTGTCAAACCAATTTGCATGTGTTCAGAATACGATTTAGTCCATTGGGTTCGATAACCTTTCTCAAGCCGAATTGTACTACAATACGACTCGTGCACTTTCGATAGGTAAAACCTTGTCGTCATAAGGGGCCATTCTTAAACATTATTTTTATCACCCCTAGACGCACATCAAGTTTTTGACGCCGTTGCAGGGGACTAGCGGATATTCTGAATTTTAGTAATTTAGTATACTTGAATTTTTTATATTATATCTAAAGTTGGATTGCGTATTTTTGTGAGCTACACTGAAAAGTGCGAAGAGAATCGACGGAGCAGTGACGATTGCGTCGTTGGACCACTTGTGAGTTGTAGTGTAGCTTAATTTTATGAATAATCTTAGCTTTATTTTATGTTCATAGTTAGAAAAAAAAATATGCATTTTTCGTGTAAACTGTCAGAAAGTTCAATTTTCACAAAAGATGAGATTTTGTTTAGTGTAAAAGGTCCAATAAACAAAACTTACTGTAAAACAGTAAGCCCAGTTGATTTTAGGCCGAAACACGTTGTTTAGAACCTCAAAATCACGATTTTGTGATTGTTAGGAAGGAAAAATGTATAATTCTTATAATTCATACAACCTAGATTGGAGAAATCATCCCAATTTCCAATACCAACAATCAGGTATAGGAAATTTATATCAAAGCATTAATGAGGATCCACGATATTTCGATCACGGATTAGGTTATCGATCGTGTAGTCAAGATTATTATCCTCAAGCATCTAATCAATTCAAATTTGAATAATCAAATGCATATTCATGTCCGGAGCCATTCTCTTTTGAAGAAAAATTCTTAGTATCTTTGAGCAAAATTGAAACAACCCTTCAAAATTGTGAGGAGAACACATACAATGGAGACAATTCATACTTTCCAAACACTGAAAATCATCAAAAAGTTCCAATAGAAGTCAACAACCATTCAATATTCAAGATTTTCAGTCCAATAATACCCAATCCTTCCAATTCTTAAACCAAAATCCACCCCAGTTTCAAAATCAAAATCTGCTACCTAGACCAACTAGTGTGAAGGATGAACTGATGAGTGTCTTGATAGAGTTTAAAACAATTGCCCAATTGAATTATCAAGCTTTATATAAGTTGGAAACCTAAGTAGGGCAACTAGCTGATACTTTAAGAATTGAGGAATTTCCAAATCAAGTGGTAAATAATTTTGAAAATGAGGAGGGCAGGTACAGTGAAACAGAGGAAACCTTTGAAATTGAGATTGACATTTCACAAGATGAATGTGTATAAACCATTCCTTTACCACAAGAGCTAAAAGAGACACCATATGAACCTAAAATAATATTTACCCAATGTCTCGATGAGTAGCATTTTGAAGATAAACAAGGATGGATGAGTACTAAGTAATTGTTGGGATTGATAAGGTGATAAAGGACTCATTACCTTATTCGTTGATAGAAGAATCATTGGATACAAGTACTAAACATGGGATGAATGTAGAGCATGACAAATGAGAGAAAATATATGACGATTATTATGTGATTGATGTCTTGCTCATTACTGAATGTTCACAATGGACATCATGGACTAATTTACTTCCCACACTTGTTCCGCCATGTGGTGGAAGTGTCACAAAGAGGAAGGGTGTTAGATAGACCTTTGCGGAGCTGTCGTGCCAAAGACGTTAAACATTGGTCCTAGGCTATGAAGGTTAGTTTCTAGCCTCGGTTTATAAAATATGATGTCATTTAATTTCTGCAATTTCAATTTCGTAGGATTGTAGGCCCTTAAGGCCAAATCATTGTTTATATTTTAAAAAAACAAATTCATTCCTTGTGCTATATTGAGTAATAATTTCTGGAAAGCAATGATTGAATTTCTTCTTCCCTTTCTATGATATAGGGTATGTGTGTTTTGTTGAGTATTTCTACAGGTAGCTCGATTCAAGTTTGGGGGGAAAACGGGTATAAAGAGAAGTTCTGGAACTACGCTTCAAGGGTAACTATATTATTTCTCATGAGTATGATGGTGAACCATGCGAACATGGTTTAATTTAAGTTTGGGGCGAAGGTATAGTTGGTTGGTTATAAGAAATAATTGAAAAAACAATTTGAAAAAAATTGAAATGTTTTTGAAAAATTCTTCATTTTTATGCATGAGTGTTTTGCATTATAATTTGATTAATTTTATATTTATGATTTATGAGTATTATGTGATGCGATATTTGGTGGGCGTCAGGTGTGTGCAAAATATGTGGTTAAAAACGACACTTTAGGTTTTACCTTTCTGCAAGCGCACAGATCAATTGTAGACATTTTTGCTTGAGTAGGGGAATATCGATCCCACAGAGACGAGGATTGTTCACTTCAATAGTCTAAAAACATTGAATTATATTTTTCTGAAAAGAGTTTAGTTTTTTGAATTATCTAATACTAATGAAAATAAAACAGAAAGCAATAATGAATAATGGTTGTGATTCAGAGAGAGAAAACTAAGGTTTCCTCACTCCACCACTAACCGCATAATATAGTTCAGATTATATATCAATTGTATGAAGGCGATCCATTGACTATAAATTAGGTCGTACCGCGCCAGCAGTTTGACCCCAAAAAGGATTACTCTCAACCGGATCGCGATAATCCATCTCAAGACTAAACTAATTAGTGCATGCTAACTACTAACAGAAAGTAAATACAGAAAAGTAAATTAAAGCATGAAAATAAACTAAAGCATGTCTATATCAATTTGTCAGGGCATGGCCTGTGTCAACCTAGGGTTTCTAGTTTTATGACCACCATTAAGCATCTGAGTTCCGGCCCATAATGAGTAATTGTGATTGTGTAAGATAAATATATTTGAAAAGTCTAAGACAAGAATCAATTCAAATATATAAACTTGTATCATGAATAAAAACGGTCTCTCATCTAACACAATCATCACAATATAGTCACAGTTTCCCCTCTCTACAATTGAATATAAAATTAGAACTATATTACTTGGCTAGGGTTTTACGAGAAAACCCTAGATACCGAATTAGTTGATTATGGTAGAAAGAGTCTGCATTGTCGGTGTAGAAACGCTCTCCATAATCTTCTCCTCCGAATCTTTAGGTATCCAATGATGGTTCTCTTCAATGGAAGCAAGTCTTAACTTTGAACGTGAGAACTCTATGAATGAATGTGCATGAAAATCAGACCCAGAACTCCAAAACAGCTCACCTCTCTAAACCTAATCCCCTCATATTTATAGACAAGTGAGGGAAATCCTAATGGTTGCCTTTTCTGTAATTTCATAATACATGAACAATGTCTCTAAAATCTAATGTAAATATGTGTATAAGCTTGTATGTAGAGGTCTGGAATCACCGATCACTTAAATTATCAAAGCAGGGACAAAACTGGAAAATTCTGAAACAACTCATAAACAACTCATAAACAACTTCTGCACGTAAAGGGGTCACGTGACCACAAGGTGGGACCTATGCTCCAGACCTACGCTTGGGCGTAGGGTATAAACCAAAGTGTAGCTCAGGTCCAATATGCCTCTTTTTCTCTCTGACAACGTAGGGTATGATACATTTTTTGTTGTAAAAACTCATTTTTTCATATTTGAGCTAGGCTGGTCGCCTTTGACTCCCGATGCTTTTGGATGAAGTAATAATATCTGAAAATGACATTTTTGCCCATTGATAAGTGCATAATTCATACACGATTAACCTCCAAAAATATATTTTTTAGTCATTTATTTTAATTTATTTTAATTAATATTTGTGTTTTTATATTTTTATAGGTTATTGGTGATTTCTGGTACAAATGAGTTAAATCCATCTAAACAAGCCAAAAATCTGTTTAGACCACGTCTTAGTATTTGGGCCATATATTTCAGCCCGTTGTTCGGATTTGTGTGAGCCCAGTGTTCCTAGAAATCTGATTCAATTTAAATAATATTGGTATTTCACATAGAAACCCTAACTCTGAAGTTTAGAGGGCGAAAAAGACATTTTAAATCTGGCATACTATTTTGTGCGAAAATCAGCATCAGCTTGGTAATATAATCACAGATTTTGAAGGAACGATCAGAATGGAATGAAATCAAGGGCTTTGGAAAGAAGACTTGATTAACAAGAAAAGATTATCTCACCAATATCTTCCAAATTTACTCTCTAAATTGGTCAAAAGTGGGTTGCAAGATATCACCAATTAGGAAAAGAAATATGGGAATATTGTATTATCTTATTTACTTTCCTAGATGAAACCTTGAGGACCCCTATAAATAGGGCATATATGGATGCACAAAGGATGAAGAGCCAAGTAAAAGAAGAGAAGACTGGTGCAATCCACAGAGAAAGCAAAGGCGTTCTTCTATCTTCAATTTCGGTTTGGTTGTTGTTTTATTATTGTTTTCTTCATGTGTAACTAATTCTCTCGGTCAGGGCTGAGAGGAAACCCTTTTCATTTACAATTCTATTATTTCAATTGAAATAAGTAGTTGAATCTTTCATTTAAATTCTTCTTCTTATTATTTTAATGTTTTCCTATACTTTCAATTTTATGTGCTTTAACCAAAACTTTAATTGAATTTATTGAAACTTTAGCATATATGTTACTTGTGTCTGACCATGAACATGTAATCTTATTTGGCGATTTAAGAAGAAGAAAGTAAATCATAATTATGTATGCCTGACCATGAATAGTTAGTTGTGATTTATGTTATTCTTTCAATTATTTGTTTATTATTCATGATCAAGATAATAAATATTTAATTGAACCTATGCCCTAACCCGGATAGGCCATCCATATGTTTGATTATAATTATTTTTTATTGGATGTGTGAAGATTATTTGGCTATTTAATAACTTCAATTGAAAATTGGAATTGTATTGATTAGTGGTGGAATCAAAGCCTTAGTATTTTCTTTATCATTGTTCTTTTATCTCTTTTACAATTATTCTTTTATAAAAATCATCAATATTTGGTTGAATTAGTTAGTTAGTAATTTTTATATTTAATTTGTCTAATCAATCCTCGTGGGAATGACCTCGCAATACTTGTACTCTTTACTACTATGATTCGTATACTTGCGAGTAAAATTTGGTTTGGGTTAATCTATCTTTTGGGTTACTCTAAATTTCACATCACCCATCGGTGAGATAATGATATCGGAAAATGACCATTTTTCCTTTTGGTAACTCTTCTTTGCTCTAACACACCTCTTGATTCCTTTCTTGAGATAGAAATGAACACAAACTCAGTTAATTCATCGAGATTAGCTTTATTTCTTCATTAAGCTCTTGAAACATGTTTACACACACAAACGGGATAAAAATACCAAGTAACGGAATGTAGAGACATAACAAACGCAAGATAGGGGCAAAAATGACCAATATTGATAACCTATCAATATTCCCGCTCATGAGAGTAATGATTAGATTGAGTTAGTGAGGTGAGGTGATTTTACATAGGCAATGAATTAGTGAAATTGAAACTGAGAAGGACGATCTTTACCTATAAGCATATTCACATATTCAATATGGGATGATTAGTTGATCTTTGACTATGTAGTTGAAAAAATAGTTTTGTAATCCTGAAAAAGGGAGAAGGGGATGATAGGTGTCAAATATTAGACATTTTGACCCCTTAACTCACTATTGTTACGTTCTTTCATTTCATTATTTGGTATTTTTATGTTGTTTGTGTGTTAAAGCATGTTTCAGGAGATTTACGAAGAAATGGAACTAACTTCGGTGAATTAACTGAAGTGTGTATTATTTCTATCTAAAGAGGAAAGTTAAAGAGGCAGTCCGAGACAAAAATGGTTCCCGGAGAGTAAAAAAATGGCATTTTCAGAAGCCATCTTCTTCAGCAAAAAGTATCATGGGTTCAAGGCGGTCATTTCGATGCATGCATGGAGAAAAGTGGTTTTCCATAAAATACCTACGCTTGTGTCTACTCTTTCAGTTTCAAAAAGTGGCTGAAAAACATATTTTTACGCTTGGAGGTACTTTTGGACATATGCTTGGAGGTACGCTTGAAGCGTAGGCCAGGTACACTTGAAGCATATATGCGGCAAGTTTTGTAGTTTTTTTATAGTTTTTGCCTGTTCTACCCCCGGTTCGATGTGAAGACGTGCATGTGACTCCAGACCTCTATATACATGTATATACGCCTATATATATCAGAAGTTAGGGTTTGCATGAGAAGGAGAGTGAAAATACTGTAAATGGCCTCTCTATACCATTGCATATATATACATGATCATATATCAGAGAGAAGGGATGTTCATTAGGGTTGTTCAATTGTGGAGGTTCACGTTCATTCAGAGAGGTTCATTCAGACATACTGTTATGAAGAGCCATATTCATACCTAGAGATCCAGAGAAGAAGACCATGGAGATCGTTTCTACATCACTGATGTAGTCACCTTCCACTATGGACAACTAACTCGGTATCTAGGATTTTCTAGCAAAACCCTAGCCAAGTAATGTAGTTCTTTCATTGTTTTCAATTATAACGAGGGGAAACTGTTGACCATACTATGATGATTGTAGTAGTTAAGAGACCGTACTGATTTGCAATATAAAATTATATGTTTGTTCAAAATTCTTGTCTTAGATGGAATGAATGTATTATTTTGCACAACTATGATTATTCAATATGAGCAGGAACTCAGATGTTTAATTATGGTTTTCTACACAATGGTGGAAATGAAACTTGAGACCCTAGGTTGACACAGGTCGTGCCTTGGCGACTAAATATAGACATGTTTTAGTTTATTTTCATGCAGTAGGAGTAGATTAGAGTAATATAATTGGCATGTACTAGTTAGGTCAATCATGAGACGGGTTGTCATAATCTAGTTGATGGTACTCCTGTTTGGGATCGTATTTAGCTATTTGCGTTACAACCTGATTCACAGTTATGGATCGCCCTCTTACAATTGATACAATGAGGAACTATATTATGCGGTTAGTGGTGAAGCAATGAAATACCTAGTTTTCTCTCTCATCTGAATCACAACCAATTTACTTTGTTTTTTAGTTAATTTAGTTAAGATTAGATAATTTGGTCTTTCGGCCACCAAAACAAATAATTTTCAGAAATATAATTCAGTGTTTTTGAACTATTAAAGTGAACAATCTTAGTCTATGTGGGATCGTTATCCCTTACTCAAGCTTTATTATTCTACAATTGATACGTGCGCTTGCGTAGGGTAAAACCTAGGGCATTTTTAAGGTGTTGTTTTTAACCACATATTTTGTACACACTTGACGCGCATTAGGGGAGTAGTATGGAGGAAATCTAAAAAACTTTTTCGAAAATATAAAAAGAAAATGCAAAAAGTAGTTATTCGATCTGAGTAACTGGGCTTCTTGCCACAAACTAAAAGTGTTCGAGAAAAAAGGGGAGAAAACTAATGAGCATAAATCCCAAGGAAGAAGCTCGGACCCAGTTGGTCGGGACTAAAAATCCTCGCTGAAAATTCTGGAGCTTAGAAAGACAAAAAAGGATAAAGGAAATAAATGAAGGAGTTTTTAAAGATAAATATAGCATGACAAAGTTTGATCAATGAAGTAGAAGAATAAAGATTGATCTACCATAGGAGAATGTTCACAAAAATACAAAAGGTTGTCCAGATTGGGAGTAAAGATTAACGAAGCTATTTACTTTAGTGTGCACCATTCTTAACATTAGCTCGAGATAGTCGTTATTTGGTTATGAGTGGGAATGTTTGTATCTGTATTATTTTGTATGTTGTAACGTGACTTGGTTAATGAGTATGTGAATGCATGAATGTATGAGAATGAAGAATGGAGAAGTTGTGGGTAGTATATCTAACCCTCATGAGACTTAAGTCATCCACTCAACATTGCTGAGGGGTCTAAAAGGCTTGTTTCACATGCTAAGTGTAATCGTCAACCCTCACGAAAGCAAGTGATTAGTGTAGAATAATTAGAATAAATAATCATTATGAGGTGTTTTCAAAGTTCTCATGTGTTCATTGCTAAGTAACTAGCAATATTTAAGTTTGGAGGTGTGATAGGTGCCAAATGTTGTCCATTTTAGGCCATTAACTCGCTATTGTTACGTCTTATCAGTCCATTATTTGGTATTTTTATGTGGTTTGCATGTTAAAGCGTGTTTCAGGAGCTTAACGAATAAACGAGCTAACTTTAGTGAATTAACCAAATTTGTGCTTGTGTCTACCAAAAAAGAGAGAAAATAGGAGTTTTCAAGCAAAAAGTGTATCCCGGAGGGCAAAAACAACATTTTTTGGAGCCAAAACTTCGGAAAGTATACCAACGGAGTTGGGGGGGTTCTAACAGAGCAATAATCAAGAAAAGTGGTTTCCAAGAATTTTGTTACGCTTGAGCTACACTTACAGTAGCTGAAAGTGGCTGGAAACATCAAAAACTATGCTCAAGATACACTTGTGGATTTTGGCCTATGACTAAGCCACGTTTAAGCATAGCTCCCCTATGCTTAAGTATAGGGGTCAATCGTATGTCCAAAATTTCATCCAATTTCAGACGATCATAACTCGATCAAAACATGTCCAAATGGAGTGATTCTTGAGCCTAAACACAAGATCTTGCACTCATCTTTACAACAAGCTAAATCATGCCTCAATATAAGTTGTGTAGTTCCATTTATGATTAAAAGAGTGAGACGTGTCTACAGGAAAAAACTGAAAAATTGCAGATTTGACCAAATATCCTAATTTGACCCGAATTGATCCTTTTGACTTGGGATGACTTTTTGTTTGACTCCAATACCTCTAAGCACGTGTATAAGGTGTATTTACATCAAATTGAAAGGGTTTTGGCTCAGAATTGAGAAGAAACACATTAAAGATGAATCATATTCCAAGCGGGACAAGTCTAATCCAAGCATGACTCTTTTCAATCACTTCTATAAATACCAAGGTCTGGACCAGACCTAAGGAGGTTCTAATTACATAATTTCCAGAGCACTATCTCTGGATATTTACATCTTTCAAAGAAAGGAGTCATTCAAGACCTAGAGATCCGGAGCGGACGATCATGAAGGGCATGTTTACATCTACGATGCAGTCTTCTTCCACCATGAGCAACTAAATCAGTATTTAGAGTTTTCTAGCAAAATCGTAGCCAAGTAATGTAGTTTATTTATTTGTTTCAATTATAACGAGGGGAAACTGTGACCACACTATAATGATTGTGTAGATCTGTGACCGTAGTTATTCGTGACACGGGATTTTATATTTATTCTGATTCTTGTCTTAGATTGAATGAATGCATTATCTCAACTAATCATGTTATATTAAACATAGCGTGATTTTCTATAAAATGGTGTTTAACACTTGAAACCCTAGGTTTACACAGGCCATGCCTCGACGAGGTAAAATAGACATGCTTTAGTTTAATTTTATGTTATAGGAGTATATTATAGTAAAGTAGATGGCATGTACTAGTCATACTCTGTTTGGAGATGGGTTGTAGCGAATCCGGTGGTTAATATCATTTTTGGGACGAATTTGACTATTTGCGATACGATCTGATTCACGGTGTTGGATCCCCCTCTTGCAATTGAGCAAGTAGATATCTATATTATGCAGTTAGTGGTGGAGTATGAAAATCCTATTTTTTATCTTTATTATTCTTATCTTAATCTATTTTTACTAGTTAGTCAATTAATAAATCACAACCAACAAATCATACTTTTATAGCAATTTAAGAGTATTACTTTACGAGAGTTCAGAATATGACTTAGTCCATTGGGTTTGATAACCTTTATCAAGACGAACTTTACTACAATATGACTTGTGCACTTGCGATATGTAAAACCTTGTCGTCATAAGGGGTCATTCTTAAACATTATTTTTATCACCCCTAGACGCACCTCAGTCTTACCAATAATCGTCTGACATCATTGCAGGCTTCGTCGATTTCCAGTATAACGCATTTACCAGACTCTGATGTGCTAGTAGATCTTTCACCCTTCATTGCCAAAGCCTAAAATTCTGAGTCCCGTCGAACTTCTCTACATCGAATTTTGATATCGAAGTATTCACCATTATTGCAACTTCATTCATGGATTATGAGCCATAACCCAACACATTCCTAAAACGTTTCATATTTACAACCAAACAATAAAATAAGAATGGTTATTCTATTCCATTCTCATTCTTATTACATTCTCACTTGCATTTCATTTCATTTCATTCATGCGTACCAAACATAGCCTAAGTGTTTGGTAAAATTTTCTGAAAACTATCTACTTTTTTACTGATTGGGTAGAAACCCACGTAGAAAGGGCCATTTTTTCACAAATTAGTTGTATAAAGATTTGGTTATTGAGACAGTTATAACAAGGCACTGTTTGGGTATAGCTTTTGTTTCTGACTTTTTTCAAAAGAAAAAGAGAAGTATAAGTCGTTTTGAGAAGCTGGTAACCCCCTAGTTTCTTCTAAACGTTCTTCCAAGGCTCATACATTATTCTAAAGAAAATTTCCAACACCCTCCAAAATCATTTTTCCCTTTATGAAGCCAAAAACAGCTTTTGAAAAGTCGATCCAAACAAGGACTAAATGAAATAATGAGAGTTTTGAGAAATTATTGATTACAACGGTAATACCATGTCATTAGGCTAACACAGTATCATAAATCAATAAAATCAAATCTTTTTGCCCATCTGTCACTTAATTAACTTACTAACTCAGCAAAATAGTATATATGGGGAAAAAAGGAAAAGCAATAGTGGTCTCTTACTTCTCTCCATTCAGATTGCTTGATGCCCAAAATAAAAATAAAAAATCCAATCCCAAAAACTCAAAATTAAAAGAATTTCAGCCTTCTCTCTTTTTTAATATAAATCTTCATCATTGAATTGTGTTAATGATATTTAATTTTATGAATCACAAATATCAGTTGGGGTTTTGTTTTATTAGTTTATGTATTTCAGCATATATATATATATATATATATATATATATATAAGTTCATCTTTATTTGTTTATTAAGAGAGAGAAAGTTAAGAAAGAGAGAAAGTTAGATCGAGAAATAAACAATGTTATATGATATATCTATACATATGTATATATATATATATACTAGTTAAGAGCATGTGCAATGCATGTGGCGGAAAAAAATAACGGTTAACCAATAGTACATATTTTTATGTAGGGTATTTTGTTCTTTAATTTTTTATTTTGATTTTGTTTATTTCTAAAGTTGAGAATTTTAGTATTGATAAATCAAAGCTATTATGTCTTATGAAAGGGTTTAGTATTCAACTTAATTTTAAAAGGAGGGAGAAAGATCTCGAATGGCGGAAGGGCTAAACTGTAAGATACTTAGGTGGTCGATTAAAGGAAGAAAACGGAAAATAAGACAAACAACTCTATTAAGGCCATGTTTGGTAGGCGGTCTGGTCTGGTCCGGTCTGGTCTGGTCTTATCTGAGTGGTGTTCTGAAAGTCTGTTTGGTAAGCGGTCTGGTCTGATGGTCTTGGTCTGAGAAAACTGGAACCAGACCATTTTTGGCAAATTGTCTGGTTCCAAACATTTTTGAACCAGACCATGTTTGGCAAACTGGTCTGGTCTTAAATTTTTAGAAAACTGTAAAAATATTAAATATATTTTATATGTTGTAATAACCTTAAGAACCCAAAAAAATAATTTGTAAACATTTGTTAAAGTAGTTTTCAAATGTTTGTATTATATGTATTTCTTACATGATAATGTCAGCACATCCCCTAAAATTTACCAACAAATTGATTTTATACCTGCCACAATTTTTATTATACATAAAGTACACAGTCACAGAAATTTCACAAGTACATAATAAGTAATATTACACTCTGTATCAGCCCATTACTACAACAACCACTACACTAAAAAATATAAACACCATAAATATGAACAGACATCCAAGACAACAACAACCACCATATAACATGTACTCATGCTTTCTTTGTTGATATTGAATTTCTGCAATAACATTATCAAATTCAGATGACTTCTCCTTGAATCTCCCTTGCACACCATGGACATAGTCTTCCAACCATATAAATGAATCCTTGTGATCCTATATTTATAAACAAAAACATGAAATTAATATTTGAAACCGACAATTAATTCAACATGGTAAAATTCCAAATGACAACTAAATTGTACCTTCCATTTTGGACATCTGTAAAACCACTTTCCGAAATTGTTTTTTGTTTTAGCTTGATACAATTTCATTTCACCAAATACCACAACCACAAATGGGCACCTCACATTTAACCTGATCCATTGCTACAAATACAAGTAAAACAAATGAATTACAGGATATAATGACACAATGTACAATTTATAAACAGATTTTAATTACAACTATACAAAGAAATTGATTACCAAAAAATCCTAGGGTTCATTTCAACCATGAGTCGTGTAAGTATAGATTTCGTTGGCAATCCTATCATGCAATCCTTCCATTACATTGTCCTGCCCTCGCGATGCACTGTTCTCGGCTGAAGGATCCGCATCAACATCAACATCTGGTTCTGGAGGATCACTATCAAAGAGGTCATCTCGCATAGACTGCATCCGAATGAAATTATGCAGCGTACAACAAGCAGTCACCATTGCTACTTGGGCTTCGAACTTGTACCCGGGCATTTGCCTGAGTATACCAAATCTCATCTTTAACAGGCCGAAACATCTTTCAATAACACTTCTCAACGAGGAATGCCTAAAATTAAAGGCTTCCTGGCGGTTTCATGGATTTCCATCGCTCCGACGGATGTTTGGCAAGTGGTATCGATGGCCCCGATATGGTGCCAAGAAACCCTCACGATTTGCGTAACCGGCATCTACCAGATAGTACTTCCCTGTATTGATTACATGTGAAAAAAATCACCATATATAAATTATTTTTCTTTGTCATGATATTTTATTCAGACACAAAGAATTATTAATCTTATAATACCTGGTGGTGGTTTTGGGAATCCTAGAGTTTCGTTGGCGATACACTCATTCAAAATGCGTGAATCATTCGCCGATCCTTCCCAACCTGCTAGGACATATGTGAATTTCATATGAAAAGAACAAACAGCCATGACATTTTGTGTTGTAATGCCTTTTCTGCCACGAAATGGTGTTTGCATATCCAAAGGTAGCTCTACAGCGATGTGTGTGCCATCTATTGCACCCACACAATGTTCAAAGTATGGAAAATATTTTTCACTGAATAAAATCTCATGAGGGGTGACAGTTAGATCTGGTGGCACAATAATTTCCGTTCCCAGTTGTAGAACCTTTCCTAACACCGAATGGAAGTGTCTTGTAATTGTTTCTGTAGAGTGTTGGAATCTTTCTGTCGTCACCCGAGTTCTGGTATTATGAGCTATTGTTAACAGGAAAATACCTACTTGTTCCTGTACAGTTAAATATCTTTAATCTTCAAGACCTAGAAATTTTAGCTTGGCACATAGATTATTGAAAACTTGTGGCTTCATTCGGAAGTTTTCATAGCAACGTGTTGTGCTTGTGGCAATCTCAATTATGTAATCTCTACCTCGTAATGCAGAATTCCTAACAGGACGCTTGTTGTAATGTTTTCTCTGATAGTCTTCCCAGACGGCACGCATTACAATTATCGACCCTTCATTGATCTCATTGTCTTGAAGGAAGTAATTCACCATCAAAAGACGCAAATCGTTGTCCATATTAATTTGAACAGCACTATGATCCTGCTGATAAACAAGTGGACAATGTGAACTCAGAAAATGAACAAGCAGCTCATAGAGGAGCAACATAATACTTGCAATTATTACTAATCTACACTACACAGAGAGTCAATAATATATCAGGTCTGAAGTGTCATTCCTTTGACTTCATATATAGTGATAGTCATACCAACAACCAATCAAGATCTGCCTTATGAAACAAAGGATCAGAAAATTATGATTTCTATTTTCATATTTCATCATAAAAAACCGAAGGAGAAAAATTGAACAAAAAAGATAAAAGTCAACAACTTGTGATACAGATTTCATATGGAGATGACCCCATCTCCTATTCCAATACAACAAACAGTATACATACAACTAATTTCCATAATCAAAAACCAAAAAGCCAACAAATACAAGGTTTTTTTAAGCAGCAAATAAAACATATAGTCTATCGGAATAAAAACACACAACATCAAAGCATAAGCATAGTCTAAAGATGAGCAATCCAAATGCGCCTCTTCTCATCATTATTGTTTATAAACCACACCCTCCACTCTACATCCGCCTTAAGGGCCAGCAGAACCTTCATATACTCCGCGTTATCCAAGTCCATTTCATTCAAGATATTGGTACACTGAAGGAACAGGTTGGTAGGAGTTTTCTCAGGATGTGGAGATTCCCCATCCTGCTCTTTCATTTGCGCGTATGTTGTATGAACTTCTGAAGATTGTGGCTTTAAAGCTTCTAAAAAACGGTTGGTGTTTTGGGTGTTAGTGGCACTCAACTTTTCAATAGCAGCCTCAATAGCATCAGCAACTGAGGAACCGGTCATTTCTCTCCTGAATTTCTTATTCGAAGGAGGTACCGGAGAAGGATTGACTTCAACAATGTCATCATCATCGACTTCCAAGTTGGTGACATTTGGAGTAGGACAGGAGGATGAATCGAGAAATGATTGGGGTACCCTAGTAGATGACTGAACATATTTTCCAGTGGCTACGGTATCTTTGAATATGGAATCCAACTTCGGGTAAAGTGGAAAACCTTTCTTGAACTTGGAATATGCCTACAAATTAAATTTGAAAACAAATCAGAAAATAATTTATCATTTGAAAAACATGTATTTCTTTTCAAATATATTTGGTACTACTAACCTTATATGGGGCCTTCTCCCAACAATCATTCTCCACAATCACCATACAGTTAGTACTGTCATAGCCAGTTCCAGATAGACCCTTAAGTTTTCCAAAAGCCATATAATCTTCCCTCAACCGCCTCATTTTATTTCTAAGTTGTTCCCTAATCCATGTTTCCCCTGTCTGCTCTGTCATGAATTTTACTAAATTCATCCAGCCAACGTTAGTAAACCCGGATGAAGTTTTGTTACCCGCCTTGACCTCCTCCTCCATTTTAGACACAAACAACGAAAGAAACCCTTCAGTCCATAAATCCTTTTTCCCCTTCCCCTTTTGCGACTCTTGCACTCCCTCAACATTGTTCACATTCATTTCATTACTGTCCATCTATTAATAACAACCACAATAACAAAAATGGTATTAAAATAGAAAAGATACACAACTCAGTCCATGTTCACCAAAGATAAGTGTTGCAGCATTGATAAACCAAGGACCAGGACATGTACAATTTAAAAGCTAACTCAAGTGATTGTGTCTGAAGCAGTCAAGCTTGCCAATAAACAAGTCAATCCAATATTCAGTTGGTTATTATTGAAGTGTGCAGCTCAAACTTGACAGCTATCTCAAGCTGTCCATTAGTAGCCTTATCATATCTTAGTTCAATTTAGTTTAGAACAGAAAGAGCTCAATCAACGGTAGATTTTCCTACAGTGAATGATGACTGAACATTTTCAAAGTTTGATAGAAAATCTTTCCATATCTCCCCTAATATAATAATTCAAATAATGGAATGAATGTATTAGTAACAGTTTTTTCATCACATCAAATGACAGATACTGGCAACATTATTCCAAAAATTACCCAAATGATGAAACCATGTCAAGAGGTTAGCAAAATAAGATGAAACAGACAATGTTGTTGGAATGGATAGCCCTTCTAAGTGAGCCCTGAAAATCCCCATGATGTTCCTTTTATAAATGAGCACCTAACTATTACGAATTACCAAAGTAAGTTTGAGATGGAGGAGTTTTTCAATTGACTTATTCCAATATATATATGTACAAACATTTTAATAACATATATATACAATTGTAAAGATTTAAGGATTGGTATGCAAAAACGATGTTAGACATGGTTCACAGAGATCAACATAAGGTGCGATGAAGGTGAAAGGAAGGACCTAACTTAACTCTTTAAAGAACTCCTATAGTATAAAAGGGGGAAAAAAATTAAAAAATCAGACTAGGAAAAATAAAATTTCTTTTCAAACCATCAAATGGTATAAAAGAATCTCAACATTAAATATATTTTAGCTAACATCTAACATATTGTACATTTTGCAATATGGAAATGACATGCATGTCATTTTATTATAAAAACAATAATATGTCAGTTCCATCTTACTAAGAATAAATTAATATAGTCACAAATTACTTTACAAAGTCATTCAAAACATAGTACAGTATTCCACCAAGACAGCATTGAAAGAACTAGTTTCGTTACCTGATTTTAGCAAATGGGCTGTCGCTAATACAGAAAAAATTACTTTAAAACCCACCAAAGACGCTGCAAATAATCGCAGAGGCTGGTCTCCTGGAGTAGTAGTTAATGCAGGCCCACTGTTGATCAAACACCAAAGATGGTTAAACTGAATCGAATACTAAACTTGAGTTTTAGCTGATTTAGAATGCACATGTAAGATGATAGTTTGCAACCCATGTATGCTTGAAAGTTAGAACTGGCATGTTGTTGTTAGACAATTTGTACAATATGTTAGATGTTAGCTAAAACACTATACATCCGCCTTAAGATAAATCATGTATATTCAAATTTTAATTAACTGTCAAATTTCTCATTTAATGGTGTTAGACAATTTGTACAATATGTTAGATGTTAGCTACTATATGATCAGCTGAGGATTCTAAAAGCTTAAACTTTTGTAATAGATGGCGATTAATGTAGCATCATATGAAGCCCTGAAATCAAACCTCACCGTCGTCCAAACAATAATAACATATACATGTTTGAGCAAATCCAACCACACATGAGGGTCTTGCTAGAGGATATAAAGTCTTCAATTACATCCTCTTTTGACAGCATGAGCTTCTAAAGAACGGTTAACATGATTTACATTTCCATAACCTATATATATATATATATGAGACAAGATAAATCCATGTAACCAAACCCCAATTTTCCGGCTGTAACATGAAACATTTGCAGCCATCTAATCATACAACAACTATAAAATTTTAGTTTCAGAACAAAAAAAAATCCCCTAAAAGTAATTCTAGAAATTCAGCACAAAGTGATGCAAATCAGCTGCTTTTTACTCTAGAATCTTCAAATTAAAGCAGAAAATCAAAACAATTCTACATAAATGTTCACGCACAATACAATGAAACCCTAAAAATCTGAAAAAAATGGAGAAATTGTGATCCAAGACTTGAATAGGGGCGAAAAGTACCTTGATCGAGAGGGCTTGATAGGGCGATTCCGATGGTGAAGTCTTCGAAGACGATTGGGCAGTGAAGATCACGAAAACGTAGTGAGAGTGGGACTGTGTGTGGTTTTCGTGGGAATTCTAGAGAAAGAAAGTGAGGAGAGAGAATTACAGAGATGACGAAGAAAGAACAATAGTGAAGTTGTGTATATGTATGTATATATATATATATGTACCAGTTGTCGAAGTAATTTTACCTTGTCTCTTTCAGATTCAACCACCAAAGACCAGAAATATAGATCGTCAAGGGCTTGTGAAGAAGAAATTTCGAAAATCCCCAAAATGACGAAAATCGACCAACACAAATGAAAAACCCTAGAATCGAACGAAATCGGACAATGGTTGAAAGAGAACAAGCCGATTTATGGGATTATTAAGAGAGAGGGGAGAGTGTTCTTCGTTCTAGGGTTTGTGGAGAGAGGCCACAAGTAAGAATTGGAATCCCTAATAACGAACGAAAGTCGGAGAAGGTGGTCTTGAGTCGATGGGTTTCTTTTAGCGACCAAGGAAAATGGAGGAGGAGTGTGCTAGGGTTTTATGGACAGTGATGACCTGCGAGAGAGGAGGTGTGGTTCGTTACAGAGGAGGTGTGGTTCGTGGGTTATGAGATTTTGGTCTTATTTGGTTTAAGCCAAATGTGATAAGACCACCATGAACCATCAAATTTTTTGGTCTGAAATAACAGAGTTTTGGTCTCATTTGGTACTATTTGGTCTAACCACTTTTTTTGGGACCAATGTTACCAAACATGGTCTGGTCCCATAAAACACAAGACTAGACCAGACCACTTGGAACCAGACCACCTACCAAACAGGACAAGCATTATTGAAACAATTATGTATGACAACTCAAATTCGAAACAACCAAATCCAAAAACAAACACAAATTTTGAACCATCAATCACACCAAAATAACTCTTATCAACAAAATTTAAGAATCATGTAATTATGACAACATATAAAAATTTAATAATAAGGGAAGTATACAAATCAGTTCTAACCTATATATTTTTTATGATTACTTGAAAACCGGTATGGAGATTGGAAGAGATTTTAAAATGTTCTAAACTTAAAAGAGAGACAAATATTACAACATGTCATGTTTATTAATAATGTCATTTGGATTTTCCTTAAAGGTACATTCTAATACTAAAACCTCACACTAAAGGAGAGAAAACAGTAGAGCTATTTTAATCATGTCCTTTGGAATGCCTATTAGTTCAATATATGATATAATCAGTAGTGCTTGAAATATATAATATAATTAAATACTTGTACTACTCTTTTAGTTACTGTGCTACCTTTGAAAACAATGCCCATCACCATTTCCATCCAACAACGTTATATAATCTAGAAGCAAGTCTATATAGACCTCTAAAAACCACAACCATCATGCACTTATCCAAAAGATTAGATTAGTTTATTCTAATAAACATCATTAAAATAAGCATATTTGATAAAACAACAAAAAATTAGAAGCTTTAGCAAGAAAAAGAATTGAGAAAAAAAGTTCTCATAGAAGTGAGAGAGAGAGTGAAACACTGATATGATGTTTGTATTGTTGGGGTTGTCCCACATCGGTTGTGGAAGGGGCTGATTGTCAGTATATAAGTGTGAGAGAATGCATCACCCTTTGAGCTAGCTTTGTTAGGATTTTTTACACCCACCCAAGACCGAACCGAAAACACACACAAACAATTACAAACAAAATCACACACACACACACCGACACAGAGATTTATACGTGGTTCGTGGTTCGTCCAAATTAGCCTACGTCCACGGATAGCACCAACAATCACTATCAATGAGAGGATTACAATATGATGATTAGTAGATCAACAACTCACACAGTGTTTCACTTACACATGTATCACTCACTCTGGTGTTTCACTCACAGCAAGAAAAATTGGTACCAATTTGTATTTTTCTCTTCTCTCTTTCTTTTCCTATGTACACAATACAATAGGGATGACCCCTATTTATAGGAGAGGTTTGAGTGGTGAACAAGCCAATTGGTTTCACAAACCAATTTCAACTAGGAGTCTTCAAGTCAATCTCCTACTCAAATAAGGATTGTTTGGTGGATAAGTTTAACTTTTTCCACAACAAAAGGAGTTACAAAATATAACAATCTTTTACTTTATGACTTTTTTTCCAACAATCAACTCCATCAATGATCAGTGCATTTCGATGCGCTTATTTCTGTCTTTAAGCTTGAAGATCCACTGAAGTTGTGCTCAACTTCAGTTTCTCTGTTGTCACCACTTTGGACAATATGTCGGCTGGATTCTTTTTGCCCACTTGCTTGAATCTCAACTCTCGTAGATATCTCAATATCCACTATACTAACTCCCAGTGTTTCTTCCCTGGATTAGGCTGGAACCTGCTCGTAACTCCCACTACATGAGCAATATCTAGCCTTGTGCAGACCCTGCGACCTCTATTACGTCTGGCCTCTCTGTCATGCAACCACTATCGCATCTGACTTTGCCTTGCAACCTTTGTCGCGTCTGACTTCTCTTTCCATTTCACTGAGAAACCTTCCGATTGCTGCATATAAATCTCATCATTTAGGTCACTATGGAGGAAAACAATTTTGACATCTAATTGCTCTAGGTGCAAACCCTCTACTGCAACAATACTAAGAACTGAACGAATGGTATTCAGTTTCACAACCGAAGAAAAGATGTCGGTGTAGTCAATTAATGTTTTCTACTGAAAGCCTTTAACTACAAGTCTCACCTTGTATCTCTTGGAACCATCATGTTCCTCTTTAACCCTGTACACCCATTTGTTATGAAGAGATTTCTTTCCTACCGGTAGCTCGGTTAGCTTCCATGTTCTGTTGGAGATAAGGGACTTCATCTCATCTTCAATCGCAAGCTCCCACTGGCTCGTATCTGATGCACTGCATGCTTCATCATAACATTCTAGTTCATCTCCATCTATGAGCAACAGATAATTCATGTATCTTTGATTCGGCATATGCAGCCGTGAAGTCCTCCTAGATACAGGAATAGGAGTCGGAGACTACGGTGTAACATCCTGTTGAGTATTGCTTTTTGTAATCGGTTCTTCTAACTAGGAAATCTCAACTGTCTATTGTGCATCTTCACTATCTTGAACATCTTCTAACTCAACATACACATGATCACTCTGTGCTTCAGGATTCGAGATTGTTGTGCGCATGTCCTGGTACATAACCTTTTCATTGAATATTACATCTCTGTTTCGGATCACCTTTCGGTTCTGATCATCCCACATGCGGTAACCAACCTCATCACCGCCATATCTAATGAAAATGCATTTTTGTGATTTAGGGTTAAGCGTTCCCCTCACATGATCACTAGCATGCACATATGTTACACAACCGAAAACTTTCAAATGTGAAAGTGTTACCTATTTACTGCTCCATACCTCTTTTGGTATTTTGTGCTTCAATGGTACTGATGAACTCGATTGATAAGATACGTTGTTGTACTGACTGCTTCTGCCCAGAACTGTTTTGGCAATCTTGCCTGTATGCGCATGCTTATGGCTTTCTCAGTCAATGTCTAGTTCATACGTTCTTCTATGCTATTCTGATGTGGTGTACGTGAAACAGTTTTCTCTAATCTGATACCGTTCTCATAGCAAAAGTTTTTGAACCTAGAGTCTTCGTCTTCTCCACCATTGTCGGATATCAATTTATTTATCTTCAACCCTGTCTCGTTCTCCACCATGGCTTTCCATTTCTTGAACACATTATACACTTCATATTTATGTTTCAAGAAGTAAACGCATACCTTTCTGGAATGGTCATCAATAAAAGTCGCGAAATAAGACTTTCCACCAAGAGATAAGACATTTGTTGGCCCCCAGAAATCCGTGTGAACTAACTCAAGCTTCTCATTTTTGATATTTCTGTTGTTGCTCTCGAAACTCACCATCTTCTGCTTACCGAATACGCAATTCTCACAGAAGTCGATGTCAATCGATTTCAAGCCTGGTAGTTTTCCCTTCAAGAGCATAACTTTGAGCCCATTTTCACTCATGTGACCTAGCCTTTGGTGCCACGAGTTATGATCCTCCTTGCCTTCTACAACTTCAATCAACATGCTAACATTTGTGGTTGTGTAGAGCATACATTCTTTCTTTCCTCGTGCTTTAGTCATAGCCCCCTGGTAACCTTCCACTTATATTCTCTGAAAGTGGTCACATAACCTTCACTCCCCAACTACCCTACTGAGATCAGGTTCTTTCTCAAGTATGGAATGTGTCTCACATCCCTTAGCTTCCATAAAAATCCCCTAAGTCTGATATGTACTTCACATTTGCCTACGACACTACAGGACTGATCATCACCTAGATGAACCTTTTTAAGGTTACCAAGTATATAGCTCTCAAAGAGCTCTCGACTTGAGGTGGCAAGGAATGATGCTCCAGAGTTCAAGACCCAAAACTCTGAATTGCTTTCCAAAGACCATATCAACACATCATCTACTTCTTTTGAGACAATATTCACTTCAGTCTTATTTTCCGCTACCTTCTACGGGGATCTGCACTGGTCCTTGTAATTATCAGTTTGCCACAATTCCAACACTCAATCTCTTTGGAATTTATGGAACTTCGAACAGCCACGTCTATAACTTCCGCCTTCCTTTCTACTCGAACCTCTGTCTTTACTCTCCACATTCAATGTTGAGCCACTGTTAGAAGAATCTGTTGTTTACCTTCTGATTTCTTCCGTGAGTACCGTACTGTCTACTGAATCATACTATAACTTTTCTTTCCCTAAAGAGCTATTAATCGTAGCCACTGTGCTGCTCTAACTCTCCGACAATTGGCTTAGAACCAAAGCCATTTTCATCGTGTCATAGATTGGCATATCAATAGATTCCAACTGCCCAACAATCTCATTAAGAATATTAAGATGTTCACTGACCTTTCCATTCTCGGATATCTTCAGATTAACCAATCTTTTGATAAGATGTACTATGTTTGCTACAGACGGCTATTCGTACATGTTAAAAAGTGCGTCCATGAGAGACCTTGATGTCTTCTCATCCCTTATGTTGAAAGTAACAAACTTTGACAACGTCGGTCTGATCGTATCGAGAGCCTTTCGATCCAGGATTTTCCAATCCACTTCTTTCATCGATTCTGGCTTCTGCTCTTCCAATGGTAAATACAAATTATTTTGGAATAACAAGTCTTCAATTAAGAAAGATGCATCTTCCAAAAAACAAATTTGCTACCGTCAAACTTGTCGATCATTGTTGTATTTTCTTCTCTTATAGCTCCCACTGAGCCTTTTCAAGGTATTCGGAGTCGAATCACATAAAACCGATCGCATGGTTGCGTCCAAAACGATCTAAAACCTTATGAACGGTTCTGTCCGCATCAAAAATGGGTCAAAACAATAAATTAGCACTAAAAGACAAAAAAATTGATGTCACTGTAGCGACGCAGGAGTTTTCTAGCGAAACTTCGGACGGCGATTGCGGGCGTGTCCGGACTCTGATTTCAATGTGGTTTGCGGTGCCGGCTTCGTATCGACAAGACAAATCTGACCGTGTGTTAGGATTTTGATTTTGAGCAATTTAAATATTCGGATCTAGACCAGATTGGTAATTTTTGGTTATGCTTTAACCTCGAACGCTCTGATGCCGATTTGCTTCAATCGAAGACTTTGATACGGATCTAGTTCAACCTGGACTGCTCTGATACTAGTGTTGGGTGGTCTTAGGCCTCTGTCGCCCCAAAAGCTAGCTTAAAGGGTGACGTTTTCCCTCACACTTATATACTGACCACTAATCCCTTCAACAACCAATGTGGGACAACCCTAACATGTATATTGGGTTGGAATATTTGAATTTTCCATCATATGGAGTGGCTACAAAGTTAAGAGTAGTGAATCACTAATTTGTCTTTAGAATCTCATTAGAGACGAGGAAAATTATACTTATTAATTGCATCAGTTATCAAATTTAATTGTTCAATTATTACAGCTTAGGTTACAAATAATAATCAGCCACTAATTAATTATTCTCTTTAAAGAAAGACAATTATCACAACGTTATGGAATTTGAAAGACCATCTTTTTTAATTTTATACTACAACTTTCACATATCACTATTCAAATTAAATAAAATCACTATATATGTCTAGTAACTAAATCTCTCTATTTTGTTTTTAGCGGTAGGAGATTGTTGAAATTTATGTATTAAAATGATAACTGAAAAAATCCTTCTAAGTGTGTGAAAATTAAAAGGTACTAAGCATTAAATTGTATATAAAAATGTGTGTATATGCAAATCAAAACAAATGGCTAAGTATATAATTTTATTATTTTAGTAAGCCTAAAAGACCACCCACTAATTAATGGTCAACTTTTCATCTACTTTTATTTTTTTTTACGTTAATGAATACATATTAATATGACAGAATTTAAAAGACTTCAATACTATTATGCAACAAATATTTAATTATAAATATTTTTAAAGAAAAGGTTTGAAAATATTCCTCACCCCTTACACTTTTAGAATAGTTATAGATTATATATATATATATATATATATATAAAGTTCATTATTGAGAGAGTTAGATTGGAATTTTTTTTTACAAAATTATACGTTATATATATATATACATATATGATGTAATTGATATGTATAAGGAGAGGGAGACGTGAATCTTAGAATTAAAGAAAGAGAGACATGAATTTTAGGATTACTTTTATTGCATTATATCTTGTGTTTCCTATTATATCACATTGGTGAGTTGGTAATTTAGGTGACACATGGACAAAATGATTTGATTTTGTTGGTTTGTGATACCATATCAGCCTAATACATGATATCCCGTTATAACCAATAATTTCTCGAGAGTTTGGGACTAATTTTTATGATATATTTTCAAATGAACACTTGTTGGCAATTAAATTTTAGATTTATTATTTATTTCTTGACTTACATATATTAATTTTAGATTTGTCATTAATATATGATTTTCTCCTTTACTATTTTGGCTCAATTTTTCTCCCCATCCTAGCTCAGAGTATGAATAGACCCTTGTTATCCACCAGGTAGGATTTTGTAGAAAAATTGGGCTCTTATTGTACTTGTTCCCCATGAACCACCAATGTTAGACCATGAACTAAATAAAGTATCCATTGTTGACAGCGAATAACTTGTCATGATCTTTTGAGTTCATTATTGCAAAAATGCATCAAACTGAAAGCATTGAAACCATGCAAGCAAATTCATGCTTTCTTATTAACCTCAGTTATTAATATGAACATCTTGTCTTTGAACTCCAGACTCATTAGTGTGTATGCAAGTAGTGGGGATTTGAAATCTGCTAAGCTGAGCTTTGACAACACTCCAAACCCAAATGTTTTTTGCATTCAATTGGATGATTTTTGCTTCAGCATTTCATGGGTATTTTGAATATGCAATTGGGTACTTTTCTTTGATGCAAAAATCAAGAAATGTTCCTAATGGTTCCATGTTTTCCGGTGTGTTGAAAGCTTGTGTGGGTTTGATGGATTTGTGTAAAGGGAAGGAAGTGTTATGAATTAATTCCCAACTTACACTTAGGAATTAATCCCGTCCAAGATCGTCAACAACCGGCTTTTACCTACACACAAAACAACACACAAATCACACACATAACACACGATATTTAACGTGGTTCAGCCCCAACTTTGGCCTACGTCCACGGACACACAAATATCATTCAATATATAGAGATGTATTACATCGGCGCACCCATCACCCTCACTTCTCTCTTGGTGTCACATAGCACCATCACTTCTCACATGGTGTCACACAGCACTATCACTTCTCTTTCTCTCTTTTCTTCTCTCTTTCTCTAGGTGTCGTCCACACCCTCACCTCTTAACTCACATCTCTATCTTGCTCTCATTTTGGTGTGTCTTCCTTCTTCATCTTCATGTCTATTTATAGGCAATTGCAGATCTTCATTTTTCACATTTACTGCGCCTGTAATGCAAACCAAATTTGTCACATTGCCGTCATTATTGACTTTCTTCAATTCAACACAAATTTTGCTTCTGCAGCCACCATTGGAACAGTATGGTATTTTAATCAAAACCTAACAATCTCCACCTTGACTAAAATTCTCCACCTCGACTCAGACCCACTGTTTGAAACAACTCCACCTTCATCAAAACATCACTATTCCAATTCCATTTTTTTTTCATTCCACTGACAACACTCACCCTTTCTTCTCTCTCTACATTATACTCAATCTCCACCGAATCCAATTCAAAACTAACTCATTTTAATTTTTTTTTCTTTTTCTCTCTCCTTTCATTTAAAGCTTGTCCCCCACTATTCATTTCTTTAATAATTTTCTCAACAACTCCACCATTCCTCAATCACCATAAGAAAAAAAAAATTTCTTTCGTCTTTCTCAACACTTCTCTTTCTCTCCTCAATTTCAAATTTTTTTTTCTTTTAACTCTACTCCTTCTTCTTCCTCTTGACAAATCCAGTGTCTGTAAGCCGCCAACGAGCCACCACAACTACGCGTTCTTCATCACGCAATTGTGCGTTGTGCCTCCATGTGTCAACCAGATCTTCGTCAACATCTTCTTCTTTATCACCATAATTTTCACCGCGCCTTCTGCACGATCACTTCATCATCGACATCGCGTCACCGGCCAACTCCCATTGCCCACGCATCATGCTCCACCGCGTCTCTGCGCTTCTTCATCTGTTCACTCAAATTTTTATTTTTATTTTAAACAAATTCACACTACTATCTCTACCACTCCACAACCAAGCTCTGATACTACTTGTTAGAAATTAATTCTCAACTCACACTTAGGAATTATTCCCGCCCAAAATCGTCAACAACCGGCTTTTATCTACACACATAATAACACATAAGTCACACACATAACACACAATATTTAATGTGGTTCAGCCCCAACTTTGGCCTACGTCCACGGACACACAAATATCATTCAATATATAGAGATGTATTACATCGGTGCACCCAGCACCCTCACTTTTCTCTTGGTGTCACATAGCACCATCACTTCTCACATGGTGTCACACAGCACCATCACTTCTTTTTCTCTCTTTTCTTTTCTCTTTCTCTCAGTGTCATCCGCACCCTCACCTTTTAACTCACATCTCTATCTTGTTGGTGTGTCTTCCTTCTTCATCTTCATGCATATTTATAGACAATTGCAGATCTTCATTTTCCACATTTACTGCACCTATAATGCAAACTATTTTCCACCTTGCCATCATTATTGACTTTCTTCAATTCAACATAAATTTTGCTTATGCAGCCACCATTGGAACAATACGGTATTTTAGTCAAAACCTAACAGGAAGTTTATGCTATGTCAAGTAAAATGGGGTTTGAGTCAGGCATGTCTATGTGTAATGGTTTGATTGATATATATTGTAAATGCAGGGATATGGGTTATGCCCATCGGGTGTTTGATAGTATGTCTAAGAGAGATGTTGCTTCTTGGACATGTGTGATTTGTGGGTATTGTAATGTGGGAAAGATTGATGAGTTTGTTGTTTTGTTTGAGCGGATGAAGTTGGAGGGATTGGAACCGAATGAGTTTACATGGATTCCGGTTACAGCGGGTTATGCGCGGAGAGGTGATTGCAATAAGGTATCTGAACTTCTCTCTGAAATGAGAAGTGAAGGGTTCATTCCCGATACAGTTACTTGGAATGCAATGATTTTAGGGTTTGTTTAAAGCCAGAAGTATTTTGAAGCTATCAAGTTGTTTCGGGATATGTTGATTGCAGGGATTAAGCCAAATCATGTGACTGTCACCGAGTTGCTCCTAGTTTGTGGACCAACAGGTTCTATTCGAAGAGGAAAAGAAATTCATGGCTTGATATATAGGATGGATCTTTATGTTAATGTCTTTGTTGTTAATGCTTTTATTGACTTGTACTCGAAATGTGGGTCAGTGAGAGAAACTTGGAATGTTTTTAGTAAGATTCTTGTCAAGAATATAACATCTTGGAATGCCATGATTGGTTGTTACGGGAAGCATGGGTTGGTTGATAGCTCAATCCAACTCTTTCATATGATGCAAGATGAAGGAATGCAAGCAAATGAAGTGACTTTGATATGTGTTCTTAGCGCATGTAGCTATGGTGGTTTAGTTGATAAGGGGTTAAAGATATTTAGGTCTATGTGAGAGAGTTATGGATTTGAAGTCAGCAAAAAGCACTATGCTTGTGTTGTTGATCTTCTTTGTCGTTCTGGAAGGATGGAAGAAGCTTATGATTTGATGAAGGAAATGTCAATGGAAGTTAGAGATTCGGTTGTTGGGGCTTTCTTCAACGGGTGTAAAATCCACGAAAGAAGATATCTAGCTAAAAGGATGGCCGAGGATATTTTGAGGATGGAATTGAAGAGACTTGCGGGTTTTGTGTCTCTGTCAAATATTTACGTTGCTGATGGAGAATGGGAAGAGGTTATGAATGTGAGGAATGCAATGAATTAAGGCGAGGGGTGTCTACAAGAATGTTGGGCCAAGTTGGGTTAAGAAGAGGAACGTCTTTGGTGAATCCGAACAAGAACCTTGTAATATGGACTCATACGACCACTTTGCCCTATAAACACGTGAACCTTCCACCTTCTATATCGGAAGGTGAGAAAATAAGAGCACATCATTCGTGTTTATTTGAGTAAAATATGCTTGCTTGGTATAACAAAGGATGTTGCAAGGCATATATCAAGGCGTCCCCAAGCTCTTTTTACTAGGGCTGGGAGTTCTTTGAATTTGAAAGATAATTTAGGTATTGGAGGATTTTGGAGATTCAAAACATGTAGATGTTGCTGCATTTGCAGGTTAATTTCTTAGAGTTTGTAAATTTATAATATTACGGGCATTTCATCAAGAAAATTGACCCCAAGTAAGTGAATTATGGTTCATTGATGTTAATAACTTGCTTTTTTGGTGGGATTTTCATCTACATTTTGAACTCCAAGGAAGTTTTTCTGATGGTATGCTCGGTTACACGATAATTTTCACAAGATCATAGCAACATAAGAAATTGAAAGATTTCATTGGAATTGTTCATTTGAAATCTTTTCGATATTAGTAAGTCACTAATTTTAGGTTAATGATATGCCCCCAAGTGATTAGATTATGGTTCATGGATGCTTTTTTCTTGCTTTTGGGGGATCTCCATCTGTATTTTTATACTCAATCTTTTCTTGTGAGATGATGTTAGTATGTCACCAATTTATTAGGTTACTGAAATGCCCCCAAGTGATTAAGACTATGGTTCAATAATGCTCATGCCTTGCTTTTTGGTGTATTTCTATCTGCCTTTTGAATTCAATCTTTTCATTAAAATGATATCAGTATATCATTAATTTATTAAGTTGAATAATTTTTATTTTCCAAATAGCCATTATAAATGGCTACTCTCACATTCATCCATATCCATAGGAGAGACAAATCTATATTTGGGATTATTTTGCACAAAATTACCTTAAAAAAAAGTTCGAACTCACATTCTCATGACCATAGAACCAGACATTGGTAACTTCTTTTATTTTTTATTATTATTTATTTGAGTAGATTTTATATTATCATTCATAAATATAAGCATATGATTTGCATTGAAGGAATTCTCTACCCTCATAATTGGATTCATAGTCCCATCATATGCTTCACAAGACTTGTGTGACTTAGGTTTTAACCTTTTCTAGCTAGGGGTGAATTGGGGCAGGTTATATAGTTATTATTTTAATTCAACTTGAATTGGGGGCAAGTTGAAATTGAAATTTAAACCCTCACTAACCTTTCTATCCCAATTTTCAAAAAGAGATTGATTTGTTTGTTTAAATTATCTTTGAACTTTAACGTCTTTGCGTCAGATCTTTTGTTTTTACAAATACTTAGAGCATCTGGAGTGGAAAGGAAATGGCGAGTGTTTGGGGTATGTGGTGTGTGATAGAGTGTGTGGTTGGTTTGGAATGGACAAAGTTTTTGGTGGGCCCTATAATAATGTTTGCACTTGCAACGCCACATTATATAGTTATTATTTCAATTAACTTAAAATAAAAAATATAATTTTCAATTTTTATAAATATCAATATACTTCTATGTGTGTTAAATTATGTAATTTTTATAATAAATTTATTTTTATGATAATTTTTTAATTTAATTATGTTTTAATATATAATACAATATTTTTATTATTATATTCAATTAACTAATTAAAAAATACATAATTTAATAAATTTAAAATAAAAAATATATTATTTTGGCTATATTCTTTAATGTACAATACAATATTTTGTTATAACATTCAATGCAATATTTTGTTATAACATTTAATTAATTAATTAAAAAAACTCTTACTTTTAACTTTAGGAATTAATTTATTTAATCTTCATAATAATATTAAAAGTACATTTTCAGCGATTACATCAACCTAAACATCTTCATCGCCAAATTGGTTCCACAAATTTTCCATTAAATCTCTCCTTAGATCAGCATTACTTGCTCTATTGCGAATATTTTTTAGCCGATAAGATATGTGTGCCGCCAACATTGCTGGATTTTGAATGTATTGCGAAAGGGATACTGGCTCATCACTTGGAGGTGTCCAGTTCAATATGTGTTCGCACTCATCTTCAATGATCATATTGTGCAATATAATGCATGTTCTCATTATCTTATTCAGGTCTTCTTTATCCCAATAGCACACTGGCCTTTGCTTTATAGCCCACCTGATCTGCAACACGCCAAATGCTCTTTCGACATCCTTTCTAACAACTTCTTGTTTTTGTGCAAATAATTTTTCCTTACCAGTTGTTGGGTGTGATATCGTCTGAATCAAAGTTGCCCATTTAGGATATATACCATCAGAGAGGTAATATCCCATTGTACGTTGATGACCATTTACCACGTAATTGACAGGTGGCATTCTTCCATTGATCAAATTTTTAAACACTGGAGAATGATCCAAGACATTCACATCATTGTTTGAACCAGCCATGCCAAAGAAAACATGCCAAATCCATAAATCTCTTTATGCAACCGCCTCTAATATGAGGGTAGGCTTACGGTTTCTTCCCATGTGTGTGTCGTGCCAAGCTGTGGGACAATTCTTCCACTCCCAATGCATACAATCTATAGAACCAAGCATACCTAGAAACCCTATTTCCTCTCCTTCTTGAAGCAGACGTGCAATGTCCTCTTCATTTGGTGAGCGTTGGTACCGCTCTGCATATACTGCAATTACAGCATCACAAAAGCACTTCAAGTTTTCAATGGCAGTGCGCTCCGCAACCTTTATGTACTCATCACACAGATCTGCTGAAATTCCATATGCGAGAATACGTATCGCTGCAGTCATCTTCTGTATAGGAGTAAAACCCATACGACCTGTTGCATCGGGTTTTTGGATGAAATAGTCATCATGTGTAGTAATATCATTTAAAATGCAAACAAATAACTCTCGTCGCATCCAAAAGCGTCTACGAAACATCTCAGGTGGATAGGTGGTATTTTCGGCAAAGTAATCTTCAAATAGTTGTTGGGTTGCCGCCTCTCGATCACGCTTAATATATTTTCTCGTAGGATGTTGAAAGAATGCGTTGAGATTCTCTGGCGATAACAATTCCATGAACTCTTTCATCCTTTTTTGATGTTATTTTCTCCATCAGAATCGGAAATGGAACTTAGTGGAGAAAGTGACTCATCGGACTCCGGAATAGATCGTGATGATGAAGCCATTTTTTATATAAAAAAAAAATAAAGAGACAAAGAAGAGATGAATATTGGAAGCAAAATATGAAGCAGACTTGAATTGAAAATATAGAAAATGTAGATGTAGTATATATAGGCAAAAAAATTAATGTAGACGTAGTACAATAATGTAAAATGATAATGTAGATGTAGTACAATAATGTAAAATGATAATGTAAATGCAGTACAATAATGTAGATGAAAATGATAATGTAAATTTAGTACAATAATGTAAAATAATAATGTAGATGTAGTACAATAATGTAGATGAAAATGTAAATGTAGTACAATAATGTAGATGAAAATAATAATGTAAATGTAGTACAATAATGTAAAATAAATATATAGATGTAGTACAATAATGTAGATGATAATGTAAATGTAGTACAATAATGTAGATGAAAATGATAATGTAAATGTAGTATAATAATGTAAAATAATAATGTAGATGTAGTATAATAATGTAAAATAATAATGTAGATGTAGTACAATAATGTAGATGATAATGTAAATGTAGTACAATAATGTAGATGAAAATAATAATGTAACTGTAGTACAATAATGTAAAATAATAATGTATATGTAGTACAATAATGTAGATGATAATGTAAATGTAGTACAATAATGTAGATGAAAATGATAATGTAAATGTAGTACAATAATGTAAAATAATAATGTAGATGTAGTATAATAATGCAGATGTAATACAATAATATAAAATAATAATGTAGATGTAGTACAATAATGTAAAATAATAATGTAGATGTAGTACAATAATGTAAAATAATAATGTAGATGTAGTACAATAATGTAAAATAATAATGTAGATGTAGTACAATAATGCAAATGTAGTACAATAATGTACAATAATAATGTAGATGTAGTACAATAATGTAGATGAAATATAATAATGTGACCTTTCAAGTTATTCTATAAATATCAGTATACTTCTAGCATAAAATTCTCATCCTTCAAAACTTACATTTCTTTCTTACTTTGTATTTTTTTATACATCATGGATCATCGACCTCCATTCAACCAATCTCATAACTCCGAAGTACCATCGCAATTTGCCTATGATTTTTAGTCCTCAAATTATTTTCAATCTGAAATCCAACCTCCTCCCTATAATCCATCTCATATCCAATACTCATCTCATCCACAACACCTATTTGGTTCCCAATACCAACAGAATATTCAATATTCACCTCCTTTCCAATATCAATCTCATCCTCAATATCCGCCTCAGTCCCAATACTCATCTCAATCTCAATCTCAAGCTTCTCAATCCCGGCCTAATTCAAGAAAAAACAAGCTTAATTGGTCCACCCAAGAAGATGAAGCATTGTGCAAAGCATGGATTAATATTGGAGAAGATCCAATAACATGTACAGATCAACAACTTACTTCATTTTGGGGACGAATCCATGCTGAATTTCTACTTCAATCTGGCGACACAGAACGGCGAAACATGATAGGTTTAACAAATCGGTTCTCGATCATTAAGCGAATTGTCAGCAAGTTTAGTGGATATCACAAACAAATCTAAGGATCAGTGCATGAGTGGATACAACATCGAAGATACAGTAAGTTTCTTAATTATTAATATTATTAATATAAATTATATATTTTGATCGACATATATCTTAATATATTATTTATTTCTTGTAGCATTCAGCAGCAAAACCATTATATGAGGATCAAGAAGGGGAGTCATTTAAGCTTAAGCACTGTTGGAATCTTCTTCGCAAATCTCCGAAATGGCAAGATATTTGCAGCAGTGCAAGCAACCCAAAAAAATCCAATAGAAATGCAAATAAGAGAGCTGTAGATCCCGATATGAATCAACCCGATGATTTTTATGAAAAAATATCATCAGCACCAGGTTCAGCCCAAAGTAATCCATCTACTATTGGAGTATCAACACTAGGTTTGATAAACCTTGGTGATGACGACTCACCCGCTGTTGATGAAGATTCACATGACACTTCACGACCAAATGGACGAAAAGCATCAAAGAAAGTTCGTAAGCAGAATAAAGATAAGTTACAACAAAACTTATATGTTACTTCTTTGACTGAAAAAATTAATTTGATGAATGAGGAAGCAATCAAAGCTCATAATATGAAATTGAAAACAAAATATGATTTGAGCATGCAACATGAAGTTACAAAGCGATTGGAGATTGAGATGAAAATAAAAGATATTGAGACACAAGAAAAAATTAAAAGAATGGAGATAGAGAATCAACAAGCTGCTTGGGAAAGACAAATTATGGAAAAAGATCCAAATGATGCTCCAAATTCGACAGTCAAAGCATGGATCAAGGCTCAACAAAATGCAATAATATCGCGTTTTAGACAAGGGAATGTTTAATTCTATTATAATATATGGTAAAATATTAATATATATTTTTTTCTAGTGTGTTATGGTGTAATGTATTTTTTTTTTCATGTGTGTCAAGTTATTTAATGTATTTTTTTGCATGTTTATTTTGTTTTTTGTATGTGAGAAATTATTAATGTATTTTTCATTTGTAGAAAATTTGAGAACATATTTTTATTTGTCATATTTAATATTTTTTGTATATTAAAATTTTTTAATAGTAATTAAATAATGTTGAATAATAAAATAATAATAAAGTGTAGTAAAATATAGAACATCACTCCATATGACATACACACTCCAAATAAAGTGTAGAGTCACGTCATTACCTATTCTCCAAATTACTGACGTGGCACTACATTTTATCAAAAAGTGTAACACCACCCATAACACACCAGTCCACATGCTCTTAATATAACCATTACTAAAATCACATCATTAATGATTGTTATTGTCAAAATTACGAAATTATCCTAAGGTTAAAACCTTTATGCCAACATAGATAATTTAAATACATTATGTGCCTGTTTGGCAACTGGTGCGGTGTTGGTTTTTGGTTTTTGGTTGGGTTGGTTGGGTTTAGTATGGTTTTATTCTGAACTGAAACCATGTTTGGTGCAAATGATTTTGGTGTGAGAAAAAGTAAAGCTGAAAAATTAAACCATGTTTGGTAGAGTTGGTATGAGCTAAAATTCTGAAATCAAACCATGTTTGGTAACTTGTAATGGTTTGACATTTTATTTATTTATAATAATATTTTGTAAATATATGTATTTTAAAAAATAAAATATATAAATAAATGACTTTTATACTCATTCTTATTTTATTAAATTTTAATAGTAAATCCCAATTACACTCCTCAAATTAGCCTATACCCCACTACCCCTCAAATATTTCGAAATATATATAGTATTAAATTTTGAAAAAACATATATAATTCGAAAAATAAATATAAAATTTTAAAAATATATGAAATTAAAAAATATATAAATTCGAATATATATAAATTTCGAAAAAAATATATATTTTCAAATATATATAAAATTTGAAAAAATATATAAATTTCAAATATATATAATTCAAAAACAATATATTAAATTTCAAATATATATATATAATTCGAAAAAATATATAAAATTCAAAAATATATATATTTTAAAAATATATATATATATAATTAGAAAATATATATAATCCAAAAAATATATATATTTTGAAATATTTATAATATTTGTTTTGAAAAAATATAAATTTCAAATATATATATATAATTCGAAAAAACATATATAAAATTCAAAAAATTTATATTGTTTATATATTGTTTTCAAATTTTATATATTGTTTTCGAATTTTATATATTTGCTTCAAAATTTATATATATATTTTCTAATTTTGTATTTTTTTCGAATTTTATATATTGTTTTGGAATTTTATGTATTTGTTTCGAAAGTTATATATATATTTTCTAATTTTATATATTATTTTCAAATTTTAAACATTGTTTTCGAAATTTATATTTTTTTTTGAATTTTATAAAAAAAAAATTCAAATTTAAACATGGCTTATAATTCCAAAAAAAATTATTTCTTCAAACTGTTACACCAAGGATTGGTTTGGGCTTTAAAATGGTACACCAAGATGATTTTGGTTTGAGCAAATAATAACTATACCATGTATTGAGATGGTGTGAAAAAAGGTCCATTTGATACACCATGGAGCAATATTTTGGAACCAAAACTAACCAACCAAACATAGATTATGTTATATTTTCCACCCCAAAATCAAATATTTGGACCCAAATCCATGTGCCATGCATTATGTATACTATTAGTTTTATTCTCATTTGTTTTTATTCTTTGTCTTTCAACTTTATTTGTTAACATTGTAATTTATTATATGGTGACACTATGCATAGATAATTTTTGTACATTTTTTGCAATCTAGAAAAAATGTGCAATACTACAAGAAATTGTGTTAGGGTGCGTTTGGAAAGCATGTTTTTTTTATTTGTTTTTTGTCTTCAAATATAAAAACTGTTTTTGTATTTGTCTTTATTTTTTCAGGAAAAAACTAAAAACAAAAAAACGTTTGGATAAAGGTGTTTTCACCACTTTTATTTGGTGAAAATTGTATTTTATGAATTTGGTGTTTTCATTGTTTTTACCACCTAAACAGTGAAAACACTAAAAAAATAACTAAAAATTGTATTTGGTGTTTTCATCACTTTTACATACTATTCACAGAAAACAGTTTTCTTGGGGAAAAAACAGTGAACAGTAAACGCGTTTACCAAACGTGTTTTTTTTTTTAGTCTTGTGAACAGTGAACAGTAAAAAAATAAAAACAAAAAACAGGGTATCCAAACGGACCCTTAAGAAGTAATATAATACAAAATTAAGTCAATATCACATTATATTTCTCGGATGCGAAGATTGGAACTCAGAATAATACGATTTTTTAAGTCAGGAATCTAAACCGAATTGAATATCACAGCTTACAAATAGACCACTGGGTTGAGCTATAATTAAGTAGTTTAAATTGAAGTCATTTGGGTTCAATGGAGTTACACCTGTGCAGTAGAATTTTTTTTTCACAGGGTAAAAATAGTAGGGGCAATATTATAAACCTCCCCTGAACTTTGACCTAATTGCACATGGTACCCCTAAGGTTTTAATAATATCAAAAACCTTCCTTAATTGAATCAAAATAGTGATCCGGCCAGAATTAGTAGGGAAATGACTAATATACCCACATATATATTGAGATATTTTGTGAATCTTCTAGACTCAGTTGAATTTACCAAATCACCCTCAATTCATTTAGGCGGGAAATAAGTCTACCCTAACCCAAAGCTGTCATTTTATTTGTCACCCTTACCTTTCCCAAAACCAACACTCAAGTGGTTTGTTTATGTAGAATTCATAAGGGGCAATTTGGTCAAATAGCTAAGAGTATTCTAGTAATTACGATTACAAAAGTAAGGGTTAAGATGTAATTGCAAGGATACCAAGAGTAAAATAGGGATTTTAGTTCAAAAAATTACTTTATTGACCAATAAAGTTACTTTCTGGCGTTAACTATGAACGGAAGGGGGTAACTGTTACGCCAGAATTAAAATTAAGGGAGATTTTTTATATTATTCAAACCTTAGGAGTATCGTATGCAATTAGATCAAAGTATAGGAAAGATTTGTGATATTACCCCAAAATAGTATATACTAATGGCAATAATTTATTTATCTGTAATAGTAGTACTAATTAACTACTGATATGGACGGTATAGCCCCTTGGAGAAATTCTAATACATATTATATAAGGTAAATTACACTGACCGCTCCTGAAGTTTAGATAAATTTCACACATATGGTAGTGTTTGAGGTTTTTTACAAGGATGTCCCAAATAGGTAAAAAATGTTAAATTTAAGTGCGACAACAACCATCCATCTCGTTCGTATTTTGGATACTTGTATAACCATCGAAGACTGTTGAAGTGACTAATTCCTGAAAATTAGGTAGCATTGAGAACAAAGAAACTACCCCAACCTTAACCGTTTTATATATATTTCAGTTATTTTTAGTATACACAAGATTCATATTATTTTGTCATATAAGGGAATGCCGTCTTATTATTTTTTTAATCATTGATTCGAGGATTGTTAAGCTCGCGGATCAATTATAAGGGAAGATAATTGTAATAAATCTCAAACGCCCCATGAGTGTGAGATTTCTCCAAACCTTAAGGGAGGCCAGTGTAATTTATCCTATTTTATATAAAAATAATTACAGTTTCACTCTCTTGAGATATAATATATTACACCCGTAGCTCTTATCTTTTATAAAATTATAATTTTATTCCCTCAAATTAATCGATGATCAAATCAGGTGACGAAAGATGTGAAATTATTTATATATCCATGATTATTTTTTATTAAATTTTTTTTTCCACAAATAAGTAAAAATATTATAATCATTTCACCACTAGTCAACTACTAACGTAAACTTTATCCATGTCGAAAGTTGTCGGAGTTTTTGCTACTGCTTACAAATTAAAAGGGGCTGAACTGTAATTTTTTAAAAGGCAGGAACATATCTGGATGGGTGAAACTGTAATCACCCCTAATATAAAGAGTTGGTACCAGCTAATTAGTGATATAGACGATATACGGAGTACAGTTGACATACACACAGACTGCAGAGCCAATCAACATATATCTCTACACGCTTCTCACAGCTCTCTCTCTCTCTCTGTAGTGTTCTGTTTCCTCTGTCTTTCCCCATTTTTGGACGACATCTTTATTCGTACTCTGCTCTTTCTTGATCTGGGTTCTGAATACAACCTCCTCAGATCACAATTTTTGGTTTGAAAATCTTTTTTCTGCTCAAACCCATCTATAGAGACAAAACCCATCTGGGCTTTTGTGTATTTTGAATTCACACTAATGGGTCTTATGGGGCACTACTTCTTGGTTAGTTACATTCCTCTTTTTCAGATTATTATTTGTTGTTGGAAGATGTATTTTTGTATTCATGAACTGTTTTTCTCTTTTGGGTAGTTGCAGGTTTTGGAATTGAAAGCTGATTTGGTTCAGTTTGATTGTTAGTTTAGGTCTGTGAACTCTTCCCTTGGATTCAAATTTGTGGTTTTCATGCTTTCTCATAGATCTTTCTGTATAATTTCATTTGGGGCTTGTCTCTTTCCTGTACTCCAGTCTCTGAAGAATATGCTACTTTTCTTCTGGGTATTAGTTTTCTGTATTTTCTATTACAATGATTCAAGTTCTTATGAGAATTAGTATAAATTTCATGTCAAACGAGAGTAATTTTATATGCATCTCTTTTGTTTCGTTGGGGTTTAGGAGCTGGATGAATTTTTTTGGATTAGGTTTAGAGGGGAGAGTTTCAGTTTCTACCCTCTTATCTTTATTAGTTATGCTTCTAATTAAATAATTAATCCCCTTCTTCGAAGGAAATCTGATGAAATTAAATCGTTGAATTGAATGATGGGGAAACTTTGCAAAGCTAATTTGAGTAATTTTCAGAAAGAAAAAAGAGACATGAAGAAAATGGAGTTTGGAGGAGCACATGATGCTGTGAGATCTAGTGCTAAGCTTGCTTAGCTTGGTTGGTTAATCCATATGGCTTCATATTTCAAGTATTATCTGTTTCATGTGTACTAGGAGCTTCCACGGTTGTAAAACTGAGATGGAGTGCTGCCACTTGTGTTGCTGTATTCTATGTTACATGGACTCTTCTAAAGTAGGTGAAGTACCCGTGTCCGATACATATTAGTCGGATATGGGTATGGGACACTTGTCCGACATTTTTGGTAGGACATTTACCTAAATTTAGCCATGTCTTAACGTCCATGGTGCATCGAAATTCCTGTCAACTGTTAACACTGTAGATTGTGCCGATGCTTATATTAGAGCTAGTTGGGGAAAAAAATCTTCTTGTTTTGCTTTTTCATGCACACTGTTTAGCCAGTACCAGTCGTATCCCAGGAGTATTCTCCTTCTTGATATGCAATATCATTCCATGGAGAACTAATATGCTAATAGATTTTAAAAAAAGTGCCACTGAAAACAATATGATAAATCATATGATGTTCTGCGTATAGCCTCATAGATTATTTCATGCGAAGGGAAGTTAACTTCAAGATGTGCCGTACATTATTTGTTCTTGGAAAATCTTGTATGCTAGATTTTGGGTTGCTTTCTAATTGACGTGCATAAATTATTTGGTTCTTGGAAAATCTGGGGTATGTTATGTTGGATTGCTTGCTAATTTTGTGGCCGATGCACAATCACCTGTCTTACATTATAGTTTTTTGCTTGCAGAAATCTTCACTAGTTGTTTAAGTTTTTCTTTCGGGTTTTGTGGCCATGGGTAGAGGCAGGGGAAAGGGAAAGAAGTTAACTGGTAGCAATCATGAAGATCCTGGAAGTGGTGATGAGACCATTCCAGTTCAGAAGAGAAGAGGAAGGCCACAGAAACCTTTGAAGGATGAGATTGATGAGGAAGAATTTGAGAAAATAGAAGAGGAAGATGGTGAGAATACGAAAAATGGTATTTCAGGCAAAGAGATGAAAAACTCAACATTAGCAGAGAATGGAAAGAAGAGGAAGCGGAAGTTGCAAGCAAAAGAGAAGCCGGATTCAATCAAAGAGGAAAATGGAGTTGGAACCGGATCAAGCGCAGATGACTCGACTAAGTCCAATGGTTTTCGCCATAATGGGAGCAGGCGAAAAAACAAGCCTCGTCGAGCTGCTGAAGCCGGTGTTGAGTGCAAGTAAAATCACTTAGTTGTCCCAATGCCGATCTTAGTTGTTGGCATGCCAAAAGTCAACAGACGGGTAGTGACGCCTAGTACAACTCCACTTTCATATTTTTCTTTTCTTTATTGCTCCACTCTTTTTGGTAATTAATTTTTTTGCTATCTTTTTTGTTTTAATTGGATGTTCTGGAATTGATCATGCTGTTTGTAATCTCTCGTAATGCCATCTTATTTGATATTCTAACTAGTCTTTTGTATGAAATTATTAGCATGCTATGCTTATCAATTTACACCATGCTATTATGTTCATTTTAGCATTATGTACAAGTATGTTTTGGTATGACTACTAAATCATAATCTCTTTACATTCCGCATAATCTTCTCTGCAAATATTTCCTGCTGATATCATATCCTGTCATCTTTTCTTTTGTTGTGCCTCTGTGTTTTTTATATGCATATCCAATAATTTTTATTTTTTTTGGTAGACAAAAGACGAAGAATTTTCTTAGTTTTTTAATCTGTTCTAATATATCATGCTCTGTTTTCGGCCAATAGGACTATTTTGGCACCACAAAGGTCTTGGCCCAAGTAGTATACTCCCCTCCCTGTCATTCCAAAAACACGTAGTCTTAATTGGTTAACTCTGACTTGGTGCAAAACAGATATTCGAGCTACAAGGGCAAATAGGTAATAAGATTTCTTAATTATTATACTCACCACCTTAGGGATAACGATTACCATGGATTTATGTTTTGAACACATTAGAGATTTCAAATTATATGTTTTTAATCTTTGAAAATCTTCTTATGAATGCATGAATTTTTTTTGGTCTTTTGGAATGTACATATTTATAAAATCCTTTTATAATAAGGAGAAGGAAGCTTTAGGGATCGAGGTATCTTTGAAGGCCGCTGGTCCATTTTTGATTGTTTGAAATTTGGTTTGCTCGAGTGAGACCGGTGGATTCAGTTTCCAAGCAAAACTCAATCTCTTTTGATTCTCACTTCTTTCAGACTCGAAGAGTAAATGGAATGGAAGACGATATGTGCTCATAAAAGCTAAGGCTAAGAGGCTACAATCACACATAATCATATTAAGTGCATTCTAGCAAGTTTAATAGCTAGCTTTTGTTTCTTTCACATATGTCAGCATACATCTAGCCGTTTAATGCAGATTCTTGGGACGTATGGAGGGAATTTAGGGATAGATTCTGCTTGACCTTATGTTTAATGCAATACTGTTTTGTTAATTGGGATTTAATCTACATTGACTAAAATTATTTCTTGGAGTTTTCACTTAAAGATGGTGTATTTTTGTGTGGTTGATATACTTTACTTGCTTTCACATCCGCAACATCAGTGATTTTTAAATGCATTTTAGTTAGTTAAAGGTTCTAATTACTGTTGATGCCATAATTGGCAGCATCCGGCTTGATGACAGCTTCCTGCCAGACAAAGGAAATGTGACCGGCGGGGTGCTTGCCAGGTGTCCTCCGACAATCAAGCCGGTGCTTGGAGTCTTATATCCGCCGGTCAAGTCTTCTTTGTCTTGCAGGAAGTTCGTGTCAAGCTGGATCGTTCCAATTTTCACTTCAACAACTGGCATAGGCTGAGTTGATTGTCGGAGTGGACCTGGCGGCCACCCTACCGGTCACAGCTCCTTTGTCTTGCAGGAAGCTCGTGTCAAACCGAATTGTGCCAATTTCTGTATCATCAGGTTCTAATCTGGTTATTAAAATTTTCTGTTGTGGCTAATTTGTCTGTTAAATCCTCTTAACATTAGAGTCTAGGATTCTTACTTCTTTTCATTTTTTTTTCTCTTTTAGTTAGGGTCTCTGTAGGCATGAAATGATGATTCCACTAGATCCAAAATCCAAAACTAACCCAATAAAGATTCCCCTTCTCCTTTCGATTTCTATATTCAATACGGCCTGTCTCTATTCCACGGGGCCTTAATCAATCATTAGTACTACTCACGGCCCAAGAGGGAGGCTCAGCCGAAGCTTCAAGCCCCTTCGCTGAGCATCCTAGTTTGGATAGGAGCTATTATCACTCTCTTCTTTCTGCACTTCATATATATATCTTGAAACTTTTGTTATTCGAGAATATCAGTTAATTTTTATGTGATTCTGCTTTATATAATCTGATGACCAGGCTTGCAACATGACACTCTTTTTGCCTTCAATGGTTGGTAATTTAGATGGACAATATTACGATGTTTAGATTAAGGATTCTTACTTAGCTCTAGCAGATTTTCCATTTTTTTCATACGACAGACCCTGAAGATAAGTCCGCTAGTTGCATGTTACTTTGTTTTAAGGATCTGCTCAGTCCTGTTAGCTGCTGAAGATCTGCCACTCCGAGGTTTAAGGAGGATGCTGATCTAAGATGATAGCCTAGATTCAGAGGTGAATATCCATATGACCTGGGAGTTGGTTCAGTACATGAGGTGCTCGTGGAGCTTGAATGGGTCCACTAGATTCTAATCAACACTAATAATCTTAAACACAAAACTGTTAGTTCAGTGTGTTCATGCATTTCTTTAGTTCTTGCCAAATGCATTGCTTGAAAAACGACACACAGAAAGCTTGAAGCTATGGCTTCTTTATTTTAATTATGGGTTGGCTGAACTATAGGTGTAGGTGGTGTAATGTGGGAAGCTGATATCTAAGGAATAAGTCCATGGAATTCATAAATTTCTTCTGAAAGCATTGCATGAATGACAACAGAGGGAAACTTGACATAATGCCTGCTTCTTGTTAATTGTTTTTTGGTTTAACGATACGTGAAGATGGTTGAATTAGGATCAAACCCTATATCTAAGAAGTAGGGGTTTTGTGCCTAGTGCTCAGGCAACTAGATTAGAATGTTCAAGTCTTTTAAGGCTAAGCATTGGCTTCCCTTTTAGGTGTTGTTGGGGAATTTGAGGCATGGTCTTCAGGCTTGGCCTTTGGTTCTCACCTCAAGATGTGAGGCTTGCATAAAATGTATATCATGTATAGAATATTCATAAATAGTTAAAAACATATAAATAAATAATTGGTATACGTATATTGGTTATTGGTTTAAAATTTTCGGGAGAAAGTTTCTGTTGCTACACATTTTTGTGCTCGTGTATCGCTTCAAACTACACATAGTGCTGCATTTGGTGACCTTATTTGTCTAGGTTATTCGATGACTATAATTAGGTGCTAATGCTCTTAGGTTAGAAAATATCCTCAGATTTGGACTATTTCACACGCTCGTTTACCTTATGGTTGCAGGATTTCCTTAGTGTAAGTGATAAATTAGGGATAAAGTCTAAACCTAACCTTATGGAGAAGGGGTATTCAATATTATATCTAACGCCGCTCTCATCTTTTTGCCCAAAAGTTTGTTGCAATGAATAGACTCGATTATAGGATACCAAAATTAAAACATGCAAGTCATATCTTGTTTGCCAGCTGTAATTGTTTCATACTTGAGTTGAAGTAAAACCCCACCATTTCAATATTTCATTTTCTGCGGGAAAAAAAAAAGAATTATTGAATTGTTTGTCTCTGTCGTAGTTAAGGCTTTACACGGAGACTCCCAGCATAGCTTTATTGCTGATTGTGTACGATCATACGAATACTTTAGTCGAGGCTGCCAAATCTCTGCATGTTTAACGATCACCAGATATGCATAGATTTTAAGTTGTTTGCTCTCTGTACATTTATTTGTTTGTTTAGGAAGAGATGCAATGGCTTCTCCTCCAGGTATTTATACAAATATTCATTTTTCCGCAATTACTGCCCTCTTTGAGTCATCAAATGCCTCGGTGAATACCTACAGAAAGGTTTTTCTACTTTGGGTATATCTTCTTCCAAATTTACTACATTAAGATTAAATTTCTTTATATTTTGGTAGCTGGAATTTTGTGGGTTATTTCCGGTCCTGCTTCTGTTTTTCTGTAGAAGTTGAGCCATATTTGGCGCCACATTTTTTTTATTTGTTTGTTTCTGTTTGAGGTACTGCCACAAAGTGGATACTCAGCTCCTCATCCATACGATTTACTCGGATTAAGCATTTTGTTGGGCATATGACATGCTTGTGTTTGGGGATGAAGCCGTGGTTGTTTGGTGGAAATGCATCTCTCTTGGATTTAGATACTTCTGTTTTTTCTAAATAATATTTTCTACGTCTATTGTTATGCTCCTATCGTTCTTGCTTCAAAAATTGTATACCATATATGTCACAGGAGAGAATATATGACTATCTGATTGTTTCCGGTGATTTTTCATTTTAGGATGTAATGCGCGATATATACGTGCATATCTACAGTTGATACACATACTAAAATACATATGGTATAACTTTTGGTTCCAGTTACTCTAGTCTGCTTGTTTCGATAGATAGCCATGTGTAGGTGGTTTCATGACAAGCTAGGCTTGGTTAAGTATGTTAGCTAAATGATGTTCGGCCATGTATTCTTGTGAAAATTTTGGGTTAGGATTCTCACAAGATAAAGTGAGTGGATTTGACGCTGTGACTTTCTTGGAAGGTGTCAATACAGTTACTAATAAGCGGTACTCATCTGATATTCGTTTTTAAGATGATATTATCGGAGTACATAGTTTTCGGGATTGCAACTGTAACTGATATCGTGACTGAGAACCATGGTTTGAGGCAGTGAAGCAAATTGACTGTTGTTGCCGGGATCAGGATGTCGTAGGAAGTCGGTTAGGATTCATGCACCTGGAGCAACAGACAGGCTCTTGTAGTAACACCAGGAAAGTGTGTGAATGTAGGTTATTAGAAACAGAGTAGAAATACATGCACCAGCTGGGTTTTCTCTGTTCTTGTCCATGTAGTAATTTTGTGAAATACCTTTGCATTTTTGTCTAGGAACGTTTCCACAATTATTTCTACAATAATGCTACATTTCCAAAAAGAAAACAAAAATACAAAGAATATAACAGCACTGTAAAGTCTGTAATTTAGAAGATAGTTACTGTAATGTTTATTCTTAACCACAGGTTAGTTTTTCTACTATAAGTTTCTTACCTTTCTTCTGCAACGAGATAATGACAAAAAAAAAAAAAAAAAAATTAAAAGTAATTTTGGATGCCTATAGCAAGATATTAGGCTTATTAATGTTCAATATTCTGGCATCATGCAATTATTTATGTTGTAATTAAAGAATAATTATGAGTTTTAACTTTTTCTGATACATCATAATCAATCCCATCTCCCCAAATGTTCACTGACCAACTCTTGACATTAATTTGTCCTTAATGATTACTTTAAATTAATCTTGTTAACTGTTGCATTAACCATGAGTTGAAAGAGGTTGGCATAAAAGACCAGATAAAAAACAAAGTTGGTGAATCTCTTCCTTGCTTTGTATTCACTTTTCTAATTGGAAAATTTGAAATCTGAGATTGAAGAAAGAATTGTAGTATATGATTGACCCTTTTTCTATATTTTAAATGATTTTATTTATTTTATAGAACACGATTATGTTGCAGTGAAGTAGTGGTGTGAAATGGTGAAGTACGGGTTTCATATAGATCCAACGGTCTAGATGAGTGTAAAAAAATTAGTTGAATTTTCGATGTACTAACTGGAGGGTTCACTATCATTCATTAACTGTCTAGATTTTGCCTTGACCAGTAAAATCCGCAATTCACCATTTCACTGCAGAGGAATAATTTCCCTCCGGAGGACAAAAGTCGCATACCATATAAAATATCAGTCAAGACACCATCTGACAGCTGGCAGAAAAATTAAAATTACTACATCTCGAAAATAAAAAATAATAACTTGCATGTGCATGAACTTTGGACGTACAAGCCAATAGAGGAATTTAAAAAAATGTCAAACCAATAGTACTCCTAAACAATGTATATTCATAAAAATATATATTTATTGAAAAATAATAAAGTTTAATGAGATTATATTAGATTAGGCCAAGATGGTATATAAACAAGCTTTCTGACCCTAAGTGTACAGTGTACTTAAGTTTGCAATAACTAGCTAGCCAAAACTAGATATGGGGATTCAAGGCCATCTCCTCTTGGTTCTTCTGGTCTTTGGTGAAGCAGTAGTGAATAGTAGTGGTTTACAATTGCCTGAGAGAATTTATGGGACGAATTCGATAGACCGGAAAAGCCAACCTTTATCACCAACTCATGGGCTAGATAGGCTCAACCGTAGCAGTTTCCCGCCAGGATTTGTCTTTGGGGCAGCATCATCAGCTTATCAGGTTTGTCAAGTGTTTTTTTTTTTTTTTTTTTCCCGGGAGTTAAATAATTTTATAGAAGCCAAAAGAAAATTACAGAAAAATTACAAAAAAAAAATGGCCCAAAAGGCCAACAAGAAAGAAAAATACATGAGGTTCCATCAGAACAGGTTTGTCAAGTGGTTCCAAGTAGAGAGACTGTCTTTTTTTTATTTTTTTATTTTTCTTATTTTTTTTATTTTTTTGTTTCTTGTGTGATAGAGATTGTTTTTGTTAAGTATTTGGTAATTTGTTTTTCCAGATTGAAGGTGGAGTGGATAGTAAGGGGAAAAGTATATGGGATACTTTCACACACGAACATCCAGGTCTTCTCTTTCTCTAGCCAAAAAAAATAAAAATAAATATATATATATATATATATTAGTAGAAGTGGTAGTGAAGTACTGGAATATATACATTGTTATAATAAGAGCAACCCTAGAACATAAAAATGTGCATGACTTTCAACATCATCTATTTATACTGAAACTGTAGAAAAGATAGCGGATGGTAGTAATGGAGACGTGGCCGTTGATTCTTATCATCGATACAAGGTACATAATATTTGAACTCGTGAAGAACTCCTCTTATATACCCTTTTTTTATTGCAACTTAATTAACTCGCGCGAAATTGGAATCACATTATTGTTTATTCAATTTTGATGATACAGGAAGATGTTGCACTGGTCAAGGAAATGAATCTAGATGCATATCGATTCTCAATTGCATGGTCTAGAGTTTTACCAAGTAAGATGATCACTACTTTAGGCCTGTCACAGTAACTCACTCTCACACACGAATTTCAACGATTATAGGTTGGTTCACTTTGAACAACATTTGGGTCCCACTCCGGGAGGAGAATCAAGTTCGTCATCTCTACTGAACTGACGTGTTTCAATACAATTTGGATACCTTTGATAAAAAAAATTTAAAAAAAGAATTGAAGCTAATTCATCTTTATATGAATTTTGTGTTCATCTTTCTTTTTTAAAAGGAATTTTGTCACGTGTCTAAATCATATTGGATCACATCAGGGGTGGACAAACTTCATCCTCGTGGGACATGACCGAGATATTACATGTTCTTAAACTTCTGTGTGCATGTAATCCTAATTATTTACTTTTCAGGTGGGAAGCTAAGTGGAGGTGTGAATGAGGAAGGAATCCAATACTACAACAAGCTCATAAATGAGCTCCTTGCCAATGGTTATATATATGCATCAACCTTACACTGTTTGAAATTTATAATTGGAATATTGCAATTTTCCTTCTTAATCAAAATGTCATTTGATCAAATATTTGCAGGTCTAGAGCCTTATGTTACTCTCTTTCATTGGGATCTTCCCCAAAGTTTGGACGACGAGTATGGTGGTTTCTTAAGTTCTAAAATTGTGTAAGTCACTCGATTCCTTTCATTCACCATTCAAATGTTTTCAAAAAAATAATAATAATAAATATTTTGAAAAAAAGGAAGAAAAGTGCAATTTTTTTAGCCCACTTAATAGCAAAACTTAACATAAAATAAACTTGAAAAATATGTTTTTTGTTAGGGTTCGCACACCCTATGTACGAAGCCGTGCACACCTGCAAATTATAAAACGCACACAAACACACCAAACAATCGACACAAGAATATATACATGGTTCAGCCAAATAAGCCTACGTCCACGGAGAGCACCGTTTCACTAAAAAATCACTGAGAGGATTATAAGGGGGTGATTCGCATATCACACACGCACACACACTATGTATACTCAGGCCTGTATCACCGGAATAATATAAGCGTATATTATTCCTAACTCTCTCTTTCTATTTCTGTGTTCACAATTCAATAGGAGAAACCCTATATTTATAGGTGAGGATATAGAGGTGGGTTTCCCAATCTTCCGATGTGAGATAAGTTAATATAACAAAGTAGTCATATTATATATATATACCAATATATAACAATCTCCCACTTTACGACTTTGCCTTCATCAATCAACTCCATCAATGATCAGTGCTCGGTGCCCTCATTTCTGTCTTCAAGCTTGAAGACCAACTGAAGTTGCGCACAACTTCAGTTTCTCTGTTGTCACCACTTTGGTCAACATGTCAGCCGGATTCTCGCTTCCTTGAATCTTCTTAAGTGTTAATACTTCATCCTCTAATAGAGATCTGATAAAGTGATAACGAAGATCTATATGCTTGGTTCTCGAATGAAATTCTGAATTTTTTGCCAGATGTATAGCACTCTGACTATCACTATGCAAAACACTATTTCCTTGCTCGAATCCCAACTCTACCAACAAACCCTATAACCAAATCATCTCTTTGCTAGCCTCCGTCATGGCTACATACTCAGTCTCTGTAGTAGATAACGATTCAATCCTCTGTATCTGCGAAATCCAACTGACTGCTGTAGTACCTACTGTAAAGACATAACCAGTAGTGCTTCTTCTATGATCTATCTCACCAGCAAAATCTGAATCTACATAGCCATGTAAATTCACTTCACCCTTTCCAAAATAAAGGCATCTGTTTGTGGTACCTCGTAGATATCGCAATATCCACTTCACTACTTCCCAGTGAGTCTTTCCTGGATTGGACATGAACCTGCTGACTGCTCCCACTGCATATGCAATATCTGGTCTTGTACAAACCATTGCATACATCAAGCTACCAATAGCTGAAGCGTATGGAATACTGGCCATGTTGTTCCTCTCTGCTTCTGACTTGGGAGACTGCTTTTTGAATAATCGAAAATGACTAGCCAAAGGTGTGCTAACTGACTTAGCATCACTCATGTTGAACCGCTTCAAAACCCGTTCAACGTAGTCAGCCTGAGACAACTGCAAAATTCCCTTCTGCTTGTCTTTGATGATTCTCATACCAAGAATCTGCTTCGTTGTGCCTAAGTCCTTCATCTCGAACTCTTTTGCCAACTACTTCTTTAACTTACTAATTTCCACAAAATCAGATCCAGCTACTAACATGTCATCAACATGAAGTAGGAGGATAATGTAACTCATGTCAAACCTCTTGAAGTAGCAACAATGGTCAGCGTTGCACTTGATATAATCATGTCTCTGCATAAATTCATCGAATTTCTTGTACCACTGTCTTGGAGCTTGTTTCAAACCATACAAGCTCTTTTTCAACTTACACACAAGTTTCTTTTTCCCTTTCTCTAAGAAACCTTTCGGTTGCTGCATATAAATCTCCTCCATTAGGTCACCATGGAGGAAAGCAGTTTTGACATCTAACTGCTCTAGGTGCAAACCCTCTGATGCAACAATGTTAAGAACTGAACGAATGGTAGTCAGTTTCACAACCGGAGAAAATACGTCGGTGTAGTCGATTCCTGCTTTCTGCTGAAAGCCTTTTACTACAAGTCTCGCCTTGTACCTCTTAGAACCATCATGTTTTTCTTTGACTCTGTAGACCCATTTATTATGGAGAGCTTTCTTTCCTACCGGCAGCTCGGTTAGCTTCCATGTCTTGTTGGAAATAAGGGACTTCATCTCATCTTCCATTGCAAGCTCCCACTGGCTCGCATCTGCTGCACTGCATGCTTCATCAAAATACTCTGGTTCACCTCCATCTGTGAGCAACAAATAATTCATGTATCTCCGATTCGGCACATGCTGCCGTGAAGACCTCCCAGGTACAGGAATAGGAGTCGGAGACTACGGTGTATCAACCTGTTGAGTATTTCCATCTGCAATATGTTCGTCTGACTGAGTACTCTCACTGTCTTGAACATCATCTAACTCAACACATACAGGATCACTCTGTGTTGTAGACTCTGAGCTTGTTGTGTGTCTGTCCTTGTACATAACTTTTTCATTGAACACTACATCTCTGCTTCGGATCAGTTTTCGGTTCTGATCATCCCACATGCGGTAACTATACTCGTCACCACCATAGCCAATGAAAATACACTTTTGTGACTTGGGATCAAGCTTACCCCTCATAGTGTCACTAACATGTACATATGCAACACAACCAAAAACTTTTAAATGTAAAAGTGTTACCTCTCTACCGCTCCAGACCTCTTCTGGTATTCTGTGCTCCAATGGTACTGATGGACCACAATCGATTAAATACGTTGTTGTACTGACTGCTTCTGCCCAGAACTATTTCGGCAACCCTGCCTGAATGCGCATGCTTCTAGTTCTCTCAGTCAATGTCCGGTTCATCCGTTCTATTATGCCATTATGTTGTGGTGTACGTGGAACAGTTCTCTCTAATCTGATACCGTTCTCATAGCAAAATCTCTTAAACTTGGTGTCCTGATACTCTCCACCATTATCGGACCGTAATCTTTTTATCTTCAAACCCGACTCATTCTCTATCATAGCCTTCCAACTATTGAACACACCGTACACTTCAGATTTATGTTTCAAGAAATAAACCCATACCTTTCTGGAATGGTCATCGATGAAGATGACAAAATAGGACTTTTCGCCAATAGATGAGACATTTGCTGGCCCCCAGACATCAGTGTGAACTAGCTCAAGCTTCTCCTTTCTGAGTTCTCTACCGCTTTTCTGAAAACTAACCCTCTTCTGCTTACCGAATACGCAATCCTCACAGAAGTCGATATCAATCGAATTTAGACCTGATAGTTTTCCCTTTGCGAGCATAACCTTGAGTCCCTTTTCACTCATGTGACCTAGCCTCTGGTGCCACAAATTATGATCCTCCTTGCTTTCTGCAATTGCTATAAATGTGTTAGCCTTGGTGGTAGTGTACAACATACCTGTTTTCTTTCCTCATGCTATAGTCATAGCTCTCATAGAAACTTTCCACTTATCTTCACTGAAATTGGTCACATAACCTTCACTCGCCAACTGGCCTACTGAGATCAGGTTTTTCCTCAAGTCTGGAATGTGTCTGACATCCCTCAGCTTCCATATCGATCCGTTGAGTCTGATATGTACTTCACCCTTGCCAACAACATTGCAAGGTTGATCGTCACCTAAATAAACCTTGCCGAGGTTTCCAGGTGCATAGCTCTCAAAGAGCTCTCGACTTGAGGTGACATGGAATGATGCTCCAGAGTCCAAAACCCAAGACTCTGCTTTGCTCTCCAAAGAGCATATCAGTGCATCATCTGCTTCTTCTAAGACAATATTTGCCTCTGTCTTGTCATCCGCTACCTTCTGCGGGGATCTACACTGGTTCCTTAAATGACCAGTCTTGCCGCAATTCCAACATTCGATTGCTTTGGAATTTCTGGGACCTCGAGACTGTGATCTTCCCCGTCTCGACTTGGAACGGCCACGCCTTTGGTTTCCGCCTTTCTGTCTGTTCGAACCTCTGCCTCTGGTGTCGACATTCAATGATGTGCCATTGCTTGAAAAGTCTGACGACTATCTTCTGATCTCTTCTGTGAGTACCATACTCACAACATTATCATACTTCAGCGGGTCTATCCCTGAAGAATTACTGATTGCAGCCACTGTGGCGTTCCAGCTCTCTGGCAATTGATTAAGGAGAAAAGCTGATTTCACCTTGTCTTGAAACACTACTTTAATTGATTCCAACTGTCCATAAATGTCATTAAGCTTACTGAGATGTTCACCAACATTCCCATTCTCGGACATCTTCAGATTCGTCAATCTGCTGATAAGATGTAATGTATTTGCTCCAGGCGGCTGTTCCTACATCTTCGAAAGAGCTTCCATGAGAGACTTTGCAGTCTTCTCTTTCCTGATATTGAAGGCTACAGATTTTGCCAACGTCAATCTGATCGTGCCAAGAGCCTTTCGATCTAGGATATTCCACTCCTCTTCTTTCATCGAATCTGGCTTCGTCTCTTCTAGCAGTTGATATAAATTTTTCTGGAATAACACATCCTCAATTTGCATCTTCCAATAGGTAAAGTTTGTACCATCAAACTTGTCGATCATTACTGTATTTTCTTCTCCCATAGCTCCCACTGAGCCTATTAGAGATATTCGGAGTGCAAAACCGAGAATACGGTTGCGTCGGGGGTGGTTCAAAACCTTAAGAACGCCTCTGACCGCGTCCAAAACGGGTCAAAAACGACTCCAAACGGGCCAAAACAAATTTGCACAAAAGACAGAAATTTAATCACGAAGTCAGTACCTTCTCGGGGTGCGTGCGGGCGCGTCCCTGCTCTGATTGGGCCGATTCTTGCACTAAAACGTCGGGATTCGAATTATCTTTCCGTAGATATATTATAAGCCTCGTTCCGATAAACGATGCTCCGGAAAATCACGCCGAACCGAAACTGCTGCTCGACGGAGCCAAAAAACTGGTCGAAACTTCAGGCGGCGCGTGGGGGCGCATGAGGAACGTTCCGGCAACGTGAACCTGAGCTCTGATACCACTTGTTAGGGTTCGCACACCCTACGAAGCCGTGCACACCTGCAAATCAGGAAAATAAGCCTACGTCCACGGAGAGCACCGTTTCACTAAAAAATCACGCGTGTATCACCAGAATAATATAAGCGTATATTATTCCTAACTCTCTCTCTCTATTTCTGTGTTCACAATTCAATAGGAGAAGCCCTATATTTATAGGTGAGGATATAGAGGTGGTTTCTCAATCTTTCGATGTGAGACAAGTTAATATAACAAAATAGTCATATTATATATATATGTCAATATATAACATTTTTGCCGTTTTTCATTTTCATTATTCCCTTCTCACATTTTTTTAACCACCCTAATCCATTTTCTTCCCTCTATATCTTTCAATCAGACTCCAGATTTTAGTAAAACACATTACGTAATCTTTATTAAATTTACAGGATCGGAATATATGATCTTACTATGCAATATAAATAATTATATTTTCAGACATTACGTAATCTTTATTAATTTTACACGATTATATGATATTACTAAGCAATAGAAATTATCAATTTTTCAGGAATGATTATGTTGAGTATGTGAATCTTTGCTTTAAGAAATTCGGTGATCGGGTGAAACATTGGGCCACTTTTAATGAGCCATGGAGCTATAGCAACACTGGTTACACCACCGGAATCTTTGCACCGGGCCGATGTTCTTCATGGCAGCAAAAAAATTGCAGCGCGGGAAATTCTGGAACAGAGCCATATATAGTCACACACAACCAACTTCTTGCTCATGCAGCTGCAGTCAAATTGTACAAATCCAACTATCAGGTTATTATTTGTAGAGTCCTTCAACATATTGCAGATAGTTATATTTATATATATATATATACTAACAAAATAAGTCACTGGCAATGTAAGTGAGGAAAAATCACAAGTAGAAAAATGAAATAATATAAAGAATTTTTAAGCGGTCATAGCTATATAAACAAATCTAAAGTTTTATAAATCATAACTCAATAATATCATAAGACCCTTTTATCAAAATGAAAATTACTATTTATATTTAAATTACAAAAAAAATGTATAAAAATTTAAAATTTACACTTATATAAGTGTGACTATGTCCATGAAACGTGATTGGTACCTTATCAAATTTTAATGGACAATCAAAATTGATATAGAATTTACTTAAAATAAATTATTATAATTATGTATTAATATTTAAGATTTAAAAATTTAGTGTGAAAAAATAGTGAAAAACATATACAATAAATAAACATTCATATACATCAATAATTTATATTTTAAGAGTTAAAAAAGATAGTGAAAAAAAATAAAATAGTGAAAGACGTATAGAAAAAATAAAATTAATAAACTTTTAGACTTTTATAATAGTGTAATACAACTTAGAATAAAATAGTGTAGGAAAATATATGGAGTTGTGCAAAGAGGTGTAGAGGATGAAATTAAAATATTCTAGAATGCGGTGGAATATTAGAGTAGATTGTGAATTTGTATGAAAGTATACCCGACATCAAATACATCTAACCAATTTATTTGGACGAGGTGCCTATAAAAGCAAAAGTCTCTCACTTAAATATCTAACATGAATACAAAATTAATTTTACTTTGCATACATAATTTTGAAAATCTAAAGAATGTAAGCAATATTGAGAGTACATTAAACTAATAGGTTATTGAGAAAGCTTCATTGATGTGAGTCGTACTCTCTGTGTTGATGTGAGTAGTACTCTCTGTATAAAAATAATAAATAAATAAAAATTAAAATAGGTTACATGCAATAAATTTGTGATAAAAAATTATAATTGAAAAAATAGAATAATAATCATTATTGTCTGGTTAAATTCTCTTAAATAGTAGAAATTAATAATATTAAAACCTTTGTTATAAGCTTTTATATAATAATACTTAAGAAGTAATATTTTAAGTACTAAAAAGAGTAGAAATTGGATAGAAAAATAAAAAATCTTTAGGCGTTTATTATTAGTATAGACATATATAAATCATACAATAAAAATCATTTTGAAATATATATTTGAATATTATATTCATACTTACTCGCTCAACCTATAATATATAACATATATGTATATATATGTATGAGTCGTGCAGGCATCACAGCGGGGATCAATTGGAATTGTACTCGTGTCAACTTGGATGGTTCCATACTCTAATACAACTAATGACCGTCGTGCTTCATTAAGGGCACTTGATTTCATGCTCGGATGGTGAGTGTGTTTTGCATGTTGCAAAATCAATTCATTAAAAAGATATATTAAGTATTTAAGAATCTAAGAGATTTTCTTTTTTTTTTTTTTTTTTTTTTTGGGTAATTCAATATATTAGAGAAACAAAAAGAGGGAACAAAAGGAAGCCATGCCGAAGCAGGCCACCAAAAGAAACTATACAAGCCCCTGGGGCAAAGAGGAAGGTAGAAACCTAACCTATAACATCAGGACAAAGCCAAAACAAACAGCACAACAAAAGCATTAGCTAATACCCCTTATGACAGTGCTAGGAAGGGACCAAACAGCAGCAAAATCTCTTGATTTCTTGGAGTCTTTTAGCTTGAGGGCAGGGCCGGGCCGCCCTGAAAATCCTAAAATTTGTTGAGGCCCTAGGCGATGTCATATGTGTGGCCCTTGTACATAAGACTTCACGTGCTTAAAAAAATTTAAGCTTTAAAAAATTATTAAAAAAATACATTAAACATATAAATATTGAAAAAAAATGAAAACAATCTCTATCTTAGTGTCCTCGGCAAAAATTGCCATTGTGCAAGTGCGGAAATCGCGAGAGCCCTAAGTGTAGTGGAAAACGTTATTCAAGTGATGCAGTTGCGAGAGTCCTAAGTGTATTCACAAAACATTGTATAAGTGAAATAGTGTGATAAGAATCTTTTAGCCCTAATCAGATTAAATGATTTAATTAGATTAAACTTTAGTTTTATCGAATTGACAAATTAATTTTTTTTGTTTTTTCTGATCTATAGTAATACTAAATAAATATATGGGACTTGAACTATGGAATTAGATTATGAATTACTTCAATTTGGTTTGAGAATTTTTTTTGCAGAAAATTGAGGACCAAAATTGTGAAATTGGATTACAATTTAGATTGAATTGAACTAAGAAAGTAATTAAATTTTAATTAAGGTCTATAGATGTACTATTTTTTTTCTAAAAAAGGATTAAATTTGGTGCCCCTTTCGGTCGGAGGCCCTAGGCAACTGCCTAGGTCGCCTACCCTCATGGTCGGCCCTGCTTGAGGGATAACAATTTAAGCCTGATGCTGTCTTCCACCAGTCTTGAGATCCTTCTAGATGAAGTAAAAAACCCATTGAAGACTCTTTGATTTCTTTCCCTCCATAAGAAATATATGGAACTAGCAATGCAGAGCTTGAAACAAGAAGCTTCCATGGAGTTGCATGTTTGGTCCCACATTGATGAAGCCCAATTGATGATGGCACTTAGGGAGTAATCACCTAGATAAATTCCACACCTAGTTTGACACCAATCGTAAACTCTAGTAGAAAACGTGCATTTGAAGAAAACATGGTCGTGACTCTCATTCACAACTCCACAGAGAGCCAGTGGGAGTGCCATGTCTATCTTTAGTGGTGAGTCGATTAAGGATGACAAGTCATGCTATGAAGGCCTACCTAGGAATGTGATGCCGAAACCACACTGTGTGGTACCAGGAAGAAAGAATGGTAGGAGGAAGGAGGGATAAAAATGTGAGTTTAAAATTGAACGAGTCATTGTTAGATAGAGTCCAATTTACCCAGTCTTTAGGACCTTGGTGGATGTGTGGTAAGTTGTCAAAAGTTCCAGAAGTGAGAGAGGCAAGGAATGAAGGAACTCTCCAAGCCCCTCTTCTAATGAGGCATGAAACTTTGGTGCTCTCACCCCACCTAAAACAGCCAGTCTCGTGCTCATGCCTATCAAAGATGTTATTTAATATGTCATTTGGCATTTAGAAATCATGCCACATTGAAATGCTTTTGTCATCAACAAACTTGTGAATGATGAAGTTTTTAGCAAGGCCTCTTATCTTGAGCAGCCCTCTCCAATTCCATGAACTTAGAGAGGAGGGAGTAATGGTCCAAAATATTTTAGCCTTTATCACATTGTCATGAATCCAATCAAACCAAGGGGACTGGCCTACATCACTAAACAAATGCCAAATGTGTTTTAAGCAAGCCATTCTGTTAATGGTGAGGATATTTGGAAGACCAAGCCCTCCCAACTCATTAGGTTTGCAAATAGAAAACCAGTTGACTTTAGCTCCATGGTGATGCATATCTTTCCCTGACCAAAGAAAGTTTCTGAGAACATAATTAATATTCGTAAGCACAAGTATATGGAGGATGAGGTGGGAACTCCATAAGAGGTGGATGCTTAGGAGGATGGTCTTGATGAGCTGAAGTCTTCCAGCATAGGAGAGACTTTTTGTAGTCCAATAAGTGATTATGCAAGTAATACTTTCCACAATGCTTTTGTAGTCCCTAGCTTTGAGCCTAGAAGATGATAGAGGAAGCCCAAGATATCTAAATGGGAATTGCCATTGATCAAAGCCAACCTATTTAATCATTCTGGAATGGTCAGTAGTAGAGACCCTTGAGAGGAAGATCAAACTCTTGGTGGGTTGGAACAAAGACCAGAAAGCAAGGAGAAGCTTTGAAACCCTTCATACAGAATCTTAAGTGATTGGTGATCTCCATGGCAAAACACCATGAGGTCATCAGCAAAGCATAAGTGGGAAATTTTGTTTCTTTGACATCTCCAATAGTACTTGAAGCTGGGATTTTTCTCAATAGCATTCTAAAGGAAAGAAGATAGGACATCCATAATAATTACAAAGATAAGGGGGGAGAGGGGGTCTCCTTGTATAAGCCCTCTAGCACCCTTGAAAAAACCTTCCAATTCACCATTAATGGAGATAGAGTAGACTAGAGAACAAAAGCAAACATGGATCTAATTGATGAAAACTATAGGGAAGTTAAGTAAATGGAGGGTGTCAAGAATGAAATCCTACCTTATGGAGTCAAAATTCTTGTGAAGATCAATCTTGAGGGTGTATTTGGGGGTGATGGAGGGGATATGATAACCATAGAGGAGCTCTTGAGCAATGAGGAAGTCATCACCTAATCTCCTACCCTTAATGAAGGTTGTCTGAGTCTTATCAATGAAGAGGGGAAGGATAGGCTGGGGTTTCATGGCTAGGAGCTTTGAAATAATCTTGTAGAGGGTATTGCAACAAACTATAGGTCTAAAATCCTTCATTGAAGTGGGTTGGGGATTTTGGGACAAGGGTTATAGAAGTACAATTAATGGACTTGAAAAGTTGCCCATTTTGAAAAAATTCTTGGATGACAGTTGTGACATATTTTCCAATAATAGGTCATGCCCTCTTAAAGAATAAGGCATTAAATCCATCAAGCCCAGGGTCCTTGGATGTATTAAGGTCAAAAACATATTTTTGAATGATCTCAGGGGCGGGAATTGCAGTAAGGGTGTCATGAAGGTCAAGAGAGATGGTCTTCTTGTAAACCTCTCTAAAAACATCAACACCATGATAATTATTCTGGCAAGGCCCCAACAGATCTTGAAAGTAATCAAGAGCTTCTTTCTTGATGGAGTGAATAGAATCAGTGATTGTGCCATCTCTAAGCATTAGAGAACTAATCCTCTTACTATTACACCTCTTATTGAAAGTTTTCATGAAGTAATTTGTGTTCTTGTCCCCCTCATTTAGCCATTTGATTTGGGCCTTTTGTTTGAACAAAATCTCTTCAGCTCTGGCCATGGTGGAGTAATTCTTGAGAAGCTCCATTTCTTCAGTTCTAATGCCATCATCAGTAGGACATAGGTCAAGCCTCAACTGATATATGTTGAGAGCATTCTTGGCTTCAATGACTCTAGAGTTAATGTCGCTGAATTCAGATCTATTGAACTTCTTTGAATTCAGATCTGTTGAGTTTCTTTAAATGAGGTTTAAGCATCTTAAGCTTTTTGCAGATTTGAAACATAATGGTTCCTGAAATTTCTTGTCTCCAAACACTATCAACAATTGGCAAAAAAATTTCATGGTCAGCTAGAAAATTAAAAAAATTAAAGGATATTGTTTTTTTAGTTTGAGGAGTACCACACTTTACCACCATTGGAGAGTGGTCAGAGACACCATAAGGAGGGAATGTGCAATTAAATAATGGGAAAGAGGCAAGCCATTGGTTATTGACAAGGGCTCTGTCAATTTTCCTAGAGATGTTGTGGATACCACCTCTCTTGTTGGTTCAGGAATGATAGTTTCCATTGAACCTAAGATCACACAATTCAGCTTGGTAGAGACAACTTCTAAAATCATGCATGCCACCACTCCAATTGCATGTTCCTCCATAGTTTTCATTGGGGTGAAACATAACATTAAAATCCCCTAAAGTGAGCTAGGGAGTAGAGTTCATGTCCATAGAAAATCTAGAGAGATCATTCCAGAGGCTCTTCCTTAGAGTAACAGTATTAAAAGCATAAATGACAGAAACATTAATCATGTTATGAGTACAAATGTCAGTGACAGTGACATGATAGCTTGACCCAATTCTTTGTATATAACAACATCAAGGGCATTATGGTTGAACATGATCAAAATTCTTCCTTGAGGAGAAGAGTGGAGGTTGTGAAGGATGTTCCAAGATAGAGCAATGGCTCTAGCAATTGCTGAAATGCTTCCAATCAAAACTTTAGTTTCCAAAATAGCAAGAAATTGCAGGTGTTACTCAACAATGAGCTTCTTGACTTCATTTTGTTTCTCATAGGAATTAAGGCCTCTGACATTTCAAGATCCTAAGATCATTGAGAGATGGTGTTGGGAAGCAAACCAATTAGCCCCAAAATTAAAGCTCATTTCTTTTTCTTTTTCTTCTTCTTATGTTTTCCACTAACCTCAACAATAGTAGCCTGATCATTGGGGGAGGTGGAACTAGAAGAACTAGTGGAAGCCTCAGAAGGCAAACATGCCTCTGTTGTGGTTAAGCAGTTGTCAGTAACATACTTTAAATCCTCATAGGGTAGAGTGACATCAATGCAATGAGGGGTAAGATCCTTCTCATTTGAGCAAATGGTAGAAGGGGGCAAAACATCAATGCAAGGGGTGGAGTTAATGGTCTCAAGGGGGGTTGAGAGTCATGGGTAGTGGTATGGCTAGTGGCATTGGTTTGTGGGGTGTCATTTTCAGTCTAAGGAGGACTATGGTTGGTTGGGGGTGGAGTAGTGTGAGAAATGCTTTGATCAAGATGGGGTTTTTGTTTTTTCCCTTTAGCTTCAGTCCATTTAGAAGGAGGTGAGTCAACTAAAGGGGTTTGGTTAATGGTTTTAGTTTGTTCATTGTTAGGGTCATGAGGAGGAAGGGCCAATGGGCATTTAGCCTACAAATGCCCAAAACAAGAGCAACCAGGACAAACTTGGGATCTCCACTAGTATTCCACCTTGGTATCAACACTCCCTCCATGGCTTAGCTTGAGCTTAAAAATGTCAATGAATGGTTTAGATGCATCCACTTCAACACAGAGCCTTGCAAAACTGATTCTCTTTCTAGTCTCAATTAATTTGTCGACAAATAGAGGTTTACCAATAGTGCTTGCAATGCCACTGAAGCCTTTATTTGTCGAGTAAACAAGAGGGATGTTGTAAAATTTAACCCATAGAGGAATATGAGTGCAAGATTCTTTAGTGAACTGAAGTCCCACATGCCATTTTTTGAGAATAAGAGGCTTGCCGTTGATCATGTAAGGTCCTCCAGATAGAATTTGAGTACAACAAGCATCCTCCTTAGCAAATTTAAAAACATAGAACCCATTCTCATCTGCCAATACTTCTTCCAATCCCATGCAACCCCACATTTTCATGGCATTATTATGCACTAACGTATAAGGTAGCTTTTTTTTTAATGAAGTACCCTACTAGGCATGCTTTCCAGTTGTTTACACTTTTATCAATAATGTCATGTGGTAGTTCAATAGTGGGAATTGGGTCATCTAGTGAAACAGTACATGGAACATACTCTAAAGTCATTTTGGAGTTGTTAACAATTGTTATGGCTACAATAGAGGCCCATGTTGGAGCATTAGGGGGAGTGTTTTAGTCACATGTTGTGATTCAGACTGGTCAAGATAATGGGTATAGGGAGTAGGGTTAGTCGGGTGGCAAACAAACTGACTTTGGGGAATGGTGAAAACAGCTTTATCGTTGTTCCTTCCATCTTCACTCGCGCGTTGCTTGTCATGATGGGTGCAAGGGGAGCTTTGCCATGGCTTCCTTTACCCCTACCACCATTCACGATCTGACCCCTGCCTCTACCTCTACCCAATGATTGTTGTATAGAATCTAGAGATGATGGAGTGGTTCTCTATTAAGAACTGGGATGAATATACTTCTGAAAGGATTCCTCAATGACTGAAATCTTCTCACGAGCTTGGTTGAGCTCAATTTGGACGGACGAGATGGCATCGACATTATCTGAGGAGATGGGAAACCATGCATGTTGAAGACATAAAGGTGAGGGAAGCTGAGAAAAAATAAAGGGAGGAAAACTGGGCAAAAAAGGGCAAAGAAGAGAAACAATGGAGAAAAAAAGAGAGCAAATGAGGAAGTTCAGGGAAAAGAAAGGGAAGATGAGAGTTACATGGGAAGGGGATGGGAGAAGAAAGGATGCCTATGGAGGGGGATGAGGGAGGGAGAGAGAGGTCACCATCTCGTAGTTTGTTTTTGAAGAATCTAAGAGTTTGTTTGATGTAATCTTCAAAAAACAATTTTAAAGTGTTTTGAAAATTAAAAATATTTGATAAAAACTATAGAAGAGACATTTTTTAAATATACAAATCTTTTTAATTTATACAAATGATTGCATAATTGTAGGTTTATGGACCCATTGATAAGTGGAAACTATCCACACACAATGCGAAGGCTTGTGAGACAAAGACTTCCAAAGTTCACTAAAGAAGAATCCAACGATATAAAAGGTTCATATGATTATATTGGATTGAACTACTACACATCTTACTATGCACAACATTTCCTTGGGGCCACATCCAATGTAAGTTACATAACAGACTCTCGGACTAAACTCACAGGTAATCACCACCTAATTTCATTTTTGGAAATTAATCACCACCTATTTAATTGATTAATTCTTTTGTTATTACCACAAAATCATTGTTATTACTATTTTGTTGTGCTAGCTGAGCGAAATGGGACATTTATCGGTGAGCAGGTACCAATACGAATTTTAATTTAATTTTTGTTTTGATATGATTTTTAAATATGATAGAGTCACCTCTTAAATTATTCTCATAATTCGTAATGTTGATTAAATATTAATTAACTAATGATTTAATGTCTTGAAATAATCTATAGACGGGTTCAGATTGGCTATATGTTTATCCGAGAGGAATCTGGGATCTTCTGTTCTACATAAAGAGAAAGTACAACAATCCACTGATTATGATTATGGAGAATGGTAACCAATTAAGCAAACTCAAATTATTATTAGATTATATGAAGCACGTAAAATATATATGATGACTATTAAATTACTACAAATTTTTTTTTAGGTGTTGGTGAGGTAAATGATGTCACATTATCGATTCAAGAAGCCCTCATGGACAATTTTAGGATAAGATACTACTACAACCATCTCTGGTTTATTAAAAATGCAATCAGGTCGGTTTCTATATATAAATTCTATTAAAACCTTTAATATAATAGGTTATAATTTTATTATATAATTTGATCATTATAATTACATCTCTAGTACTTCGTTAAAGTGAACATATTTATTTTATTTATTTGGGTGCAATGTAGGGACGGTGTCAATGTGATGGGATATTTTTCGTGGTCAATATTAGATAATTTCGAATGGGCTTCAGGCTACACTGTTCGATTTGGCATCAATTATGTTGATTACAACGATGGGTTGAAAAGATATCACAAACTTTCAGCTATATGGTTTCAGAATTTTCTTCTAAAAGAATGATTATGATCTTTTAGCATATGCTTAATTTTCTCCAAATTGGGAGTGTTGTATCCCCATTAACAAGTAGAAGATAGTTTCTTGAGCATTTTCCTTAATGGTATTACAATATTCTTCTATGAATTTAATGTTTTCCATTGCGACTTCCTTGATCTGCCATTTTTTTCTAATTGAAGTGAAGGAACTTTAAATATATATTATATATATATATATATATATATATATTGAAAGATCAGTTTTACTCACACACCCCCACTTGAGCCCAATGGGACTCGAACCCCATTGTTCCCCTAAATTTGGGGAGGAATGAAAATGACATCAAACCACAAGGCCATTGACTTTTATATATATATGTACCTAATTAAACTCACACATTATCTATGTTTGGAAGTGGGGCACATTGAATTTGGGATTGGTGGAAATCTAGTTCAAACTATCTATTGATCATTAAATTTTTTATTGGATGGATTGAGTTGTTCTACATGTATACGAATTGATTTATCTATTTGATTGGTGTTCATGTGTGAATCAAAATAAATCAAGGATGTCCATGTAATTCAATAGAAATAGGAAGTCCTTGTTGCAAAGAATTCGAAGGGATGGACGATGATCATTTTAGAAAATGCAATAGTAGTCATATAGACCCCCCATTTTGACCTATCTATTATGGTTACTGAAACATCACTCAAGGGAGTTCTCGCTAATTTCCTAACATTATTTCTTGTGTTATATTCTTCACTAACCAACTTGTTTTTGCTTATTATTATTAATCATTCTATATTTAATAAATATTTGGATTATTTACACTAATACCCCCTAAGATTTGGAGAAATTATAGCTAAATGCAATATTTGGAAAGTGTGTTTCAATCGGCCCCCAAAGTTTGAAAAAGTTGACAAAGACATCCCAATAACACATATGCCCCTCAAATTAAAAAAATGATTAAATGAGTAAATTTTTTGGATAATAAAATGATGCATATACCCCCTCTATGTAACAACATGAGATTTTGTTGTAGATGATTAGATTTTTGTAACAAATTCGGTTTGTTGCCTAACATTTAATTTTTAGCCACAAACTTGTATGTTTGTTGTCTAAAATTGCATTTTTTGCAACAAGGTTTCAATTGGTTGCAAAAATTTTGAATTTAGTGACAAAAATATAATTCGTACCAAAAAATAAAAATAGCTACAAACTATTTGTTTCAAATTAATTAACTTTTAGTGACATTTTTTTTTCTAGATAATTAGTTTTTTGCAATAAATTTTCGATTTGTTGCGTAAAATATAATTTTTATCAACAAATTTAAATGGTTGTTGCTTAAAAATGTATTGTTTATGACAAGTTCCATTTGGTTGCAGAATATTTTCATTTGGCACTTTGTGCCAAAAAGTTAAGTTTTAGCAACAAATTATTCGTTGCAAATTAATTATAAGTGTGACAAATATATAAAATTTGTAAAAATCTTTACCAATGATAGAATGAAATGTATATATTATCATTATTAAAATTTAATTAATTGAGATTTGTCTAACAATTCTACCAAATATAAGTATAAATTACTATTCTAAATCAAAATTGTTCTTTTCAAATTATTTATATAAATAAAGTTAACTAACAAGTATTACAATTATATCTAGAAATAATCGTTAATAATTAAAGAAAACTATAATCTATACACACACACTAGGGCAGACCAAAAAATCGTGTCAGGGACGTATAATGAATATGGTAAAAAGTACTTATGATAAATAAAAAAAAATAGTTAACTTGAGGATTAATAATGTTACAACACAAAATTTTAAAAAAATGAAAGTGTAGGCATTGTTATTTTAGTCAATTCAACTTGAGAAAAAAGGGCAAAAAAAAGGGAAAAGAAAACATGTTTATATTGCAAGTCCAAAGTCAATAGGTATTATGGACATTTCCTGGGTGTCAGAAGGGGCATATGCATCATTGGGGGTGTCTTTGTCAAAATTTTCAAACCTTAGGGGGCAATTGAAACATACTCTCCAAATGTTGCATCTACCTGTAATTTACCCAAACCCCAGGGGATGTCATTGTAAATAACCCTAAAAATTTTGTGCGGTTCCTAATTGAACTATAAGAACATTGGTAGGAGTCATTATTGGAATGTTCTTGAAAATAACCATGTTGAGTGACTTGTAAGGTCGGGTAGGTTTAGGAAAATTAAAGTGGTTGAGCAAAGGCATGGACAAGTTTCACCAAATTCAAATCAATCTTAAAGTAAGTGGAAAATACTAGAGAAATGAAGAAGAAACAAGTTTGAGCGAAAAATGCATTTCGAATGACATAACAATATTTTTCAGAGCCGAAGCTTCGAGAAACATATCAAGGGAGTAGGGGGGTTCAAATGGCATTATTCCCCAAAAAAGTTGGTTCCAAGGGTTTTGCTACACATAACCTACACATTTAGTAGCCAAAAGTAACTAGAAAGTGCTATTTTGACGCAACACCTACGCAAGGCCAATTTTGCCTTACGCATGACCTACACAACATGCGTATGCCTAGCCTACGCACCATGCATAGGAACCCCTACACACCATGTGTAGGGGTCCAACGTGGTTAAATCGTATTTGGTTGAAATTGCAAGTATTGATCCGTTTCAACTTCTATTAACTTGGGTTACACTCTAGTATATCGTAGCACGTGTATAAAGGATATATACACCAATATTGGTCAGATTCACTTCAAATTACAAAAGGATTAAATAAGTGAGGAATTCTAGTCCAAAAAGGATACAAGTTTACTCAATATAGAATTCCTCTCTCTATAAATAAGAGGAATCTCTACGAAATTTTGGGGTGGCTTTTGTGAGATCTCTGTAATACTTCAGAGACCAGATCCAACTACACAGAGAGAAAAAAAAAGATTGCTTGATCATCCTATATCAAGTTTTTCTCTAGTTTTAGAGGGTTATTCAATTGTGCTTCTACACCGAAGATCTGTATGCACAATTGAATTATTCGCTGCTGAAAAATCATCACACCACCTATTACAACGTGGTTGCATTGATCCATTGAGAAACGATGCCGTCTGAGTGCGGAGATCGGAGCACGAGACTTTGTGGTTCATTGATTCATTGATAAGTGGAGCCGTCAGAGTACGGAGCAGAGCGAGGCTTCGTGGAGCGCAAGTGGATCTAGATTTTCAGACGTCAAGTGGAGAAAGGCAGACCAAGAGTGATTTATAAGTCTAAAACTTCATAGAGTATGTGTTATTCATGATTTATAGTGCATCGATACCCGAGCGTATCCGTGATTTTTACTTAGAACGTTTCCAAGGTTTTCCATGTAAAAATATTGTGTGTCTCTATCGCTTTATTTTCTGCACTTAGATTAATCTTTGCACGATTTATCTTGTTAGAGAATTGGATTAAAATTGACTATTCCGCAATTATTTTTATTTTTTCAATAAATCCATAAAAAGCCTATTCACCCCCCTTTAGGCTATTTTCTTTAGTTCCTAGGTAATTTCAATTGGTATTAGAGCGTGGTTGCCCTGTTTTAGGTTAACGGCCTAGGGTTTGATTCTGAACTTAGGTGATGGATTTACGTCGTGAAGGAGGGCCCGTATCTAGGTCCCCTTTGTTTGATGGTTCCAATTACACTTATTGGAAAACGAGAATAAAAGCGTTTTTGAAAGCTCAAGATGAGAAAACTTGGCTTGCTGTAGAGGTAGGATACTCACCTCCCACTATGATGGATGAGACTTCGAAAAAATCAAAACCAAAATCATCGAATGAGTGGACTTCTGCTGAATTGAACAATGCTAGTTGGAATTCAAAAGCTTTGTGTGCACTATTCAATGCTATGACCGCAAGTGAGTTTAGAAGAATTGCTGCGTGCGAAATTGCCAAAGAAGCTTGGGATATTCTCCAAGTAACTCATGAAAGAACTTCAAAAGTTAAAAAATCAAAACTTCAAATTCTAAATTCACAATTTGAACAACTTAGGATGGAGGAGGATAAAGTTTTTTGGGACTTTGAGGCTAGATTTACTAACATTGTAACAGGTTGTCACAATATAGGAGAGCCCATTCCCGAGACTACCATAGTGAAGAAAATTCTTAGGTCTCTACCTGAATGTTTTCGGTCTAAGGTTACTATCATATATGAAATTATGAGTTTCAAAGAGATTAAACTTGAAGAATTAGCAGGGAATCTAAAATCATATGAGATGGAGATGTGTGCTCAATCCTCTAAGAAGTTTAGCGGTACAAAAGAGAAAAACATAGTTTTTTAAATCACTAAAGAGGATCCTAGTGATTCTGTTGAAGAGGGTGAGAGTAGACCAAGACAGATTGAGATGATCATGAAGCAGTTTCATAAGTTTTTAAAAATCTTCTTATGGTCAAGAATTATTAAAGGACAAAAATTTGGAGATAAATCATATGATTTTAAAAATAAAAAAGTTCAAAATTGGAATGACAAGTTTAACCTAAAAAGAAGAAACTTCAATGTTTTGAGTGTCAAGAGTTTGGTCACATGGCTGCAGAATGCGCTAATAAGTCAAAAATGACAAAAGGTCTAGCTGTCACTTGTGATGATGGATCATATGATGGAACAGTTAATGACTCTGCTGAGTCTGAAGTGGCTAATGGGGATAAGGATTTTACTGCGTTTGCAGCACAAAACAATGAGATAGAAGAAGTTGCTACAAGATGGACAATGTCCGGAGATGAAGAGTCTGAGGATGATGTAGATCGTGGGGACTCGTATGAAGATGCATACAACAAAATTTATGAAAACTCCACACATCTTAGCAAAGTTTTCTTGAAATTTATGGTTAAATTTAACAGTGTTGACAAGGAGAGAGAGTCCCTAAGAAATGAGTTAATCATTAGTTCTCAGACCTTAAATCTCATGCAAACCCAAAAACCTCAATTGTCTGAGAAATTATTTGAGTTTGAACAAGAAAGGAATCATGCTTTGAAAAGTGTAGATGATCTCAATAAGGAATTAAACACTCTAAAATTGGAATTGAGTGAGAAATCTACAAAGATTGGGGGTTTGGAAAAGGAATTGAAGGATGCTACATCAACTATCCATAAATGGTCTAGTTGAACTCTTAAGCTAGATCATATGTTGAGTATGGGAAAATCTGCAGGAAATACAAAGGGGTTGGGGTTCAAAGGAATAACAAGTAATTCAAACATCGTTTCCAAAACAGCCTTTGTAAGGGTCTCCCAAGTAGCATCTAGTTCTTCTCAAGGTAATTCTGATATGAATCTTAATGCTCAATATTATATCAGAAAACTTGTTGAGAGTACTCCCATTACCTCTAGATTCCATAAGGGTTTGATCAATGGTTTTCAAAGGTTTATCCCAGTATGTCATAATTGTGGAGTGAAATGTCACATTCAACCTATGTGTTTAAAGTTAAGATGAGAGACCTTGAAATCAGAGTGGAAACATAGAACTAAAAAATGACCCAATGTTGAAAATCAATTCGAGTGTTGAGTGAAGAGGTGAAAAGGTTGTCTAGGCTGGCAAATAGAGCACTGAAAATTAAACAAGTGTGGGTTAGGAAAGATGAACTACATTGTTTGGTTGTCCATACTGCATGTAGAACACGTGACTCTAGTTCTAAGAAAGGTCACATTTGACCCGTGTGTTTTGGAGGAGAGACTTTGAAATCAGAGTGGAAACATATAACTCAAAAAAGACCCAATGTTGAAAATCAAATTTGAGTGTTGAGTGAAGAGGTTATCTAGGCTGGCAAATAGAGCACTAAAAATTAAACAAGTGTGGGTTAGGAAATATGAACTACATTGTTTGGTTGCTCATACTACATGTAGAGCACGTAGCTCTAGTTCTGAGAAAGGTCTTGAATATATATCCACAGATTCTCAGTCGACAGATATCTCTACAAAACCATTAGATTTTTAAAAGCATGCGAGTCTTAGAAAATCTAATGGTATGTTCTCATTAGAATATATGTCTTCATATGTATCATTCTAAGAATATCTTGCATTATCTTTTATCCTAGAATTGATACATTCTCATGCATTTTTTTTTAATTTTTTAATTTTATTATTATGCATGCATCATGTTTTACTACTAGTAGGATTATTCATGCATGCATCATTATGACAAAAATGATAAAAGTTATAATTTAAAAATTCTTAGCATGTTGAGTTTGGCTAAGGGTATATAGGGTTGTCATATTTTACTCTATTATCATATTTACTTATCTTATTATGTTTATGAGAATTGGAGGTGCTAGTCTGACCCGAGGATATGAGTTATTCACTTGACATATTTAAGTACTATTTGGAAAAAAAAAAACTCATTAACTTTGGATGTTTGTTTTACTTCGGAGATGATCTTAATGTTTACCAAAACTGTTAATCTTTCTCATCTGACCTGATATGATATGTAGGTTCATGAGCTAGGTTAGATTGATCGATGTTTTTGAATACCTATTGCATGTTCATAAATATTGGGGTAATGTTGAAAGAAGAGAGATAATGAAATAATGAAGTATATAAATGTCTCTTTAAAACTCTTTAGAGAAATGGTCCGTTTGCTGAGTAACCGGGTCTCAATACCTTAGCAAACATTGAGTATTCGGTAAAAAGGCGGATGTGATTATCTCAAATTTTCAATCTGAGTAACCGGGTCTCTTGCCTTAGTAAACATTGAGTGTTCACGTAAAAATGGGAAAATTTTTAAAAATTATATATGAAGGGGTGCAAAATAAAAAATTATGAGACAAAAAGAAAGAAAGAAATGTATTTCCTTTAATTAGCAATAAGGTCCGAGCTAAATATTTGACTTCTAGCTAAGGTTTTGGACTGAAGTATCATCATGGTTAGTAAGGAGATTATTAGAGTTAGTATGTATTGATTTCATATTAGTTGTTTGCTTGCACCTAATTATTTTTCATATATGCAAATGTTATGTAAAGCTTGTCTTGTGATTGCTTATAACTACAAGGCCTGTGTGTTGATTTTCCTCACTATCATGTGTATAATAGTTAAGTCAAATATGTGAATATGATGTGTTAATGATTAACTCATTGTCTCTACTGCCTTGCTCACATGTTTCTAAGAACAAACATATATTTTTTTGTTGGACATTTTTTGCATTCATGCATTAGTATTAAGTTCATGCATTGTAGAGATGTTTGTTACTCGAGAATTTGGATATAATCTTATAGAGTACTTTATCTTAGTATTTAGTGCGTGGCTTTAGAGTATTTTCTATAATCTTTTACTTATGTTGACATTTTAAGGCTTTCCCTTTATATCTCTCACAACTTTGATTGTTATATATTTGTTTGTCATTTAAGTGTCAAAAAGGGGGAGAAGTATTAAGTAAAGGGGATAGATTGATTGATTGGTTAAGAGGGAGAAGTATTTAGTGAAGGGGAGTATACTCTCAGGGGGAGAAGGAGAGAAGTAGTATTTTTGTCTATGATGATCATTATGCTTGCATTGTTGATATGTTATTCTTATGATCATTATATTGGTTTATATCTGTTTTTTACACTTGTTTTTCATGATATTGTTTAGTGTTGTGGTTACAGGATTGGAAGATCATCATGAGGGCAAATTAATATTCTATGTCTATGTTTGTGCGTGTGTGTTCATAGATATAGATAGTATGTTGTTGTTCGTGAGGATATTTTTGTAAAACATGGTTTTGTCTCAGAAATGCCAAGGGGGAGATTGTAAGAACATTTGTTGGATTGTTCATTATTGGCATGTTCTCGACAATAACCATGTTGAGTGACTTGTAAGGTCGGGTAGGTTTAGAAAAATTAAAGTGGTCGAGCAAAGGCATGGACAAACTTCGTTAAATTCAAATCAAGCTTAGAGTAAGTGAAAAATACAAGAGAAATGAAGAAGAAGCAAATTTGAGTGAAAAATGCATTCGGGAGGGCATAAACGATATTTTTCTGAGCCAAAATTTCGAGAAACATATCAAGGGAGTCGAGGGGGTTTAAATGGCACTATTCCCAAGAAAAGTTAGTTCCAAGAGTTTTGTTACGCATGACCTACGCATCTAGTAGCTAAAAGTGACTAGAAAGTGCTATTTTGACTAAAAGTGCTACGATTTATGCACAATTGAATGATTTGTTGTTGAAAAATCACCACACCACCTATTGCAACGTGGTTGCATTGATCCGTTGAGAAACGAAGCCGTCTGAGTGCGGAGATCGGAGCAGGAGACTTCGTGGTTCATTAATCCGTTGAGAAGTGGAGCCGTCAGAGTACGGAGGGGAGCGAGGCTTCGTGGAGCGCGAGTGGATCTAGATTTTCAGACGTCGAGTGGAGAAAGGTAGACCATGAGTGATTTGTAAGTCTAAAACTTCATAGAGTCTGTGTACTTCGTGATTCATAGTGCATCGATACCTGAGCGTATCCGTGATTTTTACTTCGAACGTTTCCAAGATTTTTCATGTAAAAATATTGTGTGTCTTTATCGCTTTATTTTCTGCACTTAGATTAATCTTTGAATGATTTATTTTGTTAGAGAATTGGATTAAAATTGACTATTTCGTAATTATTTTTAATTTGTCAATAAATTCATAAAAAACCTATTCAACCTCCTCTAGGCTATTTTCTTTAGTCGCCTAGGTAATTTCATGAACCTACACCTATCATTTTCTCAAAATTAATTTTGAAAACGTATTTCGCAAGCATTTCGCCTAACTCGCTAATATATGATCTTTTTGCAGTTGTGTAGATATAAAACCATAAACAAAAATGTGAAAAGTCATGAGTAATGCCCATCAAGCTTTCTTGCGGGTTGTTCTCCCTTCTTTTAATGCTTGATTGACCATTTTATGACCCCTTCTCTGGTTGTTTAAGGGAGCTAGCTACAATGCTTTCTCTTTAATAGAAATGAAACTATCTTGACCTCAAATGATTCATTTAGAGTTTTGTGAAATTGTTAAAAAATTTGTAAAATCATTTAGAAATTGTGAGTAGTAACTATTAGAATGGGAGTATATATGGTTCAAAAATTGTAAATGATGATTAATTTGTGTCTTTCTCAAAAACACTTCCCAGATTGTATATCAAGGTCTAGGTTTTTTTGTTTTTTTGTATGACACATTTCTCCAGAGCATCGCTTCTTTAAGTGTTTAACTAGTTTGAAAGAACAAATCGAAGATGAAAGGCAAATGACAAGATCCATTTCTGAAAATCAGTTTGAGGTTTCCTAAACCTATTTCTTCATCATGTATTACTCAAAAATGAATTTTTTTTTATCTTTTAAGGAAAACAGAAAAATCAACGAGTTAGGAATTTGAAAATCAATCATTATCTATTACTACAAAGAATATTTACAAGTGAATAATGCAAATTGTTCTTGCTATGATAGTATTTTTTTTCTTTTGACATACCATTCAAGAATTTTATTAGCATGTATAAGAGGTCGAGAGGTCGAGAAGTATGTATACTTAAGGGTAAGGGTGACCTACTTGTATCGTGTTTGCATCGAATTCCTACAATTTATAATGCTTGCAAGCTACGCGTCCGCTAATTCTTAATTAATTGTATCCAAAATTTTAAAATATATTTTTAATTTATAGCACACAACTAATATTACTTCAATTCCTTCACATACCCATACTTCTATATTACTTCACATTCTTAACAACTTTTGAACTTTAAAATGAAAACTGTACACATTAATATAAATCTATAATAAATTTATTATTTAAAAAATTTAAAACAAATAAAGTATTAATACAAATAATTGTCTTATGTTATGTGCAACGAAGTATTATTAAATACTATAATCACATTAAGATTAATTGTTTTATAAAAATTGTCATAATATATTACTTTCTAATGCCATATCCTGCCGTATTTTTTTTCTTCTAGAATTTGTTTAATTCAGCAAATATTTATACAACAAAATTTGGCGGCAAAAAAATTGAAGCAATGTTTACCTACACAGCAAATCTATACCAAATCCATCAGTATTACGAATACTAGCCGTCCGATTCACGTCACATTTTTCGGGTCCATGTAGCTCAGTACCCGTTCCAACTTTTATGGGGCTATCTCAGCCGTTGGATCGTGGGGCCATCATCCAGTTTCCTGATCAAAAGTCAACAAAACCATGAAATGCCATGCAGGTGACAACACAATAGCGTGGCTTCACCAGAACCAGTTTGCCCTAACCCTAGCTTTTTGCCCTCTTCTTCAGCGGAGTTTGGATTAGTCGAGTGGTTGATTCAATGGAGACAGGAGGGAGCAGTGAAAGTCCAATCGAAGCTAAGAAAGGCAAATCGAAAAACCCTAGAAAACCCAAGGAAAGCGTACTGAAACAGAGTCAGCTCCTCTCTCCCCCTCTCTCTCTCTCTCTATGTATATGAATATATATATATATATATGTATATGTATATATAGGTATTGCTTGGGATTTTTGTGTTTTAATCTGGGTTTTGGTGATTCGTTGCTTTCCTGCAGAATCCCCAGCTGAATTCTTCGCAGAGAACAAGAACATTGCTGGGTTTGACAATGTAAGTTTTTCAGTCTCATCTATAATTTATATCGCTCAGTATGTTGGTGTTCTCGACTTTAATTTCTGTTTTGCTATCATTTCTTGGGATTTCATGAGATGGGTATTTTTTTTTTCGTTTTCGTGGTTTTTTTTAGCTGGTTAATTTTGATATGTGCTATTTGCATTTCATGTATAACCTCTGATGTGTGATTATGGAAGCATAATACTGATATCAGGAGAGTAGTTGGCGAATTTATGTATAGGCCCAGTGTCTGGATTGAGGTAATTTGATTGGAGAAACTTCTTTTAGAATAATGATAGTTAGAACGATTTTTCGAACCTATTTGTATAGGGGAATAGTTTCTATCCCTTTAGTCAATAGGACCCACACTCTCGAGTTTCTCCACTACATCAAGAGGATAACTACTTCGTCGGCAACATTCCTGGGCCAAACAAGTTGGTGGAATATCGTTGCTCATTGCAATTGGAAAATGATAGTTACTCGGATTTGTCGAGCTTTGAGGGGAGCTAGAAGTTTACCATTTATATAATGGGTGAAAACTAGATAAATATTAAGCAAATAAGAAACGTTGAACCTTGAAATTTTTTCTAGAGGTGGTTGTTGAAATCGGTGATGAGGGCAGAACTCATATTCTGGATATCTGTATAGGAGTCTGTTAGTGCAGGTTCAAAGCTAATTTTTATTCGATCGTTAATTTCTGCATTTGTTTTGCTTTCAGCCAGGGAAATGCCTCTACACTACAGTACGAGAACTTGTGGAAAATGCACTTGATTCAGCCGAATCCATATCTGAGCTTCCTGTTTTGGAAGTAACAATGTAAGTGCTTTTCGTTTGTGCATATTCTTGCATGACTCGCATACACAAGTTTTAACATAGGTGATAATCAAGCATGTCAGTTGATAAGTTCTATTATTTTCATTTCTTTGGTGCTGTAGTGAGGAAATTGGGAGAAGCAAGTTCAATTCTATGATTGGTCTTATTGATCGTGAACGCATCGATGAGGCACTTTATGATGATTTTGAGACGGCCAAGGCTCGTGAGGTGTGTAATTCTGAATCTCTTAATGGTTGCGGCACCATTATACTAGAGTCAAGTAAATATCATAAAACACCCATTTACTACTAAAATAATGGATTCAACCCCAGTAGGATGATATTATTCCAATAATTAAATATCTACTAAAGTATTAATGTTACACCATTTCAATGCGAATTACTATTTTATGACAAAGATTAAAATACTTGAATACGTTATTTTATAATTACAATTTAACCTTTGTGGGCATTCTGTTTGAAAGCAAACACTCATCGTTAAAGGCACGAAACGACTGGGTGTATAAGGAAAATGTAAATTTGTAACTTAAAATTAACAATGATGAATAACATTAAATAGGTCAGGTCAATTTCAGCATTTCACAACAGAAATGGCTAATTTGATTACTTTTGCTTGGTCTGGGGATTTATAATTCTATTGCAGTTTTTTTTTTTTTTTTGGGAGTCGAGGCTTTTTCTTTTTCCTCTTCTCTCTATGATATTGACCCTTGAATTTAGTCAAAGTTTTTTATTGGCAAATGGGGCTTGATGTTTGACATGGTTTATTTTGTGTGGCTTTCAGTTGAATCCATTTTGCCTTCTTGGTAAATTGGTTTTTCCAACAAGTGCTATATAGCTAACTAAGTTCGCTAAGCACTAGGATTTTGAACTTGGACCAGAGATTGAGTTAAAAAAGTAATGGATAAACCAGTTAGCTGTGATGTGTGTATGTGGTGTCAGATGGGGGGTGGGAAGAGAGAAATTAATCGAGTATATTAGATGGCAACTGTAATAGTGCGGAGAGAGATATTCATCAAATACATAACATCACAAACACCACATGAAACTTATAGTAAATCATCGAACAAACCAACTTACATGGTGAGTGCATATGCGGTTTCAAATTTATCTTCTTACTCTTGTACTTGAAGATTGCCTTTTTGCCCTTGGATATAGCTTTACTTCTGATTCTGTCCTTGGACAAGAGATGACTTGCTAACATTCATTTTCTAACTAAAACAAAAATAAAATAACTGAGCCAAGTCTTTGACAAGAAACTTGGCAACCTACAACCTATTGACCACGTGCAATTAATGAAAACTAAGCACCATGATGATCTGCAAGATCACAAAGTCATTCTTGAATCCTCACTAGATCATATATAATTCTCTCTATTTGACCTATCAGGTCATGAGAAAACAACATCTTCTTTCCAGTAGTCGGAGCTACACTCATGATATTTTTCGTAAAACTCTCTAAAATACTCGATGCATCTCTTATAGTGAAAATTGAAGCTTTTTTATTTATTTATTTATTTTTATATAATTTCGATAAAGATCAGTATCTCTCCCCTAGTTAAAGTAGGATTGACAAATATAGAGTTCTCTGATGTTTAAAGAGTATTTAGAAATTTAGAATGCAAGCTAGATGCTGAAACCGAGTAGATTAGTCGTCAGTCAGTACTTATAGACACTCTGTTGGGTTATATATAATTTAGAAACCCAAGTTGCTGTTAGAATAGGTTTTGGAACATATTTAACTTATCCTCTGAAATTATGCAACAAGGATCAATCTGTCACTCATGAGAGATCAGTCTTTCCTCACTAGATTGGGAACAGTCGTTCACTTTCCACCTCGAAGATCTCTCCCAACCAGTAAGTCGCTGATTGACCTCTTATCCTGATGGAAGCCCACCAAAGTGTTCTACCCTGTATACAATTATATATTGAGAGACCAAACAAATGGATCTCTTATATTATGCTTGAGTACTGGTTTCCTTTGAGAGATTAACATTAAATAGGTGTCTTATGTCAAAGTATATCAATTGAAATGGATAGTCCACTCAATCCGATTTAATTAAGCTAATTTGTCTGTGAATTATACCTGACTATATGATTTTTTCAGAAACTTTTTTTGTCATCGGTTGTACGCATTGAATTAGTCTAATGTATATTGGAAGATAGAAATCGTACTACCTAATCTTAACTTTGATTAATGTTTGAAAAGAACTAGAAGATTTTGACTAATCGTAATACAGAGCTGTTGAACAATGAACATGACAGTCATAAGCCCTACAGACGCATTAAGTCCTAACAAGCCCATTGGGTTGCTTGGGAAAGTATGATTTCAATTAACTTGAAGAGGAACTCTTAGGCATTCTACTATTCAATATCGAGTTCCTTGGTCTTAAAAAGAGTGATTTTTTGACTTTCTAGAATCCACTAAGTCATGTGCGCGGTACAAAGTTTGTGCGGGTTCAATTCCCGCGTTCGCCCACTGTTTTTTGTGCTGGACATATAATATCACCAACTTTGTTTCATGGTAAATATAATTTCTGGAAGTTGTCTCAAATTTGATCTGTTACATTCTTGTCCTACCTTCTAGAAACGACTAGCCAAGGAAGCCCGCAATAACGAAATTCAGGCAAAGAATGCTGCCCTTGGTAAGAAAGCACAAGAGCAATCGGCATCAAAGACCGTTAAGGGTCGTGGTGAGGCCTCGTTTTACAGGGTGACTTGTAAGGTTATTTCCCTTTTCCTTTTCAAAATCAGTAAGGATGCTTTTGTTTTTTTGTTTTTATTCATATTTATGAGCATAGTAATAAGGCTATTGTTTGATTCAACTGTATTTTTTTTTTATAAGTAGGATTCAACTGTATTTCATTTGATTGGACCAAGAATGATTTCTCCATGATTGGGACTCATAATGTACTTTTCTCCTAATGCAGGATAATGGAAAAGGAATGCCACATGATGATATCCCTAACATGTTTGGACGAGGTTTGGAAGCCACATGATTATATACAGTCTCAATTTGATTAATATTACACTTAGCATGTATTTTAACCTTTACCTTGTAAACATAGCAATTTTTAAGTGACTCTTAGTATTGCAAGAAGTGAGATCTTTGATATTTGCTTGTTGTAAGAGGATCTGATCATGCAGTTCTGTCTGGAACAAAGTATGGCTTGAAGCAAACGCGGGGAAAGTTTGGACTAGGTGCTAAGATGGTAATTTCTGTTGTCTTGTGCCCATTTTATGGTAACTTGATAATGCATTTAGATATCATTTTGTTAATGATGTTGATTGTCCAATGCAATTTGTGATTCCATCTCCCCTTTCTTGTCATTGGGTGATTCTTACATAAGAATATCTCAAAAGAATATCTCATTTTTGATTTTATAGATAGACAGCATCTGGTTTCTTTGTGGAGTTTAGTTCCTTTTCCCTTCTGTTTGATTGGCGGGGTGTGATGCAAATAGCATTTCAATCTTCCATCCACTTTTCCTTGCAATCTAATAAACATTGCCATCTTATCTATGCTGGGCTTTTGCAGGCTCTAATTTGGTCCAAGATGAGTACAGGACTTCCAATTGAGATATTCTCGTCAATGAAGGATCAAAATTTTATTTCATTCTGCAGGCTGGATATAGATATCCATCGGTATGAGTTTGATATATTATGTATGACGAAAAGCTGTATTTAGAATCTACAATTATATTACATACATGTGATTATGGTCTTGAGTTTAATGGCAATGACTTCTGATGTCTATTTTGTCACTATTATTGGTGCTTTCAAATTCTAGAAACATCCCTCACATTCATTTGCATGAAAAGCGGGAGAAGAAGGAAAGGTGGCATGGAGCTGAAATCCAAGTTGTTATCGAAGGGAATTGGACAACATACCGTGTATGTATTACTTAAGTTAGCCATGTCATATGATTTCTTTTTATCTATTCTTTTACTCCAGGACTTCGATATAATTTTTTTCCAATTTATTTAGGTCAATAATGATGAACTTGTTGGGATTGGTAACCCATAATGATTATTGACTATTCACTTCTTTATATATCTGGTTCTTTTTTCAGTCCAAGATTTTGCATTATTTGCGTCAAATGGCTGTTATCACACCCTACGCCCAATTTCTCTTTAAATTTGTAGCAGACACATCAGAGTACGCTTTCTCTCTTTCTGACACATCCCACACACACATGTTTGTCAAAGTTAAGACTATTTAGGGTAAATGGCGAACAATTTAATTGGAAGACTCTTTTTGTTAAGGAAAAAGAACAAAATACGCACAGAGAAATAGAGAACAAAAGGAAATAAAGAAGTCTCTATATTTTCAGATCATAATGAGCAAAGAATAGGTGCGAACACTGTTTTCTCTCTGGTTTTGTTTGAATAATAAAGAAAAAGGGGGTTCCATCTTTGTGAAGTTTTGAGTCATACCTTTGAAATTCAAAGCTGGGTAATGCCTACCTTTGACATTTGTGGTCTCTGCTTTTTATTGTTGAGGTGTTCTTTTTTAAAGGAAGAGTCATTCTTTATACTTTAAAACATTAAATCTCTTTGCCCAGAACGTAAGGTTGCCCTAAATAAATATGAAAGAACAAAACGACACATTTAGTAGGATTTGTTCGATCCTAAAATCCCATAAGATGCTACATCCGATCCTATTGTGATCTTGCTTCCAATTTTTTCAGGAGATTCAATCAATTAACAAATGGAAATAGTAGGATAACAAGATCTTGCGATCTGGATTGTAATTTTGACAACCATGGCATGCGCTCGTGCACCCTATATATTTATCTTACGCTAAAGAACTAATGGCTTTTTCCTCTTATGAAGGAAAAATATCACCGTAAGATTTGCAAGAAGAACAGATGTGATGCCTCCAGTTCCTCTGGAAACAAAATATCATCCATCAGCTGTAGATTTACTACTCATCAAAAGGCTTATTGCTGAAACTTCAAAGCAGAACCTTTTGCAGTTTCTTCAGCATGAGTTTGTGAATATAGGAAAAGCCTTTGCTGAACGTTTGATTGGTAAGAATCTTTAACTGATTTATTGTTCTATTTACCAAGGTGCATATTAGAAAGTACTTTTAAGCTTCATGTGGCATAATGCCACACGGAATAAAGTAGTGAAAAATTCAAAGTGGTCTTTCTTTTTCACTCTTATGAACCATTTATCAGTCGATTGGCATGTCAAAATGAAATGATTTTTACAATGATATGTCTTGTGGGCTAACACCGTGTCATGAAAACCTGCAAGGGGTTCATTTATTTAATTCGAAACTGCACATTTATTTATTTATTTTCCCTCCAATTAGTGATTCCATTGGAAGATATTAAACCATCATTACAATAGATGAAGAGAGGGGATTTCCTCCTTGTACATCAAAGAAAATAGGAAATTGCCTCTTCGAATAATTTGGAAGCCTATTAATACTAGAAATGTAACAGGCCTTGGACTAAGCGTGCAAATCATCAGCAAAAAATAGCCCTATCCACCTTTAATGGGGTCATTTGGCAGCCTTTTTGTGTACTCTTGATGTTCCATTCATTCCAAATAGCCCACAATTGAGCAGAAAAAAACACAGAATATCTATTGGGAAAATTAGCCTTCTGTATACTCCACTGAATAAGTTCATCGTACCTACAGCACTTTGGCTTCCAATCATATTAAAAATGCAAACAACAGTCTTTTTCTCATGAATGTTGATGATCATCCAATCAGGAAGTTGCTCATGAACGTCTACTTCGACCATCACATGAACACATTGGCCATGATGCCTCGACATATCTGCATCAACAAAAAGTGGCTTGAAAAACTTTGATACATCTTTGATATCACTGTTTTGTTAGAGTTCTGAGTAAGTCATCCTCTGATCTTTATCCAAGTAGGGACAATCCCTAATACATCAGGTTCAATTGTTCAAGGTTTCCGTCTTGCATCATTGTCACAATAATTAGTCAGCCTTAAAAATATATGAACTTTTTGTAAACAGGATCAAGGTCAGATTTCAAAATTTTTGTAAAAAGGATCAAGGTCAGCTTCATTTTGAAATCTGATGATGAAAAAACCATCATGTAAGGAAATCGCTTCTCTTATTCCTTTAAGAATAAAGCTCTTAAAGGGTTGGAGGAGGTCGATGTGCTCAGACCGGATCTGGTTGGAATTCGTGTCACGATGGGCAAGGCCAGTCCTCCGGTGGTGTTTGTGCACGACGATGTTTTGTGCTTTCGTGTTGCTATCCTGGACGAGGGCCCTCCAATGGTGGTTCCGACGACGCAAAGTGTTGAAGGAGGGTTTGGCTCTCAAGCGTTTCGAAGTGAGGAGTGGGCTCTTCTCCATTCCGGTTGTCGGCGACATGGCCTGGAGTTGCGACGATGGATCGTGTCTGGCCGTGGTTTCCCAAGACCTTCTTTGGCGAGACTGGTCGGATCTCGGTTGAAGCAAATCTGTACGGTGGGAGGTGGGGAAGGTGTGATGACGTTGCTGCCTGGGACCCTTGTTAGGGCACGTGGCTCTCATGCGCGGAGGGGGGGGGGGGGGGGGCAGATGGTGGTGCATAGGTGGACGGTTGGGGAGGAGTGGTGAATCGGAAGGGTGCACGTGGCAGGGGTAGGTGGGGCTGAGGCCCACCTTGGGAACGTGGTGTGGGTGATTTGAATTTCAAATTAATGGCACGTGGGACCCGCACACGCTGCTTTAATGTTTTCCCTCCTAGGGTTAGATGTGGTGGGCCTGTAGGGGTGGGCTTGCCTCCTTCAAACTATGCTGTCTTCCCTAAACGGGTTCCTCCTTGGTCACGTTATGGTAGGCCTGATGGTGTGGGGTTTGTAGCCCAGAGTCATGTTGATGGAAAGGAATTGGGCCCTTTTATTTCAAAGGCCCATGGTGGCGGCGGCTTTGGTTCGGGTGGGCCTATTTCGATGGGTCGACCTGTTTAAGCCTTTAATGGGTACTTGGGGGCTTCTTCTTCCTCTGTTTTGGGTCATAAGAATGACCCGATTACTGGGGGTGTTGCTCCATCCTTGTTGCAGACCAATAAGGGTCGTGGGGTGTCGCCGATCACAAAGGCGAGGGGTGAGGTGGTTGATGAGGAGGGATTTAGGCCGGTTTCACGACAGAGTGGTGGTAAGGCGAGGGGGTTGCCGCCTGGGGTTGGTTCGTGATTAAAGGTGGGGTTGCGCAGGTCGTCCTTTAGGGACTTGAGATCTGGCAGACCTAGGTGGCGCAACCGGGAGGCCAAAGGGAAGACGAAGATTGAGGTACCCCTTCTTTATCAGGTGCAGGCGATGACGGCTGCTGAGAGGGTAGGGCTGGTGAAGGATTGTAATGGGGTTTTTTTGCCTCCTCAAAAGGGGGGTTGTGACGTGTCGCACTGTGAAGGGATGTTTTTAATCATGGGACATTTGCTGCGCTTTCTAAGGAGTTCTCTGTTTCGGTTGGTGAGTCCTTGACGATTGGTGCTGCGTTTTGTTCGTCTTTGGAGGTTTTTGATGTGGGTTGCGATAAGGGGTTGTGTCACAGGGCTGCGTGTATGGATAGTGGTATGGTTTGTGCTTTTCTGATTCCTGATGTAATGGTTGAGGGCAATAATGACTTGTTGGGTGATGACTTGAGCCTTGCTTTGTGTTGTAATGATGAGTTGGGTCTCCTTGAGGTGGCTGATGATATGGGTAGCATGGAGGTGATGGAAAATGCTAGACCCGTGGCGGTTGATTGCTCGGATTTTTATACTCATAAGTGGGTCAAGAGAATGTGGTGGAGGTTGTTGCGGATTTGGGTGTCTTTTGGCATTCGTAAGGAGCAAGGGGATGCGTTGTTATTGGCTTTGGAGGAGGATGGAGAGTGCAAAGATAAGGCGATTGTGGTTCATCATCGTCTTCTTCTTAGAAGGGCGAAAGGAAGTTACGGAATTTGGTGTGCTCAGTCAACTATGATGGGACGAGTGGCTAAGTGGGTGTTAAGGAGGGGGGAAGATGTGGAGGGAAAAGAAGGGGGGAGGGGTCTTATAATGTTTCTATATGAAGATATGAATTATTTCTTGGAATCTTCGGGGTTTTAATCGCCTGGATAAGAGAAAGTTGGTTCAAATGGCTCTTGGTAAGTGGAATGCACACATTGTTTGCTTGCAAGAGACAAAGATGGATTGTATGGATGATAGGGTGGTTAGGAGCCTCTGGGGCAATCGTTTTATGGTGGTGATGTGGGATAGGCGATGGGTGACACTGCGGGACTCTCGTATTGGTTGCTTTTCGGTTTCTTGCTTTTTTTCGATGGTCGAGGATGATTTTTGTTGTGTTTTCACTGGTGTGTATGGTCTTGTGGATGACGGGTTGAGGGTGGTGCTTTGGGAGGAGTTGGGGAAGGTGAGGGAGGCATGGCGTCTCCCGTGGTGTGTGGGAGGTGATTTCAATACTGTTCGGACTCCTTCAGAGCGATCTTCTGGTGGGCGTTGGACTAGGGCTATTGATATGTTCTCGGATTTTTGATGGGCAGTCTTTGCATGACCTCCCTCTTGTTCGAGCCTCTTTTACTTGGTCTAGCTGTAGGGATGTGCTGACTTTTTCCCGTATCGATAATTTTTTGGTGACCGGGGATTAGGAGGAGCATTTTCCGGGTGTGGTTCAGTCCATTGCTACTCGGTTCACGTTGGATCATGCCCTTATATTGTTGGATTGTGGGGGTATTGTTGTTGGGCGCTTTTCTTTCAGGTTCGGGAACATGTGGCTTTGGGAAGAGGATTTTCAGGTTTGGGTAACTGAGTGGTGGGCGTGCACTGTTTGGCCCGGATCCACGAGCTTTATTCTGGTCTCTAAGTTGCATACCTTAAAGACTTCGCTTATCACTTTGAATAAAGAAGTCTTTGGTAACTTGGCATGGAGACGCAGTGCGTTGATGGTTGAGATTGATGATATTGATAGGGTTGATCTGAGTATAGGCATGACTGATGTTATGAGAGCTCGAAGAGTGCAGTGCTTGGCCGATATTGAAGTGATTGCTATTCAGGAGGAGATTTCGTGGAGACAGAAATCTTGTGTCGTTTGGTTGAAAGAAGGGGATCGAAATACGAAGTTTTTTTCACCGCACGACGAATGCTCGAAGGAGGTCCAATTTCATTGGGAGTTTATCAATTGATGGTTCTTTGCTGTCTTCTGAGGAAGAGCTTCGCCTGGGGATTCCTTCTTATTACCAACAGTTGTTTACTGAGAGTGAGAGCTGAAGGCCGTGTTTGGATGGCCTTAGGTTTAATTCTATTGATGAGGGGGATCAGGACAGGTTGAAGATTTCGTTTACTGAGGAGGAGGTCCTTCGGGCTTTGAAGTCTTGTAATGGGGACAAAGCTCCGGATCCGGATGGTTTCACTATGCGCTTCCTCCTAGAGTGTTGGCCCATTTTTCAGGAGGAGGTGATGGGCACTTTTCATGAGGAGGGTTGTTTTGTGAAGTCTCTTAATGCCTCTTTCATTTCCCTCATCCTAAAAAGGGGGAGGTGAAAGACATTAAGGACTTCCGACCCATCAACTTGGTGGGGTGTGTTTATAAGCTCATTGCGAAGGTTTTCTCGGGTCGGTTGAGTGGTGTTTTGGATGAGGTTATTTCGGACTCCCAAAATGCTTTTGTTGGGGGGCGACAAATTTTAGATTCGGCCATCATTGCTAGTGAGGTTGTGGATGCTAGGCTTCAGAGTGGTATTCTGGGGATTATGGTGAAACTGGATGTGGAAAAGGCTTATGATCATGTGCATTGGGGTTTTCTGCTTTATATGCTACAGAGGATGGGTTTTGGCGAGAGATGGCGCAAGTGGATTGGGTTTTGTACATCTTTAGTCTGTTTCTCTGTCATGGTGAACGACTCTCCCTTAGGTCTTTTTGGGAGTTCTCGTGGGCTTAGACATGGGGACCCCCTCTCTTCGCTTCTCCTTTTTGTGGTGATGGAGACTTTCAGTCGGTTGATGTCCCGGGCGACGAAGTTGGGGTTCATTAGAGGCTTCCGGGTGGGGGATGTGTCTATTCAGTCGGAGGTTATCTCACATTTGCTGTTGCGGATGATACCCTTGTTTTTTATTATACGGATGAGTCTCAGTTGCGGTACTTTCGGTGTGTTTTGATCTGTTTTCAGGTTGTATCAGGTTTGAAGATTAACACCAGTAAGAGTTCGAGGATCCCGGTGGGGGAGGTGGACAATGTATTTGCTTTGGCTACGGCTCTTGGATGTAGGGTTAGCCAACTGCCTACCGTGTATTTGGGTTTACCTTTGAGATAGTCTGGGCAGAGGTTGATTTGTTAGGATTCAGTGGTGGAGCGGGTGGAGAGGCGGTTTGGAAGCGTCAGTACCTTTCCAAATGTGGGAAACTCTCTTTGGTAAAAAGCATGCTTTCCAATCTCTCAACTTATGTTTTATCATTTTATCGAATCCCTTGCAGTGTGGCTCAGAGGATTCAGAGGCAATTTCTTCGTGTGTGTGTGTGTGTGTGTGTGTGTGGGGGGGGGGGGGGGGGGGGGGGGAGGGGGGGGGGGGTACGGAGCGTTCTTCTATTCCTCTGGTGCGGTGGGAGGATGTGTGTCGCCCGTTTCAGGTCGGGGGATTGGGTATTTGGCTGTTGATTCCTTTCAATAAAGCGCTTTTGGGTAAATGGCTCTGGCGTTTTGGTATTGAAAGGAACCGCTTATGGAGGAGGGTGATCGCCTGTTGTTATGAGGTGGATAGGGGTGGTTGGTGTTCTAGTGAGGTTCGGACCTGTAGAGGGTTGGGTGTGGAAGGACATCCAACAGGGATGGGGCTCTTTTGTTGATTTTCTCCGTTTCAAGGTGGGTGATGACCGTTTTATTTGTTTTTGGATTGACTGGTGATGCGGTGAGGGTTCCCTTCTTCTTCTCCTCAACTGTTCAGGATTGAGCATGATCGTCTTGCCACTGTTGCCAACTGTTATCATCTTGATACTGGTAGGCTTGTGTGGGATGTGCTGTTCGTGCGTCCCTTGCAGGACTGGGAGGTCGAGGATGTTTCTGGTTTGCTGGAGCTTTTGTATTCTCAAACCGTGGGCACTCGTCAGGATGCTTTGTTGCGGACTCCTTCTCACTCGCGGCGTTTTTCGGTTGCTTCTTTTTTCCGTTGCCTTTCGCTTAGGGTGGAAGAGGTTTTTTCTTGGAAGGCGGTCTGGTGCTCTAAGGCCCCTTTCAAGGTTGCGTTTTTTGCTTAGATGGCTGCCTGGGGATCCATTCTCACTCTGGACGTGTTGAGGAAGCGGAATTTTTGTGTGGTCAACCGGTGTTTTTTTATGCAAAAAGGATGGGGAATCTGTTGTATTGCCTGGTGGCTTTTGATTGTTGGTGTCTTCTCCTTGGCCTCTTCGGTGTTCTGTGGGTGATGCCTGCTTCGGTGCAAGTGTCTTGGTCTCTTGGAGGAGCATGCGGGTCGGATCCCATGCTAGGCCTTTTTGGAGGGTGGCCCCCCTTTGTCTTTGGTGGGGTATTTGGCTTGAGCGTAAGCGGCGCTGTTTTGAGGGCGTTGAGTCCCCTGTTGGTGTCATTAAAGATTTTCTTATTTCCAATTTGTTTTATTTGGTGGAGGGTCGTTTTTGTAAATCCATTGATGAGAAGATAGAGTTTTTGGGCTCTCTTGGCCCGTAGGGGTTTTCCTCTTGTGTACATGGGACGCACTCCCCGTTTGAGTGCTTTTATATTCATACTTGTCGAAAAAAAAAAAAGAAAGCTCTTCAGAAACGGAAAGAATGAATTCTTCCCGGAAAGTATCCAAACACAATTTTTCCAGTACTCAATATTTTCAGAAACGTCTTCATCCTGAATAATAATCTTCTCAACCCGCCGGCACTATTCAGTATATCACAGTTTCACGTAGGATCTCTCAATACTATACTAAAAGAGGCTTCTCCATGTCCATGAGGTACGTGGTGAGAATTATACTAGGTATTATTCGCTCCTGACTGTTCCTTGGAGGTGGAATTATCATCTCCATGGTGAAGAACATTTTCTTCATGTAGAAAAGCCCTAGCACCCACCTAAAGCCTAATCACCGGGAGATCATTTGGAAACTTCGTTTGGCGACTAACTGAGATTATGTGGTATCCTTTCTGTAGTGGTTTATTCTATTTTTTTTTTTATCTTTGTTTTTTGAAAATTGTGCATTTTGAAAAATAAGAAGAAAAAGTTAAAAAGGAAGAGGAAACCATTCTATGTCAGAGGAACAAGAAAAAAATCCCAGAAGCAGGGCAACTACATGGAACACCAGAAAATATTGAAAGCAGATCAGAATTACTCCAAGAAGACTGCACCTTCAGTTTAATGTTATAACAAATCTTACTCAGAGCGGTTTTGTCATCCAAGAAGTTGTTGGAGTATCTTCTATTGTTTCTCACTCTGTCTCCCTAGACGATAAACTGAGGCAGCCAAACCAATCTTGTCAACTGCATCCTCCAATCTTTCTTAGTTTTGCATCACTTGAGTACATCTTGTCAAAGAGTGGTCTTGATATATAGGGAACCGATTGGAACTGATTGATTCTTTAACATATTTTTAACATTGTTGGCGAATATTATTGTAAGAGTGATTGAAGCCTAAAATCACTCATTGACTTGATATTGATTGGAGTGATTCTAGTAATCTTCCGTTGATATTGTTTCTATATTTATTATATTATTTCACCTATAAATAGTGGTGATTATTGTAATGACAACTAAGAGAGAATGTAATGAAAGATATGTAGCACTCTGGGCTTTGATGTCGTGGTTCAAACGATGTATATGTTATGTTTTTCTTCCTTCATTATCTCTCTTCAAATTGTTTAACAAAGATGTAGTCTAATTCGTTCTATGATGTTGATTAGTTTGATGTATCCATACAAAATATTGCATGATGCTTACATTAATTCCTTCCAAAATGATGCTCTGATGTTTTAGGTGAAATGGGTCAGGATTTTACACCAAAAATGCCTGTGAAATCTCTAACCTCTCAACAAATAGTACGCATACACCAGTTGTTCCGCCAAGCTAAATTTGACGACCCTAGTGGTGATGTAAGCTGTCCTTTGTGTTTTATTTTTTTCGTTATTACTAAATCTAATATTATTGTGTTGTTTTTCTTTTTGATTTTTAAGCCCTATCCTTTCAAATGTATATTATAACAAATAAGCTATTTTGCAGTGTCTCAGCCCAGCTGGGGAATACAATCTTCGACTTGGAATTATAAAAGAGCTCCACCCAGAAATGGTTGCAACCTATTCTGGAAGGTTGTATCTGATATTGATCTTTCCACATCTACTATTTTTATTTTTTTTGGTTTCGTGTTTTTGAAAGCACTGGCTTGTATATAACGTGTAATGAGCCTGGGACAACCGGATATGTAAATTTTATAATTGTGAAGAACAAAATTTATTCTTGTGCAGCGCTCACGTTTTTGAAGGTCACCCGTTCATTGTGGAGGCTGGAGTCAGTGTGGGTGGAAAAGATGTTAAGCAAGTAAGTGATTTTCCGGTAGCCTACATGATAGTTTTGACTACATAGCTTTTTATTTTTTATTTTTTTTATTACACTGTTACAGCGATTACTTAAGACACCTTTTTATTAAGCAATCACTTCTTTTTAGCGGTCTAGTGTACTACCTGCCGATATCTGATTTCCTAACATCATCGAACATATTAATCGCATGAACTATAACTTTTTTATGTTGTTCAAAACCTATTTGCTTCACAAAACGATCAGGTTTTACATATGGCTGTATTCCGCCCTCAAATATGGCAAATCTCTATAAATGTAAAGCTCCGAAATCGGGCATGTGTTCGGAATTTCAAGGTTGCATTTTGTTCAATTAACATACATGAAGCTTATAGATTGCTGGATTTGGCTACAGGCGTCAAATGATATCGTCCTGTTTATGTAGGTGACCGATTGGAAGCTTGAATGTTTCCTTTTTCTTTATTTTTTCATCTTGTATTATTCTATTCAGGCTTTCCTATAACTTGCCTAGCTGGCAAAATGTATTGGCACTGTCTACTGAGAATTTGGTTTTTCATTCTAATTAATAGGCCCTGCAGATAGCCAATTCAAATTATGAACTTCATTCTAATAGCTACTGATCTTCTACATATGCGGTATCTGCTTTACTATTTTTTTTTAGTACAGTAGCGGACTAGTCACAATGTTGAAATTTTCTTCTTCACTCATTAGTGCAATTAATGACGTCTGTAGATCATCTATGCCTATTAAATATCCAGGGGCTGAATATATTTCGTTTTGCAAACCGGATTCCACTTCTATTTGAACAAGGTGCTGATGTTGTCACCAGGACAGCTTTGAAGAGAATCAAGTAAGATTTCATATTTGTATAAAAGGAAAATTGAAGTCCTCTCTTGTACAAGCACTTGAAGGATTTTTGTTTTAATTTATTATTATTTTTAATTTTTTTTTTCCAGGGATAGTGGGGATTGGGGTAGGTTCAGTGATTCAAGTTGCCATGGCACATTGTTCACAGAATTTTTACTGAAGTGTTAATTTACTTTCAGGTGGAATAGTTATAAGATCAACCAGACACAAGATAAGATTGGCGTCTTTGTGAGTATTGTAAGCACAAAAGTCCCTTTTAAAGGGACTGGAAAGGAATATATTGGAGATGATATAAAAGAGATTGCTTCTGCTGTTAAGGTGGGTGTTTATCAGTTAAGATATGAATTATAATCTTGGAAAAAATAGGCATGCTAACAATATTACCTCTACAGACTTCTATTCAGCAGTGTTGTGTCCAGCTAAAATCTAAAATAGTGAAGAAAATTCAGGCTCGTGAGCAGCAGGATAGAAAACGAAACTTGAACAGGTACATCTACTCAGCTCTATGTTCTAGTATGCCATCAGCTAAAAAAGCAAAAGTTATTCTCGTTTCATTAGATGCTCCGAAATCAATATTTCCTTTGGCACCAGGTACATTCCTGATGTTACAGGTGCTCTCTATTTGATCTTGAGAGAAATGACACCCTCGCATGCGTCGAAGAAGCGGCGTTACGAAGATAAGGATGCAGAACTCTTAAAAAATGTATCAGCTCGTTTGATAACAAAGGACACACTAAAGGAAAAGCTGGCTCAACATGTCGAACAGGTGGGGCTTTTCAGTTGTATGGATCTTTTCGTAGTACTTTTGACCTGTCTTAACCTTTTTGGGGTGGTCGGTCTGTGCCAAGTATTCCGGATGAAATGAGCATAAAGAAACTATGAGCTCACTATTTTAACCAATGAATTGAAAGATGTAAGAAACGATTTATTCGAATTTTCTCAGGTCTCAAAAAACAGTCTCAAGCCAATGATTAAATATGGGGAGCTCATCGTTAGAGAGCTCTCTTAAGAGCATTACTCTTTGCCATATCTATCTTTTAACTAGCACTTCTATTAAGGAGATGGAGTTTTGTCATTGAATGTACCATGTAGCCCATATTCAGATTAGCATTGCATGCATTGTGTAGATAGTAGTTATGTATTTAAACGTTATAATTGGGCCACAACTAATACTATACCTGTGACTAACATGTCTAAATCAGCACCCAGACTGTTGTTACTTTATGGACATACCTATCTTACTTCTGAAATTTCCAAGCCAAATTGACTGACAGTAATTTTTGTTCCCCCCCCCCCCCCCCCCCCTCAAACTCTCTCTCTCTCTCTCTCTCACACACACACGTTGCATATGAGTTTTGTGCCATTTATAACGTGGAATCTATTTTAGGAAATACATTGTACTGAGGAACTTTCATGTAGGAATTGGTTATTGGATTTCTATATAAATTAGTAGGCTCTTGAGCAAAATATTGTCTGATGAGAAATTTAACCCTTCTCTTTTGCGATGGAGAACTGAGATTAGACTCTTGGAAGTTCTTAAAAATGATTCCTGTGTTACTGGATGTGGATTTTGGCTCTAGATACTATTTTGTCCCCTGAAAATTATCTACTAGATCCTTCCAATTTTGAAACATCGTGACAACTGTGCCCGGTGGTGTTTTACACTTGTTTCTATTTGATTTGTGATGAGAAAATAATTTACTTTTGTTGTTAGAATTTTGCAATTGCTACATTTGGAACGTATGTTGGAAATTTTCTTTCTACTTCACAGCAGGACTTGTGTCCATGTGATGCTGGTGATATAACAATATGGAATTGAAATTTCTCATTTTTTCATTTGGGATGTGTATTTGCAGGTGGACTATGAGATGGCATTGGAATATGCAACACAGAGTGGGGTGAATGAAGAGCCCAAAGAACCTATATATATACAGTCATTGGAAGTTGAAAATAGCTTCATTGACCTCCATAGTCCCATATTTGTCTTCAGGCTCTTCCAGTAGGACCTTGCAGAGATTGTTGATATAAGAATGGACTGCTTTTTATACACACCATTCTCATTATATCTTTTCTTGTATCTATCATCTAATAGCATAGCTGGAGGGTTGTATGAGATTGTATAAACAATTTCTTTATCATATATATGTTCTTGATTTTTCTTATTTACAAGAAACCATCGCCTTTTTCGTCAATGGAAGTTGATGTGTGAAGTTTACATTTTAAGTCCTTAATGTAACAACTTTCTCTCATGAACCATACCCTGTGAATGCTTGTGGGTTATTACACAACTTTAGAAAAATGCATTTAGATGCATGCTAAGTACCTAATATACTGACTGTTTTTTATTTATTTATTTCCCTTGAAAATACTTAGGTTCTGAAGTCACCAGCTATTTTTCTGAGTCCTTCCAAGCTTCAATTGAGTACAAAATCAGATAGAAGGAAGACAGCAACAGCATGGGAAAGTAAAAGTAAAGAACGAGGTATTTTCGAAAGAAATATTGATTTTTGGTATTCTTCGTTCAAATATAAACAACAGGAGGCAGATATATATATATATATATATATATATATATATATATATATGTAATTAGAGCTCCCAATTACATGAATGATTATATTATACAGGAGTTTCTCAAGCCCTTACCTCTTTTATTTAACAATCTCTTCCTTCATTGCCAGGGAAAGGGCACCAAGACTACCCCCACTCTCCACTGTCACTCCAGGCATTGCCACAGCTCTAGTCCCCACATATCCACCTTCCCCAACCCTAATCTTCCCATACTTCACTTTCCCTCCTTCACCTTCATATATGTGCCCAAACAGCAGAGCTTCTCTTCCCACACACCCATTCTTTTCGATCTCCATCATGTCAGGGTTCATCACAGCATCAATACTATCAACATATACTCCTTGATCCCACCTAATTCTTGAACCCATTAGGCTCATCCAGACCCCAAACGGAGCAGAACCACTTGTCATTTCCATGAAATAGTCCCCAACCAATGTCCTTATGGCCTGCCATATAGTGTCCATGAAGATCCCTCTGCTCCATATCAGCACAATGTCACCTTCTCTCTTTTTTCCCACCAAAATCCATTTGGCCACAACACAGACTAGTCCTGCTAAAATCCCTGAATAAACCCACAAAAGAGGCAGTGACCAATGTAAAGGAAGGTCCTTTGTCTCCTTCATGTAAAGAAGCCAGTTTAGAGGTGCAAAAATCACCAACCCCATGAGGAAATTAGGCAGAACTGTCTGTAGTAATGGTTGAGGCAGCATGAGCCACAAGGTCTGATACCATTTTCTTGCCAGGGTCACATTTTGGGCATCTCTCTTCTCTAGAGCTGCTGCCATTGGACAGCCAGAAAGGTCCATTTTCACATCAGATTGCTCTAGGAAGACCCTCCAGGCCTCCGGAAGCGGCTTCTTGTTTCGCAAGTGCTGGCATATCTCGTACACTATGGAGCGGCCGTGATCGACTGAAGCACTCTGGGAGCAAGATGTTGCCTTGATGACGTCAACTTCGTGGCAACGTCGGTAAGGATTGAACTCCAGCTTTTCTGATTCTTCTTCAGTTAGCATTTGATCAATAGTCATCTCTCCCACATCTACATATGGGAATTCTGTTTCATCCCATGGCTTGGAACAGTCGAGTGCAGTGTCACGGATGCCTTCGTCCTCTGGGATTGCCCGGGCTTGCAGTTGAAGGACATAACGAACCTTGTCAGGAGAATTCACATGGTTTTGGAAATCTTCAGCGAGAAAGAAAAGTGGGCGGGAATCATTTGCGTCCCTTGGGATGAAACCTGTTTCTGGTGGAAGTATTCCCACAGGCTCCACCTTACCAGAATCCATACCAAATTTCTCATTCAAAGGCCTCAACTTGAATTTAACATACATTTCCTGTCCATCTTTAAATCTAAACAGCCTGCTAAAAGTTGAATAATAATGTAGCTCAGTGTATGAGTCAGCACGACGGAGGGAGTCCCATATTGCTTCCCGGACATGAGGAGCATGTTTAACATACTCTTCTCGTGTGGCGTTGCCACACACAAGCCACATAGCAAAGTCCCCAATGGTACGGGCATTAAACGCCTTGCCTGTCTTTAGTGTCAGATCAAGAAGTGGAGTATCATCACCACCTGCAAGTGGGAGGATCCTTATTGCTGCACCACGTAGATCAATTCTCGCATCATCATTGTTACTTAAGCCGTTACTGTGCCGGAGGATGATAGGGTAACTCTTTCCTGGGTTAAAAATGTTATGTTCTGGCAAACCGGAGATGTCATTGTAGAGCCTCAGGGATCCCTTCCCAGCAGCACCAACGCGATGAAAGAATCTCGACCTGACCTTAAGCGTTGTGGCAGCTAAATTTGCTGCGAGATTTCCAACTACCTTCTTATATTTTACATCCATCTCCTCTAACCGGTCATCCAGAACATGCATGCTGTTCTTCACCATAACTGGTATTTTAGATCCAACAAAGACACCCCCCTTTTGAAGAACTGATCTCGCTGGAGCAACTGAGAGGGCGCCAAGAATAACATCCTCCCCAATAGTAGAAGCGGGAAGGACGAGGCTTTGACTCCCAATAACAGCATTATCCCTTATCTCAATTTTTCCGCAAACATAACCACTAGAGGTATAGAGACCAGGTATGATTCGGCTGAAGTCACCTAAGTGGACACCATCAGCAAGCGAAATCAATTTCGGTTCTGCGATAGCATTAATGGCTCTGATAGAACAATGCTGGCCGATTTTTGCTCCCAAAAGGCGTAAATACATGCAAAAGGCTTCTGTTCCTGAAAGGAACTTGGCAAATCTGAGATGGCAGGCAATGATAATTCGATGACGAAGCCAAGATACTAGGTGTTCTCTGTTTGGCACTTGTTTGGAGAGAACATGGGTTGAAGCGCTGGTGATCAAGCAGAGGATAAGACCATGAGCCAGGTAAGAAATGGAAACTGCGATGGCGAATTGAAAAGGGCTTGAAGGAACACTTTTGAACATAGTTGCATACGCTACAATGGTGAATGGGAACCAGTGAAAGGCTCCACAGATGCAGAAAAAACTGAAGTATTGAAAGGAAGGAGGCTTCTGTGCTAGCCAAAGAAAGATGAAGTAAGCAACAACTGCAGATAGACTGCTGATGGAAGCTACTGTATAAATGCCGAGGAAGTGGTAGAAGGATACAAATTTGTCATTGGCGCTGTACACGAGTTCTTGTACCATTTTGCCCTGCAATCAAGGCAGGAAAACAGGTAGTCAATGTCTGGTTTAATATAAAATCTTGATTATGTCTATTTTTTTGCATAAAGTAAGTGCGAGACTAAGTCCTTTCAGACCATGTATATGATTATTAGAAGCAAAAGCCCCATGAAGTAGTAAATAATATCTTCATGTACATATCATGATGGCTAAACCACGGTTTAATATAATTTTATGCATAATTTAGTTAAATAATCTATGCCTATATCATAGAATCATCGCCCTATTCATGCCTCGAAAATGCAGTCTCTTTGAGCACACCAGAAGCTTCCTATGTAATTATAAGAGAAATAGATCAATACCATATCATTTGTTGCCAGTTTGGTTTGGTCCTTCACCTTCTTCTCAAGGTTCCTCTTCCTACTCCTATTACCAAAAATTTCCCAGTTTCCCATTCTGTTTTGTGAGCATTTGTTTCGTTCTAAACATCACATAATTTTATTATTACAGACCGAAATTTCTTTCCTTTTCTGTACTTACAAAACACGGAAATTTGACAAGAGGATGTCAGGTCCTCACATTGAAGAAGCAAACCTAGCAATCCTAAATATACAGTTAATATTCTTATCGCCAATATTGTTGTGTTTTGTATATAAATCTGCCACTGTTTTCATGTCGATGGCATACCCTAGTAGTGGAGAGTGAAATAAGACTGTCATGCCGGTCTCTAGGTGCTCAAGCTTTTAGATTTTTTGGTGCTTAACACCATTCTCAAATCACTGTCAATAGACTTAACTTTCCTAACCATAGTTCATTTTTGGAAAAGCACATATTGTAGCTACTAACCTTTTCAATTGTATCCGCATTGGCGCTCTTTGAATGGAATTTGCTTTCTTCAATTGTCTGCAGAGCTGGTACCACACTTCCATCTTCCACGATGCTCCCCTTCTGAATTACAGCGTAAGGACCAACTGTGGACTCTCGGCCGATCCTGATGGGGCCAAAACTCAATACCCCATTCTTCACCTCATGGCTTTGCACCAATACTCCTTCTGCAAGTACTGCACCATCTCCAATCGAAACTAGTGACGGGTCTGTAATGTCAACGGTATCAAGCAAAACTGACGTTCCGATCCTGGCCCCAAGCGTCACAAACCAGTATTTAAGGAACACTGTTCCTCTCAAATGCACTGCTAGAACTTTTGCAGAAACTTCTTGGGCCTTGTAGAGTGCCCACCATTTAACGAAAACCAACGAATAAATGGGAATTTCGGAGCTCATGGCATAGTTAGGCTGCAAGAATGAATTCCCAAAGAAGGCAATGCATATACAGGTGGAGAGTATGCAAAAGATCCAAGCAAGTGGAGCACAAGCAAAGGAGATTAAGTAACCAAACCAAGGAATGCTCTTTATCAGAGTATAGCTGGCTGCGGTCAATGTTGTATAAGCGGAAATCGATAGATATGCGGGGACTATTATCATCGTGGAAACATAAGTAAGAGCCAGGAGTTGGAACAACCAAATGCACAACTTGTGGGAGATTGGAGGATCAATCACCAAGTCACCAGGGCTAACATTGGCTTTGGTAGGATAGGATTGATGGGAAATCGAGTGATGTCGAGTCTTTTTTAGGAGATTCTCAGCAAAATTTGCCAAGTCTTCGATGCAGGTAGCTGTGAAGATGTCAATTGCCCCTACTGGAACTCCAAGGAAATCAGAAAGTTTTTGAGCTGCGCGAACCACGCCAATCGAATCAATCCCATACGTTGCTAGGCTCTCGGTGATGGAAATATTTGTAATAGCAATTCCTGTCTGCTCTGAGAGTAACCTCTTCAGGAAATCCATAATTTCTTGTCTAGACATGTTTGAATTACTAGAAACAGATTTGCTTGAGAGCCGAGGTTGGCTTGCATTTCTTGTGAATGGAACTGATGATCTTCCTGTAAGAACCGGCTGTTCTATCACGTTCAAAGTACCGTCAATAAACTGCTTTAGACATTCAAATCTCTTGATTTTTCCTGATGTGGTTTTGCAAATTGTTCTTGGTCGGATCAGCACAACTGAAGCAATAGCTATACCGTGTTCTTCAGCAACACGGGTTTGAATGAGATCAACAACTTCCTTACCAACAGCCTTACCGTCACGAACTTCTGCAATCACAACCAGTCCAACCTGGTCAGAACTTTCAGTAACTGCTATTCCTTTTGCTACTAAAATATCTTCCGGAACACCAATCACAGCACAGCATCCTGGGCGTAGAAGCTCAGATGAACTCTCAATTGTCTTTTCGACGTCTGAGGGGTACACATTTCTTCCAGCAACAATAATGAGATCCTTTATCCTTCCAGTGATAAACAATTTCCCTTCAATAATCCGTCCAAGGTCTCCGGTTCTTGTGTACTTCTTCCCAATGTGGTTCTCAAGCTCATTTCTGAAGGTCACCTGGCTCAACTCTTCCATTTCCCAGTAACCAATTCCCGCGCTAGGACTACTAATCCATATCTCCCCTTCCTTTTCCGAGTTTTCATGTTCTCTACCGGTGTCAGGATCAACAATTCTGATGTCGACATCTGGATCATTTGGATCCGCATAACCACAACAAACTCTTCCTTGCCAATCTACTAGGATGGGCTTTCCTTTTCCAAATGCGCTACTTACATACACACAGTTTTCTGCCAAGCCATATCCAGGAGCAAGCACCTCTTGAGAAAGTCCAAAAGGTCGAGTTAAATCAATGAACCGTCTTAGTGTTTTTGCCCTCACCGGTTCAGCAGCGACCATGAGGAAAACCATGGACGACAAATCGAAACTCTTTGCTCTATACTTTTCAGACTCCAATCTTCTCACAATGAGCTCAAAAGCAAAGTTGGGGCCAGCACTGTGCGTTGCCTGATATTTGCTCATTGTCTCTATCCATAAGAGGGGATTCCTGATAAATGATGTAGGGGAAAATAAAATCGCTGTTCCACCGCTCACCAGAATTGTCAAAAGTCCTCCAATCAGTCCCATGTCATGGTACTGAGGGAGCCAGCTTACAAGTACTGTTCTTGATGTGCTCTTGTATCTCTTTCGCATCAACTTCACATTATGAATGAGCCCACCATGAGTGATCATGACTCCTTTTGCATTACCAGTTGAGCCCGAGGTAAATTGGAGAAAGCATGAATCTCCTGGCGGAGGGGCGGATTGTTCAGCTATGCCTTCTGGATGGTCGACGCTATTGGTTTTCTTCATCCAAGAGTCGGTATGAGACCAAGGAAGGTCAGGCCAGGAATAAGACCTTTTGCCTTTTCCTGTCAATAGTAGCATATTCTTCATCGACATTGCACGGACGTATGTGTGGTAGTCCGATGTTGATAGAATTGCCACTGCATTGCACGTTTTGGCGATGTTGTTGATATGTAGAAGTGCTTGTCCACCTCCTTGTGCTGGATCTGGAGGAATCGCTGGGACGGGTATGACTCTAGCTCTTAGGCATCCGAAGAAGGCGTCAATGAAATCAAGGCCAGCGGTGTAGACCAAAAGAACCCTGTCACCCGACTTGATAACTGGCTTCCCATTCGTTAATAGCCGATGAGCAACTCTTGACGCGTTTCCATGAAGTTCTGCATATGTCCTCTGGCCTGTCACTTCTCCTTTTTCGTTGATCCAAGTATAAAGGGTTCTATTTTGTGTGACGTTATGGGTTCCCCAGTGTCTCAAAAAGCCATCAACGGACGAAAGATGAGGATTTTGCAATCCTGGTAATTCATCTAGTTGCTTAAAACTTGTAGGTTGCTGCAAAGTAAACAATCTCTGCAAGAATCGAAGCTCCAAATAAGTCTATAGATTTAATTTGGTTAATAAACTGTAGCACACTAGCTGAAAATTCCTTAATAAAAGCTAAGAATGTTGAATTTTTGTACCTTAACATATGGATATTTTGGCAAAGGATTGTTATTTGCAAAGTGCTTGCAAACTAGAGACATGGCATAGGAAGAGTTTCTTTCTGTAAGCTCAAATGCCAAAAGGCCACCAACATAGTAAGTGTTACGCTGACCTTGCAGCTCAAACTCCATCTTGTCGTAAAAGCCATCCTTCATATCTGCATTTGGAGTTCAAGAAATAAATACTCGATAAAGCCCGGAAAAAAAACAGAAGAAGAGAGAGACGTAATGCAGTACTCTGCAATGCCAAAGCATGTGTAGGAGTGACTACTCGGGAATACCTTGGCCGTTAACATGAGGGAAATATTTAAACCGCCGTTGTAATACCACTTTCTGAACTTGTCCGCCCATAGTTTTGACTGCATTGATCGCAAGCTCAGTGACCTTCGATCCCTTCATACATGCATTGTTGCCGTATGACCAGAACAGGAAGATATCCGTGTCCTCGTAGAATCTCTGCATTGCAACAGGATTCCCAATAGTTGCAGGATCATCCATGAACTCCCCAAAGTAATAGAAGCCCATCGGCATATCTTCTAGTCCGTTAATTTTCAAAGCAGTCGTATAGTAATCGATAGTCTCAACTTTATTGAACAACTCCTTTTCAAGTTCACTCATGTCCATGATCTCACTCTTCGTTTCTGCAAAACGAAAACCTAATTAGATAACATCGATGAAACCAAATAGAGTGCGTTAAAAGATCAAGCTTCAACAAACCTGTGACGCCCAAAGATGGTGATCCGTAGGTTTTTCCAGTGCGTAATGGAAAGTTGGCCGAAACAATGATCTTATCGAATTCCAATACTTGTTTTTCGCCAGAATCATTTTTTGTAGAAATGTTTACGCCATCCGAGTTGCGTCTAACTGCCACTACTTCAGTATTGCAATGGACTTCTATAGGTAGAGACTCGCTGATTTTCTGCCAAAGACTACCGTAACCTCCTTTGAATCGCCGAACCTTTCCAGCCATTGAAGTCCTTGTGAACTCATGAACATAAGCATAAGGCATGTCTTGAACAAATCCATAACCAGAGGCAGTGTATCCATAAGCTACAGATTTCGGGACAGATTTGAATCCATGTCCCTCGAGGAATTCAGGCGTCAGATCCGAAGCAATGCTGCTCACGGCATGGACCCCTATTCGCCCCGAAAAGTCTGCCTTATCCTGTGGAAGTCACAAGTGAGATTAGAATCACATCTTGAACTTGAATTGAAAAGGACTAATGCAGGTCAACTCACACAAGCTGAAACAAACCTGGAGGTTTAAGGTGAGAGAGATAATAGATACATAATCATCCACCACTTTAGTGTCATTATACTTCCCAGTAAAGCTATCAATCATAGCAAATTTATGGTTGTCCATTTCCTCTAGCTCAGCTCCAATTTCCTCTGCCAAGTGAAAGACAGTAGGAGCACTGTTTGCCGCGAGAACTTGACCTCCCAAATCATAAATCCTTCCTGTTCGAATCATACGAAATTCGTAAAAAAAAAAAAATTACATAAGTCTTTCCCTCCAACTATGCTATGTAATTAAACAACCATTGAATTACATCTTTCAATATATCCAGGAATTTACATGAAATATAATTTTGCTTCAACGAAATCAGTTCCCTAGTTAATTATTTTGCACGTCATAAATATTAATTGTTGATTAGTTGCAAAGATCTTGGCAACATCATATTGCTTTACTGTCTCATGCACTACTTCAGAGCGGAACACCTTTTTTTTATTTTTTTTTTTTTGAAAAGATCAGTGATAAATTATATATAAGTAAAAAAAGAGGTAAAAAGCCTTACAAGATACTATAGGGCATCCCCAAGCCAAAGGATTTAAATGGAACCCAAACAACCACCAAAGAAAACCATACAGGTAATGGAAATCCATTCCCAAAATACTACAGGAAAACAAACTCGGAGAAATTCCAAAACCCATAAAACAGCTACAGCAGTCCACCTCCAAAAACTCATACCCAGTTTCCCATCTTTGCTGAATCCACCTATTACTTGCAGTGTTCACAGGGCCGGCCTGAGAGTGTCAAAATTTTTTGGGGCCCTAGGCGAGATCGAAGACCAAATTTTTTTGGGCCCCATCATTTCACGCGATGCAAATTCTTCACGCGAAATTATTTTTGGGCCCCTTCACTTCACGCGATGCAATTTTTTTAAAAAAATGTAAACATTTTATAGATTCAAATTTCAAACAAATAACAAAAGCACTATGGGTCCGTTTGGATACCCTGTTTTTTGTTTTTGTTTTTTTACTGTTCACAAGACTAAAAAAAACACGTTTGGCAAACGCGTTTACTGTTCACTGTTTTTTCCCCAAGAAAACTGTTTTATGTGAATAGTGTGTAAAAGTGATGAAAACACCAAATACAACTTTTAGTTGTTTTTTGAGTTTTTTCACTGTTTAGGTGGTAAAAACAATGAAAACACCAAATTCATAAAATACAATTTTTACCAAATAAAAGTGGTGAAAACACCTTCATCCAAACGTTTTTTTGTTTTTAGTTTTTTCCTGAAAAAACAAAGACAAATACAAAAACAGTTTTTATATTTGAAGACAGAAAACAAATACAAAAAACAGGCTTTCCAAACGCATATAATTACTTGATGCTTCTTTTGCATAGATTTCACACCAAATTCATAAAATACAATTTTTACCAAATAAAAGTGGTGAAAACACCTTCATCCAAACGTTTTTTTGTTTTTAGTTTTTTCCTGAAAAAACAAAGACAAATACAAAAACAGTTTTTATATTTGAAGACAGAAAACAAATACAAAAAACAGGCTTTCCAAACGCATATAATTACTTGATGCTTCTTTTGCATAGATTTCACACCAAATTCATAAAATACAATTTTTACCAAATAAAAGTGGTGAAAACACCTTCATCCAAACGTTTTTTTGTTTTTAGTTTTTTCCTGAAAAAACAAAGACAAATACAAAAACAGTTTTTATATTTGAAGACAGAAAACAAATACAAAAAACAGGCTTTCCAAACGCATATAATTACTTGATGCTTCTTTTGCATAGATTTCACATATTTAAAGCATAGAAATATGAAGGGTATGAAAGGAATGATTAGTATAAGATACTTTTGAAATAAAAATTGAATTTGAACTTATTTATAAATGTTTGTCAAAAGTAAGACTTATGTGTCCTAGTAAAAAAGATTTAGAAAACAAAAATACTACTCTAAAGGAACTTTCCCTATTGTAAGTGTAATATTGGGTTGAGTTCTAATTTATATTGGGCTATAATTTAAAAAATCATATTTGATACTAATACAAAGGGAAAAAAAATTTGGGGCCCTTTATATGCATTCAAAGTCCTTGTATTAGTTTTAATTTTTCTTTGGGTTGAGTTTGTTTTAATTTAAATATTGAAAGAATGAGCTGAATTTTATTAGTTTAATATATGAATTGGTATTGGGTTGGGTAAGAAACCTTTTATGTTTGGGCGTATACTAACATATATATATATTTAAGGGTAATTCTCACCGACACCCCTTCAAAGAGACCCCAATCCCACACGGACCCCCATAGACAGACGGCCGTTAGGTTTAAAAACGTTTTATTGTGAAATTACTAATTTGCCGTTTGATATATATTCAAAAAAATTATATAAAATTCAAAAAAATATAAAATTTTGAACAATTATATTAAAATCTGAAAATATAAAAAAATTTAGAAAAATATATATAGAATGGGGAAAAATATATAGATTAAAAAAAATTAAATTTCAAAAAACATATAAAATTCTAAAATAATATATAAAATTTGAAAGAAATATTTAAAATTCAAAAAAAATATTAAAATGCAAAAAAAATATAAAATTAAAAATATATAAAATTTTGAAAATTTATATTAAAATCTGAAAATATATAAAAATTTAGAAAAAAATATATAAAAAGGGGAAAAATATATAGATTCAAAAAAATATTTAAATTTCAAAAAACATACCTAAATTTCGAAAATAAATATAATATTAAAAAAATATAAATTTCGAAATTATTTTTTTTTCAAAAAATCATATTAAATTTCAAAAATAAATATAAAAATCGCAAAAAACATAAAAAAATTTGAAACAAATATATAAAATTTTAAAAAAAAACATATAAAATTCAAAAATATATATTAAATTTCGAAAAAAATTATAAAATCGAAAATAAATAATATATATAAATTTTGAATTTTTTTTTTAAAAAATATTAAATTCAAGACAAATATATAAAATTAAAAAAACCATATAAAATTAAAATAATATATATTAAACTTCGAAAATAATTATAAAATTCGAAAAAAATATAAAACATTATAAAATTTGAAAATAAATATAAAATTCAAAATATATATATATATTAAATTTTAAAAAAAATACTAAATTCGAAAATAAATATAAAATTAAAAAAATATTTAAAATTTATTTAATTATCTCTCTCTCTCTCTCTCACACACACATACACACACGTCTCCCTCTGCACACATATATATATACACACACACATATATATATAGATCTATACATATATATATATATATACACACACATATATATATAGATCTATACCATTTTCGACCCCCTCCCACCGCCTCCCCCGTCGGCGCCACCCCCCTCCCACCACCACCTCCCCCTATTTTCGACCGGAGGTGGTGGTTGATTCTGGAAGGCCCATTGGTGCTGCAGCTGCTGCTATGAGGAAAGATCATGATTCTCTAAAGTGAAACATATGGTTTTAATTTACTTCAATGCATATGCTGAAGTTTAATGGGCTGGGCTTGATTGTATTTTTAATAAGACATGAATGTGGGCTATTCAAATATATATATATATATATATATATATATTTGGTGATGTATGATTCTGTATAGCATGGTTTATTTAAATTAATGTCCTCTGCTAAATGTATACTTAGATTATCATCATGATTTTATTCTGAGGTTATAGGTCGTCATAAAGTCGCGTGTTGGAATGATAGGTCATTTTGCATTTAATTGCTCCTAATACTGTGTTTCCCATAAATCGTTGACAGTCGAGTAACCATCTTTTTAAATGAATCATGATAATTTGAGTAACCATTTATCTCTTCAACTTTGATTTTTATAATTCATACTATTATTTTTCATATATCATCAAACATATTCTTCATGAGTAGCTCAAGTTCTTTTACAAAGAACAAAGAATTGATTTCTTTTGATAAACAAAACCAGTTAATGAATGACTGGACAATTCCTCGGGTTAAACCCAAAACCATATATAAATATGCCATTTTCGAAATGATAAGCACCATGGCAATTAAAACCATGGAACAGACCATAGGTCTAGATGATCAGGACACTACGCTTAAATTGTTGAGTCCAAAAGATTTGGAAAATTATGGTTCCAATTATAAATTTATTCATATTGGGTTAATTCAGGTTGCATTTAGGCCTTTAACCTTACTTGGTATGAATACTGCTCTTCAGGCTACCTTAAGAGATGGTAGATGTCTAGATTTTTAACCATCATTAATGGGTGTGGTAGAAACTAGTCTAAGTCATGGACCAGTTTACTTCAATGTTTTCCCCAATTTGTCTCTATCTTTGACATATCCTAATTTGTATGAAGCAATTAATCTTCGTATTCAAACTCATGGGTATAATTACATGCCTGGAACTGAATTAATATGTGTTGACTATAAGATTCAGTATAAGGTCTTAAATACCTTATGCCCTAAAGTTAGAACCATGTCTAGTTCAGGACAAACTGTGTTAATTGACACCAATCTTATGACTTCTAAAGTTGCAACCCCTAAGATGATCCCCTGGGATGAGGTTGTTTTTCCTGACACTTGAACTATACAAAATGCCGTACCTCCAAGACCTTTAATTCATCATGATATCAATTCTATCATTCAACATGTTGATGGTGAGGTTGTTTTGAATTTCAAACAACTAGAAATTTTGTCTCGTAGTCTTTCTACTAGAGAGTTTTCTCTTAGGAGTTCTATTCCTCCTTATAGAGTCTCAATTCCCTCTAGTTCTAGAAAGTCTAATGTTGATTTAAAAAATAGAATGCATCAAATGAGTTCAATTTAGTGAAATTGATAAAATCCTCAATTCAAAGTAGTCTAATTGATTAAATTAAGTTCAATTGAGTAAATTCTCAATTCAAAGTATTGAAATTGACTTAAATAAAAGTAGTATAATTGATTAAATTAAGTTCAATTGAGTAAATTCTCAATTCAAAGTAATGAAATTAAATAAATTCCTAATTCAAAGTAGTTTAATTGAGTGAAATTAAGTTCAATTGACAAAATCCCGAATTTAAAGTAATAAAATTACCTTCAATTAAGTGAAATTGAGTAAATTCTCAATTCAAAGTCGTTTAATTAACTTAATTTTGGACCTAATACTAATATTAAAAAAATAAAATTTGAGGCCCTTTGGCCCTGAGGCCCAGGGTCAGCCCTGAGTGTTCACCTCCTCACCATACCAATTGGTAAGCAGTAGCCAAGTAACCAGTTATGAAACCAACCAGCAATATTAGTACTCATGTAAAAATGGATTCTGGCACACTCCAAATATTTGCCAACTCCTTATTCTGGGGAGTATCCCTCACACCGGAGAGCAAGGAGAGAGCCCCACGCACCACATGGACAATCTTCCTCTGTAAATTTTCCTAGATAATAGCTTCAGCTTAAAACACACGTATATCCTAATGTCCCTCTCTATTCCTCACTTTCTTCTCAAATTTTGTGGTACGGATCATTATCTTTGCACTACTTGGTACCCAAAATCGTTTTAGTTTGTTCTCTATTATTCGCTTTCTTCTCAAATTTTGTGCCATTCGGATCATTATGTTTGCACGCCATTTTCTAAATTATTATTCTTATACACTACCTGTCAAAATTTAAACTAACTATTTTCATTGGTTACTTACCCTAAAAAAAAAAAAAACAAAAAAAAAAATATTTTCATGGTTTCAGTGATACCTTCAATATCGAGGGACTCACACATGCCACCTACAGAGTGACATTTCTCGAGAACAGTCACATTGGAATAGCCAAGCTTCGACAGCGCATAGGCGGCAGATAAGCCACTCGATCCAGCTCCTACTATACAAATCCTTGTGTTTACGGGAAAGCAGGGATGCAGTTTCGAGAAACGATATTCGATGGATTTTCGATGGTCCATTTTTGCGATCGAGTTCTTGCTTCTTAGCCTCAGTACTTAGTCAACAGCTTTTCTCTCCAACAATATCAACTGCACGAAAAAGGCAATATTGATTGCTAAAGAAGCATCTGGTTTGTAAATATATTTTCGAATACATGCAAAATTATTCAACAGATATTAAATTAAATGCTATTCAACTCATATTATAAAACAATAATGGCATTGACTAAGAGCAACATAAACATCCCCTGATTGCATACCATATAAAAAACATACAAGTCAAAAGTTTGTGATCTCTCTAACCCAACTTTTCTATAAACCATCTTATACGCCATGCAAACACAGCTATATATATATATATATAGAGAGAGAGAGAGAGAGAGAGAGAGAGAGTATATACATGTACTTTTTTAATTTTCTTCACCAAAACTTCGGCCAAATTAAATAACTTCTATAGAGAAGGTACAAAATCATCATGGGCTGTTAGCTGAAGATGCAAATTGCCCCATTAACTTGAAAAATTAAATAGACGCAACATAAAAGAAAAAGAAGAAATATAAAAAGGAATTAATTAGACCATTGATTATTGTGTAATTTACATAATGGGCTCTTTGTGCCATTTTAGTATATAAATTGGTGCTAACTCTTGTTTATATGCCATACTTCCACCAAATTGGCAATACATGTCAATAATTTGGTGGCAATACATTGATATTTGGTTGTCTGAAAATATTTTACAGCTAAAATATTAAAGTAAGTTTATATGTAAATGAAATTCGTTGAACATTTGTAGGATTTTGCCAAAATTCAAATGAAATTAAAAAGTTTAGCAATTTTTCAAAAACTTAAAAAACCAATGGATCATTCAACCGGAAAATAAATAAAGAAAGAAAAACCATAAAAAAAAACATGTTAATTAAATGATATAAATATCAGTACTCACTGTTATATCGATCTGTATATTGCTTTAAATCTTCCCTGAATTCAAGATGAAAATTGTGTTAATAAACAAAGGGGTCATAAGTTGTTTCAATTAAAATTGTATTCGTCAACGTACATACATATATTATATATATATATATACACACATGCATATGACACTATACGATCTTACAATCTGAAGAAAGCCATAGCTCAACGGTTTTGATCTTCAAAGGAGACCCAGAAACATAAATACATTTGAAAAAATAAAATGATTACCATTTAATTCAAGCTACCTAATCATTTATTGATGCCTATACAGATAGAAAATATGTATATATATACATAGTCTAAAGCGGAAAAACATGCATGCATCACTTATGCACACACGTCAAGCATATATATATATGCTAGTAGATGTACACACACTCACACACAATTCACAAATGAACAATCTTAGCATATACAGGAATGCTAGAGATTTTATTTGGATTTGAAAAGTCAAATTTCATTTATAGCTTCTTTTGAGGCTTCTAAGAACTAGTTGAAATTTTAATCTAATTTGTCACCGGTCAAAGATAGGATTATCAATGAACTAGTCAATTAATTGACCCATGCAATCACACACACACACAGACACGAAGTTAAATAGTTTTAGCAGTACTGTATGATCTATCAGAGCCCCTAAAGTCAAGAGTTTGTTCAATTGTGAAGTAGTGAAGAAGAAAGAAGTAGTTCTCTAGTGCTATACGTGTTTGAACAAGCCCTCACTTTTCACAAACACGCAATTACATATCTGACTTTATGGACATCTAGCTACCCATGCATACAGCCAAATATACATTATATGCATGATTGACTCCTATTCCTTTTTTTAAAAATAAAAATAAAAATGGGCCACATGTCCAATACAATTTGGTGAATGTGTTGAACGTGACACTGACTATCCTCTTTGTTTGGGGTGGTAATTTGTGTATGTTCGTGTCGAAAGAGATCTGGTTAATATATGTATCAAATATGCTTAATTTTTAATATAATAAATTAATTAAATATGTAATTCGACTCAACTCATGTAATCCGTTTACTTTATTTATTATAAATATTAAATTGAATTTGAAACGACCCAACACGAAACGAACTATTTAACTTACAAAATCAAATTGAATTTGACGCAACCCAATTTTCATTTTTTGATATATTTCAACTCATGTCAGTTAGAGAAGAGAAAAACAAATATAAACATAAATATAATCGTGTCAAACAGGTTGTTCGGGTTATTCGGGTTTGACTTTAACCCGACAATAATATTTTTGTATCGTATTCTGGTCGACCCTTATACAACTAGCTTGAACCCATTTATGGTCAATCTTAACCCTTTTAATTCATGTTGTGTCTCATTTTGCCAGCTCTACTCTTTATTAATAAATATCTTAAAATGGACCAAATTACTTGTACCTTGCCTGAAAAAACAATACTAAAGGCCACCATTTTATATATTTTTAAGAATATATTAAAATAAAAAAAAAGGATAAAAAAAGACACTACATACATATCATGAGAAATCAAAGTAATAAATGTCAAACGCCCATCTCTGAGTGATTTGCTTAAATCTCATGGAAGGTTGATGTAATTTATCCTCTTAATTATAGTTCAAAGTAAATATGTACGCAATTATTTTTTGTGTGAGATTGTGATTGGGTTTTTTTGCTCATTTGGTAATAATTGAGCAAATTTTTTTACACTTTACCCAAATATTATTGATGCAAAGAATCATAATGAGTTAGAATGGCTTAGAATCTGTGAATTAAATTAGGATAATTAAGGTTTCACAATCCGAAAATTATTACTATTAGTATTATTATTATTATTTTAAAAATAGGTTTATTGCCTAAGTTGACGACTGAGGTGCAAATTAACAAAATTGTTATTTTAAAGCTACTGGGTGAAGAAATTTATATATATATATATATATATATATATTATTTTCTTATGTTGACGTTGAGATCAAATCTAATAAATTCTTCCAGTTACGGAATAAATAATATTCATTATTTATTTTGTTTTATTTTATTGAGGAATGGAGGAAATCACGATGAATTGTCTATTAAATCAGTCTTATATGTATCATAGTCGATTAGTCACAACAGTGATAAGTTGTTAGGTGCGTGGTTATAGTTAGACATTGTTAAGTTGCATATTGACATGTGACATAATTATGGTTACACTTTATTTGTTTTGCCTATTGACTTGTGATTTGATTTTGGTTGCGCTTCGTTTGTTTTATTTATTGACTTGTTATTTAATTATGATTGTGCCCTATTTGTTTTACCTATTTTTTGGAGGATATTTATTTATGTGTGATACTTAAAGTTATAGGAATTATATTATTACTCTTATTTTAATAGTGGATAGATGATATGATTATTGGTACTCTGTTTAGGATCATGTACAGTCTACTTTGCTCGTGGGTCTGACCCATCATTGTTAACATTTCAGGACAACTCCAATCACAGGGTTGAGGGTTCATCTCGTTTCTTCTTGAGTTATTCAGTTTTTCGCTTTCTTTCAGTGTATGGACTCTATATTAGTATTTCCTTTCGGACTTATATTTTTGTTTATAGTTTTAGGGGTCCATAGAAATGGGATTCCCGAGTTGTACCCTTTGAGGATTTGGATTTCTGAATTTTTTTATTCATGAGAATTAAACTTTTGAGACTTTGTTATTTCTTAAATATGTTTTTTGTTTCCGTACTTGTTTACTATTGAGTGTTCACGTGCCTTAGTTTTCGGTATAGGCATGGCCAACCTATGTGTGAAAATTAGAAGGTATCACATAGGTGGAGTGGTATATTTCTTGATTGTTTGTAGAAATTAATAAAATAAAATGATGATAGCGAGTAGAGCAAAAATGGAAAAAGAAAAAAAAAAATAGCCATGTATTTAATTTCTGCTGCTAAAAATGGATAGAGATGTGCATGGATTTAACTAATTCGTGTTGTGTGACATGAAGAAATTGAGTTTGTAGATAAAATATTCCATTCTTTCCAATTTAGTTGTCTACTTTGCTTATTTCAAATTAATTGTTCAGTTTCGAATCCCAATATAATATTATCATATATTTTTTCAAATTTTTCCTCTACTTTAACTTCAAAAAGTGATGGTAAAATAGGAAACACAAAAAATTAAAAAAATATATTGAAAAATCAACTATGGACAACTAAATTGGAACGGAGGAAATATGAAATTAAGGTCTTGGAAGGAATTTTGAATTTTAATCAATTTCCAAAAATATTACGAATCAAATTTACGTAGCATATCAAACAATACCACCAATCATGTGTGCAAAATAAAAACATCAAAATTGTCATTTAATTATGAAAGTGAAGGGTCATAACGAATCTGGTAGAGATGTAAGGAAAGTGTATGAATAAGAGACATAATAAAAAGAAAATTGACGTGCAACAATAATTTTCAGAGAGATTTGATGTTCGAGTTTCTATGAATCAATTAAATTTGTTTTCAACATGTATATAGTTTCCCTTTTTAATTTGGACATTTTCTTTTGGGTTCGAGTCTCACTTTGTCCTTATTTGGACTTAAGAGCTTCCATACGTTTGAAATAAGGACTTTTTCTGTGGGCCTAATTTAAAATAAAGACTTTCCTTGGTTTAATTAGGTAGTCAGTTTTGGTGTTTTATTAGAGAGAGACCTTGGCTTCGGACTTTATCTATATTATTATGTTTTAGGGTAAATTACTCTGACCTCCCCTAAAGTTTGAGTTTATTACCCTCAAATGAAAGTTATGAAAAAAAAGACAAGTCAATTTCCTCCAAGTATGTTAAAATTAGCAATCAACCCCAATTGAGATAATGGTATCCAACAATAATTTAAAAATATCAAAAATGCCCTTCAACTCTATACTACCATCATCATTTTCCTCCCCCAACACCCGTCTCTCTGATCACTCTATCCTTTGCTTTCTTATCTATCTCTCCTCTACTCTCAACTCCTTCCTCAATCCAATTTTATTTTATGTTAGTTTTTTGGTCAAAACTCCATTCCCCTTCTTTAATTTTATTTGTTACACACATAAACATATACAAATACATATACACCGCACACACATATTGAAGAAGAGAAAAAGGTGTAGGTGGTGGGAGGGGATTGGAAGTGGTGGTCAATTGGCAGTTGATAGGAGAGAGAGATTGGACTGGTGTGGCCGAATTGAATCCACGGTGGATGATTTTGGGTGGGGGAGGGAGAGAAGGCAAATTCAATTTATTAGGGTTCCATCACCTTAAACCTCAAAATAAATATTAATAATCATGATGCTAGTAAGGTAAAATAACAATTCTAGGTATATTGACAAGGGGTGTGAAAGTGATTTTTAAAGAACTTTCATCTAACAGTAATAAGGGTAAATCTCAAGGGAAGTCATAATAATTTACCCTATTACAGACCTATTATTATCCTATTACAGACTAGACTTTGGACTTTATCTATATTATTATATCTATCTATATCTATATCTATACTATTATTATATCTATCTATATTTATATCTATACTATTATTAAAAGTTCAAACAGTTTCCAACCTAAATTTTTAATTTAAAATTATAAAAATTAGGGTAAATTGTAGTAGCACCTCCTGAGATTTAGGTCAATGCCGCTAATATGCCGGTCAATGAGATATTTTGCAATTACACCCCTGAGGTTTGATTTTTCTTCCAATGACACCCCCTGGGCCTGTGAAATGACTAGAATGCCCCTTTAATTGTTTCACTTATTACATTAGGGTAATATATAAAGTGTGAAATTACCCATATGACCAAACACTTCACCCCTCTAAAATTACTAATTACACTTCCACCCCTTATTACAAAATATATATATATTACAAAAAATATATATATATATTACGAAAAAAATATATATATATTACGAAAATTACAAAATTCTAAATAAACACAAAAAATTCGAAACAAACGTATAAAATTCGAAAAAATATATATAATTTGTAAAAAATATATAAAATTTGAAAAAACATATAAATTTCAAAAATATATATAAAATTTGAAACAATATATAAAATTCAAAAAATACATTTAAAATTCGAAACAAATATATAAAATTCGTAAACAATATATAAAATTCGAAAAACATATAAAATTCTAAAATATATATAAAATTCAAATATATATATATATATATATATATATATATATATATAAAGTGTGACTGAAGTGATTCCTACCACATTTGGAAATTCAAATTATTTTGAAATTTGAAATAATTTCAAAAAAATATATATATATTTGAAATTTTTATTCAAATATATTTAACAGATTGCTAAAGTATTTATTTTGAAATAAAAGAAAGAAAAAGTTCCTTAGTTAAGATATTTCTAGCACTAGATTTTCCTTTTTTATTATTTAAAATTTAAATACCATTATATTGATTCCTTGTTTCTAGAAGTGGAAACAAAGAATGACAGATGAAGAAAGTGATCTTGCAAAGGAAAATTTTATGATATTTTTTTACCTAACATTATTTTTATTGAAAAGGAAGAATTTTAGGAAGGAATAAAGTTGATATTGCATGATTCTATTATAAAATTAGTTCCTCTTTAGGAAATGTTAGATATAGAAGGGAGAAAATGTGGTAGGAATCATTTCCAAAATAATTTGAATTTCCAAATATGGTAGGAATCACTTCAGCCACACTTTATATATATATATTTTATTGAATTTTATATATTTTTTAGAATTTTATATGTTTTTCAAATTTTATATATTGTTTACGAATTTTATATATTTGTTTCGAATTTTATATGTTTTTTTGAATTTTATATATTGTTTCAAATTTTATATAATTTTTTGAATTTTATATGTTTTTTCAAATTTTATATATTTTTTACAAATTATATATATTTTTTCGAATTTTCTATGTTTGTTTCGAATTTTTTGTGTTTATTTAGAATTTTGTAATTTTCGTAATATTCGTAATATTCGTAATATATATATATTTTTTTCGTAATATATATATATTTTTTGTAATAAGGGGTGGAAGTGTAATTAGTAATTTTAGACGGGTGAAGTGTTTGGGCATATGGATAATTTCATACTTTATATATTACCCTAATATAATAAGTGAAATAATTAAAGGGGCATTCTAGTCATTTCACAGGCCCAGGGGTGTCATTGCAAGAAAAATCAAACCTCATGGAGTGTCATTGCAAAGTATCGCGTTGACCAGCATATTAGTGGCATTGACCTAAATCTCAGGGGATGCTACTGCAATTTACCCTAAAAATTAAAATCCTAAATATAATAAAAGACAACTAAACTGTTTAAAAGGAAACTCGATTTAATTAAACTCTACAAAAAGTAAAATCCTAATTATAATAGAAAAGAACAATTAAACTGGAAACTCAATCCTAATTATAATAAAAGATTCAAATACGGTGAATAAAAACACCATATTCCTTTTTTAATTTAAAATTATAAAAATTAAAATCCTAAATATGATAAAAGACAACTAAATTGTTTAAAAGGAAATTTGATTTAATTAAACTCTACAAAAAAAATCCTAATTATAATAGAAAAGCACAACTAAATTAGAAATTCGATCCTAATTATAATAAAAAAATTCAAATACGGTGAATAAAAACACCATATTCCTTTTTTAATTATATTTTAATTGCAATCTCTGAATTTAACTATGCTTAGAATTCATTTTTTAGTTCCTAATAGTTTCCGATAGATTTTTTATAGGATTTATTCCAAACCAATACCTATACAATAGGAATTTTATTGGTTATCCTAAACAAAAATTATTCTACGATTATATTCTATTACTTCTACCTATTCAATCTTAACTCTACTTCAATCATTTTACCTAAAAAAAATTAATTCTACGATTATATTCTATTAATTAAACTCTACTTCTACTAAGTTAATTTTAACTCTACTTATATCAATTTAATTTTAATTAACCACTTAAACTAAATATCTAATATATATTAGAATACTAAGGCCCTGTTTGGTAACCAGTTTTTACTGGTTTTGTTTTTAAATTCAAAACCAAAACCACTTAAAACTTTGGTCTTACATTTGGTTCAAAATAAAGTAAAACCAAGACAAAAAAAAAGTTGATTTTTCTTGGTCTTAGCTCACAATTTTTGACTTTTATTTCTTTTTCTCTCTCTCTCTCTCTCTCCTATATATATATATATATATATATATATATATATATATATATAATTCATGTACTAAAATTAAAAAATAATATATATTAATATATATAGAATAATATATATTTTTTATTTTATAATAATATATATAAAATAATATTATTAAATATATATAAAATTAAAAATAATAATATATATTAATATATATAGAATAATATATATTTTTAATTTTATAATAATATATATAAAATAATATTATTAAATATATATATAAATATATATAAAATTAAAAATAATACATATAAAATAATATATATTTTTTATTTTATAATAATATATATAAAATAATATTATAAAATATATATATTAAATATATATATAAAATAATATATATATAAATATATATAAAATAATATATAAAATTAAAAAAATAATATATATTAATATATACGACGTATAATATATATTTTTTATTTTAGAATAATATATAGAAAATAATATTATTAAATATATATATAAATAATATATATATATATATAATAATATATAAAATTAAAAACTAATATATATTAATATATATAGAATAATATATATTTTTTATTTTGTAATAATATATACAGAATAATATTATTAAACATATATATTAAATATATATATAAATAATATATATAAATTCAAAAATAACATATATAAAATAATATATAAAATTCAAAAATAATATATATACAAAATAATATATAAAATTCAAAAATAATATATAGAATAATATATATTATTATTTTATAATAATATATATAAAATAATATTAAATATATATATAATAATATATAAATTCAAAAATAATATATATATATAAATATATATAAAATTAAAAAATAATATATATTAATAATATATAGAATAATATATATTATTATTTTATAATAATGTATATAAAATAATATATAAAATAATTTTATTAAATATATATATATATAATATTATTAAATACATATAATATATTATATATATTTAATAATATATTATAAATATATATATTTAATAATATATAAAGTTATATACATAAAATAATATATAAACTAATATATATATATAAAGTTTTTGTTTTCTCAAACCAGACCAGAAAAACCAGACCGCTTACCAAACAGAGTTTTAGATTCAAGACAAGACCAGACAAAACCATACAAAACCAAACCAGACAAAACCAGACAAGACAGGACCGGACAAACCCTTTTCCAAACAGGACCTAGACCTGTTTGTTTGTTAGTCTTTAGGGGTTTTGTTTTGTTTTGTTTTTGTTTTAGAAACTAATTTATGTTTGGGTAAGTTAGTTTTAGGTTTTTAAGACAAAACATTTCAAAACCAAGAAAAACCAAACCCTTCTTTTTGTAAGTGATGAAAGACCAAAAAAAAGTTGGTCTTTCTTGGTTTAGCCCACCTTTTTTGACTTTTTTTTTTTTTTTCTCTCTCTCCTATATATTATATATATATATAAAATAATATATAAAAATAAAAAAATAATATATATTAATATATAGAATAATATATATTAATAATTTTATTTTATAATAATAATATAAATATATATAAAATAATATATAAAATTAAAAAATAATATATATTAATATATATAGAATAATATATAAATTTTATTTTATAATAATAATATAAAATAATATTATTAAATATATATAAAAATAATATATATATATATAATAATATATAAAATTAAAAAATAATATATATTATTATATATATATTAATATATATTTTCTATTTTAAAATAATATTAATAAAATAATATTATTAAATATATATATAAATAATATATATATAAAAATAAAATATATTAATATATATATAATAATATATATTTTTTATTTTATAATAATATTAATAAAATAATATTATTAAATATATATAAAAATAGTATATATATATATATATATATATATAATTAAAAAATAATATATATTAACATATATAGAATAAGATATATATTTTATTTTGTAATAATATATATAGAATAATATTATTAAACATATATATATATATATTAAATATATATAAAAATAATATATAAATTCAAAAATAACATATATAAAATTATATTATAATATATATTAATAATATATAAAATAATAATATTAAATATATATATATATAATTAAAAAATAATATATATTAATATATATAAAATAATATAATTAAATATATATATAAAATAATATTATTAAAGATATATAAATTAAAAAATAATGTATATATAAATAATATATCGAATAATATATATTATTATTTTATAATAATATGTATAAAATAATATTAAATATATATATAATAATATATAAATTAAAAAATAATATATATTTTTATTTCATAATAATATATATAAAATAATTTTATTAAATATATATATTAAATATATATATAATATTTTTAAATATATTATTAAATATATATTATATATTATATATTTAATAATATATTATAAATATATATATTTAATAAAATTATTTTATTTTTCTTGAATTCAAGACAAGACAAGACAAGACCAAACAAACAGAGTTTCTAGAAATACCAGACCGCTTACCAAACAGAGTTTTGAATTCAAGACAAGACCAAACAAAATCAAACAAAACCAAACCAGACAAAACCAGACAAAAACAAGACCAGACAAACCCCTTTCCAAACGGGCCCAATATTTTAAACCAACGATTATATTAGCATTCACGTTTATAATTGCACTAGAAGATCTCATGTTGCAATATTCTTCTTCCTCTACGTTGCAATCTTCTTCTTCCTTTTTTTTTCTTTGATGATACTAATTCTATATATGTTTTTCCTTTTTATATCTTCTTCTTCTACAAGGTGCAATCTTCTTTTTCCTTTTTTTTTCCTTTGATTTGATGACATTAATTATATATTTTTTTTCTTTTCATATTGGTTGGTTGTGTAATTTCCATTCTAGAACTGTTTTGGTAAGTGTTTTCTAACATTAAGGGAAAAGTGCATTAAATCCCCGTGGACTATTTTTCTCTCTCTCAACTAACATTCCTGAACTACACATTTTATATAAAACTCCCTAAACTATCCGAACTTTTACAATTCAGTCCATTCCGATATAACACCGTTAGTTAAATTTGAATAATTTACACTCAGATCCTCTGAGGTTTCGGTCAATTGCACTTGCCCCCTGAGATTTCATTTTTCTTGCAATGACACCCCCTGAAAGGGTAAAGATCCCATGAAATGACTCTTGTGCCATTGATTTAGTGTAAAAGACATGTTGGCTAAATTAATGGACCAAACAACCCTTGTGTCTTAAGCTCAATTTGAAAAAGTTTTCAAGTACTTTGGATACAACAAGTTTTGAAATATTATAACATTTCTTTAATTTATTTTTTTTAAATTATCGTTTTTGTAATATAGGCCCCAAAAGTTATCATTTTTTAAATTTTTACTAAAACTAATATTGTAACCTTTTACATTAAATAATAATAATACACTTTATTTATGATTTTGTTTTTTGTATTTTAGAAGGTTATACATGTATAAAATATTTATGAGCTCATATAATTTAATTTATTTTGTAAATAAATAATATAAAACTCCTACAATTTAAACAACTAGTAATACATTTTAATTATAGTTTTTGTTGTATTATAAGAGGTGATAAATGTATAAAAATGTTACAAATGGTTTATAATTTATTATTCTTTGTGTAAAATTAATTTAAGTCCTTACATTGTAAAATAATAACAAACTTTACTTATTGTAATTTTTTATATATTTTTAAAAATATGACAAATGGTTTATTATTTATTAATTTTTTTGTAAAGTTAATTTAAGCCCTTACACTTTAAATAATATCAAACTTTATTTATTATAATTTTTTATATTGTAAAAGGTGATAATGAATCAAAATATTAGACAATCCTTGTGTTTTTATTAGTAGTATATAGATAGATAGATAAATATACAAATTTCTGTATTTTAAGTTATCTTATTTTTCCTTGTCAAATTATATTTGTTTTATATCTTTACTCTATATCTTATGAGATATCCATTAAAGTTACATTTCAATTAATTTATATTAATTAATTAATTTTTTTATAAAAAAATATGAAAATATTTATAACCACTTGTCATATATCTTTACTCTATATCTTTTGAAATATTCATTAGAGTTACACTTCAAGTAATGCATATTAATTAATTATTATTATTTTTTAAAAGTATTAAAATATTTCCAACACCTTTTCTTTTACTCTATATCGTTTTGACATACTCTTTAGAGTTGCACTTCAACTAATACATATTAATTCATTAATTTTTATTTTGAAAAAAATGTTTGGAAATATTCCCAACCCCTCACATTTTAGAATAGTTGTTATAGATATATATACATTATAGGGCTTTCATCTTAGGGCATGGACTTGTCATATATCTTTACTCTATATCTTTTGAAATATTCATTAGAGTTACACTTCAAGTAATGCATATTAATTAATTATTATTATTTTTTAAAAGTATTAAAATATTTCCAACACCTTTTCTTTTACTCTATATCGTTTTGACATACTCCTTAGAGTTGCACTTCAACTAATACATATTAATTCATTAATTTTTATTTTGAAAAAAATGTTTGGAAATATTCCCAACCCCTCACATTTTAGAATAGTTGTTATAGATATATATACATTATAGGGCTTTCATCTTAGGGCATGGAGGTAATTTCACCACCTAGATATTTGTCTCATGAAATAAGGGAGACAACACAAGGGCATTCCGGTCATTTCTCTCATTCAAGGGGTGTCATTGCAAGGAAAATAAAATCTTAGGGGGGCAAGTGCAATTGACCGAAACCTCAGGGGATCTGAGTGCAAATTATCCTAATTTAACTAACGGTGTTATAACGGAATGGAGTGAATAGTAAGTTTTTGATAGTTCAAGGGGCCATCAGTTAGTTCAGGGGGGTTAGTTGAGAGAGAGAAAATAGTTCAGGGGGTTTAATGCACTTTACCCTAACATTAATTATATTTTGGGTAAATCCCACTTACACCCCTCTGATTTGACCATATCCCAATAATACCCCATCTACTATGGAATATCCCAGGTACACCCCCTGTAAGTGACGGCCGTCAGACCAACTAACGGATTTGTGTGAAATGTCTATTATGTCCTTCAATATTTTATTACTTTAACATTTTTAAAAGGGTAAATCCCACTTACACCCCTCTGGTTTGCCTATATCCCAGTTACACCCCTCTGGTTTGCCTATATCCCACTTACACCCCCTCTGGTTTGCCTATATCCACTTTTTATAAATATAATATTTAATTTAAATTAAAAATTAGAAAAATATAAAGTTCTCTAATTTTAAAATGTTAATAATATAAACATTAATTATATAGTTCATCTTTAAAAATTACAAAAAAAAAAAGTTATTTAATTTTAAATCTAAGTTAAGAGAATATATAGATATATTATTTAGTTGAAATAAAAATTCAAAACAAATTATAATTTTTTTTAATTTTAAAGTGTCAAAGATGTATAAATTTATTATTCAGTTCAAATTTAAAATTAAAAAAATTTGACATTTTGTAATTTTAAAATTAAATCAAGAGTATGTTGGAATTTTCAAGAAGGCAAGGGGGTTAAATAAGTCATTTGACTACAAGGGGCAAAATAGACCATTTATCACCATTTTACTGATGACATCATCACAACACGGTCAATAACTAACGGTTGACTAACGGAGGGGGGTGTTCGATACACGGAACCAAAACTGAGGGAGTGTAACTGAGATATACCATAGTAAAAGGGGTGCAAGTGGGATATGATCAAATCAGAGGGGGTGTAATTGGGATTTACCCTTATATTTTTGTTTTCCTTTTTATATTGCATATTCTTGGTATGTTGGTATGTTCCACGAGTTGACAATTTTTTATTTAAAAAAAAAAAAAAAAAAAGATGAGGCTAAAACAAACATGAGAGATGAATTTCAATGTCCCTTAAAAATTCCATGTTGTAGCAATATATGGCATGATGTCTTATAAAGCATTTAATTTGATCTATCTAAAGATCTGGATATTATTTTGCCATAGTTATTTATTTTTTGTCCTCATAAATCTCACTTTGATTAGTTTGAGTTTGAGGAATAGATTCACCATAGATTTAAAATTTGTTTATCATTTTAATTATATTATATTTCTCCTTCAATGTATATTTCTAATTATTTATTTTACTTTTAAACAAATGTGTTAGTTTTAGTTTGAGTAGTTTCTTAACTTCTATTTTTAGTTTTCGATATATTAATTTGAATTTTTTGTATTTAAATTTTCATATCTATATGTACTTCTTTAATAGTTTATGTTTGAGGAATGGAATTAACAACATATTTTTATTCTTTACTCTTTTTATTATATTCATTTTGTTTTTTGCGATATATTAAAAAAACATTTACTGTAATGTTGAATTTGGGAGAATAAATTCACAATAAAATTAGTATTTAGGTAGTCAGGAATTATTTTCTCTTAGCTTCAATTTTAGTAAACATGGACACATATATAAATGGGTGATTCATTTATATTAACTTTTAACATATTTGTTTTCTATTTGTGATCATTTATTTTATTTTTTCCTTTTAATTTTTTCTGATTTGTGATATAACATATTTTAGGTATGAAATATATCACAATTTCAGTAAACATGGACACGAGTTTTTAATTATTCATTTTACTTTTCCTAACTACATATTAGTTTGAGTTTTGTGAAATTTTTTTTTTTTTTTGGGGTTTTCGATATATTAATTTGTTTTCATTTATATATTTGATCATTTGTAACTATATCCATGACTTTGGCTTGGAATAATTGCATTGAGAACATAATTTATATATATATATATATATATCACTTCGGGTTATATTATTTTTCTTTTTCTTTATTTTTTCATTCAAATGCTTCCTTTTTTGTTACATAATCTTCTTCTAATTGAATTTTATTTTTATGTTATTAACTTTTCTCTCCCTTAATGGATTATTTATTAAATTCTTGTTATAAATATATTTTAGTTTTAGTATCAGTTTCAGGAATTGAATTCACAGTGAAACTCATATTGGTTTAGTTAGTCTTTTAATATTTTATTTTATTTTACCTTTTATTATATTTTTTTTCTATTGGTTTCCAAAATAATATTTGGGGTATACTTATTTGTTTTTTATTTTCTATAACTAAGGTATTGAATAATTATTTTTTTTATTTTTATTTTTCTCTTAGGATAAGAAATGCATCGTATCTAATTCAATGTTTGACAACATGATTCGTTTCCATTACTTTTTCCATTAATAAATTCATACAAATATATAGTTGGTTTATTTCGTCTTTTAATAATTTTATTATTTTAATTTCATAAAATTAGTTACTATCTATTGTATAATTCTATTGTTATTATATCTCTTTATTAATTTAATCCCTTATTTAGCATTAAAAATATTTTTTTTATCAAGAGACAAATGATAAAAAAAATTCTATTTAAAAGTACCAATATCAGTTATATCATAGAATTTTATCACGGGCATCGCACATACACTTTGCTAGTACTATTAAAAGTGTGAATTTTTTTTTGGTGTTTCAGTATTTATAGTTCAAATTTCATATATGATTTTTCAATCCAATTTTTTCTTGAACTATGAGTACAAATTTAATTGAATTCTATAATTCCAATCCAATTTCTACTTGAATTATAACCACAAATTTTAATTGGATTCTATAACTCTAATTCAAATAGAATCCTATTTGGAAGATCCAATACTTATTTATGTGTGAATTATGTATTTAAATTATATTTTTTCAATCCAATTTCTACTTGAATTATGATTATAAAATTTAATTGAATTCTATAACTCCAATTCAATTTCTACTTGAATTATAACAAAAAAATAAGTTTAATATTTTTAAACTTATTAATTTTAATATTTCTATACTACTATTAAAAGTGTGAATTTTTTTTGGTGTTTCAGTATTTATAGTTAAAATTTCATATATGATTTTTCAATCCAATTTTTTCTTGAACTATGAGTACAAAATTTAATTGAATTATATAATTCCAATCAATTTCTACTTGAATTATAACCACAAATTTTATTTGGATTCTATAACTCCAATTCAAGTAGAATCCTATTTGGAAGAACCAATACTTATTTATGTGTGAATTATGTATTTAAATTATATTTTTTCAATCCAATTTCTACTTGAATTATGACTACAAAATTTAATTGAATTCTATGACTCCAATCCAATTTCTACTTGAATTATAACAACAAAATGAGTTTAATATTTTTAAACTTATTAATTTTAATATCGTGCAATTTACTTAGTTTATTTTTTTTTCATGTTATTTTTTTAACAGGATTCCACTGTTTTTCAGAATCTAATAAAATCTACTAAAGAAGAGTAGAAGACTACAAATTTATTCCCCGTGTGTAACAGTACTCTTTAACTAGTCATATAAAAATCTTATTTTTCTGTTGGAGACTTGACCTTACCTGAATTTATTAAAAATAATTTTCTTATTCCTTAGAATTTATATATATAATATTTGTTTCTATGAAAACTCATGTTAAAAAGTCTTTGCAGTCAACTGACTTTTTTCAGAATGATCTGAAATCTACTAAAAAGGACTCACAAATTTGTGTAGTCCGGACGTTTTGAAATTTTTAATAGAATTATAATAAAAAAATAGAATTACAACAATAATTCAGTGTCATTCACAGTTATTTGAGAGTACTTTTGAAATACTTATTAAAATTATGATTAGGAAAAATTCCAATGGGGGCACTTAGGATTATAAAGGTTGGGGGGAGGGGGGCAAAAACCTCTGGCCCATTAAGCCCAAGTCGTATCAGACCCATTTCAAGACCAACCCATTTCAAGACCAGCCAACACGTAAACCGTCTCACATGACTAAGTTTTATATGTCTAAGGAAGTACTTCGGACCAAAGAGTAAGGTCGAAGAATGCCCGACTGTAGATGCAGAAGAATACACAATAATAATTGGGGTTAAAAATTGGGTCCTTTATTCAATCTTTGGCCATGTATTTATACACAATTTGGTCAATGAGTCGAGCCCCTTTACTCAAGTTTATCAATCCCTTAAATCATGAGATTTGATAAACTCCTTTCTTTTTTGAACTCTCATTTCCATAAGCATGACAAATCCCTAACTTATGGATCACTCATTATCTAGAAACTTCCATGTGGGGGCTAAAACCTCTGGCCCATTAAGCCCAAGTCGTATCAGACCCATTTCAAGAACAGCCAGCACGTAAACCGTCTCACATGACTAAGTTTTATATGTCTAAGGAAGTACTTCAGACCAAAGAGTAAGGTCGAAGAATGCCCGACTGTTGATGCAGAAGAATACACAATAATAATTGGGGTTAAAAATTGGATAATTTATTCAATCTTTAGTCATGTATTTATACACAATTTGGTCAATGGGTCAAGCCCCTTTACTCAAGTTTATCAATCCATTAAATCATGGGATTTGATAAACTCCTTTCTTTTTTAGACTCTCTTTTCCATAAGCAGGACAAATCCCTAACTTATGGATCATTCATTATCTAGAAACTTCTATGGGGGGGCCAAAACCTCTGGCCCATTAAGCTCAAGTCATATCAGACCCATTTCAAGACCAGCCAACACGTAAACCGTCTCACATGACTAAGTTTTATATGTCTAGGGAAGTACTTCGGACCAAAGAGTAAGATCGAAGAATGCCCTACTGTAGATGCAGAAAAATACACAATAATAATTGGAGTTAAAAATTGGATAATTTATTCAATCTTTGGCCATGTATTTATACACAGTTTGGTCAATGTGTCAAACCCCTTTACTCAAGTTTATCAATCCCTTAAATCATGGGATTTGATAAACTCCTTTATTTTTTGGACTCTCCTTTCCATAAACAGGACAAATCCCTAACTTATGGATCACTCATTCTTTAGAAACTTCCATGGGCCCATTAGTCCCACGGCCCATCAGTCTTTCGGCCCATCAGTTATGCGGCCCATCAGTTACGCGACCCATCAGTCCTTCGGCCCATCTGTTACGCGGCCCATCTATATTGTGCCATGTAATTTTCTAGTTATTACACAGGCCCCTGAGGTGATGGGCTTATGATTCTCATCATAGCCCATGACCGAAAATTGCATATACTTATATATACATTAATATCTTTTATGGGAAATGATGGAAGTGAGTTGTCATGTCATTATTGGGCATTTAATGACATTTCAAAATAAGAGGCCATTACTTCCTCAATTTTCGCACCATGACGGCTTCTCGTGGGTTGTGTGACTTTCGGGCTTCGTGCAGTCATTTGGCATGCTTTTTTCCTTCTATAAAACCCACCCCAAGCCATTTCATTTATTCATTCTTTTCATTCACAACTTTTTTCACTCTTGCTTCTCTCTCTCAACTTTTGTCTCTGGAACTCATCTCTCTCTTATTCCTGTAATCCTTTCTGTCGGTCCTAAGAACTTCGATCAGAACAGACATCTGTTTCGACCCGAAGTTCTTCCTGCCTCTTCCCTATCTGAGTAAGTCGGATAATACTCATCTCTTTTCAATTTTCATCTCTGCCCCTATCTGTCTCTTCTACCTTTCTTGGAACTATGTCCGACAACAACGATACCAGGTCAGTAGAGGAAGTCGTTCTGTCCTCTGCAACTAACACCGACCCTACCAGTAGTGATAACCCTCCTTCTACCCGGCAAGAGGCCCCTGTCCCAAAAACAGTTCCCCAAAATGCCGATCTTCCGGGTTCGTCAGCGACTCCGAGAACACCTGCTTCAAGGGGTTCTCACAAAAATGAGGAGTCTGTGGACCCCAAGCCTTCTGAACCCTTTATAGTTGCCCCTCTTAAGAAAACCCAGCCTGAGGTAGATGTAAAACATCTTCGGGTTGAGACCCACGTACCTAGGGATGTCGATGTGGCCCTTTACCCAGGCTATTTAGATTTCTCTAAAAGTGAGGGACTCCAACCTGGTAGCATTCTGCTATCGGTAGTTCACCTTAAGGTTTTAAGATTTCCCCTTCACCCTTTATTCCATTACGTGTTTTTCATGTTAGATTTACACCCCCTTCAACTCAACCCGAACAACCTTAGGATTCTGTTCATGCTCCTATTGTACAATAGGGATCTGGATCTTAACTTAGGTTTAGTCGACTTGCTTCTTTGTTATTTTTTCCAAAATGCTAGAGAAAGTAAGGGTAGATACAACCTCTTTCCCTTCCATGGTCGGGGTATATGTTCTGGTACAGAAAAGTCTGATAAAGGGTGGAAAGAGAGAATGGTAGTTGTTAGCGGTAATTGGTTTTACCCATTCTCCCTTACATTCCCGATCCCACACACATTCGGTGCCATTCGTTTACCTATCTACCGTCCCCTCCATAAGTCTTCTTATCTTTGTGAGTACTGTGATTTATATCGGGTGGAATACGCATACAGGTTTCTAGGTTATGAGGATAGAGAAATTCCCCTCTCCCTCATAAAGGAATGGATAGCCCTTCTGAAGGCCAATATTTGGAACAATGTCCGATCTGCCACTACCCTTCTGACACAGGCAAATCTGGAGATGATTTCTAACTTGGGCGCTACTGTTGACAGGATGGATTTGCCTGACAAACCCCTTTCTGCCAGACGCACTCAGGTTCCTGAAGGGGTCAACCTGGTTGACGCTGTGCCACTCTCGATAGCACCCCCGACGCCTCCAGTACCTCCGCCAGCATAAAGTCCGGTAGCTCCACCTCAACCTTCTCCTGTAAATCCTCCAATCACGAGGATCCGATCTGGTACAAGCGGAGGAACGACCAATAAGAGACTCAGTACCCAGGCTACTGATGCCTCAACGAGCGAAACTCCTCAGACTCAGGATGCCCCCCGTACTTCTATTCCCTGGGAGCCAAAGTTTCTTCTACCCGATGGGACTCCGGTCTGCGCCGATCAGCTCACCATCACCCAACCAGAAGCTCTACGGGTTATGGCAAAAAGGATTTGGACTCTGGCCGATAGGGCTGCTCAGTCAAAAATCTCCAGGACTAAGCTTCTGAAAAAGAGCTCCACAATGGTCATGGAGTTTGGTAACTTTTTTTTCTTTTGTAAGTTGGCTCATTAATTTCATTTCTTTATGTACTAACATGCCCTTTCCTCTTTTTGTGTAGCTTCTTTATAGGATCCAGACCTACAACAATGTTATGGAGTCTGATGTTCGGGAAATGGCCAATATGCAGGCCCAACTTAAGCAAAATAATGAGCATCGGGTTGCTCTTGTCAAAGAGGCGGATGGTCTTCGCCAGAGCGTCTCTGAACATAAAAGCCTTCTGGAGACCAGAGAGACTGAGAAGAGGGCTTTAGCTGCCGAAAAGATAGCTTTAGCCACTGACCTTGCAGATGTGAAGGCAGCCTACCAGAAGATAGCTGTGGAAAAGGCGGAGTCAGATAATCTTCCGACTCTTGAGCGGTCCAAGGTAGAGGTGTGCCGTTTGGGGGGTTTGGACATGGACAGCCGGTACACCACCATCTACGATGTCCGAACGGTCAGAGCATGGCGAGAAAGGCACGAAATGGAGCACATTCCCTTGGCAGCTCGGGAGTTCAAGACTGCTGAGGAGTTTGATGCTTTCATGGGAGTGTATCTTCCTTACAAGACCCACCGACTTCTGAAAATAAGAAGCGGTTTGCTGCTATTTTGAAGGGAGAAAACTATCGTCCTCCTGAGTAGAATATGATTTTAAGTTATTTGTTATTACCCTTTTCAGAAGGGTGTTTTTGTAATTTTCTCTCCTTTTTAATGAAAAATAATTTTCCCAGCTCGGTGTTTATTTTGTTTCTTGTTGTTTTAGTAAATTTCTTGTAATATTTAGTCTTCGGGCATATGGCCCCTGAGACTTGTGTTTTTGTCCTCTGGCTAGTTCATATTAGGTTTGAACTTTAACACTTAAGAAAATTTTCATTTGAATACGAAGCCTTCGGGCATATGGCCCCTTTAACTTTTTTTTGTCCACTAGTTAGTTCATATCAGGTTTGAACTTAACACTTAGGAATATTTCAATTAAACATAAAGCCTTCAGGCATATGGCCCCAAAGGCTTGTTTTTGTCCTTTGGTTCGTTCAAATCAGGTTTGAACTCAATGCTTAGGAATTTTTCTATCAAATATGAAGTCTTCGTATGAATATGAGTATAGAAATAGACTGTATCTTTATTCAAAAGAAATTGAGTATTACGAGGCAGAGGTGCCGAACATCGGACACAGATGTTTTATCATAATCAGCAAAAGGTGTCATATGCGAGACACAATTTTATTTTACTATTTTAACAAGAAAAAGAAACTACCTAAGGATAATACCTCTTCAGCCGATAAGCGTTCTGAGAGTTGGGCTTGATACGGCCCGTTTCGTTCTTCCGTACCCAATAAGCTCCACGTCCGATGACCTCAATTATTGTGTAAGGTCTTTCCCATGTCTCCCGTAATTTGCCAACAATCTCAATCTTTCTTCTGAGTACCATATCACCTACCTGAAACTCTCTTCTCTTGACTTTCTGATTAAACCGTGCCCTAACTTGTTGCTGATAGACAGCCAGCCTTATCTCGGTATCTTCCTTTCTTTCCTCCAGTATGTCCAAATCATGGGCTAGGTGCTGATTGTTTGGACCTTCCTCCCAGGCTTGACTTCTTAAAGTAGGTACTCTCAACTCGGCCGGGATAATGGCTTCGGCTCCATAAGCCATGGCGAAAAGGGTTTCTCCTGTTGGTTTCCTTGGAGTAGTCTGATAGGACCATAACACCTCGGGAAATTTCTCCAACCAGACCCCTTTTGCCTCTTCAAGCTTTTTCCTGAGTGTATCAAAAATTGTTCTATTTGTTTTTTCAGCCTGCCCATTTCCCTGTGGATAACCAACGGAAGAAGTGTTCTGATTGATCTCATGCTTTGCCAGGAATGCTTGAACTTTCCTGTTATCCAAATTGGTGCCATTATCCATCATTATAGTTTGGGGTAGACCGAATCTACAAATGATGTGACTCCTGATAAATTTTATAACATGACTACTCTTGATGGTAGAGTATGCCTCGACTTCCACCCAATAGGTAAAGTAATCTGTAGCCAGAAGAACATGAATGATATATCGTATAACTTGAGGGAGAGAACCTACAATGTCCATACCCCATCGAGCAAAGGGGTGAGGGATAATTGTTGGGTTCAGTAATTTCGGTAGTGGATGAATGACATCTCCATGAAATTGGCACTTTTTGCAGTGTTGGGTGTAGACCTCAGCGTCCCTTGATAAATAAGGCCAGAAGTATCCCTGGGTGAGAACTTTATGGGCTAAAGACCTCCCTCCGGAATGATTGCCACATGATCATGCATGAATTTCTTCCATGACCGCAGAAGTTTTGGAGGGTGTGAGACATCTCAAATATGGTCCGGAGAAAGACTTGCGGTATAGTTGGCCGTTGTATAGAGCATATCTGGCGGCTTTCATTCTTATCTTCCGGGCCTCTAGTTTTGACTCAGGTAATGCACCAGTCTTCAAATAGTCTGCTATGGGGTCCATCCAACTTGGCTCCCAAGGAATGACCATCACGTCTTCAGAAGGCTCCAAGCTTGATAGGATGATGAAGTCCACTGGTGCTATTCGAGTCATACTTTCCCCTGCTGCGGAGGCCTGGTTAGCGAGACGATCTACCATGATATTATCCTCTCTGGGGATATGTTCAAAGGTCAATTGTTGGAATTCCTCGGCTTCTTTTAGTACCAGATTCCTGTACGCTTCCATTTTAGGCTCTCGGGTTTCATACTCCCCATTCAACTGACGTACTACCAACTGGGAATCGCTCCGTATCTTCGCTCTCTGTACTTGAAGGCTTCGGGCCAACCGAATCTCTGCTAGAAGGGCCTCATACTCGGCTTCGTTGTTGGAGGCAGGAAATTCCAATCGAACGGACTGCTAGATTTTAGTGCCATCTGGTGTCACGAGCTCTACACCGATCCCCACTACGTTGACATTTAATGATCCGTCTACGAACACAACCCATAAGCCAAGTTCATTTTTTTCTAAAGAATCTGTAGTTTTTGTTTCCAACAGAAAGTTAGCTACCGCTTGTCCTTTGATGGCAGTTCGAGGGACATAGGTTATGTCAAAAATCCCGAGTTCTATTGCCCATTTAGATACTCTCCCCGATAACTCAGGTTTTACCATTATGGATCTGATCGGGGTTGCAGTTGGTACTATGATCGGGTGTGCTTCAAAATAATGGCGAAGACGTCGCTTTGCATTGATCAGTGATAGTACCAACTTTTCTTGCTTCGAATAACGAGTTTCTGCATCAACAAGGGCTTTGCTGGTGTAGAAGACTGGTATCTGGTACCCCTTGCGCTCCTTGACCAGAGCGGCGCTGGTAGATGTCACGGATATGGCTAGATATAAGTGTAACGGCTCGTCTGCTTCAGGGGTTGCTAGTATAGGAGGTTTTGCCATGTAGCTCTTGAGTTTTTTCAAGGCTTCTGATTGCTCTGGCCCCCAGATCACTCCTTTTGCTGCCTTTATAGCTTGAAAGAATGGCCTGCACCGATCAGTTAATCGAGAGATGAAACGGCTGAGGGCTGCTACTCTTCCGGTTAGCACCTGGATCTCCTTCTGGTACCTTGGCTCTGCTGACTCCATGAGAGTTTTGATCTGTGTTGGGCTAGATTGTATTCCCGTCCGATCAACTATGTGTCCCAAGAATTGGCTCGAGGACACTTCGGAAAAACATTTAGATGGGTTGAGCTTGATCTTGTACTTTCTGAGGGTATCGAATACCTGCTGCAGATCGGTCAAGTTACCACTTTTTGCCTTGGTTTTGACCACCGTGTCATCAATGTAGACTTATATGGTAGATCCCATCATGCCTTGGAAAACCTTGCTGACCAACCTCTGAAAGGTTGCACCTGCATTTTTTAGTCCGAAAGGTATAACTGTGTAACAATATGTACTTGAGTCAGTGATGAAGGCAGTTTTTTCCTCGTCATCTGGGTTCATTCGTATCTGGTTATACCCAGAGTATGCATCCAGAAAACTCAAGTGCTCGAATCCTGCGGTGGCATCTACCATCTGATCGATCTTTGGAAAGGGGAAACAATCCTTCGGGCATGCTTTGTTCAGGTCGGTGAAGTCTACGCACACCCTCTATTTCCCTTTCTTCTTCTGAACCACAACAATGTTTGCTAGGCAAGAAGGATATTGTACCTCCTTAATGAATCCTGTTTGGAGAAGTCGATCAACCTCTTCAGCTATTATCTGGTTTCGATGAGCCCCCATCCGCCTTTGTTTTTGTTTGACAGGTTTTACGCCGGGATCCACGTTGAGGGAATGCTGGGCTATTGACGGATTGATGTCAGTCATATCCATATGGCCCTAGGCAAATACGTCGGCATTGGAGCGTAGAAGGGCCTCCATTTCCTCATTTTCTTATGCATTGAGGCCAGAACCAATATAATTCAACCTTTCAGGGTGATCGGGGTAGATCTGAACTTCAAGCAAAGGTTCAGCTGCTATTGACGACCCCGCACCCTCCCCTTGTAATTGTTATTGATCATCGGGTATCGCTTTGGATCGTGATTCTCATTCCGGTTCAGTCCTTTTCCTTAGACCTTTCATGGTGATAGCGTAACATTCCTTGGTTGTTACTTGATCGCCCTTGATGTCAATCACATCAATTCCGTTTGGATCGATGCACCGCATGACTTGATGCATGGTTGAAGGAACTCCGTGCATCCGATGGATCCAACCCCTTCCCATAAGGAGATTATATGAGGGTTTGACATTCACCACCACAAAAGTTTCTCTGAGCGTTCGCCTTGCTACTGTTACTGGCAGTTGGATCTCTCTCACTGGTTCCACTCTTCTGCCATCAAATCCGACTATCGGGCTTTTGGAAAGGATTATCTCCTGAGGGTTGATCTCTAACTTCTCAAAGGCCCACTTGGTGATAATGTTGGCGCTGCTTCCTGGGTCAACCATCACTCTCTTGATCAAACAGTTCGAGACCGTGAGGGCGATAACCAAGGGTTCTTCATGTGGTGATTGAATGCTCCGCATATCTGCAGAAGATAAAGTTATTCAGGCGTCCTCTTTCGGGCTTCGAAACTCGCTGACTTCCCTAACCCTTCGTAGTTTTTGGGCTTGACGCATATGGGATCTACGGGTTTCCTCTACTTCTGATCGACTTGGTCCTCCGTGAACCATGTGAATGACTTTTACAGGCTGTCCCATTGTCCCCTTGACGGGTGTATGGGACGTTTGGTCTGATCGGGTGCCCTCATTGGCAACATAATCGGTCAGCTCTCCTTTTGCTATCATGGCTTCCACTTGTCTCCTAAGGCTTCTGCACTCGTTGGCGTGGTGCCCGTACTCGCCATGGAAGGTACAGTGTCTTGACATGTCCCTCTAGTCCATTGGTTGTCTAATGGGTGGTGGTGACCGGAAGATTCCTTTACCCTTAGTCTCTTGATACAGCTTGGCCAGGGTAACCTTTAATGGGGTGACCTTGTCTTTAAATCTCTGGCGTTTCTCTGGGATTGGGGAGGGTGCAGGAGGAACGCTTGGTCGTTTCCGATCCGGTGCCCGATCCTTTACCCTGGACGGTTCAGTTACCCTTGCCTCTACGCTTGCAAAGGTTGTCCTTCTTTGGCATATGGCTAACTCATCTTCTATTCGGAGATGCCCTTGTGCCCTGGAATTGAGTTCTCTGATGTCTGCTGGTGTCCTCTTGACCAAGGACTGATGTAACTTGGTTCCAGGGATCAGGGCCATTCTGAAGGCCTCGACAGCTGAATGTTGGTCACAATTGTCAATTGATGACATCTTGACATTGAATCGCGAGATAAAGCTTTTCAGGGATTCGCCTTTTTCCTGGATCATGGTGAATAGACTGGAGATGGTCTTCTTTTGTCTTTTATTACTGAAGTACTGGGCAATGAATAACTCATAGAGTCTGAGCCAGCTTCCAATGGATCGGGGTGGTTGTTTTCTGAACCAAAGCAGGGTTGTTTCGGTTAGGCTGGTGGGGAAGACTTTGCAGAGTAAGGCTTCGTTTTCGTTGTATACATTCATCTTTGTATGAACATGGTAGATGTGCTCCATTGGCTATTTTGTTCCGTCAAACAAGGTAAACTTCGGCAGCTTGAACCTCTCCGGGTAGGGTACGCTGGTGATCATTAGTGTGAATGGTGTCTGCACGGCGTCGATGGATGCCTCCGAGGCTAGATCGATAGGGGTCTGCATCTTCAAATCCTTAAATACCTCCCTTTGGAATCTGGTCATAATTTCCTCCAATTTCTTCATGGTCAGAATCTCTTCGGGATTACGTCCCCCGAGCAACAGTAGGGATGACTCCACGTGTTCCTCCCAATCGTTGTTGGACTTTACGTGATGGTTGTCCCTTTCTGACTGGTGGCCTATAGACCACTCTTGCTGGCTGGATTGCTCGTCGTTCTGGACTTCTCGAGGGTTCTGAAGTAGGGCCAGTTTTGCCACCAATTCAGCGTTCTGCTTCTCTAATTCGGCGGTCCTCTCCTCCAGGGCTCGCCTAATCGGATCCTCGACTTGTTGGCCTCCGTTCGGAGGTAACTCAGTTTGTTCTGAACAGGCGATCACCGCCATTGATGGTGTGAATCTCAGCTTTTCGTAGAGAATGGGAAGCTATTGAAAAAAGATTTCAATAATAGTGTTTCCCACAGACGGCGCCAATTGTGTAGATGCAGAAAAATACACAATAATAATTGGGGTTAAAAATTGGATCCTTTATTCAATCTTTGGCCATGTATTTATACACAATTTGGTCAATGGGTCAAGCCCCTTTACTCAAGTTTATCAATCCCTTAAATCATGAGATTTGATAAACTCTTTTCTTTTTTGGACTCTCCTTTCCATATGCAGGACAAATCCTTAACTTATGGATCACTCATTCTCTAGAAACTTCCATGGGCTCATCAGTCTTTCGGCCCATTAGCCCTTCTGCCCGTCAGTCCCGCGACCCATCAGTTACGCGGCCCATCAGTCCTTCGGTCTATCAGTTATGCGGCCCATCTATATTGGGCCATGTAATTTTCTGATTATTACACCGACCAAGTCAAGTAAAGTATTAGAAGCGACTCTAGGTACCGAAGTCCGATGAACCCGAAGACAACCCTTACAAAGAATGCATGGTCATTCAACTTCAGGAAGGTCTCCGACCAATCACACATTCAACCAATGCGCGATCAAAGACCAATAAGAACATTCTAGAGTAAGCAAGGTCCTTCGGATATACCCTTTAGCTTACCCACTAAGTAACCCAAAACTTATTCATGTAATTCATTTCAAATAGCTGGAGTACGACAAAATGGAACACTAGGGCATCCTCATTGAAGAATGGGCCAAAAACCCATCTCATCTTGTATAAATATATAATGAATTGCCCTAAATAGGGTAATTGATTTATTAGTCTGCACATAAAAAATAGAAATGAAAGAAGAAAATAAAAAGTATTATTTGGGCTTTTCTAGCTGGGGAAGGGGAGCTGGTTTTAACTTTTAAGGTGATGAATCATCCGGGCCCGGTATTTGAAGCTTTGTTGGATCTTTGGGCTCAAAATGAGTAGTTATATTCCAGTCCACCATTTGTTTGGGCCTTCAATTGAGCCCATTACAGTTGTGCTTTAACCCAAGTCTTTTCGACGCTTGGGTCCATGACTCCTACGCCCATAGCTTTGAATCTTTGGGCTGAAAATGGGTAGTTATCTATCTTTAAGACAAAAAAAGGGAAATCTAATATAGGTAATGTTAGGAGTTACAAATTTCAAATTAATAAATATTAAAATTTCATATTTTATTTTGATAAATTTAAGCAAACTAATTACATATAGGTAAATAATTATTATTGAGGTCCAAAATATCCTCCAAAACTTGTATAAAAGTATTAAAATATACACCCTCTTCTATGCCTCTCCACCACCCTCCGTCACTCCACCGTCTTCCTCCACCTCGCCACCGCCCCTCCATCTCTTCCTCCGCCACTCTCCACCACCATCCGCCACTCCACCACCATCATCAGCAGATTTTTCTTATTGTTTGTTTGACAATAGTTTTTCCTCACTTAAAAATTGATCCCATTTAAACTGGCACCCATTTAATTTGCAATAGAATACTGAATTGGGTTTTATCGAATAACACAATTGTTACATTGTGATCCTTTTTTAAGTTTTGATTGTATACAGAAATGCACCAATTTTCAGTTTCTTGATTACCATAAAATTTTGATGTCTATCATATATGTTCCACTCGATGCAGGTTTTTATTTATTTACTAGTAACGCAAAGTACTTCCTCTGTTTTATATGCTAAATCAGAATAAACATATGAACACAATTGTTTTATATGCACCAATTTTCACTTTTTCCTTGACGATTTGGTTGCCTATTGCTTCAGGCTAGTTTTGACTATTGTCTTCTAATTATAAATTCCATTGTGTGGAATCAATTTCTAACATGGTACATGATTGTGGAATGGAATGGTTTGGTGGGGGTGGCGGAGGAAGAGATGAAGGGACCGTGGCGAGATGGTTATTTTGGTATTTTTATATAAGTTTTGGAGGGTATTTTGAACCTCAATAATAATTATTTATTTATATATAATTAGTTTACTTAAATTTATTAAAATAAAATATAAAATTTTAATGTTTATTAATTTATAATTTAGATCCACTAACATTATTTATATGTAGTTTTCCAAAAAAAAACTCCCTAAAAACAAACTTTTTTATAAAATTTTCAGAAAACTCAATCAAACATCATTTTTATGCAGTTTTCTAGTTTTCAGTTTTTAGAATACCAAAAATCCGCCCCTACGGCAATTAAAGCAAGCTCCTACTCCAATACTCTTTCAACGTCGTTGGTCATTGTATAATAAGAAAGCTATCTTTTACACTCCCCTTTAGAAATGTATATCAAACATGTCCTTTCACTTTCTAATATAGTTCCGATCCAAGATATTTAAGAACCGTACGAAATGAAATCAAATTGATATTTTACATATATATATATTTATATATTTTTTTCAAGGAACAATTACCTTTAGTACAGACTGTAAAATGATATTTTACATGTGTTTTGCTTTTTCCGCTGACCTAATAGGTAAAATGCAACAAAAAACCATTTTACAAAGGGGTTTAGTTTTGTAGTTCGGGGATTTTTCAAAATACCTCAGCAGATTATCAAAAAAATAAGAAAAAAAAAATAATGAATAAAATAAATTGTCCTAGATTGGATCCTTTAAGTTCAATTGTTTTGCTTTTAGGTTAACCAATCTGATTTTTCTGACTTTGATAGTTGTAGGTCATTGGTGAAGTATAAATCGTCTCATATGTTAAGTAAGTTTGTTTTAGAATGTATCGATATTATTACGTAATATCAATACTCATCAACTACTTATTTTTAAGATTGATAATATTAAATTTTGATATACCGTTACTAAAACTGTGACCACGACCAAAATGGGTATCATGACATGAATCATTTGAGCAAACAAATTTGTACTACGAAGCGAGCAAAGTGATAAGATCAAAAAAAGGAGTAGCAAAAAGCAGGAGTTGTTGGCAACCAAACACACCTAACATAATTTCTGTCTAATTATTACTCTCAACTGTTCTTGGAAGTGAATTGGGACATTTTAATTTCTCACCATGACAGCATCCTCGATATGGATATACTATAGGTCACGTAATTGATTGAGTGGAGTGGTTGGTATTGGACCCATGAATACAACCTATCAATAAAATTATAAATTTCAAGTATGGACCAATTTAAAGTCCTTCAAACATGATCTAATTTCTAGCTACCTAATTTTTCTTCTTCACAATTGCAGTCATTTTCAGGCAATTTGATGCTCGTTTGCACTCAATGGCGGGTGTTTTTAGGGCTGCTAAAAAGTGTCAAAGCCTACCAAATTAAGTAAAACAAGTTGCAAGACATGTTCTTAGTTTTCTGATTGAAGTGTGGGTCAAAATCAAATAATTTTTTTTGTTTTTTTGTTTAATGTCCAGATTTGTCATGATTATCTACACTACTTTTCAAGCAGAAGGTCAAAATGTGAGTTTTGCACATTAAAAAATAGTATAGAAAAATTATTGCATGTTCGATTAGAAAAATCACTCCTCACATCATAAATAATTGTGTCAGTTTTACTAATACATTTTTAGTTATGGTGTGTTTCGGTCAATAATAATGTTGAATAAATTGTGAGCTTGGGTAATGTTAGGCAGATTGAAGTGGTCAAACAAAGAATATCAACAACCAATAATGCAAGAGAAGTGAAGTAGAAGTGATACAAGGTGACGTGTAAGAACATTTATTTGCAATGACATGATTCTAATAAAAAATTATGTTGAGATTTGTGAGTTTTAGATTAGGTTGTTAAGTGTTGAATGGTAAGAAATTTATATTAAGTGGTGAAAATACAAAGAAAATTGAGTGGAACAACGACTGGAAGAGGGAGTGCAACGAAGAAATAATTTCACAGTCACAGTACTTTGTATCCACCGAGTACTCGAGATTTGCACCATGACTCGAATAGTGGCGTGAAAACAATGGGTTTTGGGCGCTATAATGCGCTATCAGATGTTTATCGAGTGCTCGGTGAAACAAGAGTCGAGTACTCGAAGGGAAATTACCGAGTACTCAAAGTTGTTGACTGCATATTTTTTGGAAAGGTTTGTATTGATATCTAATAGACTCCTAACAACTTTCGAAAGTGACCAAAGTGGTTAAAAGCTATTATTGGTATATTGAACTATCATTGGTATATTAGTCTATATTTGGAAGACTTAATGGTAGAAATACGAATCCTGAAAGGAAAATGATTCTTACCATTAATTGAAGGGTCTGCTCTATTTATATGAGTAAAAACAAAGAGAATGGTGTGACTTTTGTGAGATCTCTGCAATTTTTCTTAGATCAGATCTGTTTACAGAGAGAAAAAAAAAGAGATTGTTTGATCATCTTATATCAATGTTTTCTCTGTTTTGTGAAGATTATTCAATTGTGATTTAACATTGAAGATCTTTATGCACAATTGAATGATCTAGTTGTTGAAAGATTATCACACCACTTTGTGCAACTCGGTTGCATAGATCCGTTGAAAAAGCGGAGTTGTTAGAGTATGGAGATCGGAACGAGAAGCTTCGTGGTAAACTGATACGTTGAGAAGCGGAGCTGTCAGAGTACAGAGCGGAACAAAGGCTTCATGGAGCACGAGTGATTCAAGACTTTTAGACGTCGAGTGATAAGAGGCAAGTCATAGTGATTTTGTAAGTCTTAATTTCATAGAGTCTGTGTACTTCTTGAGTCATAGTGCATCGATACCAAAGGGTATCCGTGGTTTTTAATTGGAGCGTTTTCCAAGGTTTTTCGCAGAAAAATATTAGTGTCGTCTCTTGCTTTATTTCCTGCACCTATATTTATTATTGCGTGGTTTGCCTTATTAAAGAATTGAATTGAAATTGGCTATTCCACAATTAATATTTCAATTTATCAATTAATTCATAAAAAACCTATTCACCCCCTTCTAGGCTTAATTCACCATTTTCTAGGTAATTTCACGAAGGAACGACAAAATAAACAAACAAACACATTTAAGTTTGGGCGAGTACTATTTCAATCTAGGTGATTACTTGCCTAGAGGTCGAGTTCTCGACCGGCCAATATGGGCGTCAATGCGCTCACAACCAGCGCTTATGTCAAAGGTTTTGGGGCACTGGTGGACGCGGATGAGACGTAGGTGAATTAGGAGGCGAGTACTCGCTTTTGGGCGAGTTCTCAACCAAGGTCACCTAGCGAATACTTAACCGTGACCGACTTCAGATTTTTAAAACGACATTTTTCTGATGTTTAAACCTCCTCTCTCCAATTGAAGATGTGTCTAAGGGTTAGTATTTGATATGTTGGTCAATATTTGAAGATTAAAAGGTAAGAAGACAAAGTCTTAAAGGAAAATGAATCTAAACCCTAGTTGGAGATTCTTCCCTATATATATGAGTCGATACTGAGAGAGGGGTTTGTGGTTGAAGCTCTGCAATTCTATCATAAATCAGATTCGTTTGCACAGAGAGAGAGAAAAAAAGGAAATTAATTGATCATCCTACTTTGAGTTTCTATTTAGTTTTTGGAGGTTCTTCAATTTTGCTTCAACACTTGTGATTATGGCAATGGGTCGGGTTTGGAACGGGTTTCGCTAAATCCATTACCACCCCATTAAAAAATTTGTAATACCATTACCACCTCGTTGGAACAAACGGGTTTCATTGGGTTACCATCGGTACCTACTAAATTTCGAACTAAATTTTTAATTTTTAATGAAACAACATGACACACATAAATGACCCGACCATGAACTTGAAGGATCACATACAAAATAGACTAAATCATTCACCTAGTATTCATCATTTTATCCTTGAGTTTTTTCTTCACCTTTGACAATTTAAGGGAATGAAAAATGATAACTACATGACAAAGCAACACCCATTTAAGCATTAATGCATTTTTTTCACTGAATAGCGAAATAAAAAGTTCAAAATTATTGATTAAGGTGTAATATGATTATATATATTTTTATGTCTTATTTAACCATATAGAGTTTTTAGTCACGTGTTTTTTGTTAGTCTAACTTAAAAAAGATATTTATATTAATTTTTAATATAAACGGGTCGGGTCGGGTCGGGTTTTACACATTACCCAAACCTGCCCCAAATCCCCTTCGGGTTTTGATTTTTAATACCAAACCCCGCCCCAAATCCATTTAACACCTTACCAAACCCGTCCCATTAGGGTCGGAGCAAGTCGGAACTCTGCCGCGTCAGACTAAATTACCATCCCTACTTGTGATCTTTATGCACAATTGAATAACCTAGATGCCGAAACATCACACCACCAGTTTCAACGTGTTTGTATTGATCCGTTGAGAAGTGGAACCGTCAGAGTACGGAGATCGGAGCGAGGAGTTTCGTGGAGCGCGAGTGGGTCAAGAATTTCAGACGTCGAGTGAAGAACGACAGTCAGAGTTATTGTAAGTTTTGTTTTCATAAAGTCTATACAATTTTTTGATTCATAGTGCATCGGTACCGGTGATACCCGTGATGGGATTTATTCCAAAGTTTTTCCAAGTGAAAAATTCTTATGCCGTCTCTTGATTTATATTAATCATTGCTTGGATTATAAGAATCATATTAACATTAAAAATTATCAAAATAATTTTAATTTATGATTAAATTCATACAAACCTATTCACTCCCTCTCTCTGAGCTTAATTTCATTGTCTAAGTAATTTCATTGTCGAACTATAATCGTGTAGAATAAATTAGTTCAAGACTACGATAACTTCAGGTAGTCCCTGCATCATACTTACCTTGACAAGAAGGGAGAATTTTTCTTGTAATCTACCCTCTCACACTTCTACATGAAGAAGAATAAAGAAAGTAAAACCTATATATATGTATGTAGTTGTGAATATATAATTCAATACTTATATGTGTGCAAACTAGTAACATCAAATCAATTTAATTCTACGAAATAGAAAACAAAGATAGTAATACACAAGAATAAGTGTAAGTAATCATTGTGCATGCAATTCCAGGGATGCCATAAAGGCAAAAAGACTTCGTAACTAGCACTTTCCTTCAAGTAGTGATCATGCAGTAAAGTTAAAAGGTAGCTTGAGAATCTTAGTCATTTTCCAAATAAGAAATAGTTCATGAATGAAATAGTTGAGATCTCCCAATCAAGTGTGTTGTCATTGGAACATATCTACTTCATGGGGCCAAATTGGTTTTGTCTAAAGGAGAAAATTTTAAATAATTGGTCCCCATTAACCTTAAATGAGAAATGAAAGTGACTACGAAGGAATTTTGAGAAATTAAAAAATATATCTCAAAAAGGTGCATTTATATATTTATTGGCAATGTTATCATCTAGTATATATCATGCGTGTTCTAGAGTATTATGGTCGTGTGTAAAAATTAAAAATTAATTAAGATAAACGGATATTTCTCCGGAGTACCGGAGATGTGTGAATATATTATCGGAGTATCTGTGCCTCCGGAAAAATATCCGTACTACATTGAAGAAACAACAAGTCATACTTTACCAAACATGATTTAAAATGATTTTAAACACTTTCGCTTGCCAAACATGCCTTTAACTCTACACTATGTTTTTGCCTTACATTATTCTCTTATATTACCTCTAGTTATAATAATAGGTATATGTTATTCTAGATATGCATTTTGAACTTAAATGTTGACCATAACATGTTATTTCACCTTTTGAACTCATGATAGGATGAAAAGTAAGTTTGGCAAACCAACCACACCTAACATCTATTATTTCTCAACTAGGGAGATTGGATTGGCACTAAGTTTTTTCATCATACCCACCATGGAGCATTGCAACACGTAATTGATAGAGTCTACTAGTTGGTCTTGGTCCCACGAAAGCAACATATTACACAATTCAATTTTTATTTTTTATTTTTTCAATAACAAATTTTAATTTCCCAATTTTATGCTTACTCAAACTAGTACTCCCTCTTATTCTTCTCTTCTCTCACTTGACTATCACTGTGTCACTGAGCTCAGCCTATGCAAACACAGCATTTGCCTTGAGGTTTTTGCCTAGTCTTTGAATTGTTTTTTCTGTCAATGATTTTTAGAGCACTCTATTAATTTAATTCTGTATTGTATGTTGTAAAAAAAATGTTAATTTAATGTTTTTGGGACAGTTTCTAAAAAACCCATATGATTATTTTCTTGCTACACTAAATTTGACCGTTTGGTTGCTGAGAAAATTTTAAAAAAATCAGAAAACTACAGTTTAGCTTAGTTGAGCTGATTTGGTTCTGAATTTGAAAGTAATTTTTCTTGTTTAAACATCAATTTTTGAATACAAAAACTCAAAAAGGTGCACCAAAGCAGTAACCATATCTGTACCTAACTTATTTTTTTAAAAAAAATGAATTTTCCTTCTCTTTTATTCCTATGTTTTCTTTGCAATTGAATATGTAAACATTGAATTTCTTTGCTGTTTTTGATTTTACAGGTTCTAGAGCTTTACTGAGACAAAGCTTGCTAATGTTTCTATGCTACAAAGTTGTGCATTGAAATTCAGGAGGTTCTTTCATTCACTGAGAATTCTACTTCCACCATCTGTTAAATCAGATTCTTGAACTCTGTACACCTCTTAGCTTCTTTATGTCTCTCTGATTAATGTTTTGGTACTAAGTTTGGGACCCATCTGCTTGAAATACCAGAATAAAATCAATACAACCATAAAATTATTCCTATTTCATTTGTAGTATCATCAAATCCTCCAGTTTGAATTTGTGTCAAACTTGTATAAAAAAGAAATGCAATTTTCACTTTCCAACTGTATTTTAACTTCCACTCTTTGCTAGAATTTGAAGTGAACTTGAGTTCCATTGGAATTCCAAAAAAAAAAAAAAAAAAAAAAAAAAAATTAACAGGTTCATCTTCAAAGCTATTGGAAGCTTTGTTTGAAGTTGTGCCACAGTCCTCTTGTTTGGTTTTGCTCTGGTTATTCAAAAAAATCAAAAATGAAGCGACCGGCGCAGCCTGAAGAGTTTGCTCTGAGGGAGACCTCCCCCAAGATAGCTGGGGCAGGGGTGATCACTGGTGACAAGCTCACTTGTGCCTATGACCTTGTTGAGCAGATGCAGTACCTCTACGTGCGCGTTGTCAAGGCCAAGGACTTAGTAGGCACCGATGTCACAGGCAATTGTGACCCCTATGTCGAAGTGAAAATGGGGAACTACAAAGGGGTCACTAGACACTTCGAGAAGACGTCCAACCCCAAATGGAACCATGTTTTCGCCTTCTCTCAGGACCGCCTGCAAGCCTCGTTCGTGGAGGTAGTGGTGAAAGATAAAGATGTGTTATTAGATGATCTCATTGGGAAGATTACATTTGACCTCGTCGAAGTCCCAAAGCGCGTTCCACCGGATAGTCCATTGGCGCCACAATGGTATAGACTCGAAGATAGGAGAGGGGGGAAATTGAAAGGCGAGATCATGCTTGCAGTTTGGAAGGGAACTCAAGCAGACGAGGCATTTCCCGATGCGTGGCACTCAGATGCTGCATCAATTAAGGAGGACATTTCCAAGATTCGAGGGAAAGTGTACATGTCTCCTAAACTTTGGTATGTTAGGGTCAATGTTATCGAGTGTCAAGACCTTTTACCGAGTGAAAAGAATAGGGTACCAGAGGCCTATGTCAAGGTTATCCTCGGAAATCAAGCGTTGAAGACCAAAATATCACAAACTAGGAGTGTGAATCCAATGTGGAATGAGGATTTGATATTTGTTGCCTCCGAACCATTCGAGGAACTGTTGGTGATAACTGTGGAAGATAGAGTGGGATCAAACAAAGATGAGGTGTTGGGGAAGTGTATGTTACCGTTGCATAATGTGCATAGGAGGTTCGACAACAAGACTGTTCCGACTAGGTGGCACAATCTCGAAAAACATTTGGTCTTGGAGGGGGAGAAGAAGGACACGAAATTCGCTAGCAGGATCCATTTGAGGATATGTTTGGATGGTGGATATCATGTGCTGGACGAATCCACGCATTACAGTAGCGATCTCAAGCCTACTTCAAAGCAGCTGTGGAAGTCCAGCATCGGACTTCTCGAATTGGGGATCATTAGTGCCAAAGGGCTGCTGCCATCGAAAACAAAAGATGGGCGAGGAACGACTGATGCATTTTGTGTGGCCAAGTATGGACAGAAATGGGTGAGAACGAGGACGATCATTGATGACTTTTCGCCCAAATGGAATGAGCAGTACACTTGGGAGGTTTTCGATCCGTGTACTGTCATTACAATAGGTGCATTTGACAATGGTCACGTACATGGCGGAGGAGGGAAGGATTCGAGAATTGGGAAGGTGAGGATTAGGCTTTCCACTCTCGAGACTGAAAGGGTTTACACTCATTCATATCCTCTTATTGTATTGCAAGGCTCGGGGGTGAAAAAAACAGGTGAAATCCAACTAGCTGTGAGGTTCTCGTGCACATCTTTTTTCAACATGTTGAGCAAATACACACAGCCCTTGTTGCCCAAAATGCACTATGTTCATCCTCTATCATTGATCCAACAGGACATGTTGAGGCACCAGGCGACTCAGATAGTTTCGATTAGGCTGAGCCGGGCTGAGCCACCGCTGAAAAAAGAGGTTGTCGAGTACATGCTTGATGTGGGATCACACATTTGGAGTGTGAGGAGGAGCAAAGCTAATTTTTTTCGAGTTATGAATGTTTTAAGTGGCGTTACAGCACTAGCCAAATGGTTTGACAGAATCTGTCAGTGGAAGAACCCTCTTACCACGATTTTAATTCACATTCTTTTTGCGATTTTGGTGCTATATCCTGAGCTGATACTACCTACATTGTCCCTCTACCTCTTTCTCATCGCGATTTGGCAGTACCGGTGGAAGCCTAGGCACCCTCCTCACATGGACATTAGGCTCTCTCATGCTGACGCTGTCGGTCCTGATGAATTGGACGAAGAATTTGATACATTTCCGACGTCTAAAGGGTCCGATATGGTTAGGATGAGGTACGATCGTCTTAGGAGCATCGCGGGGAGGATTCAGACTGTCGTTGGGGACTTGGCGACGCAAGGGGAGAGGCTGCAGGCACTGATAAGTTGGAGGGATCCGAGGGCGTCTGCTCTGTTTGCAACGCTGTGCTTTGCTGCTGCTATCGTCCTATACGTTACGCCATTTCAAGTCATTGCGTTTCTCACCGGTTTCTATGTGTTGAGGCATCCGAGGTTTCGACAGAAGACGCCGTCAGTGCCTCTCAACTTCTTTAGGAGGCTTCCAGCAAGAACTGATTGCATGTTGTAGGAGGCGTAATTTGTAATTTTATTTTTGTAAGCTCAATTGATTCTGTTTAACGTGATCAAATAATGTTGATTAGTTTTATGAGTTGGAGCACCATTCATATTAAAAGTTTGTCTCAATTTTAATCTTATGCTGATTCAATACTCTAATTGTACAGCTTTGAACACAAAATCTAGAGTTCTACTTGGTACTTTGTTTTAATTAGTTCTAATTCTGTTTAATGTGATCAAATTATGAATGGGCAAATGGCGCTATGTGGTTTCAAAACCGTGTGGAAAACCCCCCTCATGGTTTCTAAACACCCCTATACTTTGCAAAGAATGCAAATAACCCCCTTCAAGCCCTTTTCTGGTGAGTGGGATGGGGGTTTTCGCACATTTTGAAACCATAAGGGTGTTTTGCGCTCGTCACGTGATTGGATTCCGGCCAAAAAAGTGAACAGAACAGTGTTAAGGGGGTCAAAGTGTACACTTTTGAAATAATAGTGGAGGTTATTTGCACAAAATGAACTAGAGAAGGGTTTTTCGCACACTTTTGAAATCATAGGGGTGTTTAGCGCCATTTTCCCAATTCTGAATAATAATGGTACAACTTTGAACCCCAAACTTAGGCCATGTTTGGTAGGCGGTCTTTCTGGTCTGGTCTGGTCTTGTCTAGTCCGGTCTGGTCTGGTCCGGTTTGGTCTGGTCTAATCTGATCTGGAAAAGTTTGTTTGGTAAGCGGTCTGATCTTACTATTTATTTATTATTTATTATAATATTTCTTTATTTCTTTATTTATTATTTCTTCACTTTATAATATATTTTATTATTTATATTATTAAATTATTATTTATTAATTTATAAATATATTCTATTTATTTATTATTATTTCATTATTTAATTCATTTCATTTATAAATTATTTATTCATTTTTAATTATTTAAAAATATATTTTATTAATTTATTATTATTATACTCATTTTTTATTATTATTATGAAGTATTTATTCATTATTATATTTACTTATTATTTACTATTATATTTATTTATTATTATATCTATTTATTATTTATTATTATATTTATTTTTTATTATTATTTATTTCATTTTGTTTATTATTTATTATTTTTATTATATTTTTAAATATGTTTTATGTAATTTATTATTACTATTTATTATTTAGTCCATTTTCTATTATTATTATATTTATTTATTATTATTGTATTCATTTTTTATTATTATTATGTTTTATTTAATTTATTATTTATATTATTAATTATTCATTTTTAATTATTTATAAATATATTTTATTATCTATTCATTTATTTATTATTATTATATTCATTTATTATTATTATTAGGTATTATTTATTTCATTTTTTTATTATTTATTATTTATATTTTATTTTTAAAATATGTTTTATTTAATTTATTATTATTATTATTATTTATTCATTTTTAATTATTTATAAATATATTTTGTCTGAAATGAGGCCATTTTGATCTGATTTGGTCTTACTTGGTCTAACCAAAAATTTGGGACCAATGCTACCAAACACGGTCTGGTCCCATAAAACGCAAGATCAGACCAGACCACCTACCAAACAGGGCCTTAGCATTTTCCATTGGAGCACCACTCTGGTTTTTTTCTACTAGATCTTGTTGGCAAGGTTTTAACGAGAGAATTTAACCTCTGCAATTTCGTTAGATATCCAAAAAAAATTGTACGCTAGGTTTTAATTCCACTCGAGTTTTTAAAAATATTTTAACCAGACATATTTTTAGTACATAGACTCCGAAGAACAGTGTTATATATATTTGGGTAAGTTATACTTACACCCTCTCGATATATGACTTATTACACTTTTACCCCGTGTCCTTCAGATAATTATAGTTTCACCCCCTCTAGGTCATCAAAGCCCAATTCAAATGACCGAAAAAATGAAATGACACATACCCCAACATATTTTTCAATTAGAGTGTAAAAAATGGGTTTTTTGTCTGATTTGTCCCTAATTGTCCAATTAGGGTGTAAAAATTGAGGCAAATTGAAAGCACTAATCTAGTAGACTGGAACCAAAATATTCATAACAAAAATTTTTGAGGTATTTTAGATATTTCACCTAGTATTTACCGGGTTTGACCACACTGGAAGTTCATCCCAGGAGGTATTTGTTACAACCTACAAACTTGAGGGGGTGAAATTATAATTATTCAAAGGATAAGGGGTGAAAGTGTAATAAGTCATATCTCAAGGGGTGTAAGTGTAATTTACCCTATATATTTATATATATAATTACATTTTGACCCCTCAAAATATAATATATTACACTCGCACACCTATCATTTGGATAATTACACTTTCACCTTCTAGTTCATCGGCGTTCAATTTCGGTGACCGGAATTGTGAAATGACTTATCTATCAATGGTTATTTTTCATGTCTTTGTATCTAGTTGAGGGTATTCTAAACATTTCACCTTTGAAAAAGTGATGACGTAAGCATTAACTGAGTTTGACCACGGCAGAAGTTCAACTGAGGGGGTATTTGTTATAACTTACAAATTTGAGGGAGTCTACTTGTAATTATTCAAACATTATGAGGTGAGGGTGAAATATATCATATCTCGAAGAGGTGTAGCTGTATTTTACCATTTATGTATATAGTATAGATTGTGAAGTCCCACTCAGTAGTCCATTACTTTCACCTCACCAAAGCTTGATGAAGAAAATGGAGAAAAAGGTCATTATGGAAGTGCAAAATGAAGGCAAAGGAAACTTCAATGAATGGGCCAAAAATTAAGGGCCTGTAGGGGAGTTTCTGGAAGCTCGAATGGGCTTTAAAGCCCAAAAAGCCCATTCTAGAAAGAACTTTAGATTTTGCTGCAAGCCTGCAACATGGGAAACTCACTTCCCAAAGAAGCCTACTAATAAATTAATTAAATTTAATGCGCTATTTCATTGTATTTCGATGTCAATCCAAAAAAACGACTATGGTTTTGTTTCAACAATCGCTTGACTATTTTAAATTTTCTCCGAAAATAAGTTAAAGGGCGCGCACTATAGGCGGAACTTATATTTTTTTCTGATAATTATCATAGTTAATTGAGTTTTTCTTTCACATATTTTTTTCAAAAGAAAGTTGTCATATTTGTGACATTTGATCCAAAACCTGTTAATTTCAATGTTGTCCCTATAAAATATAAATGAACTTTTTCATTTGTATTTTATAGGGACAACATTGAAATCCAGAGCTCCTCTGTTCTTCCTCTGTTTCAAGGCACATATACAGTACAACAAATTTTCCAGTCCCACCGAACCACATCAGAAAAAGAAAGAAGGAGAAACCATAAAGGACATATATATATATATATATATATATAATAAATAAAAATTAAATCCATATGGCAGAGAGAGATGTATGAATTCCATAGAAAACTATAACAGACAGAACAAAAAATAAAAATAAATATACAGTATCACATTAAATTAATCCCAAAGATATGATCAAACATTCAATTGGTCGAGCATTTGATTTAGAACAAGTGATGATTAGAAACACCCTACTGATTAGATTAAATTAAATTAAATTAAAGACATGTGAAAGTTATAGATAATTAAATCAAGGTCTAGAAGGAGCAGTGTTGTGGTGAAGAGGGTCAGGTCCAGTTGGCACTTCCCTTGCCGAGTCCTCCACACCAATACTACCTCTTACCACTCCATTCCCATGTCCCTATATGTACCAAATTAAGTAATTTAATACTCATTCAAACATATATGCATATATATATATATATATATATACACACATACATAAAAGAAAAAGAGAGTTGGATTTTTAATACCTGTTTTGGAGTCCCTTTTGTCATTTTTGTTCCATGTTTGTCAAGACCTGTCAAGGGAGAAAGTTGTTAGGAACATGTTGTGTTTGTGTGTGTGTATTGTATTCATCTACTATATATATTGTGTATATATATATATGTATGTATATATAAAAAGAGAGAGAATTACATAGGAGAGAAGAATGGACAAAATGTGGTTTGAGAAGCAGCAAAATGAGTAGAATGATTAATACAGAGGGAAGACTCCTCCGAAACGCCATGTAAGTCTAGCTCTCTGTTAAGTGAGTTTTTATTCTACAAAGTGGAAAGTACTAAAGTACCCTTAACAGGGACAGCGAGAATAGCGTGAGAGTATCTTTATACAAGAGAGGATAAATTTAATCTTTCTGGTTCGCCATATTCCTCGTACACGCACATCAATTTCGGTGCCGTAGCAATGCCTGCAACTGCGACAGGTGGCAACAGATGATTGGAGGAACAGCTAGCCGACAAATCCTACTCTAATCATTGGTTGCGACCAAGACCCGTTTGTCCTGCTAGTTTTATTGCCGATTGAAATTACATCCATGTCCCAGACAAACAAGTCGCTACGTTCTTTCTGATGAGGGCAGTTCGGACATTTTGTGATACGTTACTGTTTCCACACAAGAGAAGGGGAACAAATTTGTATACAATAAATTATACTTTCACCCCTACTGTTAATTTAAATTACACCCGCACCCCCTGTGATTATGCTAATTACACTTTCATTCTCCTGGGATATGTGAAATGACATTTATACCCATATATTTTAATTCTAAAATATCTAACATGTTAAATTACCCATTTACCCCATTCTTCTCCATTTCTTCTATTTCCTTTTTGAATATGTGTTTATTATATATATATATATATATATATATATATATATATATGTTAAAACTGGAAAAAAAAGGCTGATGAAAACCTTCCTACGGTATTTTATTTTATAACATTTATTTATTTATTATTATTTTGAAAAGCAAGCAAAAAAAATTCAATAAATATATATACACATATAAAAGGAGGGGTAGATTGGGAGTTAATGGGTATGTGACATGATATGAATATATACATATACTGATATACACATGTATATCAGTATATAAAATTTCAATGAATATATATACACATAAAATTTTAACTTCAAGAATGGTTGTGGGTCTTTGATTTCGGTCCATTGGGTTTCCAAATCTGTATCAAATTGGGAGTTTTGATGGTTGGGGGTTAATGGGTATGTGACATGATATAAATATATACATATACAGTATATAAAATTTCAATGAATATATATACACATAAAATTTCAACTTCGAGAATGCTTGTGGGTCTTCGATTTCAGTCCATTGAGTTTCTAAATCTATATCAAATTGGGGTTTTTTATGATTGGGGGTTAATGGGTATGTGACATGAGATGAATATATACATATACTGATATACATGTATATAAATATATATTTATATTTTTAATTCTAATATATACATATACATATATGAATATATATACACATATAAAAGGAGGGTGTATTGGTCTTTTCACATATTTATGAGGTGGCAAATGGGTCCTCACACACATTTAGAGATAATTTAGTCATTTCACATCTCAAATTTTGGTTGAGGGAGTCAAAGTGAAACAAATAAGGGGTGAAAGTGTAATTAGTGGAAACATAAGGAGTGCAGGTGTAATTTATATTAATAGTAGGGCTGAAAGTATAATTTACCCTATTGTATATGACTAGGCCCGTTTGAAACAGGTTTTGAACACGTTTGGCAAGGTAATTTTGTATCAGTTAGATTCAAATATATTTGAGTTATAATGCTGAAATAAATGTAAAAACATTAAAAATATTAAATTAATATTTTATTTTTGAAAATTTGTGAGAAAGAAGAAGAAGAAAATTGGAGAGAAAATATTTTATGTATTCTTATTGTATATTCAATTCTGATACAAGGCTAGCATATATACAAGATTATCCCTAATGAACTAGGAAAGAAAATAATCACAGTTAATTCATCCTACAATCGGGAAGCTATACATGTAAACAAAATCAATGCAATAAATCAAATAATCAGCAAGGAATAATGCTGAATATTTGTTTCCTATTTTAACACCCCCCCTCAAGTTGGAGAGTGGATATCAAGAACTCCCAACTTGCCAAGCAATGTATGAAAAGCAACTTGTCCCAATGGCTTAGTGAATAAATTAGCAAGTTGTTTCGCGCTTTCTATAAAAATAGTTCTGAGTTCTCCTTTCTGTATTCGCTCACGAACTGTATGACAATCTATCTCAATATGTTTTGTTCTCTCATGAAAAACAGGATTGGCCGAGATGTAGATTGCTGCCTGATTATCGCAGAAAAGTCGAGCTGGTTCTGGATGAGATACCTGAAAATCTCGCAATAAATACTGTAACCAAGTTAATTCGCATGTGATTAATGCCATGGACCTATACTCAGACTCGGCTGAAGATCGAGATACTGTGACTTGGTTCTTACTTTTCCATGAAATAAGTGAGTTCCCAAGAAATACGCAATAATCTATGACAGACCGCCGTGTATCTAAACAACCTCCCCAATCTGCATCACAAAAACCTGTCAATTGTAGCTTTCCATGTGAAGAAAATAGGAGACCCTGACCCGGAGCATTTTTCAAGTAGCGTAGCACACGGTGAACAGCTTCAAGATGTGGTTTCCTGGGTTGTTGCATGAATTGGCTAAGCGTATTGACTGAGTACATGATATCCGATCTTGTGATGGTAAGGTAAATTAATTTTCCAATCAACTTTCGATAGTATGTCGGATTATTAAGTAACTCCCCCTCATTCGAAGCAAGTTTTAGGTTTTGTTCCATGGGGAATTTTGCAGGCTTAACACCTAATAAACCAGCTTCCTCAAGTATGTCAAGTGTATACTTTCGTTGACTGATGGAAATTCCTGCCTTAGATCTAGCTACTTCAATCCCAAGAAAATATTTCAAGAACCCAAGATCCTTAATCCGAAAACAGCTGCCCAAAAAATCCTTCACGTTCTGAATTGCCTTCTCATTATTACCTGTGATGATCATGTCGTCAACATAGAGAAGTATAGCAGTAAAGGAACCATCACTGACCTTGGTAAATAGGGAATAATCTGCCCGAGACTGTTGGAAACCAAACTTCTGAATTGCAGAAAGAAACTTGTGAAACCAACTGCGTGAAGCTTGTTTCAGTCCGTATAGAGATTTATGGAGTCGACAAACCAAGTGTTGCTCCCCCTGTTGACGAAAGCCAGGTGGAGGACTCATATATACTTCTTCTGTTAAATCTCCATGAAGAAATGCATTTTGAACGTCCATTTGATGAAGAGACCAATTACGAATAGAAACAATGGCTAACAGACATCGAAAAGTTGTAAGTTTAGCAACCAGAGCAAATGTTTCAGTGTAATCAATCGCTTCTCGTTGTGTAAATCCCTTAGCCACAAGGTGAGCTTTATATCTTTTAACGGAGCCATTAGAATTATATTTGATCTTGTACACCCATTTACAGCCAATGGGATGATGGCCAGGAGGCAACGAGACCAAACTCCATGTGCGATTTGTTTCAAGGGCAGAAATCTCATCATTCATGGCAGTAACCCCATTTAGGATCTTGACAGGCCTGCTCATATGTTTCTGGTTCAACCAAGTGAGACATAGTGTGGATAAATGTTTTATGAGCAATAGAAAGATTGGAGTATGAAACATACCTTGATATTGGGTGGCGAGTGCTAGACATGACAGAAGAAGATGAGCCTGAAGCAAGAAGACTGGAATGGTTTACCTCATAATCTCGAAAATGGGAAGGAAGTCGGGTAATGCGAGAGGATCGTCTGGGGGTGATGATGGTTTCTGTTGCAGAATCATTGACAAAATAGGTGGTGCCATGGGGTGGTGAAGTGGGTATCGCGGCGGTCAAGTCTGTGTGGAAGTTGTCAATGGCAGGTTGGGCAGCGCCATGGTGTGAGGTGTTAGGTGCAGCGATATCAGGGATGTTGGGTGTTTCAATGTGAGTTTCTAAGGGTAAAGGTAAGGTTGGAATGTCATTTTGATCGTTTAGATCATTGTGGAGTATAGTGGTATATGGAAAAATGGTTTCATGGAATACAACATCACGAGAGATAAATAATTTTTGAGAGTTCAGATCATAAACACGATACCCTTTTTGTCCATGAGGATAGCCAAGAAAAATACATTTACGAGCTCGAGCATCGAATTTATAGTGGGGAGTAAGGTTAGTAGCATAACATAGGCAACCAAAAGTGCGAAGATGGGAATATGTGGGTGATTTGTTGTGAAGGCGATGATAAGGTGTTTGACAGGATAAAACGGGTGTTGGTAAACGGTTTATCAAGTAGCATGCTGTTTGTACACTCTCCTCCCAAAAGTGTAAGGGTAAGTTGGTTTGAAATCGAAGTGAGCGACCCACATTTAAAAGATGCCTATGTTTACGTTCTACAACTCCATTTTGTTGGGGTGTAGATGTTCAAGAGTGTTGAAAGAATGTACCATTTTCTTGAAAAAAATGTTGTAATGATAAAAATTATTTTCCATTATCGGATCGTAAAGCCTTAATCCTACAGTTAAATTGAGTTTTAGCCCATGAAAAAAATGATTTAAGCAATGTTTGCGTTTCAGATTTAAAATACATAAGATGAATCCAAGTGTAACGAGAATAATCATCAACAATTGTCAAAAAATAACGAGCTCCCAAAGTAGAATTAACTCTATGAGGTCCCCAAATATCACAATGAATTAAATCAAAAGGTGCAGTAGTAGATATGAAACTAGTAGGAAAAGGTAAACGACTCTGTTTGGCTAAAGGACAAATATCACAAAAAAATTTAGAATCAAAATAAATTTCTGGGTTGCTCTTGGAAAGTGCCTGAAGTGGTGCGGTAGATGGGTGTCCCAACTGTTGATGCCAAAGATTTGGTCTACAGTTGATGTGATGGGCGAGATGTGGATGATAGCTTGATTCGAAATAGTATAAATCATTAAGCTGCTTGCCCAAGCCAATCGTCTTCTTCGTAGCCATGTCCTGCACCACGCAAAAATCAGGATAAAAAGTCACACTACAACCCAATGCTTGAGTAAGCTTGCCAACTGATAATAAATTAACTCTAAATTTTGGGACATAAAGTATATCATTTAGAGTAATGCTATCAGACAACTTGGTTGACCCGACAGATTCAATCTTTGCTTGACCACCATTCGGTAACTGAACAAAATCATATTTAGGAGTTGTCTTATTGAATGTTGGCAAGGTGTTGAAAATATGATCTGTAGCCCCACTATCTATAATACATTCAACAATCGACGACGATTCAATTTTACAGCAAAAAGGTGAATGAGTACCTGTAGTGTTCGCAAAATGTGGTGTATTACCAGTTTCTTTCCGAAGTAAAGCCATGAGTTGGTTGTACTCTTCGGGAGTTAGAGTAGTTTTGATGGGTCTTTGTGCTTCGGAGTTCTCATATGTTGTTAAATTGTTGGCAGTGGGTCTTTTTCCTTTAGGCTTCACATCTTTGCCATGAAGTTTATGCCCTGGCGGAAAACCGCGTGGTAGTCTTTTCCACAAAAAGAACAATTCTTCTTTTTACCATTAGTGATCGTCTGCTCCTTCTCCAGCGATCGACCGGTCTCTGATGGAATAGAAGAACTTAAATACAAGCCTTGCTGATTTTTAGAGGTTTGCATCGCAGCATAACCTGTAGTCTCACGTCGTGCAACAACTCCAGTTTGCATTTCTTGTTGAAGCACCAAGGCATGGGCCTTGCGTGTATCTGGGAGAGGGGTCATCATGAGAATTGAACCCCGCACGGTAACATACGAATCATTGAGTCCCATCAAGAACTGCATGACCCTTTCTTTCTCATAACGTTCAGCAAAACTTTTTAGACCTCCACAATTGCAAGAAATTGGATCATGATAAGAAGTCAACTCATCCCAAAGTGACTTTATCTTTGTGTAGTAGGCGGAAATAGATTGTTGTCCCTGTCGTTGCTCTGCAATCTCTTGTCAGATTTGATAGATTCTGGAATCATTCCCTTGTGAAAACCTATCTTTCAGATCGTTCCACACCTCGCTCGCAGTTTCGGCATAGATAACACTTCCTGCAATATTAGATTGAACCGAATTCAAGATCCAAGATAATACCATGTGATTACATCGTTGCCACACCGGAAATTTGGAATCGGTTTGTGGCGGTGCTTGTATCGTCCCGTCGATGAATCCGATTTTGTTTTTGGCACTTAGAGCTATTCGCATGGCGCGGCTCCATTGCCCATAGTTGTCTCCTTCAAGTGTTTTGGAAACCAAAACGAGACCCGGATGATCCGAGTGGTGCATGGTGAAGGAATCCATGTTGTCTACAATTTTCTCTGTCATCTTCTCAGTATAAACGGTTTCGTCTTTTTCTTTCTCTGGTGCAGCTGAAGACATGTATATAATTTAATGCTCTGATACCATGAAAATTTGTGAGAAAGAAGAAGAAGGAAGAAGAAGAAAATTGGAGAGAAAATATTTTATGTATTCTTATTGTATATTCAATTCTGATACAAGGCTAGCATATATACAAGATTATCCCTAATGAACTAGGAAAGAAAATAATCACAGCTAATTCATCCTACAATCAGGAAGCTATACATGTAAATAAAATCAATGCAATAAATCAAATAATCAGCAAGGAATAATGTTGAATATTTGTTTCCTATTTTAACAATTTTATTTTTGAAATGTTTTAACTATAAACAAATCGCACCAAATATGCTTTAATTTAAAAAGTACATTGATTTTCGACCGAAATAATAATAAAAAAAATACTTCCACAAAACGCATGTCAAACATGGCCTAATATATTTTATCTCAAGTCCTTTGTTATGTTGTGTGGTATTGTTTCTATTAACATTATATGTATTGATGATTTGTTAACTTTGCCGATTAAAAATTGGACTGGTTTTACCTTTTTGGTATTTAGCTGATTAACTCCGGTTAATTTCTCACGAGGCCATTTCACCACTAATATCTAGTCTTTCAGAATAATTTTTTCTGTAATACTTTTGCTGTTGAGAAGAGGTAAATAATCAATATATATGTGTGTAATTCGACATATTATTATATGGTCCCAGACTCGAAGTAACTCGTTAGCTTTATTTGATGTTTCGTGTAAGATATTTTTTGAATCAAGGCCATAATTGAATTTTTTTAATCAGAATGAACTTGTCCTCATCCATTTTATTTTATTATTTCTGAAAAATTATTGTCAACCATGGTTCCTGTTATGGTATAGGTATCGGTCGCACTAACTGTATATCGAATTCAGATAATATCAGTCTCAGCGTCCATTTTATTTTATTTTGTCACATTCGATCGTAGTATCTCTTTCGATCGCAGTAACTGTATAATATATTCAAATAATATATGTCTCAAAAGTGAGCATCAAAAGACTATCACAAGGGGCAGCACATCTACACCAATGATAGGTACTCCTTCACAAGGAAAAGAAAAACAGAATAATTAAAAAGAAACTGCTACAGGTATAAATACTCTTCACAGGATGGAAAGAGTAGAGGTACATGTGTGAGAGTATTTACCTAATCAAAAGAAACAATAATGATGACAATAACAATAACAATAAATAAATAAAGATTTTGTAATTGAAAATTAATTCCATCACTCTTCTGACTTGCTGAACACAGTAAATTGCAGGTGAGAGTACCTGTATCATGTACACAGCAGATTTGCTCATTCAAGCAAATAATAATCCAAAGCCCAGACACAGTTTTAGAAAATTCAAACTGGTGCTAAATGAACAATTTTGATTATTGCTACAAATTTTCATATCTGAATGCAAACATTAGAAAATCAATCCCTCAACCAAATCCTTCAACATACAAGAACCATACAAATCAATTCATATATTCAAGGAAACATTTTCCTTCTAATATTAATATAAAGCATCAAAATAAAATAAAAATAAAAACAAAAAACTGATCACAGAAAATAATATAGGAAAACAATAAAAGGGGAGTGAGGGAGAGGAAAAACAGAACATAGAAAAAGGAAAAACGAAATCAAATAAAGAAATAATAAAAAAAAAAAAAAAAAAAGAGGAACAACATGTAGAGTGAGTTCGCGAGAGAGAAGAAAAAGAGAGGGTGACATAAAATGGAACTTTTATAAGCCATAGGGGAAAACAGAGGATAAATAACATACATATATAATTATAAAAAAGATAAATAAAAAATAACACAGAAAGCAGCAGAGAAGATAAAGGAGACAAAAGGGAGAAAGGAGAAAAGAGAGAGAAGACGGCAAAAAAAGAACTGACCTGATTGTTGCATCTCCGGCATAGGGCTCTTGTTCAAGTAGTTTCGCTGGTGTCTTCCCCGTGAGTTACTTTTCTGGACTTTTAAGTCCTAGAACACTGATATCTCATTTTGGCTAAAGCAATACAATATGTACAAAAGAGAACGCAAAGAAACACAGTCAGGCACACCTATGATTACAAAGCGTAGCCCAGGCATGCGTCTAGTGCACATTGTTTAACCTAACGGGCGTTCAAGTTTCAACAACACTTAATCAAATCGAAACATAACATTTTAAATCACCCAAGCCTCGACTCCAAGTTAACAGTAATGCAAAAGTAGCGAAAAGATCTCTCGATCTTCTCATAAGAACGCCTGTTCTTTTAGAAAGTTGTCTTGATGTCTCCCAAGTATTAACCAAAGGGAAAAGAGCACTCACACTTGAATAATTTCTGAATCAATTCTTAGAGTTTGTGATGCCAAAATACATCGACCGAAAAATAACTACTGGGTTGGGAGAATTGGCAGAAACCTTGCTGATAAAGACTATACAATAGATTGTACTGCATTTTCAAACGCAATTACCTGTACTACACAAACTTAGAACTCCCTCCCTGTCCCCTCTCCTCTCGTAAACTACATCATGCATTATCTACTAATTCTGTCAATTTTGTAGCACAAAGAAACCCTTTTTTTTTAATAACAAACATGCACGAGAAAAACTTTAAGAGGGGAATGCATCCAAAAAAGTAGCACCAAGAAATCTTGGACAACAGTTTTCATGAGTTACTCGACCTCCGACTCATAGAGCACCACAACTCACTCCCGTCAAAGGTCCCTGGTTTGAACTCAAAAAGTCTTGTCAAAGATGTCCCATAAAATAAACCACCAGGTATATGCAGACTAATGATTGTAGCGCTCACCCATTTATCCTGAATTGAAAAACCAACAGGGAAACCATATGGATCTAAATACCTCTTGCTTTCTGGTCAAACACTTTTCAGGACTCGCCCTGCCAGTAGTGACAATTGCACAGGGGAAGCTGGACACCAGTTGTCCTAGTGGGATAATCCAACCTGCCCTAGTCAACCTGAACTATTTCGAGGTTCTAGAGGACCCTGTCGGTGGGTGCATATGACGAACATTTTACAGCAAAGAATGCAAAGGCCATCACGTATCCCTCTAGCTAATAAGGTAAACCAGGTCAAGAGCCCAGATCAAATTCTGCATCTAAGGATGGAAAGGCGAAGAAAGTAAATATATACATTCTTCATCAAAAAGATCTATTCCCTTAGGTTCCACATCCCTATCACACAAAACTAAAAAAAAATTCACGAGATTCTCGAAGAGCAGAACAATAACAGATGATCCTTGGCCAACTTCCTAAAATGGATTAGACTCATTGGCCAATGTTTGCCAATCTACAATTCCATTGTAACAAGAAGCCTCTGTCAATTTTTGTATATGAAATAGTTAGAATGCATCTCAAGTTTTTAACATTGCAAGCCGGAGAAGAATCAAGGTATCTGCCATATGGTTATTATATTCACATTTCGTTGTCATCTAGACATAATAATTGTGCCACCGAAAAAGGTCACAAATGTAACTTGCATCAAAGAAAACATATTTGCTCAGTACAAAAAGGACCCCTCCATCATACAAATTCCCAAGTTATCGACTTTGACTGAGAAACCCACAGCCATGTTCAAACACCAGACAAACCACACATATATTGACTGGTGTTCAGCATCATGTGCCTAAAACTCACCATGGTATTGGAGCAGGAGCCTCTCGCATCCTTTGCCCTCAAATACTTCCGAGAGGAGGTGGCATTCATGAAGAAACTTCCAAAATGATGGAATCTAAAAACACTTCTTGATGGAACACAGTCCTGCAGTGACTCGCTTCTGATGTCCACAAGTCCTTGGGTTCCTAAACTACATAAACTTTTTCCAATTTTACCTAGAATAGTACTTGACAAACCTTCTGATGTCTTATCAACCCACCTCAATGGCTGCATTTGGCAGTGCAAGCAAATTGAATAAATTAATTGTCTTCCAAATAAAACTCAACGAAGAATATTTCTCAACCATTTAGTCAGTGACATGTATTACATCTCGTTCTTCTAATCTAGTGACAATACCTCGAGAGTAGTCTTGAGATTCATGTTCACAGAAATCAAACTATCAATGTGTTACATTGAAGACCAAAACAAAAAGAGAGAAATATCCTATCACATCCTTTCCTTCCTCTCCTCCTATTTGACCAAATGCACTGAACTTCAATACTCGCTATTGACTACCTAATGCAACACTCCCCCATTTATTAGAACTTGGATCCAACCTGCAAAGATAAATACTACGCTCAAGTGTTAGATACACTTTTCATTGAGATTGGACAAGAAGCATATCCGCAATGCTGCACAACATAATATGCACCCCTTGCTTTTCAGGAAAACAAATTTGCAGCCTCAAATAGCTTTAAACTAAGTATCTTTTTTTCTTAATCTTGAAAAGAGAAAAAATATAATTGAAAAATAAAAATAGAATTAGAAAATACTAAGTGCTAGCGGTACTTAGTAGTAAAGCGGTCTTTGAAAATATGTTTATGGCTTACCACCACATCCATGGATCCACCTATAGTATAATTTGGATTGCCAGATTTAGCATCTCATCACCAAACCAACCTTGAGATTAAGGTTCGCCCCCAATATTATAAATCCCACACACTTTACTTTTCCATCACCTCTTTGTAATCAAGACCCCAACATATCTATTATTTAGCCATCCCCTGACCAAGACAAGAGGACACTTTGGCTGGCACCAAATCAATGACTGGGTCTGGCTCTTGATAACAGCTGTAACGGGCCGGATGCTTCGCGGTTTGACCTAAAATCTTATGTTGTTAAGTGACACTAACATCCAACCCATTTGTACCCTAATCACTATCACATCTAATGTGGGACAAGAGCCCTCTAACATGTATCGTGTACACCCTCCAACACTCACAATTATTGAGGACCAAATTAAGGAAACACACCTTGACCCTTGACCCTTGACCCTTGACCAAGAAATAACCTATTTATTCATCAGATAGTCCTTCAGCCTAAAGTTGAAAACTCTCAACACCATCATCCCACCACCACCAGTTACGTATCATTTTAATGAGCCCCTTCAATCAACTATTTGAACTTAATTGTTACTTACAGTTCATTGTGTTTCAACAACCAAAATCATGGTTGTTCTTCATATTCTTGACTCTCCAATTGATTAATTTCACTTGAAAATTTAAAAAGAAAAAATTTCCCACACCAAAGTTGCAGTTTTATTTTCTGAAAAACCTTGGTTTGATATATCAATTAGTTTGTGCCTTCATCATTTCCTTGAAAGCTTAACCAACATAATACAATATTTTCCCGAAATCCTCCTCACACTTGACAAGTTAAACAAAAGAAACATTAAGCTTACTACTCTCTGACATAAAGGATCCTAGTTTAGTAGGCTATAAAGCATGAACATAAGAGGGTTACCAAAGAACAGGTATATCCCAAGATGGAATATGCCAATCAGAAACCAAAATATATGCAAATAACCAAATATAATAGAAATTTAAGAAATCAATTATTCGTACGAACTTATGCTATATAGAAATTTTATGACACAAAGTTCTTTAATGATTCTGTAAAAATGTTTATCTTATCTAGCCCACAATATGACAAGGCAGAAGCGAGTGACTTGGAGAAGTGATATTGATATTATATAATTGCCCTTTCGACCATTTTTTATATTTTGTAATTTATTTTCTTTCTTGCCCTCACCATTCCTTGGTCCCATTTATATGGGGCGGCTACATGATCTGTTTTTCTATCCATCCTTACAATAAATGTTGTCTTCTATTATATCCACCTTTTCAAGTTCTTTTTCGATTACTTTGTCCAAAATTAAAATTGGCCCGTCTCTGTCTCCGAACCTTTATTTTGACTATTCCTCTCTTTATAGGTACATCTTGTGATCTATGCATGATAAATCTATATCATCTGAGCTTACTTTCTTTTATTCGAATCTCCCTCTAAAATGTTAATTAGTTGCTCATATCATCAACTCAGCATTCTGATTTCAACAAATAAATATGTTGTTTATGTTTCTATTTCAATGTAGTTGGAAAATTCTAACAGTGCTTTCCTGTTTCATTCTCTTTCCCAAAGCCATGTCCACCAGGAATCTACATATCCATTGAACACCTCCTACAAATACATTTTCTAGATATGGTAAATTTCATATTTGTACCCTTCATCAATTGATTCCCAAAGTAACCTTCTTACCATCATCTAATTGCCTTGTAATTCATTACTTCCCCTTAACATATTTGAAACTGGTGTATTGTTAGTACTTATCAGTCTTTCTGGTATCAATTCAAAAACTTATAGTCTATCTATCTCCACAACAAACGATCATTACTTCACTGTCTCATGTACTATCCCACAACTCCATCAACCACGTTTCTGTGATTATTCTTGCCACAGAAGTAGAAAAGTTCGGACACTTTGCCAATCCTCCCTATCCTTTTTCTCCTTTCAATTTAGTTTGAGAACAAAATAGGTAAATATCCTCGCTCTCAATATGCACCTAATTGAATTACATCTGCAGATTAATGTGACTTTATGTTCCATGTCGCTATTCAAAATTTTCTCTCAATTATTTTCCTCTTATATAGAAAAATCATCAATACGCCTTTAACATATATTATACATTTGAGCATCTACCTAGACTAGCCCACCTATGCTCAAAATACGGGTTTGGATATCAACAACAGAAGTGCGAAAGAACCTAACATCCTAATTTATTCGTCCTCGTCCAAGTTCCAACAACCTAATAGTTTATTTATTTTTTGCGCTATCAAGTAAGTCGTTTCTGTATAGAAAAAAGTTATAATGCATTACAAAAAGGGATTATATAGTTAAAGTAAAAACTAACAGAGTTAATATACATATATAGAAAATAAAGCTAACTTTGCAGGATAACAACCCGTTATAACCATAAGAACAAATTAAACAAATTAAATAAAAACTAAACATAGAAATCAATCAGCAGATAAGTATAAATACCTTGGTAACAACAATTACCTAGACTACACCGAACCAAATGGAATAAACTAAACAAGTTAATCAAATTAGGCGTATAAACAAAAGAAAAGAAATATACTAGGCCTTACCAACGGTTATAACTTAGTGGTACTCCCTCACCTTTCAAAGTAGAGGGTTGAGGGTTCGAATACTATAGGGTTAGTGAGTGTGCAAGTTTTATGCCAAGGTATAACAAAAACAGAATAACATACAAGTACATAGGATCGTTTGCATGTGTAGGAGATCTAAGTAAAGTATCCGCAACCGCAATATCTGTAATGTGGAAATATACAGAGGGCTGATGTTGTTAGACGCAAAACAATATACCTAAACATAAATGAAAAAGAAAAAGGAGAGGGTATATGATAGTGTCTGATACCTTATGAGGAAGTAAAGAGGGCGGTTATATAAAATGATCATTGATTTGGTCAGAGGATGACCAAAGACTGTAGTGTCAGGGAGAAATCGGTGTTCAAGATAGATGACTACATTTGCAACGGAAAAATAATTCAAGAGACAGGTTGAGGCATTGTTCAAAAGATCCATTCACACAGGGTTTAGTCTTGCTCCCACACCTTACATATAGTAAGGCCCTATTTGGCATAGTTTTTGCTTCTGGCTTTACGTAGAAGAAAAAGATAAGCATAAGTTGTTTTGAAAAACTAGAAGCAGCGTTTGAAAAGCCAATCTAAACAGAGTCTAACCCTTACATACAACACATCTTCATATGTTAGTGCTCACTTGATTACTCTCAAGAATCCGTTATAAACCCCATTCCCTATATAGTGGAAAGAGAAATAATTTCAATTTCAACTACAATCTTGTAGTTCTTTGATATGATTTACACTAGAAAAGATAAAACATAATTGTGAATATACAAGCATAACACTTAAAATTCCTGGCTTTACACTACATATAGCTAATCCTTGAATATGACTTTCTCAAAAACAAAATTTTGACACCGCTTCTTCATATTATATATCAGTAGCACATAAAAGGAAAACATGCGTATGTTGTTTGGAACTACTTTTTTGCTAAGTAAATATCAATTAGAAAGCTTCTAAAAGAGGAACGCATCCCAAAGACATCACAAAAAAATGCCACAATGGACTCTAAAGGCCCAAAGAGAGAGGGCGAAAGGAAGAAAAAAAAAACATAGAACTACTATAGATTACAGGTAGCACCCCTGACCCAACATAAGAGAGTTAATAAAAAAAAATGTAAGTTTCCAATCGAGATTACAGGTAGCACCCCTGACCCAACATAAGAGAGTTAATAAAAAAAGGTAAGTTTCCAATAGAGATTCAGCCCCATCGAAAGATCTTCTATTGCCTTCCCACCAAACACACCACTAAGGGCACAAGGGCATCACCCTAATAGAAACATGGGCATGGAAACCTAAGTAACATCCTCTCCATATGTTCATCACACGTCTAGTAGAATCAGGCATGCCCCATTAAAACCTACAGAAACCAAACAAAAGGCTCTGGCAATCAAGTGTAACTGGGAGTGCAAGTGAAGATAGTCAACGACATTCCTCTTACACATGCAACACCAAGTAACCCTGATCCGCCTCCTCCTCATCAAGTTATCTCAAGGCAAAATCTGACTCCAAACCATTGTCCAAGCAAAGAAGGCCACCTTGAAAGGGGCCTTAAAGTGCCACACCTCCTTCAAAGGGATCCAAGCCTTGGTGAATTCAATAAGCATCTAAACAAAGAAGACATATTGAACCTCTACCATTTAAATCCCATGAGAAGACACATTCAACACATTGAACCTCCCAGGAGAGTCCGAGCTTCCACCATAAAAAACGTGATGGTAAACGATTCCCAGAAGACGGCAGCAAAACCTCTACCTTCCAATTGGAAGTGTCTCAATGATATACATGCCAAGATAACCTCCCGCTATCAAACCGATAATAGTCGGCTACAAAACCGTGCCAATCGATAGCAACCCTGAAAAGTATGGTGAAGGAAGAGTGAAAGGGTGATTACCGGATCAAGTATCCTCCCAAAAGCAAATGCTCCTACCATACCATCCTCTGAATCTAATATATCTGGAGAATTCATCTCAATCTTCCAGATATTTTATTCAAACCCCAAAACCTCCTCTAATTCTGAACACACAGCTCCACCTTCCACTAACAACTCCAATTGTGAGGAGATGACTCTCCTCCAAAGCCTCTGTCGCTCAACATCAAATCTACATAACCACTTCCTCGTAAATTCATAATAGCATTATTGAAGGGAACCAACCTCCTGATCATACCATCTCCCATAAACAAAATACTATTAGAAATTCTCCCCTCTGCTGCCCCAAAGGTAGTTCCTCCGGAGTCTTTCAATCATTCTAGAAATAGAAGAAAAACTCTAAAAGCGAAAGAGATTGTTTCTTGCTGCCCAGCCAGACTCCTTTCAAACCACTCAATCATCGTCGCCCTTCCACAAACATTGGTTCCGCCACCCAGCTAGTCTCCTCTCAAAAAGATCAATCATTGACTCCCAACTACTCACTCTCCTCGATGAAGGCTCCAAACAATAGCCCCAAATACAAAATGCGAAAGTAGCTAACCGAAAATGGAAGAGTAGGCGCTGGAGAAGAGACACCCTGCACCTCCCCCACAAGAATCAAAGCACTCTTCTCAATGTTCACTCCCAACCCTGAGACAGCGTAACATCTCAAGTATCTCATCTGGGGCACATCAACTTCACAAGAAACAATGTCATCTCCTCCACTTCTCCCTCAACTAAAGCAAGAAGCTCCAACTAAAATGGTTGGTAAGCTTTCTCCACCTCAAGCTTACTAGAACACCCGGAGCACCACTACAATGCCTTACGTGCATACTCACTAGCAATGAGAGCAGAATAAAAATCCAGACAAACAATAGATACTACGAAAACAAAATGTCTCAAATTAACCAAATTACTCAACACTCTCTATTCCATAAGATAATAAATCAAAAGGCAAGTTTATATAACATCAAATTATGACGAACACTAAATACTACTAAAACAAAATGTCCCAATCAATGTTCTTTATTCCATAATATAGCAATCAAAAGACACAAGTTTCAATATACATCAAATTAACACGGTCATGCCAGGCTTAGTTGAGCGGGTATAAACGGGTGACACTAGAGCTGGCAAAATAAGACACGACACGATAACACGACACAAACATGGCATGAATTAAAAGGGTGAGGGTTCACCATAAAAGGGTTCAAGTTGTACAAGGTGGTAAACCCAAACACGATACGGAAAAATTAGTGTCGTGTTTAGATCAAACTCAAGTAACCCGAACAACCCGTTTGACCCGATTATATTTATGTTTATATTTTTATTTTATGTTTTCTCTTCTCTAATTAGTCATGGGTTGAAATATATCAAAAAGTTGTAATTAGGTAGTGTCAAAATTAATTTAATTTTGCAGATAAATAGGTTAAATAGTTCATTTCGTGTTGGGTCATGTCAAATTTTAATTTAATATTTCTGATGAATAGGTTAAACGAGTTACATAGGTTGGGTCGGGTTATGGTTATCTGTTTAAATAATGGGTTGGGTTAGTATTGAGCATATTTGACACGTATATTAAGCAAGTCTTTTTCGACACGACCCATTTAATAGACTACAATGTTTCAACCCGACACGAACATAACCCACATACACATATTATCACCCTAGGTGACACAGGTTGAACCCCTCAACTACACGACACTATTAATAAAAACAAGATATCACCTTGCCCGTTTACAACCCAAACCCGTTCAACTCATGCCGTGTTCGAGTCATGTAAGCGGATCACACCAAATTTTGCTACCCTTACATAAATGGGATTTTAAATTACTAACCCTATACTTCCAATTTAAGCGTAGACAATGAAACTAATATCAGATCAAACCAATTCCTGAATTATCTACTTAAAAGGATTGAATCTCTCTCAAGCTGGAGGGAAACTGTCACCTAAGCCCAGGTTGCCAATATGAGTGCAGATACTCCCACTGGCTATGTGAACAAATTGGAGAGCAGAATGTACGCTGGCTGTGTGAACATATTGGAGACACAAAGGAAGAGCGGCCAACTTCGGTGCGCACTTTCTCCACTTTCTCAACCTCAATATGCTTGGTACTCTCGGACAAAATTGAGCCAAATGCGAACATAATAGCAGAGCGGTTATATGGAGAATAGTAGAGACGAACTAATAATATGGAACACAAGCTCAATCGATGGGTAATGAAGCCAGAGGATCTCACAATTGCGCTGATTAATTGTGGATTCAGTAGGTGGTGGTTTTTTATTGTGCCCAAGATATACCTAACTTTACTCTCACTCCCTAAATGAAGTCTTACAAACCTTGTCCAAGATGTAAAAATAAATAAAAATACATTTCATAGCACAGCAGTAGTCCTTTTGAGCTTTGGTACTATGCTCATAGGATACGTATCCTTAATCTCAACACTCCGTTTCCCACATCTTATGATCCAGGGCCAAATCACATATACTCACCAAATTGCAGATTGCAGACACTGCTGCCCACGAGTCACAAGAGCTGACTAACCCTATCCGCAGATCACGAAGCTACTGTTCGCTTGTCTCAAGGGCTAAAAACTCCGTCTAGCAGGGGATAGGAAAGTGTTCCCAGTGAGCAACTCTCTCCAAGAGTGAAAGGAAGCTGCACAATTCGCCAATCTCCATAGGGCTTTGGTTTGCTCGGATGTAGGCTAGTTGCTGGTGACTAAGAATTTAAAAAAGACCGATAGAGGAGGGAATCCACCAAGAGAAGATGAAGCAGTTGAGAGCTGGTCGTGAACTTGGCCCTAACAAGTTGAAGGTGTAAGACTGTAATAAGCCATAGATTCTCTTAGCCGCATTCCTAATTTGTAATGCGAGAATTACATAAATAGAAAGAAAATCAAATCACTGATCCTATGCCCCTAAATTAGCATACATGCTGAGATTAATATCTGATAACATCACATCCCTGAATTATCTCCCACTAAGGATCAGATCCTTGAATTAACTTCATTAGGAATGATGTGCCCTTTACTTTTTGGTTATGATAAGATGGTGCTAGAAGTGAAGTTGATGGTGATAGGATCACTCACATCTTGTTCCAAGCCATGTGTGATGCAGAACCAATAAAAAGAAGCACTGATACCAAATTGATGCAAAACCATATAGAAGAAATAGAAGAGAGAGGGTGATGAGAGATATAGAAGAGATAGAACTTGGGACAAGAAAGCAAGAACAAGAAGAAGAGAGAGAGAGAAGAAGAAGAGTCGCAAGAACAATTTAATCAATATTCTCAAAAACTAACGATGTCTATTACATCAAAGCAACTCAAACCCTAAATATAAATTGTAATCAATATAATTAAATGATAAACATATACGAATAGTAAAAGTACTAAAACACCCTAATGCAATAAAATATCCCTAAAGTCTAAAATATCTCTAATATCATCTCGTTTTCCCACGTCTCAAATAGTATGCATGGGTCATGTGGGCTTCACGGTCATGGGCCTCGCCCGATTCTTCATCATTCTCTCCTGGTTGAGAAAAACTCTCCTCCAGAGAGTAAAAGCATGGTTGTAACTGGAAAAAGTAGGAGCAAGTACAACAACGGTCACAATGTTTAATATCCACATCTGAGTCACTTTTCCAACTAACTGGAAATTTATGAATATCTCCGTGGTGAGTCAAATAACTCTGACAACCAAAAGAAGCCTCGACGCAATCCATATTATTCGACTGGAGATGTAGAAGAAATAATGCTCGAGCCGAGAAAAATACAACTTCATATGTAGGATCACATGTCAATAAAATAGGAGGCTCAAAGGTGCCTTGGTTAGATAACAAATACTCCACATCAAAAATTGAATTAATACTTATATCTGATGATCAGTTAAAGAAATATGCATTAGGTCCCGATTTACTGATGATATGAAAAACTCTAAATTTTTTGACATGTTCCATCCTAAAGAAGTTTCTAAGATAAGATTGAGTTGATGCACAAGTTATAACATAATCTCCTTCAATTGATTTCTGACTCCTATAATGAGCAAGTGTAATAAGTTTATAATTTTCCTTGCTTAAAAGGATTTCTTGTCGTATATCAGCATGACTCTCATGGGCAAGCTCAACAAAGGAATCACAACAAACTCAATTGAATACATATATGAAGGTGTTGGAATATGGTCAATGAACTGACATGGAAACAAATGATAAATAATCTCAAAAGGATAACTATTAGTATACTCATTAGTCACATTTTCATAAACATACTCCATGATAGGTAAAAACAAGTCTTAGACATTAAGCCGATTTACCATAAGACACTCGATGAAACTTTTTAGACTTCGACTAATGACATCAATTTGTCTATTAACTTGATGAGAAAAGGGTGGGAAAATATTCAAATTGGTTCCTAAAGATGCCTAAAATATCTTCCAAAAATTACCATGGTACTTGACATCTCTATTAGACACAATGGAATGAAATGGCTCATGTTCTTGAATAATTTCTTTTTGTGCAAGCTCATCATTAATTTGAACATGTTCCTTAGGATGTGCAAGGCTACGTGTGACATTATCAAACAAATGTAATCCGAAGGCTAAGTCAACGGTGTTTTGCACATTATTTATGTGTGAAAGTGTAGCTTGATATTCTTTAACTGTTATATTTCTATTTCCAATACTTCTTTTGTCAACACATGCTTGCTATCATTGGGTTGTAATGTTGGCAAATCCATTACTGACCGCTTAAGAGATATTAGTATGATATTTTTACCACCATATTTGAAAGCATAAGTGTTATCTTGGCTATTATGGGTAGCTCCTACGTCGCAGATCCAAAGGCGACCAAGTATCACGTGAGCTATAGTCAATGGTAAAACATCACACCAGATGTTATCAGAATAAACTCTCATTTGGATAGGAACTAAACACTTTTCTGTGACAAACAGGAAAGTTTCATCAATCCGGGCTATCCTATGTGGTTGTGGATGAGGTTTAGGTTCCAGGTTCAGTCTAGCAACACATGATTTGGACATTACATTTATTAAACTTTCTCCATTTATAATTATTTTGCAAACTCTTATTCCCAATCTAAGACATGTACAAAATAATTCACAATTTGCCCAATTATCTTTTTCCATAAGGATAGATGGGATGCACATCATGTCCTTATTGCATATCTCGTCTTCCCTATAAGCTTCAATAAGATATGAAAATGATCCATTATCATATTAGTCATACTCAGGTGGATATCGACATTTGAAAACTTGATATGCTTTGACATCTAAAGGTCTTCTAATAGGATATATGATTTTCCCTTCTCTAGAATTAGAATCCCTCGGTAGAAAGGTTTAGGAAAACAGCGGTCCACGAAAAAGACTACGATAATGGTCGATTGGATAATCATGGTGAGCATTAAAACTTGTCCAAGGGTTTTCAGAAACTAACATGGTCAATGAATATGCCGACACATAACTCAAATTGATTTAAGTAAATAAAACATAAACTAGAACAATGCACAATTAGAAAATCCAAATTAATGAAATCAATTAGGCTACATTTTTTTTTTTTGAATTTTTGTTTTTGTTTTTGTTTTAAATTCTGTTTTTTTTATAAAAAAATGTTGTGCTTTTTTTTTTTTTTCAAAATCTGTTTTCTGTTTTTTTTCCCCTTTTTTTCTCAAAAATAACAAACACAATTTAAACGACTTTATTTAGGACCTTTTGCAATTTCTAAACTAATCAAATTATCAAGTACTAAGAGCAATTCTCAAGTGAAAGTATAAGCACCTTTATCAAGTCCGATTTACCTCTTGGTGCTGGAATTTGTCTAAGAATAAGCACTTCTGGGGAAGTGGCTTTAGCGTTTTGGGATGGAGAGGGCCGGCTATGGAGGAGGGTTATTGCTTGTCGATTCGGGGAGGATTAGGGTGGTTGGTGTTCTGGGGGGGTTCAGGTCCGGAGAGGTGTGGGAGTTTGGAAGGGCATTAGGCGAGGATGGGATCCTTTTGCCTCTTTCACACGCTTTGGGGTTAGGGATGGCCGTTGTATCCGTTTTTGGTCTGATAGGTGGTGTGGGGAGGCTTCTCTTGCCGTCTCTTTTCCTCGTTTGTTTAGGATTGCTCGTGATCGATCTTCTTGCCTCGGTAGCTGATTGTTATCATCTTGATACCGGCAGGTTTGTGTGGGATGTTCAATTTGTGCGATCCTTTCAGGATTGGGAGCTTGAGGAGGTTTGCGGTTTTCTGGAGCTTTTATACAGGCAGGCTGTGGGCTTTGGGTCGGACTTTTTGATCTGGCCTCCTTCCCCCTCACGGATGTTTTCGGTGTCTTCTTTTTATGGTTGTTTGACGCCTCAGGTGGTGGAGGGCTTTCCTTGGAAGGCGGTTTGGCGCTCTAAAGCCCCCCTTAAGGTTGCTTTCTTTACTTGGTCTGCTGCTTGGGGGCGCATTCTTACCCTTGACACTTTGCGTTTGAGGGGTGTCTATGCGGTTAACCGGTGTTTCTTAAACAAACTAGATGCGGAATCTGTTGATCATCTCCTTCTTCATTGCCCTCTGACTTATGATTGTTGGTGCCTTATTCTTGGTCTGTTTGGGGTCCCCTGGGTGATGCCAGGGTCGGTTCGTGAGGTGCTATCTATTTGGCGTGTGGTTCGGGTGAAGCCTCAGTCCCGGCTATTCTGGAGGACCGCTTCCCTTTGCCTTTGGTGGATCATTTGGTTTGAACGGAATTGCCGTTGGTTTGAAGGAAATGAATCTCCTATCGAGGCTATCAAGGATCGCATCATTTCTTCTTTGTTTTGTTGGGTTGAGGGCCGTTCTTGTACTTCTATTGTCGAGAAAGTAGATTTTTTGGCTTCTCTTGGCCCTTAGTGGCTTTTTGTACTTGGGATGCGCTCCCCGTTTGAGTGTTTTTTATATCATTTCTTACTTATCAAAAAAAAGAAAAGAATAAACGATTGTAACATGCAATCTAAAGCTGAAGCAACTTCTTGTGAGGTGGCGTTGCAATTTCCAGTACTGCTGCTTGCTTAAAAAGATGGGTCTTGGGCTGGTTTAGATGGAGTTGGCACCAGAATATGAGCTGTTTGGGCCTGGACCAGAGATGATATTTACAGTGATCACTGATGAATCAACTCCAAATATGGCAAGATCTGTAACTAGGATTTCTCACTTCCCAATCTGTAAACACTAACAGTGCTGAAATCTTCGGATGCAATGAAGATACGACAGTAAAGGGAAATCCACTGTTATAGCAGATGTTAACGAGGTTGAAGGCTGCGATAGCACGACTGAAATTCTGGCTGAGTGACGGTGATCAAACAGAGAGATTCTGATGAAGTTCACTGAAGATTCCGGTGAAAGTCAATGCAGAGTGCTCGGCAACGTAAAGACAACCCTCCAGTGAAGAGGAAGGAGATGGTAGCGGCTGTTTACGAGGAAGACACGAACTGGGGGTGTTTTTTCTTTTCTTGGTTGGTGACGGCTAGGGTTATGGTCATAAGTGACGGCTTGGCTTAGGGTTTATGGGTGGCGGCTAGTATTAGGGTTTATGAGTGGTATCTAGGGTTAGGTTTTATGGATGAAAGTTGTTTGTTTTCAACTCGGATATTTCGCTCTGATACCAAATTGATGCAGAACCAATAGAAAGAAAGCTCTTATACCAAATTGATGCAGAACCAAATAGAACAAATAGAAAAGAGAGGGAGATGAGAGATAGAACTTGAGATGAGAAGCAAGAACGAGAAGAAGAGAGAGATAAGAAGAAGAGTAGCAGGAACAATTTAATCAATATTCTCACACACTAACGATTTGATGTCAGTTACATCAAATCCTTTTATAGACAACTCAAACCCTAAATAAAAGTAATAACCAATATAATTAAAATGATAAATAAATACGAATAGTAAAAGTACTAAAATACCCTAATGTAATAAAATATCTCTAAAGTCTAAAATATCCCTAATATCATCTCTCTATCCCACGTCAAAAACTCTAGCATGGAAAATTAAAATGCTAGTAATATGCAAATGCTCGCGCATTGTTAAATTGCAAGAATAAAAGTGAGCACTTTATAAGTTTCATTAAAGTAAAATATAATGTTATTTTTGGCATTTGCCAACTAAACAAACTAAATTATTTACAGCAACTACTCGGGCCTCTAACAGTAGAAAATTTAGAGCCTAATTGGATCTCATGCATTATATAGAGATAGAAACATAAGTTCAAAACTTACATTCCTGAGATTCACAGGTGTTAGACATCCCTTCTCAAGAAGGCGGGAACCTTTAGTTGTTGAATGGAATGGACCTAGACAAGTCTGGCCCAGCCTTCGCCTTTCTCTTCTTCAGAAGATGATAAAAGCACTGTTGAGAAGTCCAAGATAGAAAACAAAATCACCAAGGTGAATGGTAATTGCTGCATATTTTCACACCTGCACAAAAGTTTACACCAAAATAATAAGTATTGAACCAAATTCCAAAAGATGTGAAAAAATAAGAAACAAAGTTGACATATATAATTGGCAATCTAACCTTTGAAACATCAACCTCAGAATCTATGACCCGCAGCATTCAATTAATTCTTCTTCATCAAGGTAGAACATATTGTTGGGATCAAATGAAAGTGTCTCATCATTCCTAAGATATATTGGATCGTTCAGTCCTCCATAATCAAGTGAAAGGATGCTACTTATTGGAGACCCAAAGTTATCAAGAGATCTATCTTGATCAAGTTGAAATGTGCCTTCAGTAATATCATTTCCATTTCTATGTATTGATGGTGCGTGGACTCCAGAATCCACTGGATTAATCTGGGATCCATTATATGCCATCTGGGAAAGCTGCCTGCCACGTGTGGGATCAAATTCCTCTGGATTATATAAGTTAAAAGTAGGCCCATTAAGAAAGTCCGAGTTCAGAGGTGTATGATGCAAACCAGGACTCTCAGAGAAATTGTGCAACCCAGAATTTTGAGGACCATGATGAAAACCTGAACCTTGAGTTCCATGATGCAGCCCAGGATTTTGAACCACGTGATAAGGCAATGGCCTGCTACCCATGAACATATTCTGTGTGGATATTCTGTCAGGAGAAGGAATGCTGTAAAAATGGTTAAATTCAGGTGGTGGTGACTGCAATTGATCCTCAAGATCTTTCTCCAGAGGCCTCATAGCTGTAACTGTAACATTTCCCTGTTCAGTGCCATGCATCTGGTATCCAAGCAAATGTACATCAGTGTGGTTTATGTCAGGCAAAGTGTTAATCGGCTCACTATGAAGTTGCCCATTAAGAGAAGCTGCAGCCTGTTGATCAGGAGGGCTAGATGTCACACGTGGTCTTTTACTCTTCCGTTGCTCTTCCCCTTGCTCTTTATCCTGGACAGGATGGAGAGTATTATTACTATGGTGACCTGATGACTGCACATCCACTGGTTGATTTCTCCTCTCGTCGTTAGATGAAACAGGGCCCTCACCATCAGTATAAGGAAGATCCGATGTTTCGACATCCACTAATTGATTTCTCCTGTCTTCTTTAGATGAAACTGAGCCCATACCCTCATCAACACCATCCACGTCATAATCACTGTCACTACTAACAGTAGGTTTTCTCTTTTCAACATGGCCAATTGAAGGTGCCTCGATTACACCAGATTCCCCATTGTCGTGGCTAGGTTGCCGGATATGAGATTCTTCTCGGCTCAAAACCCCCAACCAAATTGAACTCTCCTTAGCAGTCATCTTGTCTTGTAAGCACTTTGATTGCCGGACTAGCCTCCTAATCTTCACAATATCAGGTGACATATGCTTAATCACAGCAGTTAAAACTCCAACTTTCCACATCTTCTTCAAATCATGCGGCTTCTTATATGGAGGAATCTGACCTTTGGGTAGCCCCAATTTTGTCCACCATTCTTCATTCCCAGTCGGCCACCAAGGTGGGGGAATAGCCTTCTCCAGTGGGTACTTCCTCTGGGGTGGATTGCAGTGTTGCATCAAAGAAGACAAAAGAGACCCTAGGGTTGCATCCTGCAAGTCCTGAAGAATGCTTTGGGAGGCCCCATTTGTAAAGCCATCTCCACGGGCCTTGGCAGAACACTCTGCTTCATACTTTGCAATTGCTGCTGGCCCGTTCTTATCAAACTTCACCTTCTCTTTCCACCAGGCCCTTATGTTATCCGATGCCCCGCTAACCGGCTTACCCTTTTCAGGAATGATACCATATACAAAACCCCGGGCGTTGCACACTTCCATAAGCTTCAACATGTACTTTAATATCCCATCCTGAGCTCTTGACATTTTCTTCCGCTGAGCCTGGTTTTTGGACGGCCTGGCCTTCTGCTTTGCTGCAGCTTCCTGGGCCGCAAGCTTCTGCCTGTCCTTGATTCTCTGGAGTTTGATACGGTCCCTCCACATTCGCTTCTTCAACTCTTCCGGATCGATCTCTTCGTCGCTGACATCTTTGTCAGCTATATTTTCACATCTTATCTCATCAACTTCGAAATCCGAACTGTTGCTCAACATATAGTCATCCATCATACATTGGTCCATTCGAATCACATTATATCCCAAGAAACTAAAATTTTGAAGTAAAAATCATCCTACCCCTTCTATTAACAATAAAATACAAATACCCAATAAACCTCCCGGTTCAATTCAAACAGCTACTAACTAATAACAATCCCTATTAGGACTTAGATTGATACAAATAAATTAATACTCTGTTTTCAATACATGCAAATAAAAATTATGTGTTTTGAACAAACCCACCAATAAAATTTCAATCAAGTGGAGCAGATTGAAACACATGAAGTTTATAACCTAACTAAAAAACCAAAGTTGAATTTTTAAACAGACCCAGTTCTCAAATATCAATAGATTCTTTGGATTATTTGATGGGTTTACAACGGTCCAACAAACTCACAAACCCAACCAAATTCAGAATAATTTCAAAACAATATAGTCAATCTCATAAAGATCAGGCAACAAAAAGTTTTAATACCCAGAAAAAAAAAATACAGATACGAAGAGAGCAAAGGGAATAAAAGATTTGGGTGAGCAAAAATTTAGAATCTTACCTAATTTCAGCTCCGATATCTTCAAAAACACCCATTCGATGATTATGAAAACCCTAAAATTGATGACTCCTGGTTTTCTCTCTTTCTTCTGAAGAAGTCAAAAACAATAAAAATAAAAAATACATATAGTTTATGATAGCAATAAATTGGAAATGAAGTTAAAAAGGGTTTCAAAAGAAGTCAAAAATAGACTCGATGATGATGCAGCATGCGATAACGAGCCTTCACAGTGCGCATATATATATTTATATATCGGATACTTTACGATAATATATTTTTTACCTAAATGTAGGAGAATATATTATTTAGAAGAAGAGAGATGGGAAATAAGATACAATAAAATTAATATAATTTTTAAAATATTTTATTATTTTAATCATTATTGTTATTTTTTCCTTCTTCAAATTTTAACACCTTTTTTTCTCCTCCAAGTATAAAACAAACAAAATATAGAAATAAAAACATATATACTTACAAAATGAATATATGTAATTACCAACACCATGTGGATACTTCTTCTCTCTCAATTTTTTTTCCTTCTTCTTTTTGACTGGATACGTTGTATCTTCAACCTATTGAATTATAACCTTTATAATGTTTTTTTTTCCATTTGAGTAATCAATAATGATTTTATAATCCTACTTGATTTAGAGTTCGAATATAAAAAATTATATTAGCTATTAAAGGGTGAAAACATCAACAACGAGTTTTCTTTCCATAAAAAAAATAATTAATTACTGAATTTGCTAGTACATTGAAGTAAATCTGCATAATATTTGTATAATTAAATAATTATCTTAATTTAAATCTTCATGACAATTCACCATCTATTGTTTCTGGAACTTTAATTACAAGTGTCCACCAAGGACTCTTGATGAATAATTAATAGGGTCTATCTTCTCTCAAATTGCTTAATTCGAGGATAGACTCATTTTTTTTAAAATAATATTGCTACAATTTGTTTATCATTTTTTTATAAAAATAAAAAGGATCAAAATATTTTTATACACGTATTTTAAATGAAAGATTGTGCTATATATGCATATGTAAATACAATTTCTTTTCAAAATTTTGATTAATTTGAGCTAAAGCATGTAAATGACCAAATTACTACGATAAGGACTCCACACTTTTTCACTAAAATTTTATTATCTGGAAAGTTTTTTTTATATTTTAGGTTGAATGGATAAGGTGGTCTGACCACAACAAGGATGTTCTTATTTATTCATGCATCTTTATTTTTTCATGTCATGTTCTTTGAAACCACACATTAAAAAAAAACTAATGTAAAACTTGTTTTATGCCATTATTAAAATAAATTTGTATATAAATTCAAATTAATAACCCCCAAATGAATGTTTTTGGTTCTGCCTTTGAAGTACCACTAAGTTATTTTTGCATAAGATTACAATTACTGAAATATGCTCAAAAACTTCACAAGTTAAATTTATCATATATAACATTATTAATGTTAGTAGCGGTCGTATATACTAACTAGAACTAATGTTGGTAGGGGTGGTTTCATTAAATTATTCGCGAATTGAACAAGAGACTTAATATTTTGGTAAGACACACTCGTAAATATTTTTTAAATGCATTTATCCGTTACTTTTATTTATTTTTTGTAAAAGTGAATTAATATTTTTTTTTCTTCAAATAATAAAACCAATGTTTTTCTTCACATAATAAAATCATTACATTTTACTATTACTTTTTCTCCACTTTAGTTTCTATGGAGTTATTATATCTTCCTTGTTAATTATCTGAACAAAGAAACAACTGTAATTTATTTATCTCGTAAAATTCGAATAAATGTTAGTAAATGAACACGTCTCGATTCATTGCATGTAGTATAGAGGAGCAAGAATATGTCTACATTCAATGAATGTTCAGACTAGCGAAAATATGTCTAGATGCGTTGCTTAGCTTTAGAATAATAAGTCAATGTCTAGATTCAGTGAATGTAGCATAAAAATAAGAATACATAAGAGTTCATGTAATCACCAACTATATATATATATATACACACACAAACGAGAACAACAATTAGTAACACAAAATGCATTTTTGTTGTTCCTTTGAAGAATTCTCGAAAAGCTCCTCAAGTGACCGTTAATCCGAGCGAGGCTTGGGCCTCAGCTTGTCGCTGCCGTTGGATGAATCAAAATCGACGGTTGTGATGGGTTGTGGAAGTGTTGACCACCAAGACCTCTTATAGAATTGCTGTGATCATCTTTAGCCTTTTAAGTGGTTCTTTGCATACAGGACCGTCCCACTCATCACCCCAATACGTGTTCATTATCATTTTGTCAAATGTATTTATATATAGATATATATATATATGTATTTATTTATATTATATGTATGTATTATTGATAGAGTTTAGGGGGGAAATGTGTTATCAGCATCTTCTTGCAATTCCTTAACAAATTATATATTAAAAAGTGTTCAGTTGATCCGTGTGGTGTGGAATACTGATATTTTAATTAATTGATTTGATTAAGAAAACGAAGAAATTAGTAGGGATTAGTTATACATTTGATTTGATCTGCAAAGTTTTACCGTTCGTGAGGTGTTGTTTGACAAGTAGAACTTTAATTTAGAGAAAGTTGTTGTTTGTGTTGTTGCTTGATAAGTATAAATTAAATTCAATTATTTGTAATTGTAAGTATTTTTTTGCACTTGTTAAATGCAGGAATTAATATATGAAAGTAGGAGAAGTTGTATACGTCTGCATCCGATATTTTATATTATCCATATATATATAGATATAGATATAGATATACTAGGAATAAGAGAACTGCCTTAGCATGTGGGTAATTAATTTTGTTAAATTTTAAAATATTTAATTAATTAAAAAGGTTTAACATTGAATTTAGAGAACTTAAATAATTAAGATTTCAAGATCAACACAACATGAAATTTAATACTCCAACTTAAGGAAAAAAAAAAAAAAAATCCACGCACACCATTTTTGTCTCCAAAGAGACTCGTGAGGTTATACTGTTGGGTCGTGGTAATCATGCATAATTTTCATAATGGGTAAATGAAAGTAATTCAATAAATTCACATCCACAACATTTTGAAATTTTATTTTCACGTGAATCAAAATGATACATTGTTTGTTTCAAGACAATATATAAATCATGATAAAAATATTAAACTACAAATACATCTATAAACATTATAATTTTAAGAACTATCTTATTCAACTAAACAATTATATTTTGAAAAAAATAAAATACAAGAAGAAACAAAATAATTAAAGAAGAACAACCCTGAAAATTATTGAGGTTTTACAAATCAGACATTTGGGTCAATGTTACCAAATTGACCATCCACGTCAACCAAATAACAATTATTTATGTGAAAAATACGGATTTAACGATAAAATGGAATATAATTACAAATATAACAAGAGATAAATTGCATTTACAACAAATAATGAAGGTTGAAAATGAATTACAGGTTACACAAATTGACCATAATATCATTTAAAATTTTCTTATTTTACTAAATTGCCATAATATTATTATTTTACCTAATTAAGTATAATATTTTTTTAGACCTATATATCCTTACTTAATTATAGAATATTACTAAGATATCCAAGAAATATTATCTTCACTTCCTTTCCATCTCCAATGACCGATTATCCATCATTGTCGTTAGTTTTCCATTTTTCTTAATATTGTTTTCTCAATTCATCTTTCTTTCTTCTCATCACCCCAATCCCAAACCCTAACTCTAGTATTAATCCTAACCCTAATTTTGAATGAGGGAAAATTAGGGAGATTTTGACACAGAAATTTCGTTGAGAAAATTAAAAGAAAAGAGTCAAAACAGTAGCTAATTTTGAATGCTCTGAAACTGCATAATGCAGTTTTGGGTCTACTTTCAAGCTATGGCGTTGTTAGCTGGTGTGAAATTAGAAGTTGTGCCACATATGGTTGGAAAGCTCTTTGGGTCTACTTTCTAACAAAAAAAAAACAATGCTCAATTTAAAATTTCTAAAAGTTATGGCCATTTTGGTAAAGTGTGTTTTTGTTGATCTACATGCGGGAAAATGATGATTTTTGAGTTTAAGTTCCTGTTGTAAAGAACGATATGGGAAAGTTGCAATTTATATCTCCAGTCTGCACCAGCAAGGGTGAGAAGATTGCACTGAGCAAACGAATTGAGAAACATTGGTGTCTTATTAGATGAGGCCAAATTCAAGCTAGATCCACTCTCGAGGTCCATCTGTGTCCCTTGAGTGAACACTACCTGAAGAGAGCACACTTTGTTAAGAAGTAAGAAAACCCTAATATAGGAGGCAAGGGAAGATGTGGGAGGGTAGACAACTTCTGGGACCAATATTTGTTAGGTGGAGAAGAACACATGATTTAGTTGTTTAACTATTTTATTTTTATTTTTCTTTTTCTAGAAAATGATATCTTTCTCTACCTTTAAAAAAAATGATATCTTTCTGTTGGTTCTATTACACTTTATGGCTTGGAATTGAGAGTCAATTATTCTTGATGAACTTCTGGCAGTTTAAATTCATGCATTGGCTAAATAACATGAGACATTTTAGAGTGAAGTTCAAGAATAAAATCATGAAAAAAAATGGTAAAAATAAGATTTTATTAATATTAATGTTTAGAGAAGATCACCAAGATTTCGTGATCCGCTGCCGAACTTATTCCAATTCCAAAAACTCGGATTGAATCAACAAAATCTAAAGATCACCATGTTAAAATTAATTCTCAAGGTCTCCGAATTTCATTTCACATAGTCAAAATTATTTTTCAAGGTGTCCGAATTTTATTTTACCATTGATAGGTGCCAAATGTTGTCCATTTTAGGCTCATATCATGCTAATGTTATGTCCTTACATTCCATTATTTGATATTTTTATATCGTTTGTGTGTTTAAGCGTGTTTCAAGAACTTAATGAAGATAATGAGCTAACTTTTGTGAATTAACTAGAGAAGTGCTTGTATCTATCCAAGAGGAGAGCAAAAGATGTGTTTTCAAGAGAAAATGGGCCCCCGGAGGGCAGCAACGTCAGTTTTTCGAACCGCGACTTCAAAAATCATGACAAGGGAGTCAAGGGGGTTCAAATGACACTATTCCCAAGAAAAGCTGGTTCCAAGGGATTTGCTACGCTTTCCAATAGCTAAAAGTGGCTAGAAAGTGTTGTTTTGACGATTGACCTACGCTCTAAACGTAGGGGGTTCTGTGTGGTTAAGTGCTGAAATGTCAGAATTGACCCCGACTTATATTTCTTTAAGGCGGCTGCGACTTCTACACCTTGATACACGTGATATACACATATTATATACCAAATTGTAGGGTTTTACTCAGTTGGGTGTGAAATGACGAAAAAAGGTAACCTTAGGGTTTTCCTCGGATGTTGTCTATAAATACCGAAGTCTACTACAGATTTGGGAGAGCTTCTATGCACGTATAATTTTCAGAGCAACCTCTGGAGATTCATATCTTTCGAAGGTGAGAAGCCATACAAGACCTAGAGATCTGGAAAAGAAAATAATGGTGAGCAATTCTATATCAACGATGTAGTCTCCGTCAGTCATGATCAACTAACTCGGTATCTAGGGTTTTCTAGCAAAACCCTAGCCAAGTAATGTAATTTTTAATTTATTTTCAATTGTAACGAGGGGAAGCTATGACCATACTGTGATGATTGTTGTAGATGAGTGGTCGTTTGTATTCTTGATACAAGATCTTATATTTGTTCTAAATTCTTGTCTTAGATTGAATAAATATATTTTCTTACTCAATCATGATTATTCACTATGGGCTAGAACTCAAATGTTTAATTCATGATTTTCTACACAATGATGTTTAATACTTGAAATCTTAGGTTTACAGAAATCATGCCTCAGTAAGGTAATATAGACATGCTTTAGTTTAATTCCATGCAGTAGGAGTATATTAGAGTCAAGTAAATAACATGCACTAGTTACATTCTGTCCGGAGATGGGTTGTAGCGAATCCGGTTGACGGTATCCTTTTTGGGGTCGTATTCGACTATTTGCGGTACGACCTGATTCATAATTATGGATCACCCTCTTGAAATTGAGCAAAGAGAGAACTATATTATGTTAGTAGTGGTGGAGCAATGAAAACCCTAGTTTTCTCTCCCTCTTGATCAAACTTTCAATTTAAATTATGTTTTAGTTAATTTAGCTATAATTCTCCAAACAAATCAAACAAACTTTTTCAACCATAATTTAATACATTGAAATTGATAAAGTGAATAATTCAAGTCTCTGTAGGTTCGACATTCCCTTTCACAAGCCAGTTCTATACTATAATTTGACTCGTGCGCTTGCGATAGGTAAAACCTAAGTCGTCCTAAGGGGTCGTTCTTAACCATTATTTTTGTAACCCCTGGGCGGACATCAACAATGTCAAAATTACTTTTCAAGGTATCTGAATTTCATTTCACCATGTCAAAATTATTTTTCAAGGTGTTCGGATTTCATTTCACCATGTCAAAATTACTTTTCAAGGTGTTTGAATTTTATTTCACCTCGTCAAAATTATTTTTCAAAGTGTCCGAATTTCATTTCACCATGTCAAAATTACTTTCAAGGTGTTCGAATCTCATTTCACCTTGTCAAAAATAATTTTTAAGGTGTCCAAATTTCATTTCAGTATGTCAAAATTTCTTTCCAGGGTGGCCGAATTTCATTTCATCATATCAAAATTACTTTTAAACGTATCCGAATTTCATTTCACCATGTCAAAATAACTTTTCAAGGTGTCCGAATTTCATTCCACATTGTCAAAATTATTTTTCATAGTGTTCGAGTTTTATTTAAACATGTCAAAATTCCCTTTCATTGTGTTCGAATTTAATTTTACCATGTCAAAATTAGTTTTCAAGAAGTCCGGATTTCATTTCATCTTGTCAAAATTATTTTTCAAGGTGTCCGAATATCATTTTAGCATGTCAAAATTAATTTTCAAGGTGTCCGAACTTCATTTCACCATGTCAAAATTACTTTTCAAAGTGTCCGAATTTCATTTCAGCATGTCAAAATTACTTTTTCAAGTGTCCGAATTTTATTTCACAATGTCAAAATAACTTTTCAAGGTGTTCGAATTTTATTTTACCTCGTCAAATATGAACCAGAGAGGCGAGAGAGGGCATGACCTAATTTGTGAGCGATTTAACCTAATTAATATTATTGAAAGTATACTTATTAAGGACTATTTAGTCAATGAATGTAAAGGCTAATTTGTAGCAAAATTTAATATAATTTTATAGATATTTAAAATTATTTAAGGGTATTTCAGTCATTAAAAAAATGCATTCGTTATTTTTGTAATTAATTAGGTATAAAATGTGTAATGTGTAAATAAGTTCCCAATTTCATTATTTATTGTAAATACAATTTCTCTCTTATTATATTTGTAATTATATTCCATTTTATCGTTAAATCTGTAATTTTTCCATTATTTATTCTCTCTAATTTATTCCCTTAGGTCTCATCTCTCTTATTTATAGAGAGAAATACGTCTTTTCATAAAGGTTACCACATTTTTCAAAGTGGCGTCAACTAGTTTTCTGAATAGAAGAAGACGTCTTTTCAAAATGGTTATAACCTTTCTGAATGTGCTCTCTCTTTAAAAAGGTTATTGTTGGCCTAAGAGTCAATCAAAGAACAATTATCCATTTTGATGATAACAAAATGTTAAGTACGTGTTTAGTACTAATGTGTTTACTCAGTTAAGTATTATAGAGTAACATGATTTTCATCAAAAGCAAAAAGCTTAAAGGAGGGACATAAAGGTCATTTCATTTTTGAAATGCTTCAGAAAATTGAAGAATTAAGACTTGCGGTAGATAGGATGGTGAGTGACTTGTATCAAAGGGTTTATGTGAGATTTTCACACGTATAAGCTCATCCTAAAAATTAAAAGTAATGGAAACTGCACTATCAAGTGATTGACCCTTCAAATCAGTCGACTCACAGACTTACCAGTCGACCGACATAGTAGTGTCAATGGACCGACAATTATTTGCCAGTCGACTGACCATGTCCGAGAGTTTGAGCTTCATCTTGATCATTTGCTAGTCAACCGATATAATAATGTCAGTCGACCGATAGACATCCATCAGGCGACTAACAGATTGAAATCAGTCAACTGACGGAGCTAAAAATGATCTTTTCAGTGCATTAATGGCTCTCAACTACCCCCAGCTGCCACCACTCTCAGCTCACTCTCCTAAAGTGAGTTTCACTCTCTTAACTCTTGCACTAGCTATATACATGATGATATAGCTTTTGTACAAGATAACAATATTTACTCCCTTGCATTAAAAGTTGATTTCCTTCATTCTCATCTTAAAAACATAGCAAGAAAAACTTGAGCATTAAAAAGCTAGACTCATCTCATTCAATTCCAATCACTTATGAGAAACTAGTTAGAGAAGATCTTTGGTCCAACTCTTGAGTCATTTATTGCTAAGAGTGTGTAAGATCTTGAGAGAACCAAACACATCACATTAAACAATTGAGCTTATACATTGTGTATCCTTCATAAACCCTAAGGGTTTTGAGTGTTTATTGAGTGTATCATTTCTTTATAAAAGGATAGAGATCCTTGAGTGAGTGAAGCTCATTGATCCTCAAGAGAGGTTTGTCCTCTTGTGTGTGTGACGAACACGTTAGCTTGTGTGTAAAGGTTTGTTATTCCACCTGCAAGGAAAAATCATAGTGTGAGATTGGGAAAGTCTTAAGGGGGGATCCTTAAGCCGAGGAGTAGGAGTTATCGAACCTCGTAAAAATCACGGTGTCATCTCTCTCTCTCTCTTTCTTTTTCATTTGATTACTTGCATGTTTGCCTTATCTTGACTTACATAATTGCTTGATTATTGCTTTCATAGGTCAAGAATCTATTGTTGTTCAAAAGTGTTTATTGCTCACATTTTGTTTAACTTAAACTGTTGAAATCAAATTAAGTGCAAAAGGTAGTTAAGATTTTTTATAACCCTATTCACTCCCCTTATAGGGCTAATTAGTGACTAACAGTTACAACCCTTGAAAATGACAGTATAAACTACAACTAATATAATTGTTTTCATATATAACATTCGTTTTTCAGGTGGCATAATCTTGTGAGCGAGTGCACCTATGTGTCACTGCCAGCCTATTAAAGCTTCACCACACAAGCAATTGCATGATAAGAAATAATTTTTAGAGTTACTCATGTTGTGCAGTGTAAGGGTGACAATTTGTGTTCGTAGGTCATGTTCGTGTCAGGTTGAGACACTATAGTTCATTAAATGGGTCATGTCGAAAAGACCTGATTAATATACGTGTCAAATATGCTCAACACTAACCCAACCTATTATGTATATAGGTAACCCGACCCATGTAACCCGTTTAACTTATTTATCATAAATATTAAATTAAAATTTGACATGACCCAATACGAAAGGAACTGTTTAACCTATTTGTCAGCAAAATTAAATTAAATTTGACACGACCCAATTACAACTATTTGATATATTTCAACCCAAGACCAACTAGATAAGATAAAAAATATAAATATAAATATAATTGGGTCTAATAGTTGTTCGGGTTATCTGAGTTTGACCCAAATATAATACTCCCTCCATCCCAATTTAGTTGTACACTTTGCCTATTTTACTTGTCACAAATTGGTTATCCAGTTTCGAATCCCAATACATTATTATCATATACTTTCCCAAATTACCCCTCTTCACTAAATTCAAAATATAATGGACCCCACTAAAAAACAAACCTTAATTATATATATATGTATGTATAACTGTAACAATAATGGTTTTGACCTTCAACTTTTACACTTCAAACTTCAGCGTTGATAAACTTTTTTTGTGTGTAATTAAAAATTTATTAACCAAGAGAAACAAGAACAAGGAACAAAATGTTACAAAAGAGAACAAATGGAAGCAGACTACCCAACAAAGCTAAGAAAGCTACTGCAGAAACAAGGGACAAAACCAACCATGCCCAAAAGCCAATAAACCAGAAAAGACCAAAAGCCAAGCCGAGCAAACAAAAGGAAAATTAGCAACAACAGAAAGAAAGGAAACATGCAACACAAAACTAACATCACCAGCAACACCACACCGTCACCATTCATTGAGCATTGAGGTTGGAGGACACCAATCCATGGTCAAACCAATAGCAACACCCAACCAGAAACAAAGTCTCACACCAACAATGCATTGAAATTGAATTTGAGGGACACCAAGCAGCACCACACCATAAACAAAGCAACAAACTAGCAACACGAGATAACACCATCACCTTAAAAAACCAGCTAGGTTATGTATTAGGAAACCAAACACTACACCAATCATATCAGAAATTCCAGGGTGACTTATTCACTCTATTTATATATAGATTTTAATTTACAGCATTGATATATATCCATGATTGTATATCCATGATTATAGGAGTACAACTATTAGTTCTTTCCATTCATGTATTGAATCTTATGTGTATATATTGCATCTAGAATACAATGAAGATCATCGTTTCAAACAACATCCTCTTTATCAGTCTTCTGCTCTTTACAAACAATATTATCAGTCTTTTACTCTTTACAATATCCTCTCTATCATTCTACAATATTCTCTCTATCAGTCTTTTGCTCTTTACAAACAATATTATCAGTCCTTTGCTATTTATCATGCCATCAACACTAAATCAGGAAGGCTCCAAACCAAGGCTAGTTGTCTGGATTTGAAGCAGTCTTTGAATTTGATTGGAACCAACCTCTCTCTGATTCATCTTTCCAAAAGGTTCCTGAATAGGAGGCAGATCACCAAAGCATTCATTTTACATACAGATTGGTTTTCTTTTCAATTTTGAACAATTTTTATCAAAAACAATAATAAAATCCCAGAACTTTCATTAAGATCATTCATAAACATGTTTACAAGAACAGAACAAACAGAGAACTTATTTGCTGCAACAGTTATATCCCCTTTTTTCAACTTTTCATTCTCACTTTGCATTAGTAAAAATTCAGCAATTGGCTTACGCTCTGTATTGGTTAATTCCTTTTTGGATTTGGTTTGAACTTCATCATCATCTGCTTGCCTTTCCATTTACTGCAATAAAGAAGAATACATCAGTTAAAATGAAAAACAAACACGTAAGAATTGTAAAAGACCAAATTTGCTAAAGAGAAGGATGAGATAGAGTTAAAGATTACCATCAATAAGTTTTTCTAATGTAGAAGAAGTTTTGAAGTTATAGCGTTTGAGTAGTAGTAGAAGTGGTGTTTTGGTGATCTGATACTGCCTTTGTTTTTGTGATCTGCTATCGTCTCTGTTTTTTTCAATCCTATAACTACAGTTTAGCGCCAAGCTTGAAATTGAGAAATGGCGCCAATTTGGGATTTTATTGTCTTTATGTAAGGGGGCAAAATTGGAAACAAAAAAGAATAAAAAAAACCATGGACTGTTTAAACCATGGACTGTTTAAAAATGGACAAGTAAAAGGGGACATATGGAGTACTAATATTTTCGTGTCGTGTTTGGGTTACCTTATATAACTTGAATCCATTTATGGTGAACCCTACCCTCTTTAATTTACGCCGTATTCGTATTGTCTCTCATTTTAGCAGCTATAAGTGTAACTTGGGAGATTTTAAGAATGCAGTAGAATATTGCATGTTAAGCCATATAATTCAAGTAACTCGCAAAAATTGGAATTATGGTCGATTGATTCTTTATTTTACAATTTTATTTAAAAATATTTAGTTAGTATTTGATCAAGTGCTTTCTGGGTCGTATTAGACCTTGCGATTGGTATTTATCTCCCAACAACTAGTTGGAGACTTTTTACATACATATATAAAGAAAAGAATCATAGATATGCCGGTCATTAGAAGGAAGAACCACCATAAAAAGATTCCTCGTGTATATGAGAGACCAACAAGAAGAGATTGAAATCAAGGGACAAGGAGAACGGTAGCTAGCTACAACTAGTTATAGCCCTTACTTTCTTATTTAAGGGATATTTGAAGAAACCTGTTGAAAAATAGAAACGCGTTAGCACGCAACGGCTGATGAAAAACCAACAACTTGTTAGGAGTAGGTTTGGCTTGCAAGTCACTATAGTCCACAGGTTTTTTGCTTTAAGATAGCACATAAGGTCTTCTTCCAATGGTACTATAATTCCTATTTCCATCCCGTCATTCCCTCTTTTGGTCTATCTACATTCCAGGAAATTCATACGGTATACGGATGAAGCAAAATGTGGCTTTTCTATAGTCACAGACTTTATTGAACATACTTTATATGTCTTGTTTTTAATTTTCTAATTTTTTTTTAATTACGAAACATGATTTTATATATCAAATCAAGATGTTGAGTTAGTAATGTTTAATGATTAAAAGTATTTAGTTAGTAATTTTTTTATTTATTTTTTACTTCTTAGTATGTTAAATTCTTTAAATGTTGATGTAATTTTATACATTTTATTTATATTAAAAAATAAAAAAATGTTACTAAGCAAGACATTCCCAAATTTTGCCACTATGGCTCCACCAAGACAAATAGTATCTATCACAGATTGGTAAGGACTTTGATTTTGGGGACTGAAAAATGGGTTAAAAAGGGCTTTGATTTTAGATATTAGGGTTAGGTTAGGGTTGTCTGAAATTTGAGTATTTTGTTAGTTTATGTGACAATTGAGAATTTGACTTTGATAAAGTATGTGTTTTGAGTATGTTAAGTGACTTTGAAACGATTCAGTGACTTCATTCCATTTTCCCCTAATATATAAGCTATACACACATATATACACATATACACTAGTACATAATATAATGTATTTGACTTGGGTTGGATTATTTTATACAGGACTCTGGAATTTGAATGATTTTCTGGTTGGATCGGATTTCCATCATTGACACCAAGAAACCAGAAGCAACTCTTGCTGATCGCGATGAACAAATCCCAGAGATCGACTTTGCTGTATTTCAATACACAGTTACGTATATAAAATTCAATCTCATTGATTTAATTTTTATGTTTCTTTCATACTTGTTTTTACTAGTATAATTCTTCACATACACAACTGCTAAGAATCATATTCAAAATATGTGTATAAAATTCACTTTGTTAATGTATACATGATATACAAAAATATGTTTTAATTTTAATATATATATTGTTTAGTACAATTTGTTTGTCTTCTCCTCATGCTACAACTTTCAACACACAACTAATGAAATGTTTTACATGTGCTTGCTCACTACATGTGTAGTTTTAGTACAACGATGATATATTAGTTATTTAGAATTACTTAATTTCAAGTTCTATAAAGATTAAGGAGTTACAACTACATGATATATTAGTTATTTAGAATTACTTAATTTCAAGTTCTATAAAGATTAAGGAGTTACAACTACGCATAGAAATATTACATTGATTCTTATAATTTTCTCCATTATAGGCCCTCTAATACATCAACTGAACCAATTCAGAAAATAACCCTATGAGAATTATAATTAATTAATTTATATTTTGGCACTCCTATCTACCCACCCTTTTGATGCCCGGAGAATTCATAGCAGGTGCACAATGAATCATAATCACAACTATATAATTCAGGTTAATAAGTAAAGCGTAAAAAAGACTAGAAACTTGGTGCCTCGGTTACAAATATATATATATTTTTTTGAAGGTCAAGGAACTCACACCCCCCACATGAGCCCTATAGGGCTCGAACCCCAGACATCGCCCAATTTGCGGAGGAATGAAAATACTATCAGACCACAAGGCCATTGGTACGGTAACAAATAATTTGTTAGGACCACGAACACAGTCCAAACTTTATCCAATTCGTGTGTGAGGGGTCGTTTTGCACGGTCCCATTGAGTAGTCGGGACAAGAAACCCGGACACCCCGGTTATCGAAAAAGAAAAGGTGAAGCCATTTGTCCGAAATAAAGAATAGAGTTTAAATAAATACTGAATTTTCATTTATTATGCTAGCTGGTGAGTTATTGGTAGACCAGCCAAGCAAGAACTGTTACATTATACTCCAAATTGAGCAAAACTAATTAAGCCCTTCACTTTGACCTAACAATTTCTTCCTTCAAGGCTAGAGACAGAGCACTCAGACTACCTCCACTCACCACTGTCACTCCAGGCATAGCAACAGCTCTACTCCCCACAAAACCACCTTCTTCAACCCTCACTTTCCCAAACTTGACCTTCCCTCCTTCACCTTCATATATGTGTCCAAACAGCAAAGCCTCTCTTCCCACACACCCATTCCTTTCAATCTCCACCATTTCAGGGTTCAAAGTTGCCCCCATGCTATCAACATACACACCCTCACTCAACTCAATCTCTGACCCCATCAGTTTCATCCACACCACGAACAAAAATGACCCACTTGTCATTTCCATGAAATAGTCCCCCACCAATGTCCTAAAGGCCTGCCATATAGTGTCCATAAACACCGCTTTGCTCCACAGCAAAACTGTCCCGCCTTCTTTCTTCTTTCCCACCAATAACCACTTGGCCACAGCACAAGCTAGTGCTGCTAAAAGACCCGAGGATACCCAAAATAGAGGAAGAAACCAGTGGAGTGGTTGTTTCATTGTGTTGAAGTAGAGGACACACTTCAGCGGGGCGAAAACTACTAGCCCCATGAGGTAATAAGGCAGGATTGTTTGCAGCAGTGGTTGAACAAAAATGGCCCATGAAGTTTGATTCCAAGTTCTTGCCACTGTCGCTTTTTCAGAATCCGGTTTCTGTAATGCTGCGGCCATAGGACAGCCGGTAAGGTCCACTTTGACGTCCGATTGCTCTAGGAAGATCTTCCAGGACTCTGGGAGTGGTTCCTTATTTCTCAAATGCTGGCAAATTTCATAGATCAATGAGCGGCCGTGATCAATTGAAGCACTTTGAGAGGATGATGTGGCCCTTATGACATCCACCTCGTTGCATCGAAGAAAAGGATTGAAATTCAGCTCCTCTGATTCTTCTTTGGTGAGGTTCTGGTTGAGTGATATCTCCCCAACATCGACGTATGGGAACTCGGCCTCATCCCATGGTTTTGTGCAGTCAAGGGCAATGTCTTGGCTGGCTTCCTCACTTGGGACAGGCCTAAGCTGTAATTGGAAAATGTAGCGAACTCCTTCAGGGGAATTCACTCGCCGCTGGAAATCTTCAGCTAGGAAAAGTAATGGCCTTTTGTCATTGGCATCTCTAGAAATTGCACCTGTTTCAGGAGGAAGAATACTCGTAGGCTCCACCTTACCGGAGTCTTCACTGATATTTTCATCACAAGGCCTCAACTTGAATTTCACATACATCTCCTGTCCATCTGTGAAGCGGAAGAGCCTGCATATGTTTGAGTAATAATGCAGCTCTGCGTAAGAGTTGGCATGACGGAGAGAAGTCCACACTGCATCGCGCACATGAGGGGCGCGTTTCACTTGTTCCTCCCTTGCAGCTAGCCCACACACAAGCCATGTCGCGAAATCAGAAATTGTGCGTGCATAGAATGCATTACCTGTTTTCAGTGTCAGGTCGAGGAGTGGGAACTCATTTCCAGATGTTGGATCCGAGAGTATTCTTATTGCTGCTCCACGTGGATCGATCCTTGCATCATCATCAGCGCTCAAGCTATTGCTGTGCCGAACTATGACAGGGTAAGTCTTTCCCGCGTGGAAGATCTTGTGATCCGGCAAGCCTTTGATGTTATCATACAATTTGAGAACCCCCTTCCCACTGATGCCAATTCGATGGAAATATCTTGATTTAACCTTAAGAGTTGTGGCAGCCAGATTTGCAGCTAGATTTCCGACTATCTTCTTATATTTAAGGTCCATTTCTTCAATTCTCTCATCTAAAGCATGCATGGTGTTTTTGATCATGATTGGAGTTTGAGATCCAATATAAACACCACCTCTCTGGAGAACTGAATTCATTGGGGCAACTGAGAGCGCGCCAAGAATGACACCTTGTTGAACAACTGAACCAGGGAGGACTAGGCTTTGACTCCCCACTAAGGAATTCTTCTGCACTTCAACTTTCCCACAGCTGAATCCACTGGAGGAATAGAAACCAGCAATGATTCTGCTAAAATCACCAAGATGCACACCGTCACCAATTGAAATTTGTCGAGGGTCGGAGACTGGGTTGATGGCTCTGATGGAGCAATGCTTTCCAACATTTGCACCCAATAGTCTCAAGTACATGCAGAAGGCTTCTGTTCCTGAAAGGAGCTTAGCAAATCTAAGATGGCAGGCAATGAGAACGCGGTGACGAAGCCATGTTTTCAGGTGGGGTTGTTTTGTTTCTTGATTTCTGGCCAGAAAATGTGTGAAAGCACTGGTGAGTAAGGTCAGGATGAGGCCATGAGCTAGGTAACCAACGGCTACTGAGAGGGCAAAGCTAGTTGGGGTAATGGCGGCGCTAGCAATCATAGTGGCATATGCAATTATGGTAAAAGGAAACCAGTGGAATGCACCAGAGATGCAGATAAATGAAAAGTGTTGAAGGGAAGGAGGTGCCTGAGTTAGCCAGATATAGACGAAGTAAACAATAGTTGCCGAGAGGGAGCTGAGGAAACCGACCATGTAGATGCCCATGAAATGGTAAAAGGCCTCAAGTTGAGTACCACTGGGAGTTTCTGCATGCTGAAACCAAGGTAGAGAATTAGATGTGGTATCAATTGCTGATTTGAATCTATTTTAAATGTTCAAAAGGTCAAAGAGATTGCATTTCATAGTGAAGCTTTAAGTAATAAAAATGTGTTTAGAAAAGAGCTTGAAGTCGTTATAATTTTCGAATAATTTACAGTTGTAGTAAAATCGAGAAGCGAATATTGAAGTATTTACCTTTTGAACATTTCTGGCCCTGGTAGATCTGGAAAGAGGCTTGTCTCGTTCTGTCTTTTGCAAGGGTGGTACTTCAGCCTCTTCTCCTACAACACTTCCTTTCTGGATCACCGCGTAAGGACCAATTGAAGAATTTCGGCCAATTTTAATAGGAAGGAAACTCAAGATTCCATTCTTCACCTCATGGCTTTGGACCAAAACCCCTTCTGCTATTACAGCTTCATCTCCAATGGAAACAAGAGATGGGTCCGTAATGTCAACTGTATCGAGCAACACTGACGATCCTATCCTAGCGCCGAACATCTGAAACCAGTATTTTAGAAAAACTGTTCCTCTCAAATGCACTGCCAGAACTTTTGAAGAAACTTCGTGAGCCTTATAAAGTGCCCACCATTTGACGAAATCAGTCGACCAGATGGAAAATTCAGGGGTCAGAGCATAATTTGGTTGAAGGAAGGAATTCCCAAGCAAAGCAATACTAATGCAGGTAGAAAATATGCATAGTATCCAAGCAAGAGGTGCAAGAGCTAAGCAAACCATATAGTCCAAACACGGAGCGAATTTGACTGCACTCGAAGAAATCAAGTCCATGAAAGCAGAAATGGAGAGATATGCAGGAAGGATCAGCATTGCCGAGACATAAATAAGGGCTACAACTTGCAACAGCCAGATATTCAATTTGTGAGATGTGGAAAATTCAATTACCAACTCGTCAGAACTAGTCTCGGATTCAGGAAGAAAAGATGGAATGGTCATTTGTTGAGGTTGGGATTTCTTTACAAGATCCTCAGAGAAGCATGCCAGTTCTTGAATGCAGGTTGCAGTGAAGATATCAACAGCCCCGATTGGCACTTCAAGGAAATCTGAAAGCTTTTGTGCTGCTCTAACCACGCCAATCGAATCAATCCCATAGCATACCAGGTTTTCAGTTGTAGAGATTTTGTCAACAGAAATCCCTGTCTGCTCCGAAATCAGCTTTTTTAGAAACTCCACAATTTCTTTGTTGCTGAATCTAGGCCTTGGTGAAGGAGCACCATTCACCAAATGGGGTCGAGGTGTTTTTCCTTCCCTACATGTGCCGGTGGTGAAAGAACGAACGAGTGATCTTTTCGAAAAGATTGGCTCAGGAACTAAATTCAATGTTCCATCAGTAAACTGTTTGAGGCATTCAAATCTCTTAATTTTCCCTGATGTTGTTTTGCTGATAGTTCTGGGCTTGATCAGCTTAATGGAAGCCACCCTTACCCCATGTTCTTCTGCAACTCGGGTCTGAATTTGCTCAATGACATCTTTGCTAACTGGTTTTCCATCTCGAACCTCTGCAACTACAACCAAACCAATCTGATCCGAACCATCTGGAACTGATATCCCTTTGGTTGATAGGATTTCCTCAGGAACCCCAATGACAGCACAACAACCAGGACGTAGGACTTCAGATGAGCTCTCAACTGTTTTTTCTACATCGGCCGAGTAAATGTTTCTTCCGGCAACAATGATAAGGTCTTTGATTCTTCCGGTAATGAACAATTTGCCATCAATTATCCGTCCCAAATCACCAGTTCTTGTGTACTTCTTACCATTCGAAAGCTCATTTCTGAAGGTTCTCTCGCTCAGTTCCTCCCTGCCCCAATATCCAACCCCAGCACTTGGACTGCTGATCCATATCTCTCCTTCCTTTCCTATTTCTTCACGCTCTTCACCAGATTCTGGATCAACAATTCTGATGTCGATATCTGCATCATTTGGATCCACATACCCACAACAGACTCTTCCTTGCCAGTCTACCAAAATGGGCTTTCCTTCTCCATATGCACAACTAACAAATACACAATTTTCTGCCAATCCATAACCTGGAGCCATCACCTCTTGGGAAAGGCCAAAAGGACCGGTGAGCTCAATGAATCTTTTCAGGGTTTTTTGCCTCACTGGTTCAGCAGCAATCATGAGGAAGATCATGGAAGAGAGGTCGTAATTCTGATCCTTATCTTTGTCAGATTCCAGCCTTCTAACCACGAGTTCAAAAGCGAAGTTGGGGCCAGCGCTGTGAGTAGCCCGGTATTTACTCATAGAGTGTAGCCACAAGAGAGGGTTCCTGATGAAGGTAATCGGGGAAAATAGTATTGCAACTCCCCCACTAACTAGAGCTGTGAAAAGCCCCCCAATCAGTCCCATGTCATGGTACTGAGGAAGCCAGCTAACTAGTACTGTCTTCGATGTGCTCTTGTATCTCTTTCGCATCAACTTCACATTGTGAATGAGATTTCCATGAGTAATCATCACTCCTTTAGCATCACCAGTTGAGCCTGATGTGAATTGAAGAAAGCACAGATCATCTCCTGCTGGTTCAGACTGATCTGCCACATCTTCTGATAGCATGTCTTTGGAGTTCTTGGTCCAAGAATCCGTGTGTAACCATGGAAGATTAGGCCACCGAGCTGAGCACTTCCCATTTTTACCAGCCAACATTATCAAATTCTTCACAGAACCAGCCCGGACAGCAGAATGGTAACCAATGGTGGACAGAATTGCCACTGCATTGCATGATTGCGCGATATTTTGAATCTTCAAAAGAGCTTGTCCACCTCTTTGAAGTGGATCGGGGGGAAGGACTGGGACTGGAATAATTCTCGCTCTCAAGCACCCAAAAAAGGCATCAGCGAAATCTAGACCTGGGACATGTACCAGGAGAACTCTATCACCAGGATTTATAACAGGTTTCCGGTTTGTCAGGAGCTTTTGAGCGATCTGGGAAGCATTGGCATGTAGTTCTCCATAGGTCCTTTGGCACACCACATCCCCTTCTTCATTAAGCCAAGAATAGAGCGTTTTGTTCCGAGTAATTGCATGGCTTCCCCAGTGCTTCAAATAGCCATCGAGGGAAGATAGATTGGGGAATTCCACTCCCGGTGATTCAACTAACCCTTGGGGACTCCTATTCCAGCAATTTGATTGCAGTGGAAACAATCTCTGCAGAAACAAGGCTTCAAGTAAGTAAAATCATCGATTCTAAACCGCATATGTTCTACATTCCTATCTTCAAACTTGCCATTGATCAGCAACGAAATGGAAATGTTAGATTACCTTAATGTAGGGAAACATTGGCAAAGATTCAGTATTTGCGAAATGCTTGCATACAAGAGCCATGGCATACGATGAATTTCTCTCGGTGAGCTCAAACGCCATTAGTCCCCCAACATAGTAAGTGTTTTGCTGACCTTGAAGTTCTGTCTCTACTTTGTCAAAGAAGCCATCCTTCATATCTGTATTCAAACACAAGGAAATTAGCATCTACAATCTTGTGGTAGTGAACTGTGTCCCATTAACTTACACATCATACCTTGGCTGTTAACATGAGGAAAATACTTAAATCGCCGTTGCATAATTATATCTACAACTTCGCCTCCCATTCTTTTCACTGCTTCGATCGCAAGCTCTGTCACCCTTGGTCCTCTAATATCTGCAGAATTCCCATAAGACCAAAACAGGAAAATATCCGTATCTTCGTAAAATCTCTGCACTGCAACTGGATTCCCTATAGTTGCAGGATTATCCATAAATTCGCCAAAGTAATAGAAACCTATTGGCATATGTTCCAGCCCTTTAATCTTCAAAACTGTTGTGTAATAATCAATAGTTTCTACTTTAGTGAACAACTCCTTTTCAAGCTCATTCAAATCCATCATTTCTTTTGTAGCCGTTTCTGCAAAGATTAAGGACTAATTCAACAATTTACACACACAAAAAAAAAAAAAAAGAGAGGATAAAATCACGTTGAAGCCTACGAAAATATGTAAACAAACCTGCTGAATCAGAATGCGGCGATCTGTAAATTTTTCCATTATTATATGGAAAAGCCCCAGATATGATGATTTTATCAAATTCCATATCATGTTCTTCTCCACTGCCATTTTTGACATGAATATTGGCACCAGACAAACTTCGTCTGACTGACAATACTTCAGTGTTGCAGTGCACATCAATAGGTAAAACATCGCTAATCTTCTTCCAAAAATTCATGTACCCATCTTTGAAACGTCGAATTTTCCCAGCCATAGAAGTTCGTGTGAACTCATGAATGTATGCATACGGCATGTCCTGAACGAATCCATATCCCGAAGCAGTGTATCCATAAGCCACGGATTTTGGAACAGATTCGAGTCCACGAACCTTAAGAAATTCAGGAGACAAGTCCGAAGCAAAATCGCTAACAGAGTGCACCCCAATTCGACCTGAATCTTTCGCCTTATCCTGTGAAAAAAGAGGAATCAAGACTTGAGTAAACTGTGAAAAAGCTCCATACTTTAACTACTGTCAAGCTCAGTACACAACAATAAACACTACCTGAAGTTCTAAGGTTAGAGACACCATAGATATATAATCATCCGCAACTTTAATGTCCTGGTACTTCCCGGTAGAGCTGTCAATGAGAGCAAGCTTGTGCGAGTCCAATTCCACTAGTTCAGAGCCAGTCTCTTTTGCCAAGTGAAATATAACCGGCGCGCTGTTGGCTGCAAGAACTTGACCTCCAAGATCATAAACCTTTCCTGCAAAACATACATACATATATACATATATATATATGCTATCAATATGTTTTGTAACAAAACTGAGGCAACTAAGGAGTATTGTATTCTCTTGTTACCTTCAATATCAACTGACTCACACATGCCACCAACACTGCGATACTTCTCAAGCACAGTGACATTGTTGTAACCAAGCTTGGCTAGTGCATAGGCAGCTGATAAACCACTTGGACCACCACCCACTATCCCAATCCTTGTGTTCACTGGCAAGCTTGGATGTAGATTTGAGAACTGATCCTCCATTGGTTTTTTCAGGTCCATCTCTCTTTGCCTCTATTGGCAACACCTATTGAAATCAAATTGTGAAGAGAGACTCAATTTCCATCAATTTAGTCCTAAATGTCTCAAAACACAAACCTTGGAACTTATCATCATAAATGATTGAAATTTAAGATTATAAAAACCAAAGTTATGTCTTGTTGTTTTGTATGACATATCATAGATTTTATGGTCACTCACTAGAAATTTAGAATATCCACCAAAATAGTAGCAACAAGAGAAACAAAAACCCATGCTAGACAAAAAAAAATTCGTTCAAAACAAAGCTCCTAATACCAATCAAAATGGTGGAGACAAATGGAAGTATCCCAAAACCATTTTCTATGCTAACAAAGACTATTCTATAATTCATTTCTTCATCAACCCATTGGAATTATCTTTATTTCAGTCCATTTAAGTGAATAACTTCTAATAATAGAGCAAGAAAACATTTTCTTTGGGATGCGCTCCCCATTTGAGTGCGTTTTATACAATTACTTACATATAAAAAAATAATAATAATAGAGCTAGAAAACTGAAAAAATTAAACACCAATCATCTCTTATTTTGTTACAAAAACTATTCATCAATGTGAGATACTAAAACAAAAAAAAAGCATATAACATGCACTATTTTTTGTTTCTTTCCTTGATAAATAATGCCATTTGTATACTTACAACAACCCCAAGTTGAAGAATCAATATGAAACATTCAAGCAGCTTCAAGGGGACAGAAAAATGTACCTTGGAGATAGAAACATAAACTATTGATGCTTCTTCAGCTGCCTTTCAACACTGTATACGACCTTCCCTGAAATGCCATTGTTCACCATCATATAAGAATCCCAGTTGCCTTCTTAATCAGGACACAACAATGACCTCACACACACACACACACACACATATATATATATACATGTGTATAACCATATATACACACACTATATAAACTGTAAAACAGAGTTACCCTGCATTTAAAGAGAGAATCTCCTACTACCCTTTTTCCTACTCGATGTTTAAATGCAGAATACATTATAAATGACATGAATCACACAGTCAATCATTGAATGTAGAAAAAATATGATATATATATATATATATACATACATACACAATATGGTCATAAAGTTGAATTAACTAACCCAAGAGCTGAAAAGTGAAATAAGAGCTCCAAGTGGCAGAAGAAGAATTTGCAATGTCGTAAGGTGTGACGACCGATTCTCCACGAACATTTAGTGATGATCTCATTGACGAATTTAAAGGGCTTAGATGCTTCATGAGTCCAAATATTATAAGACAAAAAGCAGTCACTGTTCATCATAGTTTTCACTAATTTCTTGGTGAATCCGAGAAGTTAAATTAAGTTGTTTTCCGATTTGATACGAAGTAATATTCCAGTTCTATGCCCACCCCAATTACACGTGGAAATTGTGATATCCGTCTTTCGTGTCACCATGTAACATAATATTACTGTGTGTTACAATGGCACATATATATATATATATATATAATTATATATGTGTACATATGTGATGTATAGTGGGAAGTGAACAATGAGGGATATGCCATCTGTTTCAGGGATATCTTCATTTCGTTACTAGTTATGCAGATTTCATTTTCGGCGGGCTTAACTTTTGTGGATTCACGTAACAGTTAGAAAACACTAATTTTAGCTGTCTGTGATTGATGAAACCATATGATTAATATTTTTATATGAGCGGCCGTTGCAAAATTCCACTATTTTTCTTCGTTCATCAGATTTGAAAAAAGTTGGGACCATGAGTTTCAATGATTATCACATTTTTTTTAATTTGGTGCAGAAAATTCCATTCATAGGTTACTAGGAGGTTGAGAAAATCACAGGTCTACATGATTGAGGAATGTAAGAATATTCTTGTCCTACTGTGATTTTTAAAAATAAATTTACAGAAATATACCTCATTATCCTTTTTCCAAAAATAATTTATTGAAAATTTGAGTTAAAAAGGTCTTTTTAGATAAGTTTTTTTTTTCTTTTTTAATTAAAAATAATCGATTGGAAATCACATTGACATGTATGGTTAAAAACAATTACATATATATATATATATATATATATATATATATATATTTAGCTGAGCCAATAAAATTACTCAGTGCAATTTTTATTTATATATATATATATATATATATAAATATATATATATAATAGTGGAGTTCTCACACAATCAAGTTAATATCATTGTACCTATATGTGTTTGTACTTAAACCCTTAATCTTACTCTAATCAAACTCGATCTTATATGTGAAATCATGACACTTAATTCTCTTGAAAGATACAATAGTTTGCTTACTAATTAATTAGGTAACACTTTCATTGACGTGTTATTTTGAAAATAAAAAATCATAATTTCTTTTTTTTGAATTGTTAGAAAATGTTTACATATACATAAACTAAACAAGTCTTAAAGTTGGATAAATCCTTTGAGCCTGCTTAAGACTGTAATCTAAAAACCACTAGATATAGCCGGTCAGAATATTTGTTTCCCAAAGTAAAACATTGATTAAACCAAAAATATTTAACAAGAGAATGACTTCTCCAAATTACAAATTTAAACAAGAACTACTTACCAAAAAGCTGGACCAAAAATTACAATTTAACAACTAGAAATGAAAAACAAAAGAAAAATACATCTACCGAACAAAAGGGTCAATGTTCAAGTCCTTATAGGACGTATAATGTATATATATATATATATATATATATATATGGGTAAATTACTCAGACCTTCTATGAGGTTTTGCATAATTATTCTCAGATTAAAATTTGTATAAATTTACTCTAACCTCCCCTATAAGATTAATATTACACTAATATTTTTGTGCATTTACTAAAATACACACAACTTTAGTGTTTTAAACTGAGTAATTTATGTTAAAATAACCTAACTAACTTGCAAGAGAATGAATAAGGATGTTTTGAGTGATGTCAAATGAAAGTATTTAAATGATAGAAGGTCATTAGACATGCAAATTATAAATTATTTCATTTTGAAACACTTAAGTTAAGGGTACTTTATAATATGCACAAAAATATTGATGTAATGTTAATCTTATAGGGGAGGTTAGAGTAAATTTACATAAATTTTAATCTGAGAGTAATTATGTGAAACCTTAAGGGAGGTCAGAATAATTTACCCTATATATATATATATATATAAAACAAAAGAAAGAATATTGTCAATTGCATACCCATATATAGACCTGTAAACGGGTCGGATTCAAATCGGATCTATTCTGACCCGGTTCGAATCCGAATCCGATAAGCTTATATCCGATCCGATAACCCGATGGATTTTTACTTAATTGATCCAAATCCGAATTTTTTTATTTTTGGATATCCGATCCGATAACCCGATCCGATTAGGTAAAAAAAATTACAAAATATTATTAATTTTTTTTATTTTTATGTTATTTTTTAAGAATATTAAACACTAAATTATATATTTTACAATCAATGCTTATAATACATGACTATAAAAATATAAAAATGAAAAAGCGAAAAAAAAAAATTGAAACATAATTAAGTATACTATTTAATATTTACATATTAATAACATAATATATATGTGTATATATAAAATTAATCGGATCGGATTAGCATAAATCCAAATTCAATTTGTTAAGAAATCGGCTTATCGGATTCGGATTCTAATCGGGTTATCGGATTTTATTTTCAATCCATATCCGGCTAATCGGATCGAATTCGGATCAAAATCCAATCTATTTACAGGTCTACCCATATATTTTTATGCAATTCTGAACAAGTTTTGAATATGTCCTCACTAATTTTCTTCTTATACAAATTTGGTTGTGGAGATTTTCCCCTTCCTCTTTGTCTTAGGTTATAACTTATAACATCTTATAGATACGATATTCTAGAAGATAAAAAAAGACGTTTCATTACAGCGAATATTGAATTGTCATGCTCAATTTATTCAATTTGTTTTTTCGTTTTTATTTTATTTTACGGTCACCTAATGAATAAAATAAGGCATAACTTCTGTATGCAGCATTTAATCATTTATAAAGTTTAAACTGCCTATAGGAGGTAAAAAGATCTAGTGAGTTTTTTTTAATTTTTTTTCTTATATATTTTTTTCACCCTAAAGTAAAAAAAAAAAGAAAAAGAAAAAAAAGAAATGATCCAGAAAATGAAGAACAGGTCCCTGAAACAGGAACAGCAACAACAGTCAAGCTTATTCTTCGAACAATTCTATCAGTCAAAGGTGGACACTAAAAGAAATATATCAAAAATATATATATTTTTTTGTTTATGTAATTCGTTTATTAATAATTTTTTTTTTGTTTGGATAAAGCATAAAAGGTAAACATTCTTTGGGATTTCTATTCCCCCCAAAAAAACAGTGACAAATAGTTAAAGTTGAACCCTGTCTTTATTTATTACTTTCCTCTTATTTAACTTTGTTCTAGGCTTCTCAACGAGCCATTTGGAAAATGAAGTAGAGATACAACTATATATAAAATGATAAACAACTTGAGTAATTAATATTTAATACAATTAAATATCAATGAATGCTAATCGTATACTTGACTTTTGTGAGTGTTGCCTTCTCAAGTTGGTGGTTCCAATTGTGAATCGCAATAAGTGTACTACAAAATCAAACAATATGATATTTTCCCATGAAAATTAAGCATAGGTTCGATTTAGTTGTTTATAATAGTTATTTTTCCAAAAATTTAAGATAAAAAAACTATACAGAAAAAATTATTGTTGTCCAATTTGTTTAAATAGTGTTTATAAAATTTTCGTTAAAAGAAGAAGTATTTGAAAATAATTTTTTTATTGTTTTCTTCATAACATTTCTGCATTTATTAAATTCTTGAAAGTTATTTTAAAAACGCGACATCATCTACAAATAACTGGACTGTATTAGGAGGCGTTATCAAGATTCAAGAAGTTTCTTCTTCACTTGAAGACTTGGCAATTATGTTAAGTCACATCTATCAATAAGTTATGATAATCAATGACGATTGAAAGAGGTATAGGATGACCTAAATCTCCAATACAATATTAATACGATGTTATTTTATAATGATCACCAATTAAATCATGCATGCAGAGTCCACTTAATAAAAGTATGTAATTAACTATATACATGACTTTATTCATGCATGATGTATGTCATATGGAGTGGACTAACACAACCATATGTCATTTCTTAGTGCATTGAACATAATGTATGTGAAGTTGTGAACCACATTATATTTAATAAATGAGTATATGTATATGTCACATGAAGTGGACTTCCTGTCTTGTTGTATCATTATATATCAATCGAATATTGAAGTTTGTATAAAGTTTTTCCCTAAGAACATTTATTTGTAATAATATATTTTGATAAAAAATTATGTTGAGTGTTGTAAATTTCAGTTGGGTTAATCAAGTTAATAGGTCAAACGAATATCAATTACGTGTCAAATCAAATATAAAGTGGATGAGAATATAAGAGAGGTGAAGTGGAGCAGCGAAGAAATAACAAAGATAACATTTTCTGAAGTTTCTCAAGAACTCAAAATCACCTTTGAAAACTCGACATTTGAATTTCTTGAGAGCTCGAGACAATTCTCGAGAACTCGGGACTACCGATTTCAATTTTTAAATATGGGTTATTCTGATTCAATAAAGACTCATATCCATCTTAGGACGTGCCTAAGAGTTATTATTAATATATTGGTCTATATTTGGAGACTTTATGGTCAAAAGACTAAGACTTGGAAGACAAGAAAAAGACTTGGAGAACAAGAAATCTTATTCCATAATTGAAGACTTCTCTCTCTATAAGTATGAGAAAATATTGAGAAGAGAAGACAAGTCTTGAGAACTCTGCAATTCTTCCACAGTTCAGATATTCCTGCAGAGAGAGATATATATTGAGTAATCATTTATCGTCTAGTTCTCTCTTGTTTTTGGGGTTCTCCAATTGTGCTACAACACAAGTGATCTTTATGCACAATTGGATGACTTAGATACCGAAAAACCTACACACCATCTATTGCACTATGCGTGCATTGATTCGTGAGGACTGAAGCCATCAGAGTACGGAGATCGAAGCAAAAGGCTTCGTAGTTCTTTGATCCGTTGAGAAGCGGAGCCGTCAGAGTACGGAGATCGGATCGAGAGATTCGTGGTAGCGCGAGTGATTCAAGATTTTCAGATGTCGAGTGAAAAGTGGCAAATCAGAGTTATTGTAAGTCCTAACTTCATAAAGTCTATGAACTTCTTGATTCATAGTGCATCGATACCTGAGCGTAACTGTGATTTTTTTAATCGGAGTTTTTCCAAGGGTTTTCCACGTAAAATTATTGGTGTCGTCACTTACTTTATTTTCTGCACTCATATGTTTTATTGCATGGATTATCTTGCTAAAGAATTTGATTAATATTGACTTTTCCACAATTAATTTTTAATTTATCATTGAATCCATAAAAAGCCTATTCACCCCCTCTTCTAGGCTTAGTTTACTCTCTCATAGGTATTTTCAATTGGTATCAGAGCGTGGTTGCCCCAATTTAGGTTTACGACTTAGCGCTAGATCTTGAACTTAGGAAATAGACGTACCTCGTGAACGATGTTCCTTATCTAAGCCCCCTTTATTTGATGACTTAAATTACGCTGATTGGAAAGCTAGAATGAGAATGTTTTTGAAAGCTTTAGATGAGAAATTTTGGCTTGTCATAGAGGTAGAATACTCACCTCCCACTATTGTAGATGAGACCTGATAAGACCAAAATATTTGGTATTCTGGGCGTTAATAAACCCTTAGTTAGTCTATTTATTTTATTAATAAGATATTCTTATTTGAGTTGCGTGTTTAAGCATGTTTTAGGGGTCTTAACGCAAATTTGAGTTAATTTCGGATTTTTAGCCAATGCGCTTGATCTAGAACAATCCTCGGAGGATAAATGAACTCAATTTAGAGTAAGGTACAAGTCAACAAAGCAGAATACAAGTGGTTGTAGCACAAAATCGCAGATTAAATAAATATTAAAAATCAGGGACCACCGATTGATCGATCGCAGCCGACCTTAGGATCTACGCGAAGTTATATTGCAGAATTTTGACTTTGTGTACAAGTATATCAAGGGGCAGATTCGTCCATTCATTGCTGATATTTGGTCCTCACACCAAGTCTTCTTGGAGTGCAAGCAAAGAACATGCCATATCTGTACCAACTTTTGTCTATAAATATATGAAGACTTCATGAAGAAAAGGGATCCTTCACATCTTTCATATCATATTCCTACGGAGGAGAAAAAGTCTATCTTTAGAGAGGCTCCTCAAGAACTCAAGAACCACGAACCAATCGTGAGGGGGATGTTTACATCAACGATGCAGTCTCCTTTCTTCATGAGCGGCTAGTTGGTATCTAGGGTTTCCAACGAAACCCTGGTCAAATAATGTAGAACTTTAATTGATTTTATTGTAAAGAGGAGAAACTAAAGAACACTTATATGATGATTATGTAGTAAGAGACCGAACAAATTACCTAAATAATATTTATTTATTAATTCTCTTTTTAAGCTGAGATTGAATTAACGATTTATCTTGAACAACCGTGTTTTTACTCAGGGCAAGAAATCCAATGTTTAAATAATGGTTTCTACATAATGGTTCTTAACGACATGATATGTTTTATGTATACACAGTTAATTCTAAGAGAAGATGGTCATTAGTGTGTTTTTAATTTCATGTTTTAGGAGTAGTTGTAGTATAAATGCATATAATGACCATGCCAATCGAAGATGAATTGTAATGAACTAGACTTAATTGCATCTCTTTTAGGATAATGAAGCTGTTTGTAGCGTTACTAATCTGATTCCTATAAGCTGTATCTTCCTCTTGCAATAATAAGATAAAAGGACTATATTATGCGACTAGTGGTGTAGTTGGAGCAAAACCCTAAACTTGTTTATCTTGATTTAAAACACAAAAATTATATATGTTTATTTATTTTATGTTTATTGGTTTATAAAACCAACCAATCAAAACAACGTTATTAACATAATTCAATTTTTTGCTTTACAATTATTTGAAATATGACTCTAATCTCTGTGGTTCGATACCCTCTCTACTCAACTATACTATATACTACTCGCGTAATTGTGACTAAGAGGTAAAACTAGATCGTGTTAATTCTCTATTTTAAATACTTTTATTTTCATACGACTAGAACCGATCAAGACCACTAAAGAATTAAAAGTAAAATCTTCAAATGAATGGTCTTCTGCTGATTTAAACAATGTTGTTTCGCCTAGCATCCCTATTGGGTTGCTGGAACAACCAGCTTGCTAGATAGAATTCGTTCTAAATTGGAACTCTCAAGCTCTGTCTGCAATATTAAGTGTTATGGCCGCAAGTGAGTTTAGGAGAATTTCCTCGTGCGAGATTGCCAAAAAAGCTTTGGATATTCTCCGAGTTACACATGAAATGACTGATAATTTCAAAGTGTACGCATCTAATATTAATAAGATTGAAGAGGTTGCTACAATACATACAACTTCTAGGGATGGAAATTATGAGGGTGATGAAGATTGTAATGACTCACTTTGTATTGCATATAATAAATTATATAAAAAGTCCACACAACATAGCAAAGTTCTCTCAAAACAATCGGATAAACTTCGTAGTATTGATAAAGAATGACAGTTTTAAAGATAAGAATTAACCAATACTACCCTATCCCTAAATCAACTTCATACCCAAAGAGTTCAATTGTCTGAAGAATTGACTATGAAATTACTTATGAGATGGTAAACTAAACCTAGAGAGAGGGGGGGGGGGGGGGGGGGGGGGGGGGTGAATAGGTTTTTTATGAATTAATTGACAAATTAAAAATTAATTACGGAATAGTCAATTTTAATTCAATTTTTTAGCAAGATAATCCACACAATAATTAAATTTAGGTTCAGAAAATAAAGTAGAGACGAAACCAATATTTTTACGTGAAAAACCCTTTGAAAAGATCAAATTAAAAAATCACGGATATGCTTAGGTATTGATGCACTATAAATCAAGAAGTTCACACACTATATGAAGTTAGGACTTACAATCACTATGATTTTCCCATTTTCACTCGACGTCTGAAAGTCTTGAATCACTCGCGCTACCACGAAGCTCTTACTCCGATCTCTGTACTCTGACGGCTTCGCTTCTCAACAAATCAAAGAACCACAAAGCCTTATGCTCCGAATTCCGTACCCTGACGACTCTGCTTTTCACGAATCAATGCACACATAGTGCAACATATGGTGTGTAGATTTTTTAGTATCTAGGTCATCCAACTGTGCATAAATATCACATGTGTTTTAGCACAACCGGATAACCCCAAAAATAAGAGAGAACTAGAAGATGATGATCACTCAATATTTTTCTCTTTCTTTATCTCTCTCTGTAGGAATATTTGAATTGTGGAAAAATTGTAGAGCTCTTTAGACTTCTCATTTCTTCTCAATATCTTCTCATTTTATAGAGAAATAAGTATTCAATTATGGAATAAGATTCTTCAATTATGGAATAAAATTTCTTGATCTCCAAGTCTTTTTCTTGTTTTCCAAGTCTTGGACTTTTGACAATAAAGTCTCCAAATATATACCAATATAGCAATAATAACTCCTAAACGTGTCCTTAAGTGAATATGAGTCTTTAATAAATCATAATAACCCATATTAAAAAATTGAAGTCGATAGTCTCGAGTTCTAGATAAATTAAAATCTCAAGTTCTCGGTAAATGCTAATGGCGTTGGATGGCGTTGTGTGGTGTCCCAAACTCTCTGGAATATTACCGCATGGCGTGTGCCAAGGCGTAATTTTTGCGTAGGTCAAGTTCTCAACCATTTTCTTGAGTTCTCGGTAATTTTTACCGACTTCTCGGCAACTTCAGAAAATGCAATTTTTGTTAATTCTTCGGTGCGCCGCTTTCAATCAACTCCATTTTACTTCTCTTATATTCTTAACCACTTTAAACTTGATTTAACACGTTGTTGATCTTCGTTTGAACTGTCAACTTGATTAACTCAACTGAAGCCTATAACACTCAATATGATTTTTTATCAAAAACATGTCATTACAAATAAATGTTCCTACAGACTAAGTATGAACAAGAAAAGAATCAAGCTTTGAAGAGTGTAGATGATCTCAATAATGAATTAAACACTCTAAGATCCAAGTTAATTGAGAAAACTACGAAAATTAAGGATTTGGAAAATGAATTAAAGGATGCTAACTCAACTATCTATAAATGGTCTAATGGAACTCTTAAGCTTGATATTATGTTGAGTATGAGAAAATCTGTAGGAAATACAAAGGGGCTGGGGTTTAATGGAGTAACTTATAATTCGAACGTTATTTCTAAAACAACCTTTGTTAAGGCTTCCCAAGTAGCATATAATTCTTCTCAAGGTAATTCTGATATCAATCATAATGCTTTGTCTTATGCCAGGAAACCGGTTAAGAGTAATCCTTCCTTTATCTCTAAGTATCATAAGGGTTCTAATAATGATTTTTAAAGGTTTGTTCATATATGTCATCACTGTGGAGTAAAAGGTCACATTCGACCCATGAGCCCCAAATTAAGAGGAAGAAATTTGAAATCAAGGACAAATTCGGGTGTTGAGTGAAGAGGTAAAGAATTTGACAAAGCTAGCAAGTAGGGCTCTGAAAATTAAACAATTTTGGGTTAGAAAATGTGAGCTACATTGTTGTGTTGCCCATATTGCACTTAGAGCACATGACTCTAGTTCCTAGTGTTTAGATAGTGGATGCTCTAGGCACATGACTGGATATAAGTAATTTTTTGGCTATCTCAAGGATAGTAATGGTGGAACTGTTACTTTTGGTAACGGGAAAAAGTCTAAAGTGTTAGGAAATGACACCATTGTTGCTTCTGGTCTACTTAGACTGGAAGATTTTTATTATGTTAAGGGCACAAAAGCTAATTTGCTTAGCAGTAACCAGATATGCGATAATCATCATAATGTCAATTTCACTTATGATAAATGTTCTACAATTGATTTTTCTGGAACTTATGTTATGAAATGTGTACATGCATTTGATAATCGTTATTACATTTTTTCTAAACTTTGTTATGAGAAAGGTCTAGAGTTTATATCCACAGATTCTCAGTTGACAAAAATCTCTACAAAATCATTAGATTTTCAAAAGTATGTCAGTCTTAGGAAATCTAGTGGTACATTCTCATTAGAATAGATGTCTTCATATGTATCATTCTAGGAACATCTTGCATTATTTTTATCCTAGAATTGGTACATTAACATGCATTTGTCATTTTTTTACATGCATCATATTTTACTATTATTAGGTTTGTTTATGCATGCATCATTATGATAAAAATGGAAAAAAATTATAAAATAAAAATCCTTAGAATGGTGGCTTGGCTAATGATACAAAAGTTTGTCATATTTCACTATATTCTCATATTTACTTGTCTTCTTATGCTTATGGGAATTGGAGGTATTAGCCTGACCTGAGGATTTGAGTTGTTCACTAGACATGTTTAAGTATTATTTTTAAAACTCATTAACCTTGGATGTTTGTCTTACTTCGGAGATGATTGTAATGCTTACTGAAACTTTTAGTCTTTCTCATCTGACCCAAAGTGATATGTAGGTTCATGAGTTAGGCTAGATTGATCAGTGTTTTTGAATACCTATTGCATGCTCATGAATATTGAGGTAATATTGAAGAAAAAAAGAAGGAAAAAAAGGGAAGAAAATAAGGAGAAAAAATTAAATGTGATTATTTATTTAAGCCCCCTAGAGCAATGATCATTTTTTATGAGTAACCGGGTCTCAGTACCTCAAGAAGCAGTGAGTATTCATGTCAAAAGGCAGAAGTGATTATCTCGAATTTTCAACCCGAGTAACTGAGCCTCTTGCCACAAAGTAGTAGGTGTTCGCGTAAAAGGGGGAAAAAGAAAAGAAATATATATATGAAGGGGTGAAAAATATAAAAAAAATAGAGAAAAAAATGTTCCCCTTAATTAGCAATAAGGTTCGAGTTAAAGATTTGACTTCTAGCTTGGGTTTTGGACTGATTTATCATCACGGTTGGTGAGACAAATATTAGAATTGGTGCGTTTTGCTTTCATCTTGTTTATTTACTTGCATCTGAATATTTTTCATATATACAAATGATATATAAAGTTTGGTTTATGACTCCTTGTGTCTACAAGGTATGTTTGCTGATTTCCTTAACTATCGTGTGTATAAAGGCTAAGTCAGATATGAGAATATGATGTATTAATGATTAACTCATTGTCTCTATTGCCCTACTCACATGTTTCTAAGAACAAAAATATTTATTTTTTATTCCATGATAGTTTGAGCATTTTACATTCATGCATTATTATTAAGTTCATGCATCATAAATATTTTGTTACTCGATAATCTGGATATATTCTTTAGAATCTATGTCTTAATATAAGTTTTGTTTAGATTATCTGGTTTTCCCCTGTATATTTCTCACTGCTTACACTTTGCGTATTCTCCTACATCTCTCTAGACTGTTTAATTGTTCTTTCTTTCCTTGGCATTTCAGTGACAAAAAGGGGGAGAAGTATTTAGTAAGGGGGATAGATTGTTTTGTTCAGGAAGAGAGATATATGGTTAAGGGGGAGAGAATTTTTAATTGAGAGGGAAAATTATGTGTTGTTTATTAATGATCATTATGCTTAAATTTTGTTATTGTTCGTTTTATTATGATCGTTGAATATTGATTATGCCTGCTAGTTGTTTTCCACACTTGCTTTTCACAGGTATTTGTTTAGTGTTGTGGTTGCAGGATTGGTAGATCGTCATGAAATCAAAGTAAAAGTCTTTTTCTTTGTTTGTGGGTGTATGTTCATAGGTATAGATTTTATTTTGTTTTTCATGAGGATATATTTGTAAAATATGGTTTTGTCTCAGAAATGCCAAGGGGGAAATTGTAAGAACATTTATTTGTAATGACATCTTCTGATAAAAAACCATGTTGAGTGTTGTAAACTTCAATTGGGTTAATCAAGTTGACAGATCAAACGAAGATTAACAACGTGTCAAATCAAGTATAAAGTGGTTAAGAATATAAGAGAAGTGAAACGGAGTTGTTTGGAAATGGCGCAACGAATAAATAACAAAGATAACATTTTCTGAAGTTTTTTGAGAACTTGGCAAAGTACCGAGAAATCGATAACCACCTCGAGAACTCAACCTATAACGCCATAGCGGAGACCATAGCGGAACATGCCAGTAAGTTTTGGATGCCACTCAGCACCATCCCCTTCTATTTACCGAGAACTCAATATCACCTTTGAGAACTCGACATTTGAATTTATCGAGAACTCGGGACTAGCGACTTAGTTTTTAAATATGGGTTATTCTAATTCATTAAATACTCTTATCCATCTTAAGACGTGTCTAAGAGTTATTATTGGTATATTGGTCTATATTTGGAGACTTTATGGTCAAAAGACTAAAACTTGGAAGACAAGAAAAAGACTTGGAGATCAATAAATCTTATTCCATAATTGAAGACTTCTCTATCTATAAGTATGACAAGATATTGAGAAGAGAAGACAAGTCTTGAGAGCTCTACAGTTCTTCCACAGTTCAGATATTCCTGCAAATAGAAAGAGAAAGAGAAAAAATATAGAGAGAAATATTGAGTGATCATTCATCTTCTAGTTCTCTATTATTTTTGGAGTTCCCCAATTGTGCTACAACACATGTGATCTTTATGCAAAATTGGATGACCTAGATACTGGAAAATTTACACACCATCTGTTGCACTGTGTGTGCATTGATCCGTGGGGAACGGAGCCGTCAGAGTATGGATATCAGAGCAGGAGGCTTCGTGGTTCATTGATTCGTTGAGAAGCAGAGCCATCAGAGTACGGAGATCGGAGTGAGAGCTTCATGGTAGCGCAAATGATTCAAGACTTTCAAACATTGAGTGAAAAGTGGAAAATCAGAGTTATTGTAAGTGTATCACCCCGCTCCAATACTTGGTACGATATTATCCGCTTTGGGCCCAGCCCGCATGGTTTTGCTCTTGGGCTCCTGACCAAAAGGTCTCATACCAATTGGAGACAACACTACACATATAAGCACATCCCCAGAACTATACTCGGGCTATGTAGGACATCACAATCACCACATCTTGGGACCCAGCATCCTCGCTGGTGTTACCCACGGGCTTGTGCATGCTCCCACACTTAATTACGATCGGGCTCTGGCTCTGATATCAATTGTAACACCCTGTTCTAACACTTGGTACGATATTGTCCGCTTTAGGCCCAACTCGCACGGTTTTTCTCTTGGGTTCCTCCCCAAAAGGCCTCATACCAATTGGAGACTACACTACATATATAAGCACATCCCCAGACCTATACCCAGTTGATGGTGGACATCACAGTAAGTACTAACTTCATAGAGTCTGTGAACTTCTTGATTCATCGTGCATCGATACCTAAACGTATCCGTGGTTTTTTACTTGGAGTTTTTTCAAGGTTTTTCCACATAAAAATATTGGTGTCGTCTCTTGCTTTATTTTCTGCACTCATATTTTTATTGCGTAGATTATCTTGCTAAATAATTGAATTAATATTGAATTTTCTGCAATTAATTTTTAATTTTTTTTATTAAATTCATAAAAAGCCTATTACCGTGTCCTAGGTATTTTCAGTAAGCATAGTGAAAAGTTGTTGGAAATAGTGACCTAGAGTTAGGAGGAGAAATGTATGAAGAAGAATTAGAGAAAATATTTTATTCCTCTTATTCAACTTAATTAAAACATGAAAATTACATAACCTTATATAAAACATCAAAACATACTTGTAACATTCAAATGTAAACGCACATAAATATCCACTAACATAACAACTAGTAGTGTAACTCCCACTAATAATCATAACTTATTATAACACTCATGTCTTCCATTAACACCCCACTAACACCAACTTTAAGACACCTAATAAAATTATGTAATATATCCAAACACCCTAAATATCAAGTTTATTATCCCCCCCCCCCCCCCCCCTCCAAACGATTTTTATACTTCAAGTGAACTTGTCAGCTTCTGAAAAAATTTCAACTTTGAGGGGCTTGGTGAAATTATCAACAACTTGATTTTGTGACTTCATGAAGTTAAGTTTCACTTCCTTCTTTCCCACTTTCTTCTTTCTTATGAAATCTTTGACAATAATTATTCTTCTCTATGAACATAGTTTCTTCACCTATAACAATTTTTTTATTTTTTTGTCTAGAACTGCATCTTCACTTTATTCACCTTCTTCACCTTTGTATGCTAATAATAATGTAAGCTCCACTTCTTCATCAACAAAATTAGCCTCTTATTCTACATTATTAATAACATTTCTGCATTCCGAAGCATAATGACTATATTTTTGACAATCATAATATTGAATATGAGACTTGTCATACCTCCTTCCATTTGACTTCGAATTGCTTCCTCTTCCAGGACTTCCTCTTTCTTGTTGTGAGTCGTATTATTTTTCTTCATTAATGGTTGTGTAATGACCATTTTTTTCTTTTCTTCCTCTTCCTTGGCCACATGCATTTTCACATCCTCAGCCCCTTTGATTTTCATCATGCTTGACATCTCCATATTTCAAAGAAAGCTTTGCTTAGAGCACTTATTCCAAAGCTTCTTGTTTCTTCACCACTTTTTCTTCATGGGCTTGTAATGAACCCATGAGTCCATAAACGGTCATGGAATCAAAGGATTTTGATTCTTCAATGGTAACAACAATAAAGTTGAATTTGGAATCCAACAACCTAAGGATCTTTTCAACGACCCTTGTATCCGTCATGACGACTTCACTATATTTCCTTTCTTGGTTCACAATACTTAGAACATTTGAAAAATAATCTGAAATTGATTTAGATTCCTTAATTTGCAATGCTTCAAATTCACCCCGTAAACTTTGGAGACGAACCTTCTTCACTTTCTCAACTCCTTGAAACGAGTTTTGAAGAATCTCCCATAGTTGCTTTGCATTGGTAGCATTAGCAACTCTTTGTATCATTGCCTCATCCAGACATTGGTTGATGATCACAATAGCCTTTTGGTCCTTTCTTCTAGCTTGGAGGCCATCTTTCTGGGCTTGAGACAAGATTGCTCATCTTGTGGTTCATTGTAACCTTTGTCTACAATATCCCACACATCTTGTGCTCCTAAAATTGCCTTCATTCGGATACACCAATTTTCGTAATTATCTTTGGTAAACCTAGGCATTTAAAATGGAATTGAACTATCTCTCTCACAAACTAGCTCTAATACCACTTTGTTGGAAATAGTGGCCTAAAAGTTTAGGAACAAAAGTGTATGAAGAAGAATTAAAGAGAATATTTTATTCCTCTTATTCAACTTAATTAAAACATGTAAATTACATGACCTTATATAGGACATCAAAACATACATGGAACATTCAAATGTAAATGCACATAAATCCACTAATATCCACTAACATAATAATTAGTGGTCTAACTCTCACTAATAATGATAACTTGTTATAACACTCATGTCTTCCATTAACACCAACTTTAAGCCACCTAATAAATTATGTAATATATCAAAACACCCTAAATGTCAATTTTATTATTTTCAACAAAAGTTGTACATATACATGCACCTCCAGAAAATAATAAAACTACTATAGTTACTTATATCTATATTATATATTAGTGGGGTCATTCATCATTGCATTAGATTTTCAAATGTTTGTTTGTGCAAGTGTACATATTTGATCTTTTGTAAAATAGGAGAATTGCATGCTCTTGTCATAAAATACTTATATAATAAGGTCATGATTGGTAGGCGGTTTTTCTGGTCTGGTCTGGTTCGGTTTGGTCTGGTCCGGTCTGGTCTGGTATAATCTGATCTGTAAATGTCTGTTTGGTAAGCAGTCTGGTCTTACTATTTATTTATTATTTATTATAATATTTATTTATGTATTATTTATTTCATTATTTATTATTTCTTCACTTTATAATATATTTTGTTATTTTATTATTTATATTATTAAATTATTATTTATTAATTTATATATTAATTTATAAATATATTCTATTTATTTATTATTATTTCATTATTTAATTCACTTTACTTATAAATTATTTATTCATTTTTAATTATTTAAAAATATATTTTATTAATTTAATATTAATTTATTATTATTATACTCATTTATTATTATTATTATGAAGTATTTATTCATTATTATATTTACTTATTATTTATTATTATATCTATTTATTATTTTTTATTATATTTATTTATTATTATTATTTATTTCATTTTGTTTATTATTTATTATTTTTATTATATTTTTAAATATGTTTTATGTAATTTATTTTATGAATTTATTATTATTATTTATTATTTAGTCCATTTTTTATTATTATTATATTTATTTGTTATTATTGTATTCATTTTTTATTATTATGTTTTATTTAATTTATTATTTATATTATTAATTATTCATTTTTAATTATTTATTCATAAATATATTTAATTATTTATTCATTTATTTATTATTATTATATTCATTTTTATTATTATTAGGTATTATTTATTTCATTTTGTTTATTATTTATTATTTATATTTTATTTTTAAAATATGTTTTATTTAATTTTTTATTATTATCATTAATTTTTTTATATGATTTATTCATTTTTAATTATTTATAAATATATTTTATTAATAAGACCAGACCAGATCACCAGGAACCACCTTTTTTTTTTGTCTGAAATGAGGTCATTTTGGTCTGATTTGGTCTTACTTGGTCTACCCAAAAATTTGGGATCAATGCTACCAAAAACGGTCTGGTCCCATAATACGCAAGACCAGACCAGACCACCAGGGACCAGACCACCTACCAAATAGAGCCTAAGCAGTTTGTGGTTATAAATAAGTCCTGTATTGCGTGTGAGAAGCATAAGTTATGGGTCATAGTATTATTCTTTGGGATCTTATTAGTGTTAACTATTCTACTTTATTGTGTATTGCGTACGTTTATGAAGCATAAACTCTCTACATGGGTCATAGACTCATAATATTGGTCTTTGGAGTGTAGTTAGTCTTAGGTATTGTTTGACAGGACTTAGGGATGGCAATGGGGCGGGTCGGGGCGGGGATCCCCATCCTCATTCCTGAACCTGCTCCCATTTAGTCCCCCCGAACCAGCCCCGTCCCCGAAAAAGAAATTATTTTTTGCCCCGCCCTGCCCCGCTCCCACCCCCGCCCCGTCCCTGAAATTTTTTTAAATTTTTTTTATAAATTTTTATAAAAAATTATTTATATCTTAAACATATATATATATTTTACATATATATATAATATATAATCGGGGCGGGGTGGGGGTACCCCCGAACCCGACGGGGATTTTTTTTTTGCCCCATCCCTGCCCCCATTTATGTAATCGGGTCCTCATACGCGGGCTAAACGAGGCGGGGCGGGGCGGTTCCCCATCGGGGCAGGTATTATTGCCATCCCTAACAGGACTTTTGCTTTTACTTTTATGCGAAAGAAAAAGTAAATTAGAAGCCGTTTTGAGAAACTGGTACCTCCCAACTTCTTCAAAATGCTCTTTTAGAGCTCAAAAACTCTTTTGAAATTTTTGTCAAATATCATTCAAAACAGTTTTTTCTTCCATAAAACCAAAATCAGTTTTCGAAAAGTTAATCCAAACAGGACTTTAAATGAGCTTTCTCACGTGACCTGTTATTAGAATAGTTTTCTTCACATGACCTGTTAATAGAATATATATTTTTTCCTTTTTTGGGTAAATCAATAGTTTTCTTCTTTTTCAAAACGATACGTAGATCATTACCATGATATGACAAACTTGACTACCCTCTTTGCGCTAGTTCATCACATATTTCCATTATTTTGAGGACCACTTGTAACTGGTTCTCAAGCCCTATTGTTCGGCATATCTTCTAATTCAGAAGAAAAAGAGAAGTAAAAAATGTTTTTTAGAATCTGGTACCCTAGTTTTTTTAAAACGCTCTTTCAAGACCTAGAAGTTCTTCTAAACTTTTTGTCAAACATCGTTCAAAATAGCGATTAAAATTTTTGTCAAACACCGTTCAAAACAATTTTTTTGAAGATGAAGGTATAATAGTAACTAATACTGTTAAATTTAATTATCAAAAATAACTATTTTTAGTTTTTTTATACCAACTGAAAAGTTTCATTTGATTATTTTTTCTAACCCTTATTTGATATACAATTTTTTTTTGAATGATAAGAAATTCATATATTACACACCCACAATGCTTCCTAGGAGGCTCGAACCCCTCACCTTCCAATTGGGGATGTGAGATTATACCATTGCACAACTACAAATTTTTATCTTCACTTGAGAAAGATATATTTCCACTTTTGAAAGATTACCTAATTATTTTGACTATAATACTAGTTATAAAACAAACTTTCACTACAAGAAATATGAGCATTACGGGCGTTTTTTGGAAAACCGCCGGAAAATTTTGATTTTTACCGGCGCTTTTCAAAAAGTGCCAAAAAAAGCTAGTCTTTACTAGCGGTTTTCAAAAAGTGCCGGAAAAATTTGGGTTTTACAGGCGGTTTTCCAAAAGTGCCAGAAAAAGATGGTTTTTGCCGCTACTTTTTGAAAGCTGCCGGTAAAATCTAGCTTTTCCCGTTTTTTTAAATAATGAAAAAGTAGAAAAATTAGTGCCAAGACTCGAACACTAAACTCCAAGGCGAGATAGGATAAAGCTCGCCAAATAATGTAGATTGTATTTTGTTTCTAACTATAATTTTTACTATGGGTCCGTTTGGATACCCTGTTTTTTGTTTTTGTTTTTTTACTGTTCACAAGACTAAAAAAAAACATGTTTGGCAAACGCGTTTACTGTTCACTGTTTTTTCCCCAAGGAAACTGTTTTCTGTGAATAGTGTGTAAAAGTGATGAAAACACCAAATACAACTTTTAGTTGTTTTTTGAGTTTTTTCACTGTTTAGGTGGTAAAAATAATGAAAACACCAAATTCATAAAATACAATTTTCACCAAATAAAAGTGGTGAAAACACCTTCATCCAAACGCTTTTTTGTTTTTAGTTTTTTCCTGAAAAAACAAAGACAAATACAAAAACAGTTTTTATATTTGAAGACAAAAAACAAATACAAAAAACAGGCTTTCCAAACGCACCCTATATATATTGAAGGCCCAAAAACTGTTTTCAAAATAAAAACATATTTATCTTTTGCAGACTAGAACCGGAACTCTAGATTGAGAGATGATTTTCATCACCAATTAAACTACACCATATTTATTTATTTATTTATTTTATGTTCATAAAGTACACTATACATAGTAACAAAAAAATTAAAAAATCTACCAGGATATTATATATATATATATATAATTTGTACCGATACTTTTTCAAAAGCACTGTATAATTTATGTAAAATAAAATAGGGTAAAGTGCATTAAACCCCTTGAACTATTTTCTCTCTCTCAACAAACCCCCATGAACTATGTTTTAGACTCTAAACTTTCCAAACTATCCCAACTTTTATAATTCACTCATTCCCGTCATAACACCGTTAGTTAAAATTATGATAATTTGCACTCAGATCCCCTGAGGTTTTCATCAATTGCACTCGCTCCCTGAGATTTTATTTTCCTTGCAATGACACCACCTGAAGGAGAGAAATGACCGGAATGCCCTTGTGTTGTCTCCCTTATTTCATGAGACAAATATCTAGGTGGTGAAATTACCTCCATGCCCTAAGATGAAAACCCTATAATGTATATATATCTATAACAACTATTCTAAAATGTGAAGGGTTGAGAATATTTCCAAACATTTTCTTCAAAATAAAAATTAATGAATTAATATGTATTAGTTGAAGTGCAACTCTAAGGAGTATGTCAAAAAGATATAGAGTAAAAGAAAGGGGGTTGGAAAATTTCAATACTTTTAAAAAATAATAATAATTAATTAATATGTATTTCTTGAAGTGTAACTCTAATGAATATGTCAAAAGATATAGAGTAAAGATATAAAACAAGGGGTTATAAATATTTTCATATTTTGATAAAAAAAAAATAATTAATTGAATTGTAACTCTAATGGATATTTCATAAAATATAGAGTAAAGATATAAGACAAATATATTTCGACAAAGAAAATAATATAACTTAAAATATAGAAATATGTATATATTTATCTATCTATCAATATACTACTAATAAAAACATAAAGACTGTCTAATATTTTGATTCATTATCACATTTTACAAAATAAAAAATTATAATAAGTAAAGTTTGTCATTATTTAAAGTGTAAGGGCTTAAATTAACTTTACAAAAAAATTAATAAATAATAAACCATTTGTCATATTTTTATAAAAATATAAAAAATTACAATAAGTAAAGTTTGTTATTATTTTACAATGTAAGGGCTTAAATTAATTTTACACAAAGAATAATAAATTATAAACAATTTGTAATATTTTTATACATTTATCACCCCTTACAATACACCAAAAACTATAATTAAAATGTATTACTAATTGTTTAAATTGTAGGAGTTGTTTATTATTTATTTACAAATTCAATTAAATTATATGAGCTCACAAATATTTTATACATGTATCACCTTCTAAAATACAAATAATAATAATCATAAATAAAGTGTATTATTATTATTTAATGTAAAAGGTCACAGTATTAGTTTTAGGGGAAAATGAAAAAATGAAAAAATGAAAACTTTTGGGGCCTATATTACAAAAATGACAGTTTTTAAAAAATAATTTAAAAAAATGTGATAATATTTCAAAAATCATTATATCCAAAACACTTGAAAAGTTTTCCAAATTGAGCTTAAGACACAAGGGTTGTTTGGTCCATTAATTTAGCCAACGTGTCTTTTTCACTAAATCAAGGGCACAAGAGTCATTTCATGGGGTCTTCACCCCTTCAGGGGTGTCATTGCAAGGAAAATGAAATCTTAGGGGGTGAGTGCAATTAACTGAAACTTCAGTGGACCTGAGTGAAAATTATCCTAATTTAACTAACGGTGTTATAAAGAGTATCCTTAATTGTAACAATTTCATAGTTTGAGGGGCCAACACATAGTTCAGGGGAATTTAATGCACTTTATCCAATAAAAAAAAATAAAAAAAAATATATATGTACATATTTTCATATATACACATAGCATTTCCCCAACTCCTTCCTACAACTTTTTGCTTCTAATCCAAATTTTTGGGTCGTTTGCAAATTACCATCATAAGCCCAAAGTAATGTAACCCGACCCAACCAATTTCGTTATAACCTATCCTTCTAGGCAACAATTTTTGCACTCACATATCACTTTTTTTCCTCAAATCCCTATTTTACAGTTTGTTCATCTTTGAAGAGATATATATACACACTAACAAAAAGGCCACGTGGAAATGCACGTGGTGGAAAAATCATGAATAGAAAATAAAATAATATAAATATACTATACCCAAATTTGTTTCAAGAATTTTAAAATGTCATAATTATATAAATTAAAATTGCAACAATTATAATTGAAATAGTAAAAAAAAACATAAAGTTAAACATTCAAAGAGAGAAATCTTCAATATTACTTTCAAGAACTTGACTTCTGCTGATCAAGGAATGGGTAAAGTGGCATACTTGCTTTTTCAGAAGAAACTCTCGACAACATGTTCCATTTCTTTCCTTTAGATCCATCAGGCTGATGGCCCAGTAAGAATCTTGTAAGCCCACTGCATCTTTGAATTCCTTTGGAAGATTGAAGTAGTGATGTGATCCAGGCTTCATTGCCCTAATGGGCCTCAAGCCCATCAAGATAATATATATAAAAAAAATCAAAAATTAATAAAGGCATTCTTTCTTGTGTTGTGCAAAATTTGACATTTACACATTGGCGCCGTCTGTGGGAAGCTAGAGGGGGAGTTCCTGATTTTTCAAATCTACCCTTCGGGATCTGTAAAATCGCCTCCTTCTTCCCATCTCAAAAAGCTGAGTCTGTTTGTCAAACAAAAAATCCACTACCACTTCTAGAAACCTTCATTCACTACCCTCCCCCCCGAACGGAGATGCCAATCACTCATTCGCAGACAGATGTTCAACCCACTGCAGATAATCGTGCAAAGGGATCCATGGAACAAATTCTTAACGCTTGATAGCTGTTGAGGAATATAGCATGGCCTTGGAAAGGCAGAATGCGGAACTCATGGCGAGGTTGGCTCCACAAACCGATATCCTACTGGTAGTTGCAGATGACCCTCCGGTGGCGGCGGTCGACCATTCTCTGAACCAGCAGGGCAGTGACAGACATGAGGATCATGCCGAGTCTTCTCAGCGCTCAGGAAAGGCTCCAGCAGCCGATGAGTCCATAACCCCTCAGAAACTTCAAGCAATGATGGATGAATTCCAAAGAAAAGTTCTCGGGGACTTGAGGTCCCAATCTACCGATGACATGGCCGTCCAGGCGTCCACTGAATTGATACAGTCACCTTTCGCCCACGAAATAACCCAGGAGCCTTTCCCGAAGAAGTTCGTTATGCCACAGTTCATCCCTTACGATGGCACAGGGGGCCCCGAAGAACACGTATACCAGATCCATCAGAAGATGACCCAGTATGCTGAGAACGAGTCCCTGCTTTGCAAAGTGTTCTCCACAAGCCTTGCTGATGCCGCTCTATTATGGTTTAGGAAGCAGCCACCCCGATCCATTGGTAGCTGGCAGCAGTTGAACAGGTTCTTCATCGCCCAGTATTATGGAAACAAGAGACAGAAGAAGACCATATCCTGCCTCTTCACCATGATCCAGGAGAAAGGAGAGTCATTGAAAAGTTTTCTATCCCGATTCAACATCGAATCCTCTTTTGTGGATAACTGTGACCAGCACTCTGCAATTGAGGCATTCAGGATGGCCCTCATTCCAGGAACTAAGTTCCATCAGTCTCTGGTAAAGCGCCCTCTATCGGGCATTGGAAAGCTAAACTCCAGGGCCCAGGGGTACTTGAGAATTGAAGAGGAGGAAACTGTCAGGCAAAGGAGGTCAGCCTTAGTCAGTGTTGAGATTCAATCCAGGGATCGATTGACCGATCGAAAGCGATCAGCTCCAGTGGGATCATCAGTCCCAAAACCGTTCAAACGCCCCAGATTCGAAGAAAGGTTGACACCCCTGAAGGTTAGCCTTGCGAAACTTTACCAGGAGAACAAAGCCAAAGGAGTTTTCCAGCAACCCCCAACCATCAGACAACCACTTGATCAAAGGGATAAGTCAAAACACTGCGTTTTCTAAGGCGATTTCGGGCACATCACAAACGAATGTCGTAACCTAAGGCAACAGGTGGAGACGTTACTGCTTCACAGGGAACTCTGAGATTATGTCCATCAGGACAGACCAAAGACTGACCAACGGGCCCTTAGCGCCCCCCAGAACTCCACGGATGGACAGCCGGTTAAGGCCATTAATATGATTTATGGTGGCCCCCCATCCAAGGAGACAGAAGGATCACGCCGGACCCATCTCCGGAGAGCTCACAAGATGAGGAGGGTCAACGAAATAAGCGGAGCTCATCATGGGGCAGAGGAAACTCAGATCACTTTCTCGGTTTCAGACCTTCAGGATGTCCAAACCCCGCATGAAGACCCTCTGGTCGTGACCCTAATGGTGGCCAAATGTCTTGTGAAAAGGGTCATGATCGATCCTGGGAGCAGTGCCAATATCATCACCAAGTGGGCTTTTGAAAAGCTCAAAATCAATCCATCTGAAGTCGTGGCATCCCGGTGCCCCATCGTCGGTTTTGACGGAAGGCAAATCGAGCCGATTGGGGAAGTTCAGTTACCAGTATCTGCCGCTCAGAGGACTCTAAACGAGACATTCGTTGTGGTAGATGCCAAACCTTCGTATAATCTGCTCATGGGAAGGGGATGGATTCACCGAATGTAAGGTGTACCTTCGACTCTGCATCAGGTCATGAGATGTTTAAGCCCCGACGGTATAGGTACCATTGATGTCAAAAGTGACCAGGTGGCCGCCAAGGAATGCTATGTGGTCACCCTGAAGGAGATCCGGAAAGTGAAAGCCCCAGTGGCGCCCCACTCCAAGGAACAAAGCTCAGGATCCAAATAGAAGTTAAAGGAGCGGGATACGGGCACACCAATTGTGGTTGAACCGTTGCAGCCGATCTATGTTGTGCCCAACAACCCGGAAAAAGTTACTTTTGCAGGTACAAACCTCACCGATCCTAAATTTAAGGAACTAACACAATTGTTGCAGGACAACTCTGATGTCTTCGCATGGGAGCATACAGACATGCCAGTGATCGATCCTGATGTTTCCCAGCATTCGTTGCATGTTGACCCAAATGTCAGACCCATCAGGCAAAAACAGAGGCTCATGGGGGCACATAGGAACCAAATTATCGTAGATGAGGTATCCAGATTGCTCCAGGCTGGCTTCATCAGGGAGGTCAGATATCCCGAATGGCTGGCCAACGTAGTAGTCATGCAAAAGGAGAATGACAAATGGAGGGTTTGCGTTGACTTTACTGACCTGAACAAGGCATGCCCGAAGGACAGCTTTCCACTGCCAAAGATTGACCAGATGGTTGATGCTACCGCTGGTTACGATCGTATAACCTTTTTGGATGCTTATTCACGTTACAACCAAATAAAAATGAACCCGATGGATGAGGAAAAGACCTCCTTCATTACTGAAACAGGTACATACTGCTTTAAAGTTATGCCTTTCGGACTGAAAAATGCAGGGGCCACTTTCCAAAGGTTGGTCAACAGGATCTTTAAAGGTATGATGGGTACAGTAATCGAGGCCTACATCGATGACACTGTGGTCAAGAGCAGAAAGAAGGAGGACTATCTCACCCACCTGCGCCAAGTGTTTGCCACCCTCAGGTCGCATGGCATGAAGCTTAATCCAGCGAAATGCTCTTTTGGTGTGTCATCTGGGCAGTTCCTGGGGCACATCTTGGACCGGATCGGGATCCAGGCCAGCTCGACACAAGTCAGGGCCCTGATAGAAATGAAGGAGCCCCGGACACATAAAGACGTTCAAGTCCTGACGGGAAGAATTGTTGCTCTTAGCAGATTCATTTCACGACTCACTGATCGATGTCGACCATTCTTTCAGGCAATAAAGGCGAAGAAGGGAGAGATCTGGGTCCTGAACAATCGGAGGCCCTGGCGAGGTTAAAAGAGTACTTGACCATGCCCCCAATCCTATCCACACCAACTCCCGATGAAGTTTTATACTTGTATTTAGCAGTATCCTCTGCGTCAACCAGCGCCGCTCTCATTAGAGAGGACGAGAACCTTCAAATGCCAATATTCTACACCAGCAAATCCCTGGCTGAGGCAGAAACCAGATACAACAGGCAAGAGAAATTGGTTCTGTCATTGGTGAATGCCAAGAGAAGGCTAAGGCATTACTTTGAAGCTCACCCGATCGTCGTCCCAACGGCTACACCCATACGGGTTATAATGTCGAAGCCTGACCTGTCAGGGCGGATCTCTAAATCGGCCATCGAATTGGGCATATACGATTTGACATACATACCCCGGGTTTTCATCAAAGGACAGGCAGTAGCGGACTTTTTGCTCGAAAGTGAAAATGAAGAGCCGGACCAGAAAAGTGAACCGGACACATGGAAGATTTTTGTGGATGGATCAGCCAGCTTTGCCGGATCAGGAATTGGTTTGGTAGTCTTGACACCTGATGGGACACGCTTTCACATGTCAGTGCAACTATAGTTCCCAGCCACGAACAATGAGGCAGAGTATGAGGCCGTCATATCCGGATTAAGGGTAGCCCGAAGCCTCCAGATTCAGTCCTTAGCAGTACACTATGATTCTCAGCTGGTTGTCCGTTAGATCAACGGGGAGTATGAAACAAAGGATCCAAAAATGGAGTCGTATCGGGCACTCGTTTTGAAAGAAATAGAAAGTTTTCAAAGAATAACCTTCACCCAAATCCCCAGGAGCGAAAACTCTAAAGCTGACCACCTGGCCAATCAGGCATCTTCAGCAGGAGAAGACTTGACCCGGGTTGCACTGGTGGATTCTATTCGGAGGCCCAGTACTCAGGAGCCCGAACGAGTAATGTTTATCCCATGGAAGCCCAGTTGGATGGATCCCCTGATGGATTACCTGTGAAATGGAACTCTTCCCGAAAACAAAGCTGAAGCTTACAAGATCAGAAGGAATTCAGCCCGATATTCAATCATAAACGGGCAACTCTACCGAAAATCCTTTTCAGGTCCTTACCTGAGATGTATTACACCGTCAGAATCTAGAGCAGTGATGCAGGAAATTCACAGTGGAGCTTGTGGGAACCACTCCGGCACCAGATCCCTTGCCCATAAGATACTCTCTCAAGGGTACTTTTGGCCCTATTTGTCACGAGATGCCGAAGAGCACGTCCGAAGATGCATGCCATGCCAAATGCACGGGGACGCTATCCATCGACCACCTGAATTCTTGCATCCCACTATAGTACCGCACCCATTCACCCGATTGGGAATGGATATAGTGGTGTTAGTCACTAATTAACCCTAGAGGGGGGTGAATAGGGTGATCAAAATATTTCTACTCCTTTTCGAAATTGGAACAATATATAATCAATACTCAATTTCTTCAATAGTCAAGTGAATAAATTCAATTCAATTTATCTAACAACTAATCACAAGACTAATTAGCATACAAGATATTCAAGTAAATATAGCATGCAAATTAATGAAATAAGGTGAGAGATTGAGAGATTGACACCGTGATTTTTCGAGGTTCGGTAACTCCTACTCCTCATCTCAAGAATCCCTTCTTGAGACTTTTCCCGATCCTTTCACTATGGCCTTTCCTTCACAGGTGGAATATCAAACCTTTACAACACAAGCCTGTCGAGCTTGACTCTCAATCAAGAGAACAACCCTCTCTTGAACAATCGGTGGACTTCACTTGTCCGAGATTACAAATTCGTATGTAATCAATAAAATCACTCAAGAACAAAAACACTAAAAACCCAAAGGTTTTTATGGAAGATAAATTAATATAAGCTCAAGTGTTTTTGGTGATTTTATAATAGCTCTAGAAATGTATTCTCAAAGGATATGATCAATGAATGATATTTGGAGAATAAGAAGAGATACTAGAGGTTTTGATTTTCAAAGAAACTTGGAGAAAATCAGATTTTCAAAGCTTGGTTTCAATGGCTTTTGTAGAGAAAATTTATGCAGAATTTTGAGAGCTTTTCTTTCACTTCTTTCTCTTTTGTTTTTCAATCTATGAGCTTACAATACACATATCTAATTCTATATATATCAATACATTAGGGTTATGAGAGTGAGTATTGATTTAGAGAAGTCAAGAGCCGTTTGAAATCCATTGAACATGATGCACAAAACATGGAAACTGTTTTCTGAAAAACTGCAGAATTTGAGGTTCAAACTAGTCGACTACTTTGAGCTTCTAGTTGACTAGATTGATTCTTCCACTTCATGTAGTCTAGTCGACTCAAATGGTTTTAGTCGACTAGATGGGTGGTTCTAGTTGACTACTTGAGGGCTTTAGTCGACTACTTCAAAAATGGATGAAAACTTGATGCTACTGATTGTTTTAGTCGACTACAAGAGAATACAAAGGATTCTTCTAGTCGACTATAACTTGAAAAACATTTAATAAAAATATTTTTCTTTTCGTTTAAGTTCGGTAAAATATTTTTCATTCCATTTGAGTTTGGTTCATTTTATACTTGAGCTTATATGATAAAATCGACACATAAAATTACCTTGTTACAATGATCGCTCCCCGACCTATCTACCCCAAGTCTTGAGTCTTCAACTTTCGCCTTTGCCGTTGAATTTATTGATTTTCCATTTTTGCGCTTCAATTTCTTTCACGGCTTTTTGCTTTAAATCAAGCTTTCTTTCCGAGCTTGCTTTCCGAGTCGTTCACCTGTCTTTTGCTGAAAACATGAACTCGGTAATTCATTAGTATTAAAAACGCTTTAAATGTTTTGTTAATATTAAAATAGGATTTATTGTCCGAAAATAAATTTCAAGGCCAACAAGTGGGATCCCTCCCGAAAGCAATCCGGTTAAATGCCTACGTCCTTTTGGCCATCGACTATTTCACCAAATGGGTAGAAGCGGAAGCTTATTCCACCGTCAAAGGCAGCCACGTCATCAAATTCATATGGACCCACATAATATGCAGATTCGGGCTACCGAGGACGATCATGATGGATAACGGCACAAATCTGGACAACAAGGGTGTTAGAGCATTTTTTGCCGAGCATGGTATCAACCAGAGCACATCTTACGTCGGTTACCCACAAGGGAACGGGCATGCGGAAAGGATAAATCGAACCATATTCAACACCCTAGCCAAAAAACTTGAAGAGGCCAAAAAGGCCTGGCTAGAGAAATTGCCTGAAGTTCTCTGGTCATACAGAACGACCCCCAGACAACCGACTGGAGAAACCCCCTTTGCCATGGCGTACGATGCTGAAGTTGTGATTCCTACAGAGATCAGGGTTTCAACCCTCCAGAGCGAGGCCTGGGTTGAAGGACCAAATAACCAGCACCTGGCTCAGAATCTTGATCTTATGGATGAAAGAAGAGAGGCTGCCGGGATCAGGCTGGCCGCCTACCAACAGCAAGTTCGGAACCACTTCAATCAAAGAGTCAAAAGAAGAGAGTTCCAGGTCGAAGACATGGTCCTTAGGCGAAAAATCGGGCTCGTAGGCAAGCTCAGGGAGCCTTGGGAGAGCCCGTTCACCATTACCGAAGTAATCGGTCACGGAGCGTACCCAGTCCGAAGGAATATTGATGGCAGAATGGAACCAAACTCCCATAACGCCTCTCGCCTGAAGAGGTACTACCCTTAATGGGCCAAGTTTCAATTTTTACTTTAATCTTTTGTAAACGGGTTAGAATACTTGATTAGTGGAAATCATTATTATGGCAAAAGAAATCATAAATATCTACTGAAACACAAAAACAAACTAAGTGTTGCATTGTCTTTTGGATGGCCTGAAGTGCCCGAAGACAAAACACAGATCTTGAAGAGATCATAGTTCCAAGAACAAACTAAGTGTTGCATTGTCTTTCGCATGGCCTGAAGTGCCCGAAGACACAACACAGATCCTGAAGAGATCATAGTTCCAAGAACAAACTAAGTGTTGCATTGTCTTTCGCATGGCCTGAAGTGCCTGAAGACACAACACAGATCCTGAAGAGATCATAGTTCCAGAAACAAACTAAGTGTTGCATTGTCTTTCGCATGGCCTGAAGTGCCCGAAGACACAACACAGATCCTGAAGAGATCATAGTTCCAAAAACAAACTAAGTGTTGCATTGTCTTTCGCATGGCCTGAAGTGCCCGAAGACACAACACAGATCCTGAAGAGATCACAAATTTTATGAAAATAAACTAAGTGGACAAGAACCATGATATTATAGACATTGGAAAAGACAACTGGACAAAAGCTATGATCTTTCATTTAAAATGGGCCCCAGTGGCCAAGGCTTACAATATGCTCAATAAACGCAAAATCCTAAGGGCCAACACTGGTGCCCGACTCATCGGGATTCACTGGAACGATGCTCCCATCAGGAGCTGGAAGATCAGGGGGGGCGGTGATGCTCATCCCGGGGAGAGGCTTAGTCAGGAATTCGCAGAAACGAACGTCATCTGGACCACCGAACGGATCATCGTACGGTGGAGCGATGCCCAAGCTTTCATCCAACTCTTCCACTGAAGCGAAGTCCCTCTCCTCAGCAGGCTTCTGCATGTCATTGAAACATGACCTCCAACCGAACCCGATCCGGTACTGGGAGGTGTCGCAGAAACGCTTGTACATTTCGTTCCCACCCCGGTGGCACATCTCCACCACCGACCTCTCCGTTGCCAGAAGATTCTCGATCTCTGCCCTTTCCTCCAGGTTCTTCGAATTGGAGGCCGTCAGGTTCTCATTGTTGGCTTTCAGGCTCTCATTTTCAGCCTTTAGGGCCTCCGTTTCCGTAAATATGGCCCGCCTGACCGCTTCCATCTCTTTAATCTTATCTTGAGCAGCCTGAAGCTGTTGCTCTGCAGAGATAGCCCTCTGGGTCTGAACATCCAACTTTTCATTGGATATGGACAAAAGGTTGACAACTTTCATCCGGGAATCCTCCTTCAGCCTCAAAAGCTCATTGGATTTCTGAAGCAACTTGCTGCCTTCCTCCATCTTTGTGTTGTAGGCCTGAGTCAGGTAAAACATCTGCCAAAAGGACAAGTGTCAGTCTGATAAAGAAATAAGTAAATGTTTAAGTACGATTGAATAAACAGTAGGTTGAAGCAATACCTTCATAGCTACTTCTGGACCTGTCAGGGCTAATTCCTCCCGATCGATCGTCCTCAACCTCTTTCGGTCAATGGGTGCCTAGATCTGGGAACCCATTGCCCGAAGGGCGGCATCATTTTCAATAGTTGCGTGCCCCGCAACCAGAAAATCTCCGCCCGGGAGTGTGATCTTTGGCGCCCATGGCACGGGTCGCTCTTCTTCAGTTGCCACTCTGCTGTCATCTAATATTATAGGAGATGACACTGTGGTCGTACGTGGCCTGACAGATCAGCCGGGTAAATCATCCTCTGTTCTGGGATGTCGCGTCCCCGTTAGGCTGGATTCCCCTTCAATCAGCCGAAATTCAGGAGTTGGAACGATCCCGGAAGGGTCATCTGCAACTACCGGTCCTATCGGAGAGGTCTGATTGATTTGAATGTTCCCCATCTGTGGCGATGGAATCACCGGGCTACCTTCTACCAATGGCAGAAGAACGGGACTGGGCAAGGGAGTTGGGACACTTTGCGACCCCTGCCCGATTTGATCTTCACCCGATGCTGGAGTTATCACTTGATGGCCAGCTGCTCGCTTGGACTTTTTTTTCCAGCACGGCCTGCGGGATTCTCAGCATTTCTATTGACAAGGCCTGCAAATTAGAACCCGTCAGGAAACTGTTACACATCCTTAAAGGCTGTCCCCAAATTTTTGATTTAAGAAGCTCAAAACGGGTTCTGATATAACTTGAAGTTTTAAATTCATTAGGTGCTCCTAGAAACTCAAGCATGTGGAGGCCCAACTTATCATTGCACTGATCGCAGTAGCATGACCCCCTGTGGAATGGCTTGAAGGAAGGGAATAGAGGCCGGTCGAATTCGCTGGGAACTTTAAATCCCGATGAGCTGGGGAGTCTCCAATTCCCGCTCACCAGGATCATTATCTCCTTCCACCCTTTGTTGGATTTTTCGGTGCCATCACAAATCTTCCTCCCGCTAAGAGGAAAAAGATTATATCGGCCCCTGCAATCTTTCTGGGCATGTATTTTGTAACAGAACAGAAGTTCCGCCAGGCCAAGATCCAACCCCAGATCCCGATTAAGTATCAGGAGCATCGCCAAGACCCTGAAGAAGTTGGCCCCTACCTGGAGTGGAGCCAGACCCAGGGTAGCCAGGGTATGAAGAAAAAAAGGCTGAATTGGGAATCTAATAACCTGAAGGTGAAAGGCCGACAACAGAATCTGGTGGCCCAAAACCCCCTCACCCTTCCTGAAATTATATTTTTTAGGGTAATTTTTAATAATTACCCCATCAGGTATCCCGCATTTGACTCTTAATCTTTTTAGTACTATTTCTACCCTATGCGTGGGAGGAAGGGGGTCAGTGTAGAATTGGTCGACCGAACTGCCTGCAACCGGATCCCCAACCGCTACGACATCCTGATTGACTTCTGGTGGGCTAGACCCGACTGTCCTAATCACTTATACTGAAGGAGTACTAAGTGAAGCGTCTGGGTCGACCGAAGAAGGGAGGCGGTCGCTACCCGACCAGGTGTCATCACTATCGGACATACTGTAACAGAAGTAGGAAAAACTGAAAGAAAAACACTTACTCTAAGATGAATCCTAAAGTAGTTTCGGGTGCCTTTCTGGAAAACAGGACGAACTCTAGCAATGACAAGCGAGCCGCTCAAGCGTAGAGAGTTTTTGAGGTTTGTAAGCTTTTGAAATGCAATGTGCATTTGACGTAAGGCAATGGGTATTTATAAAAACTTTTGAAACACCTGGAGAGCCGTGCGCTCGGGAACCGAAACGTCATGTCGTTTCACGTGCGCCTCGTCAGCCTCCAGCTCGCTAATCGAGGCCATCCGGGCCGTGTTTTTCGAATATTCAAGGAACATTACAGCCATCGCATCAATTACATCAGCCACGTCACCCCAACTGGGGTGATGTATCTCGCATCCCCACTCTGTATCCTTTGTAATGAGCCTGATTGATCGACGACCCATCACAAAGAATCGAGCATGTGTAAGAGTGGAAATGTCCAAGCCCAACTAGGCCCATCAAACACCAGATCCATCGGGCTGATGACCCAGTAAGAATCTTGTAAGCCCACTGCATCTTTGAAATCCTTTGGAAGATTGAAGTAGTGATGTGATCCAGGCTTCATTGCCCTAATGGGCCTCAAGCCCATCAAGATAATGTATATAAAGAAAATCAAAAATTAATAAAGGCATTCTCTCTTGTGTTGTGCAAAATTTGGCATTTACACCTTCCTTGGAAAAATGATGAATAGAAAATAAAATAATATAAATATACTAAACCCAAATTTGTTTAAAGAATTTTAAAATGTCATAATTATATAAATAAAAATTGCAACAATTATAATTGAAATAGTTAAAAAATAATAATAAGAGTTAAACGTTGAAAGAGAGAAATCTTCAATATTGCTTTCAAGAACCTGACTTTTGCTAATCAAGGAATGGGTAAAGTGGCATATCTCGACAACATGTTCCATTTCTTTCGTTTGAATCCTTCCTTACCTACTTATTAGAAGAAACTTATTATTTGATCAATTACAAGAATTCTTCGAAGAATTTAACACATAAATCAATTATTCAACATTAATTGAAAGAGATTTAATCACAACATTGACACTGAAGTATCAGTTTATCCTCTTCAACTTTGTTGATGTAAAACCTAAACCATGATTGAAGGGAAGAGAAAGAAAATTGAGATACTATCTACTTAAAACATTGTCTTACCATTACTATGTATTATGTGATCAAATACAACACTAATACTGTTTTAGCCAAATTAGGGCTTGTCCTTGTATATCGTTTCTTGGAGGAGCAGTTTCAGTTCAGTCAATCAATCTATCCTTGGATGCTGTTTTGTTATTTCTCTTAAAGATGTTTCTAGGGCACTAAGAGCTTTTTTAATGGGCTTGTGTTTGTTCTAAGCCCTCCTGTGATGATGGGCTTGCAAAGCCTTCTTCTGTATGTTTTTTATCCATGTACTTTTTCTCTTTGTCTATAAATTATTTATTTTATCAAAAAAAAAAAAAAAAAAAATACAACACTAATACATGTCCATTTTCTAGATGAAGACAATTTAGAGTACGTTACATTTAGGGAGATGAGAATTGTAACCCCTCTAATCAGGCACGGAGTGACATAGCCTCAATGGGGCAACTGTCCCAGATCAAATTTTTTTATTTTTATTATTTTTTTATTATTCTTTTTAATGATAATTTAAGTATTTTGAAAAAAATATAGGCAAAACATGAGATTTGTCCCTATTAAAATTTGAAAAATGCCCTTAATTATCCCTAATGTCATGGATTGTCCCCAATGAAAAAATTTCTAGCTCCGTCCCTGCCTCCGATAGGTATATTCAACTTAAAGAAATGATTGAAGACATCTTTTTAATAAATGTTGGGTATACTGAGAGTTGTAACTTCTACAATAAGTGTTAAAAAATAAAACACATGTGTGTTTAAAGAATAAATATTGAGTAAATGGAGAGGTATAACCTCTACAATAATGAGTGTACAAAAATATAATTATTTTGAGTAAGAGAGGAAACTGAGTTTGATTGCATTTCAGTTTTGAAGCAAGGTAAAAAAGTGAGAATAAGATTAATAATTTTATAAATGAGAGAAAATATTTTATAAAATTTCAAAAATATTCTATGAAAGTTAAAACAAATTCATATATGACCAAAAAAAAAAAGCCCAGACATATGATCATATGCATTTATTGGCAATTTTTTTTTTTAATGATATGACATGTTCAACTCAAAACATTTTCAAATTATTTCACATAGTATCTCCTTTAAATTATATATTTTGAGAGACGATGCTGCTACAAGCCTACAACTGATATGTATGTTTAATATGGATGAGAAACTAAAAGGGTATAAGTTATGCCCTTTACATAATTAACGATCATTATAACACTTGAATAACTAATGTATATGCATATTATTACATAATAAATATATTAATACACACTACATATAACGAATATATTAGGAGTGGGAAACTAAAAGGTCATAAGTCGCAATTATTATAATAATTATTCCTTAATTAACTAATAACAATTATAACACTTGCATGATAAATAATAATTTTTTTATTTAAAAAAATGTGTAAAAATAATTGTTGGGGTTGTCCCACATCAGCTATGAAAGGGGATGGTGGTTAGTATATAAATAAGGGACTGATGGTCAGTATATAAGTGTGAGGGAAAACTTCACAATTTGAGCTAACTTTTGGGGTGGGAGAGTTACTTGGGAGAGGGCCCCAAATTGCTTTTCAAAAATAGAAAGTTGAGCTAGAAAGCTAGCCCCGTAGAGCTCAGAGAAAGATAGCGAAGTAATATTATCTTTTTCAAGCAAAGAGGAGTGGCGAGATGGCGATTTATCGTATAGAAGAATAGATCCGCGGACCTATTGATTGACCATAGATGTGAACCGATCGACCGCTATCTAAGATAAGATAAGTAGTTCTTCTATCTTTCAAGAAGGGCAAGGGGAGAACATGTAGCGGCTGGCCTAGATCTCGTATTTCCCACATAGTCCGTCGGTCAAACCAACGATTCTCTTCTCAAAGTAATAGAGAGAGTCTTTTTCTTTTTCCGGTATGTAGCTCCGCGAGCTAGGAGCGCATCATCGAGGCAAGGCGAAAAATAACATAGGATCATGGTCCTTTTCTTGTTTCTTTTGTTTGTGTCCGGTCCATTGTGTGTTTTTTTTAAGGCTTATCCAGGGGCTGCTGCTCTGGGGCATCCAATTCCTCTTCTTTCTTTTGCTGCTTATCTCACATAGAAAACATATCTTTCTTGTTCAGGGTCATCAGATGAGAGATCTTCCCCCGACTTCGATAAATTAGTCAAGCAGGAGGCTACCCTCGACTCACCCCTTTCTCTATAAAAAACCTCCCAGAGGAGAACATAAGCTCTAGGATGAGTATGTCCTTGATTCCCGGATTCATTCTCGGCCTAATCAGCAATGGAATTTTTGGAATCTACAAAAACATTGACGGAGAGGGTTTGTAATGATCTTCTCAAAGATCACAAGGTGCTGAAGTGGCATGACAGGATATGAGGGTCTTTAGGTTTTTGTGAAAGGGATGCTCTTATCATGTTATTGCTGAAAATAAAAACCGAATGACTCTATTTGATGTCGATTCATCCACACTTCCATTTCTTGTAGAGGAAGGCTAACTGCTTGCTGGCTGGGAGCCGTATGAGCGGTAATGTCCACGTACGGCTCCGTGAGAAGGGCGGTGGACAAAAATGTCCTTTTTGTACCTCACTCCCGTCTTCAATGGGCTCTGCTCTTTCTTTTTTGGGAGAGTATGCTAATATAATCTTAATGAGGTGCGGGGCTTTGCATCTGACATTTGTTGGGCTTCCCTCTTTAGGAGCCTGCGTCCCAGCCTTTTTGTGCAATAAACCCCTCCGGCCGAAGATCTATTGAAGTACCACAAACACCCCTCGGCTCAGGGGGGACCAGAAACCGCTTTTCATTTTCCCCCTTCGTTGGCCCTTTCCGCCTTCCTTAACAAGCCCTCGAGCCTCCTTTGCGCCGCCTTCCTCATAGAAGCCGCCGGGTTGACCCCGAAGGCCGAATTCTATGGTAGATAACGCTATAATAATAATTATGCCATGAGAGACTTTATTAAGTATTGAAAAAGAAAGGGCATGCTGATAGAGCTGGGCGGGGAGGCAATACTAGTTATCAGGTCAGAGAGAGGCCCGACCCATAAGCTGGCCCCTTTAAAAACCCATTACTTAGTAAGGATTTATTACGCGCGATATCTCGACCGCTCACTACTGGGAATCGTGGGTGTTGTAGAGCTTCTCATAGAAATACAAAAACGTATCGCCCACTTTCTACAATCCGGCCTGAACCTTTGGGGAGGCTCTACAGGATCAACAATAATAGTTGCACGGAGTACGGTATAATTCCTTGGCACCGTCATTCGGGAAGTCCCTCCGAGGATGACTCCCATACAATTCTTGTGAGAGCTGGAGAAACGTCTACTGGTAAAGTACCATATCCATATAACTGCTTGCCACCTACGCTCCGCCATCCATTCCAAGTTTTGGAACCTAGGTAAGAGTATCATGATCAAACAGCTGATGAAGGGGATGAGCGGAACAGGGAGTCTATTGGACGCGGTTCAACTAGCGGAGACTCTTGGAACAACTAGAGTAAGAAGTCCCTGAGTGAGCGTATTATGGGGGACCGTCAAGCACATCCGGCAAGGATCAAAAGGGATCAAGTTCTTCCATAGCTCAGGTTGGAGCAAGGTGCCATCGGATATTCAACAGACAATCTCATGATCGGGCATGAGCGTCCGAAAGTTGTCATTGTATACTCCCGTGGGTCGGAAGGCGGCGGGGGAAGTAGGGGGGCACTGACTGAGATCTATAAACAATGAATTCCTCATACAAATAGAGGTGCCTATCAAAAATATAATTCGAAGACTCCAGGATCGAGGTCTCATTAGGCGAAGAGGACCCTGGCCAATCCACGTGGCCTACTTAATGAACGTCAGCGATAGAGACATCGTAAATTGGTGCTAGGGTCTGTATTTAAATTGATGTTGCAGCGCCTCTTGTCTCTGAGTTTGACCTTAGAATTAGTGAAACTGCAGTGATCCAAATTAGAGACGAATTCTAGTCCATCCCTCCTTCCTGTTTGTATTGAGTAGATGTTCTCGTGAATCAAGAGCATTAAACCACTCTTAACTAATTGTATAAAGAAGCTATTATACTCCGCTGTCACCTAGGCCCAAGATATGCCTCCTATCGTGCTTTCCTCCCTGCCCCCCTACTTAAGAATTAAAAGGTGACTTCTCTCTTAACTAGCTTACTACCTGGGAAGCTCCTCTGCTATGACCTCCTTGCACTCAACTGCTTTGGCATAGGGGCAGGGGGTTATAGGGGGTCTTGGGGCCTTCCTAGTTTTTAGAGAAAAACCACGCGAAATTTTTGCGATATTTTGAAAATGTTTCAAAGCGGTGAAAACTCTCGCTAAATTCCTGCGGCGAAACCTCGAGAGACTTTTCACTTGTCTTCTGTGAGTCTGAGACCTTACTTCTGTGACTACTCGACTTTTGCAAGTCCTTATCTCGATAAAATATCCTTAAAGTCCCCCTAACTCAGAGTTTATTCGAAAATAGAAATAATCCACCAATAGCCCTATAATGGATTGAGTTATATAGTGCCACCCAGCTTTGGAACCCACTCTTTAGAAGTTCATATGCACGCATGTATGTGTCATCACCCCATTGGTCGGAGGTCCAAGGGTCCATAGAATAAAAAAATTATTCTTTTTCTTTTTATATTTAGATTGTTAGTTGTTCTTAGAAGAGAGAAAGATTAGAATCAAAGGGTACGCTCTCTAGAAGAGTTGTTCGGGGCTGTTCACTTTCACTTGGTCGCTCGGTATCCTTGAAACCTCTTTTCTTGCAGGGGCAGGAGAGGAGTGGAAACGTCTGAGAGAGCGCTTTGTGAAAGAATCGTGTGTGGCGCGGTGAAAGGTTTCCCATTGGGGTTTCCAGCCCTCTTGGTCTTCGCCTACCTGTGGAAGAGGGGAGGTGAGTTGATACTCAACTTTCTCTCGTGCGCCTTTCTTCAGCTTGTTCCTATTCGTCTATTCGGGATGGGGCAGGCAGCCCACATACATGAAGATAAGAAAAATGGGTAGGGGTTCGAGACAAAGAAAGATCAAGGTGGTCGAAGAAGGCCATAAGTGGAAGTAACCGATGGTTTGGTCATTCAGTTGACTCCTTGCTGCTAGTCCGTGCTTGTTGTCATGCTGGCAAAAGTAGGGGTTTCGGTCGGTTTTACCTACTATTGGATTTGAACCAATGACTCTCGTCGTATGAAAGCGATACTCTAACCGCTGAGTCAAGTAGGTTAAACTAAGTCAAGTTAGAGAAAATAGACCCATATAAGAGAAAGTCGCGCAACCAAAGTTAGGAACTTGGAGCGCTAAGAAAGAGAAAGCGTTATCATTATACGAAATGAAGCAGTGGCTAACACGTTAAGCTAAGATCAACCACTTGTTGAACTCGGAGCCTTTCTTTCTCAGTCGCCTGTCTTAATAAGTTAAGTGGATTCTGATTCATGTGGGCGTTCTCTGCTGCATTGCTATTTTTACTCCCCACTCTCCATCATAACAAATATATCTCAGGAGTAGTCAAAGGAAGTATGGCGGGTCCGAGTAGGAAAAAATGAACTAAGAAGTAAGGCATATAACAATGGATTAATTCATTCAACAAGATCCGTTCAGATTATACCAGGATGAATGTGATTAGTCTGACCTCTCGCTCAGATGTAAGACTATTGCCCCTTATTATTAGTAAAACAAATGCCCCATGCCATGTTTCGTGAATAGCTATGCCCGAGAATGAATTAATTGTGATATAATGCTAAATAAGCCACAACTCTATTCCCGACTTGAAATCCATAAAGGACTTTAAGGGAGAAAAAATGGGGGGCCCTATACCATACATCCTGTTGCCTTGGGATGACTGCATGTTACATCATAGCTGCGCGACCAAATGGAGGCGAAGAATAAAAAAGGCTAGCGCTTTATACTAATAAAATATTAATTAAGGGATTTTCCTTTATTAGTAAAGTTGCTCAAGGCCAGAAAATGAGAATACAATTTCGAAGATCTGGTCGAATGGTAGAAAAATCTATGGGTTCAGTAGGAATCGATAGTCGTTGTCTGGACATACGAGTCACAGCCGTCGGGAACAGGAAAGATCAACGACGGAGCTACTAGCTACTAGTTAGAAAGGAAATGGCAATACCTCATTTCGTACATTTCTACTGGTCCAGACATTCGAATAACTAACGAAAGACCGGGAGATTGGGTCTCGAAAGTAACCTTTAATAGAAGGACGGTTGTGTGGCCCTCATTCAGCTAGAAGTAGGAAATAAATCCCGGCACAACCGATGACTTAGTCTCCTTCTCCGCTTCGACTCAACCACCTACCTAACCTCTTAGAAAAGATCCGATAGATAGCAGCTACCTAAGGCGCTTTTAAGCCCTTCACCAATCATGGTATTTCATCTAGTAACTCCTAGTATTATGTTCTCCAAGCTTGACTCGCTTTCAAAAGTGTGACATTCAATGAAGCCAGAGAATGTTCGCCTTTTTTTTTATTGAGTTTCCGAACGAAGTGGTTGGCCGACGAATGTGTGGAGCTTGATAGCTCACTCAAGTGTGGGTGGACCACCTTACCGGGTGAAAAGTCAGGTTTAGTATCCTAAACTGAAATAATTCGACTCTTGTTCAGGCTACTGAAATAAACCAAACCTCGGTCTTTGGAGTCAACAACATTTGGTTTTTATTCCTGAAGAGCACCCTGCACCCTAGCTCATAAAGGTGACAAAGGTTAATCGACTAGAAGGGTGAGTCGATAAGACGACAAAGAAGATAGCTCACCTAGTACTAATTTTCTCGAAGGAGTGAGAGAAAAGGAAGGCGGAAGCTGTCGTTACCTGGGCAGTTTGAAAGATCAGAAATGAGCTCTTTAAAGCTTACTAATATGGGGCTTGAGCTCCTTGTTGTCTTTGTTCGTTCGTTCACCGTTGGGGCTAGAGAAAATTCCAGTTTCGAATCGCACTAAGCCCAAGTAGAGCTAACGAGAGTCGCCTTGGTCTATGAAGGAAAAGCTCAAGTTGTATCTCTTTGCTCTAGTAGCTCAAAGCCCACTGTGTCGACCCACAACTTACTTGCCTAAGAAAAAAGGGCAGGATTTTATTCATAAACATAGCTCGTAGGATCTAAAGTGGAGTCTCGCTACAAGTCGAGCTTGAAATGGATAAAGTCTCGCTCGCTTAGACATGAGCAACAGACGCAGGTATTGTCTTGTTCTCTTTTCACCTTTCTAACTCCTCCCGCTAAATGTGCGATGGGTTTGGGTGGCCTAATGAGATTAGCATAACAGGTCTTTTTCATATGAACGGGAAAGAAGATGCCGGGCTTATGAGTACTTAAGAGCAAAAACCAAGCTACGATAGAAGTTAGGAGCTCGACTTTATCCTATTTTTCTTCGGGTTGATTTGATTCAGATAGATGCCTTGGATTGGTTCCAATGAATGGCGACGAGGACTTGAAAGATCCTAGTTATGGCTATCCCAGGGTTCTATCTGGTTATTGGTATGGTAGTAAGAGGAAGATGGCTCGACATTAGAAGATGGAGTAGAGCATGGTTTGCCTATTCCTCGAATGAGTTCCAAACTAGTTGCTTCCAGTTTAAGCCCCTATGTGTAGTATTCCAAGCAATGCCTCATTAAAGAATTGCTTGAACACTTGGCTTACAATTTCTGAGTTGGCTCATTCCTTAATAGCAAAAGCTATATCGTCATCGTAGCGCACATACCTAATTCTCGCTTCTTTACTCATAAAGTCTTGCATCTTCACATCAAGTTGGTGAATAAAGATGTTCATTAAGACGGGAGATAGCAGACTGCCCTGAGGGATCCCTTTAGCTCTGGTGGGCATGGTTCTGTTGTTCTTCTGGCCTTCCTTCATGTCGTAGCCTTAGTTTATCGATGGGTCTTGCATTAGATACATAAATTTTTTTCTTTTACTCATGCCTTGGAGAAAAACGTTCTTTGTTTGAGTTTGAAGCCGTTACCTTTTAGGAAAGCTACCTGGGCGAGACCTTCTCTTTTTATTTTTTTTATATGGTATGTTGAATTACTTGTGAAGTCGACTTCATTTTTGAACAAATGAATTCAAAAGCATATTTAATACTGACCAACATTGGAAAAGGAAGAATCCCCATAGGGGGCGCCATATCAGTTTTTGTTCCACCACTTAGTCAAATAATCACTTCAAGTAGATCATGGAGTTTGACCAAAAAAGGATATCAATTCCAGCTTTGTCTTGAGTTGCTTCCTTCCTTATTCGTATTTGAGAAGAGAATCTGTGAACGAAGTTGACTCCTTTCTATACGTGATTCTTTAAGTCGTGCCAGACCACTTCTCCCAATTGGTTTGGATTTCCTCTGTGCTTTGCGAGAGCTCGGAGTCAGGTCCTTAGGGGTATCTCATCGAGAGGGGCTCGTGATTCGAGGTTTCTTTGTGGCATCACCTGTCTTTTCTATAGACAGAAAGAAAGATAACCTAATTGTCAACACCTTTATCGCCTCGTTCAGTAGGCCGGTATGCCTTTCCTTTAATTGTTGGGGGAAACATTCCCTTATCTGAACTTGGCGGGCATTCTTTCCAGCCTTACTCAAATAGGGGGTGGGTTGAACATAGGCTCAAACATGATTTGAAAGGTCCTAGCTACATCATGCGTTCAATACAAAATCTGAAAAGCTGCAGGGATGACAAAAAAAGGAGTAGAATAGACATCCCTTTAGATGTCTATCTATCATTTATCATCTCCCGATTCTTTTTTATATTGTTATTATCTGCTCTCTCTAAAAAAAATGGAGAGAGAAAGAGCAGACTCCTTCGGACCCTATATCGAACACTCATTCCTATCTATTGATAGAAAGATCTTCGTCAAATACAAGACTTTGATTTTTTTTTAGGAATTCCTCATATCCAAGGCAGCTTACCACAAACACCCCACCCCATACGACTAGTTTGGGGGGGGGGGGGGGTGTGCTATTCGCCTTTTGAATCAAACTTGAATCAAACAAAGTAAAGTAAGTAGTAAGGGCTTCATAGCTACTTTCATTCTAAAGAAAAGCGAAAAACCAACCTTTAGTCAATAGGAGCCCTAATTCCCTCTTTGCGACCTCATCACTTCAAATAAAGTGCAAACCCATTTCTTAGTCATTGGGCATAGGGCACCTTTGGTACTTCAGTAGGGCGGGTTGTTTGATAGTGACTTCTTTCGTTTGGAAGGGCGACGAAAGGCTACTTCAATTTAGGAAACAACCGGAAACTTGAGAGGGTTGCCTTTAGAAGCGTTCGCCAGTAACCCATGCTCCTTCCTTTTGATTATGTCATGACGCTGACTGAATCCAATCCATAAACCCGGAAACAAAACAAAGTTCATTCCCTTTCGTCAAGTAGGTAAAGTAGGCATACGAAACACTTCACGCTTTGCCTTAGACTCTATTGGAATAAAGCAAAGAAAGCGGCTGAATGGAGAAAGGAAAGGGACAAGGGCGGTCTTTCTTGGCACAAAGGCTGATGATTCGGGGGTAGAGTACAATACTCAAAGTCCTCGGACTTCCAGGCGGTTTTTCTTTTGGGCACTATTCACTGTTGGTAGCGAGGGAACCTCTTACTACAGATCTCCCTTATCCCTTCTTTAGTAGCAATGTTCACTACTACCGCTGTTGCGGAGCACTCGCCCGTAGGTTTTAGTAGACATCGGTACGATTGTTGGATGTTATAACTCATAAGGTGGAGTACTATTAACAACCATATGTAATACCCCTCTCCTTAGCTTAAAAGATGAAAATGAAACTTTTGTTATTTAAAGTGACCTATGAGGGGAGACTCTAAATGGACACGAGATAAGGTGACTGCACGCACATAAGATGACATATAAGGACTATAAGTACATACATAAAATGACTGTAGAAAGGAGAGCCGAAGTCCTAGGCTAGGCCTCCGTTTAGGGCATGTACTTATTGTGCCTACTATGGTATTCCAGCCACTAAGGTCTCGCTCTAACTTGCTCACAAAGAATAATTATCGATTGAGAGCGTTATTCTTATTTATTATTAATGGCCTCAAAGACTTCGCACTTTCAAGATGAGGGTTAGAGGACAAAGACGAAAGGCTATTAGCCTGGGAGATCTCTTTGATTTACAGCAAGCATAAGAATCATTACACCGCAATGAACCAATTGCAAAGGATTTCTTGTTTTCATCAAAGACATCAAAGTCTTCGTTCGGTTCAAAATTCAAGTAACTATATATATATTACGACATCAAAAAATGGTCTTTGCAGGCAACAGGAGCTTTTGAATGATCCGCGCAAACTCTTGTGTTTTTATTCCTCAAATCAGAACGAATAGGATTGACAGCTTTGCAGCGTATCTAGCGCACTTTCTCATTTACTGCCTTAATCTCGGAAGTAGGTGGTCAGCTAGAAATATAGAAGCTAGTCTAGTTAAATAGTCGCATGAAAGTTGGGAAACCGGGGAGTTTTCAAATCAAGCTAGGAATTATGGTAGTTCAGGCCAGTGAGTGGCTATCTTACTATATAGTATCCGCTTTCGAGTGAGCTGAGGGGTCAATCCCCGAACCAACAGATAAGGTACTTGGAAATGAAGCAAGGGGAAAATATATTATTCTCACCTTGATTTTATGCGTAATTCCAATTGCCCGTTCTAATGGTATAAAAGCCCCTGTTTCCTGCTTGGAGAAATAGATCCTCTCCAAACCAAGAAATAGAAGGAAATACCAGATTTAACACAGAAAAAGGGGAATCTCAAATATCATAATATATGTGGCCTTCTTTCAGAGAGAAAGTCTGATAGTCATGAAGCTAGGGTTTGGTGGTAGAAGAGGTGGAGTGTGGGGACGTTCAGGGAGAGATAGGGGTTCCATGGGAGCTTGTGATTATGGAGGTAAGATTTTGGAAGAGAAGGAGAGGGAAGTGCAGGCATCGAGACCTGAAGGAAATTGAGGAACCACTATTCAAGACCACGCAGACCGACAACCGTTAGAGAAGAAGAGAGAGGCACCACACGCGAGTTATTAGTACCTCGACGGCTGCCACCTGATCAAACCAGGAAAGTTGGAATTGAGATCTTATTTAAAGAGAATTATATAAAATATCTAGAGTTTCATTTTGTATATTATATATAGAAAAAAACAACTGAAAAAGGGAATTTCTCTAAGCCAAGCCGATCGCCTTACGCATGGAATTCATTCATTCCTCTCTCATTTACCTGACGAGCTTTACTGACGGCCATGGTCTTCTTCGGCTAATGAGACCTCGATCGCCTTACGCATGGAATTCGTTCCTTCCCCTCTCATTTACCTGACGAATTTCTCTAAGCCAAGCCAATCTCCTTACACATGGTATTCATTCCTTCCCCTTTCATTTACCTGGCGGATGGAAAATGTCCTACTTTGATCCAACAACTTGTTAAGAGTAGGTTTTAGCCATCAACCCCTCTCCCGTACAGCCTAATACCCTTCTCCTTAGCTTAAAAGATGAAAAGTGAGCTCTTTCAGAACCTTTGGGACCTTTCCCCTTTTAATAAATAATAATAAGGTAAGATTCCAAAGATCCTTTCTTTAGCTGGTGCGCAGGAGTGCCCTTTCGTTTTCCCCGAATAGAGATCTCCTGCCAACAGTCTTCTCTTCCTATCATTAAACTTCGTTTGAGAAAGAGGATCTCATAAGACCTCACCGGGTCGGGGAGAAAGGGAAGGAAGGAAGGGGTGGGTGGTCTGGGAACAACAACGGGAGAGGGCTTGTAGCTCCCCTTCTCCCTCTTCCCCACGCCTATTTCTTCCCCTTTTTTCAGAACTCTTTTTTTTTTTAGAAAAAGATGAATAAATAAATCCATGATACATTCCGTAATATGGTAAAGGTAAATAGACTCTTTTCGTCCCATTTTCGATGTCTGCCTAAGGACCTATGTGAATGTTTTGGAATGGGGATGTTCGCCTTTTGTAACAAGTAGACCCACGATACGGACTAATATATGTTCCTACTCTTACCCGTAAGTAAGATCTATTCATAGTTGGTCAGTCCCCCACATCACAACTTCTCGCTTTTCATAAATGTGTCTCCCCCTCCTCTTATGTGAGTTTGACCTGCCCTTGACTCTGCTTGCTTCTGACTCCCGATGAGCCTTTTTACGACCTCTTTCTATCAATAGGTCGGCGGGACATGTGAGCCTCAGCTCATGCATTGGTTTACTGAAATCACCTCCGCTGTCCCACTTCCTTCCATTCAAAAGGTGAGCAACCCTTGAACAAAAAGTCCTTAAGAGGACTCTTCTTTATATATTACATAAGCCCTAAAGTAGGTAACCCCGAAAGCCAAACTCAGCAACTTGTTAGGAATAGGTTTTGGCTTGTCCCTTTCTATGTTATTAGTAAAGTGCTAACGAGCAAGAAAACGGATGCGCATTGCTAACGCCCTATCTAGAGTAAGGGACTTTCACGCTAGCGCGCTCGATTATTATATAGTAAGGGTGTTTGTTTTATAGTAAGGGGCCTTTTCAATAAGGCTCGCGTAGGGGTGCTCACGTTTTTTGGCCCCCTTCGCTCCACTAGCCTTGATTGGCGGATGGAAGTACCAAGGTACGTCTGGTGGTTTCGTATATAAAATCATGACTACATTTAGGAGTGATCTTTCCCTCTTCTTAAATCCGGCGGCGATCTCACTGTCGAAAGAGAGTCTCGAAGTGGTGGTATACACGTAGCTCCATAATTGAGCTAGTCACTGGCTACAGGGCGATCGACCTACCGAACCGGAGGCGGTCGAGAATGTTATGTCAAAAGGACCAACGACGATGAAGGAAGAGAATGAGTAGGAGTAGGATGAGTCAATTTTCCTTAAAGATTTAGGAATAAATCGGACAATACGATGAGATATCTACTTATCATATTTTGCCCCTTTTCGATAATTTCGTAGCGGGCTTTTTCAGAAGTTTTCTAGGATCGGAAGGAATCGCTATAATGACCACAGGAAGATATATCGGGCTTTGTCTAATAATAATTTTAACTTTGATCTTTCTGTTTCCTCTTTCTTGTTTTAATATGAAAAAAAAAGTACGGCTTTCGACTTGTCTTTTTTTTTTTTATTATTATATTATATTTTCCATCTCTTTCTTTTTCTATTTTGTGCGGATCTACTTACTATCTTGTTTAGGAATTCATTTGGATTACCTTTTCTTTTTTATTTTAAGCATGGCCTACTACTATATTAAAGGGGGCAAGCACTTCCTCTTCCGGCCCATCAAGCTCGTCCTCGTGGACGGAAGATTCTTTTGAGAGCAATCTTTCATCCCAAAAGCTAGCTCAAATGGTGAGGCTTTCCCTCACACTTATATACTGAGCACCAACCTCTTCCATAACCGACGTGGGAAAAACCTAACAAGAATTTCAAGAGATGAAAGTGTTATTATTTAAAATACTGATGATTACATATTAGATTTAGACCAATTGGTGATAGGCCCATGGCCATTAATGCCACCAATTTGTCAAATCCCTAACCTTCAAACTAGGAATTCAAAAGAAAAAACCCAAAGGTCATTTCTCAATTCCTCATATCTGCTAAGGAAGGAGAATGACATATATATATATATATATTGATTGCAGACCTAATACTCAATTGATTCGAGCGATCTCTATCAGTTTCCAGCGATGTCACGGAAATTCAGACGACGAACGATGAGATCAACGTCGGCGCTCGAGCCCTAACTCCGCTCACCGTCTGTTGTCGATTGGAACTCCATTCATGGCTTCACTGGAATTGTACTTGTGGGTGAACAATTGTCCCACATCGCTTAATTAGTATGTAAATTTTGGGTATGTTATGGAGAGAGTGAGCCAAATGAATATATTAACGAGAGACGAAGTATTTGAGTATATCATAGACAGTTGTGCTTGGAAACAAGAAATGTCCTTCACAGTTAGTGATGATGGAGATCTCCTACTAAACAAGGAGACATGTTCGACTCGACCCGACTATCTCAAGTAAGGAGTGGAGACATGTTGGATCCAACCCTACTCTCTCAAGTTGGCCCTGATTCGAGTTTTGCATTTTTGTTGTTTTGACCGACGCTTGTCCATGAAGTGCCGGTATTTTACTGGCGTTTTTAGAAAACTGCCTGTATTTTACTGGCATTTTTAGAAAACCTCCAGTAATACCGGCGGTTTTTGGAGATTGCCGAAAAAACTTTACCGGCAGTGATTTACCCGGCGAAAAACTATTACTGCCGAGAAAACGCTGGTGAAGTTTTCTCCGGCATTTTTTTCCCTTTTAATGGCACTAAAAAAGTGCCGGTAATGGTCATATTTCTTGTAGTGTTTTAGGGCCTTTGGTTCACTTTTTTTTTTTTTTTCAGAACAAAAATATATTTGGCACCAATATTTTATTTTCTACAATAGAAAAACATAAAGCAAATAGTGCCATTTTTTGGAAGTACAAAAATGATGTTTTTTTATATTTTATATTAATTGCACTGTTCACAAAAAATAACATTATTGCGGAGAAAAGAAGTGACCAAAACAAAAACACAAACATGAATACCAAACATGCTTCCCGTTTAGATTCACGGACATTCCACAAAAAACAGCATATATATCTGCTTTATAAAATTCATAACACAAGCAAAATCACAGACCAAACGCCCTTAGTATTATGTTTTCATTTTTTATATTTCTGTTCACGTTTTTGTAATGATTTACTATGCCAGATTCTAATTGTTTGTATTACTGAGTTGTACCAAAAAAAAACTTCTAAAGTGATAAGATCATACCCTTTAGAATTAAGTCATTTAAGACTTTTTTTCAATAAACTATCAATAGAAAATAAGAAGTATTATTTCTATGTTTAACTTCTTTTTTGCATCGTGCATTGTACCTGAAAAAGTAATGAAACATGTATTCTTTTTCCCCTACAGATAGCTATGAAAGAGAATCTTGAATAATGGATATATACCTTTAAGGCCCCGTTTTGAGAAATGATTCTGATTTCTAATTCCAACCAAAAGAAAAACGAAACATTTACTGCAATATTTTTCTGAAACGGAATCTTGTTTGTTGCTGATAATTCTAATATAAGAAAAATGAAAGGTGGAGCAAGCAAAACATGTTTGGTAAAACTACTCATTTCATAAAATTTGAAAGCAAAACATGTTTCGTGACTTCAAATAATCTAAGATTCTATTTTTATGGTTAATACATTGAATAAATAAGTTTAAGTTCTACAATTTTTAAAAAAAAATTGGATATTGTAACTAATTTTTTTTCCCTAAACTATAATATTGGATAAATATTTATTTATTTTTTTCTAAACTATAATATTAGATAAAAATATAAATTTTTATTGCACAAGGTCTCTCAATTGGTTCTCATATTCCATTTTAAGATGCAATGTCTTATTCCATTTGAAATTGTAATGTTTTAATCACATTTAAAAAAAATTTGACAGCACTTCCCCTAAACTATTCTACAAATAATTTTATACCTCTCACAATTGATAAAACAAAAAAAATTGAGACATAATAAATTTTCATACATAATAACAAGTAAAATAGAAATTGGAAATAAAATAGACCCTTATAAAAGAATAAATAAATAAAACAAGTAAGCTATTAATAAGAAGATCAGATCAAATGAGAGAGAGAGAGAGATAAAAATTAGTCACATTCAAGGGGAACAAATCTGAAAAAATACCATCATAAAATTAGAACAAAAAAAAGCAAGGTCTCCATTTGCAAGATGAATGATTTCATTTATGGGAAGCTTTGATTCAATCAATTTGGAAGCAATCAATTTGGAAATGGCCTACCATCTACAGTGTTGGGAACACATGGAATCACCTTTTGAGGTGATTCCAAAATCAGTCCATTGCTCTGGGCTGCTCTCTGGAAGCATAAACAACTTACCAAACAAGCCCATATTGTTTCAGGAAGTGAATAGTGTTGAAACAGGGACCAATAGCAGGTCTCCCAAAGTGGCCTAAGATTCTAAGTTTTTCAATTCTGTAACATTTATTTTTAATTGTTATTTTATTATTATAGACTCTTATAAATTGCTAAAAACTAACTTATTAAAAAATAAGAGGAGTAATAGGTGTCATTCATTAATTCTTGTTTTTTTTTTCTTTTCTTATGTTGGATCAAAATTTATATTGAATCCGTTTGACAGAGCTTTTGCTTTTGACTCGTTTTAGAAGAAAAAGAGAAGCAAAAGCCATTTTGAGAAGTTGGTACCCCATAACTTCTTCTAAATTTTGTTCCAAGACCCAAAAGCTCTTTTAATTTTTTTGTCAAATACCGTTTAAAATAGTTTTTCCCACCAGGAAGTGAAAAATAATTTCTGAAAAGCCGATCCAAACAGGGGAAAGAATTGTTGACCCACGTGATATAACTGACTTGGATAGCTTCGAAAGCTTCTTATCTTAAGAAAGGTTAAAAGTTCATTCACAAGAAAAGAAACTACATCTAAGTAAACTGGTTGACTTGATCACTAGATTTCTCAAGCTCGTGAACAAGCTCGTTTAAGTTAAATAATAAATTATCTCATATTCGATAAAAGAATGTGTTCAAATTAAAAACAAACTTGTGAAGAGTGTCGTTTGGGATTATACGACTGATATGGTCATTGCGTAAGAATCACTTCTGAAAATTTTGTACTAATAAAAAAATTAATATAGTTAAAGGAAAAAAAAAAGAACCAAAGAATATAATATTCTGATAATGAAAATATGTTAAAAATAAACCTTCAACAAATCAATCTAAATGACTATTGGTAAGAGTAATATATGTTATAACTCAACTGAGTCGTTCGTGAGCAAGCTCAGGTTTGACTCGTTAAATATAGTGTTCTCCTCGGGTTCGTTCTTATAACAAATAAACCGAGCGTAAACACATTTTCTAGACTATTTAAGTAAATGAACCGAGTTTGAACATCTAAAAGCTCGGCTCGGCTCGATTCGTTTGCAGCCATACTTAAATGACTTTAAAATAAAGGTTAGATTTCCTTGATAGAGACCGTAAAACATCCTCGAGAAATCCCTAAGGGCGTGTTTGGAAAGAGGTTTGGTTTCATATTTTTGAGACCAGACCATGTTTGGGAAGGTTGGTCTTATAAAAAATGAAACCAAACCACCAAGACCAAAACCCTCCAAAACCAGATTTTTGAAACCAATAAAAAGTTACTTTTTGGTGGTTTTGTTTCACTTCCACCACCACCACCTACACCACCGCCACATGCCACCACCACCACCACAAGCCGCCACCGTCACCACCACCACCAGCGACACCACCACCTCCACCTCCACCACTAGCGCAGCCACCACCACCACCACCACTGACGCCACAATAATTTTAATGTGATGGTATATATGTGTGTTTGTGTGTATATACAATTTAATTGAATATATATATATTCAATAAAATTTGGAACAAGACCAAACCGCTTACCAAACAGAGTTTCCGATTAGCAACCAGACTAAACCAGATCATACCAAACCGTTTTCTAAACAGGCCCTAACGCATTCCTAGTAAAATTCTAAAGCAACGAAAAGGCAAAAAAAATCAAAGTTCATCAACAATCGAATTCATTAATTGCAATCTTGAATTGAGTCAAACTTGAGCCCTACATAATCCTTATGAAATTGGTCCTCAAGCACTTTTCATTTCGCTCGAAAGTTTCACCAGTAGACGGAGATATGATTAAAATAGTACAAATAATCAAATTGGATAACTTTTGGTGGATCAAATGTTAGGGATGGCAGAAAAACATGTCCCGCGAGGAACAATGATATCCCGCCATTTTATATAATTTTGGAAATTTGATTAAATAAATGGGAACATGAGAATGTGTTTGAAAATCCTGTTAGTTATAGGGGCGGGTATGGGGAGTGGTTGCTATGCCCCGCCCGAAATTTATTATCTATTTACTAATATACCTTTTAATATTGTTATATATTATTACTATCTACCCTTTATATAAAATGATTTCTTTATTTTTTTCACATTTTAGCAAATACCAAATCGTAGTTTTATTACATTCTCACCATTCTTGTCTCATTTTAAGTACGTAATAAGTTGCATGCATTATTTTGATGCTCATAAAATAATAGTAAGTTAAAAGTTCTTGTAAGAACATGTATAATTTTTTATTTTATTATTATTAGTAGTAATTATTATTATTAATTAATTAATATAGTTGTATATATATAATATAGATATATATACACACACAGGAAACACACACACGCACGATCTACAGACTAGATCGCCTTTTCTGCTCCTTCATCCTCTTTGTTTCTTTAACTTCAGAGAGAGAAAAAAAAAATGAGAGAGAGGAATTTGAGTATTGAGAGGGAGAACAGAAGAGGAGAGAAAGGGTCGTCGGTGAGGAGGTGGCACAACCTGGTGGAAGCGGCATGGCGCGATGGCGGCGGCTGGTGGTTGTGGGTCGCCAAAGTGTGCAGGTGGTGGTGGCACGACTGTGAGGGGCGGATGACGCGTTTGGTAGTCCCTTGGCAGCCGGTTCGACTGGGGTTTTGCAATGCTGTTTCGGCAGCGATTGTTGCTCCGTTTTGCGTGTCCTTCGGAGGATAGCTGCGCTTTGGTGGCGTGTATGTCATATCTACTTTTGGGGACGATTCGTTGACCGGTTTGGCGTAGATATCGATTTCTAGGTGAGTTGACTTTTTCGGTGTCGTGTTGATCTGGTCTACCTAACGTGCATGGATTTTAATCATATTTTAGTATGTTGTTCTAGACGTTGTGGTGATTGTTTTGGCATGTCATGGGTCCGATTGGATTAAGGGTGCGAAAAGTTAATTTTCTAGATTGCGGTTAGGGAACCGGTGTTGGTTTGTCGCTGTTTTTATGCACGCTTCTAGAGGTAGGGAACCTTTTTTAATTTCGCATTTTGTACCATTGGGCACGTGAATTATTCTCATGATAATTATGAATTTAAATGGATTAAAATGTAATATAAATGTGTTTAAATCGAAATTGATGAAAATACCATGATTTAGTGATTATTTGGAAAGTAGATAAATAATGAGCTGATATTATTGAAAATTGATGATAGGATGATGTGGTTCGTGCTTATGTGATTTTATCGAGCATGCTACGTGTATTAATTAAATTGATTTGATTAATTGGAAAATAGATAATAAAAATGGGTATCATTGAGTGTGATATGTTTTGTGCTTATATGATTTTAATTGAGCATGTTGCGTATGTATTTAAATTGATTTTAAATTCATGTCTATATACCTAGGGTGCTAGGTATAATATGATGTCATTAGGTTATGTCATTGCACTAGCATGTAGTCAGTAGGGACTGTGAGAGCATGCGTTGCATTGAACACCGAACGTAGGGATACGACTATCTTAGTGAAGGGACTTTGGAGTTGGACCATCCCACGGTACTACAGGGACTTCGAAGTTGGGTCATCCCACCTGTTCCTAGAACTTTGGAGTTGGGCCATCCTAGATGAGTCACAGTGCGTGTGCTTGCCGCACTTGTTGACTGCAGGGTAACAGAGAGAGCTATGCCCGGTTGTGACTCGACACTATATTTGTAGTGAGGGTCGGCATTGTGAGTGTAGGTAGACGAGGACCTGCATTTCATTCACATATCATTGCACGATATTTGCTTATTGAGATATGTATATATATTCTACGATTTTTCTTACTGTTGTTATAGCTGGACTGATGAGTATTTAGTGTGTCAAGTGATGGATCTCACGGGTATATAAACCGAGACGAGATATGTGTTATCTTCCAAGATGGGATTTAGTTGTGCCCGGTTAGTCTCGCCAATTAGGGTGGAGACAGAAGGCGGTTCCCTACTGAGCGTTGAGCTTATTTCACCCGTGTTGATTATTTTCCGGATATGAGCCGGACAGGGTCGCATGGAGCTACCGTGATGTTGTTGGCACATTTGGACCTACTTTTACAGTTTGTTGTTTTGAGCCAATATAAGGCTAGTTTACGTTTAGCTTGTTCTTTCGGGATGTTGTATTATTATTTTGGCACCTACGGGTATGGTGGTCTGTATCTATCACCGGATTGGTATGTACTTTACTTTTCGTCGACACTGTATTTATTTTATTGGACTGTGGATATGTTATAGGGCTCGGAGGGGTGACGACATGACGTGCAGTTGATCCCGGTACCTTGTTATCGTTGTGGACTGGATATTTATTGTATTAATGTCATTATGTATAAACATGGTGTGTTTGGAGTGGACCTTATCCACTGGAAGGGCTCCCGTACAGACGGAACTTTGGCCGATTTTTGTTAGATTCCACAGGGCAGCGCTCCAGTGATCCTAGACTCCAGTACAGGAGGTCTTATGGATTTTGGGGTGTTACAATTCTGATTGAGAAGTTAAACATTATTTTCATTTTTACGTAAAAAAAATTATTTTTATAGTTAAAACCCACCCCACCACGCCCAGCTCCCACCTAGTCTTTTCCTACCCTATTTAATAAATAATTTTGAGACAAGTATGGGAATAGTAAAGAATGGGAATGGGGATGGGGAGAGCGATCCCCACCCTATTGTCATCCTTACCGGAAGCCTCCACTTGTCGACTCATTGAATTTCAGTAGTCATGTAATTTTGGAGACTAAGGACCTGTTTGGTTTTTATTTTTATTTGATATTTTTTGCTTTTTGTCTGCTATTGTAGTTATTATTGAAACAAAAACATGTTTGGCTCTCATTTTTTGTTTTGAATAGTAAAAAACGTTTGTATTTTTTTTACCCCTTTATGCAAACAAAAAAATGTGTTTTTTTTAACTATTCACTCAAAATATATATGTATGTATTTACACCACGACCATCGCCGCCTCCGACCGCCACCACCGTCACTGCCTCCGACCACCACCCCCACTTCCCTTTGCCCCAAAATACCACATATACATATGTATATATTTACAACAAAAATACCAATACCAAACATGCTTCTGTTTTAGACTCCATCATTTCACAAACACAAACATGTATTTGTGTTTTTCTAAATTCTACAGCAACGAACACAAACAAAAACCAAACACGACCTAGGTTTATTTATTCGAACTAGATAATGTGTGCATGAGAAGTTTTGTTCAATATTTGAAACATCTTTCAGACACCCGAAACAAGATCCAGTGCTAAAAGAAGAAAGAGAAATTGTATTGTATTAATCTTGTGTATATTACATCAGCTATTGATCTCATTATATAGATACAAATATAAGAATAAAAATAAATAACTAGAAAAGGAAACAAGAAAACATAAGGAATAGAATAATCCATAAATCCCGTGATCCTATAATCATAGGATTAGGTCAAAGACCTAGAATCTTCCAACACTCCCCCTCAAGCTAGAGCAAAGATATCAACCATACCCAGCTTGACTACAGAAGACTTGAGCATAGTAGGACCAACTAACTTGGTGAATATATCCGCAGTCTAATCCGACGATGAAACAAATACTAGAATAATTACTTTCGACCGAACCTTTTCCCGGATAAAGTGAACATCTACTTCAATATGCTTAGACCTCTCATGAAGGACTAAATCTGAAGCAAACATAATAGCAGACTTATTGTCACGGAACAACTGCGAAGACTTCTTCTCAGAAAAAACTAAGCTCAGAGATAAGAGAGCAAAACCAGATAATCTCACATACCCTGAGCCATAACACGATACTGAGATCCGGAAACAACTGTTTAATTCTTACTTTTCCATGATATAAGATGAGAACCATCAAAAGTACAAAAGCTAAAAATAGATCGTCTGTCTGTATTTGACCTCGCGTAGTCAACATCAGTAAAATATTTCAATCCCATCTGGGAGCCAGAAGCATAAAACAAACCGAGACCAGGACAAGAATTGAGATATTTCAAGATATGGTATACTGCATCCATATGAGAATAACAAGGAACATGCATAAACTGACTCACAACACTCACTACAAAGGCCAAATTCGGTCTGGTATTAGTTAAGCAGATTAGACGACCTACAAAACGCTGATATAATGATGGATCACGAAGTAATTCACTAGACTCTGTAGACAACTTAGAGTTAGGATCCATTGGTGTAGACACATGATGACATCCCAACATCCTTGTATCCTGAAAAAGGTCCAAAGTATACTTTCTCTATGAGAGAGATATACCATGACGAGATCAACAACTTCAATCCCCGAAAAATATTGAAGTATGCTCAAATCCTTTACTTTAAAGGCCTTTTCAAGATCCTTCTTCACCTACGCAATGCCAGAATCATCATCTCTAGTAATAATGATGTCATTAATATAGACCAAGATAATAATACGTCTCCCATCAAAAGTATGCCGTATGAAGCATATATCATCAGAATGACACCTCACAAACTCCATGGATAAAACAACTACACTAAAATGGCTGAACCATGCACAGGGAGACTACTTCAAACCATAGAGATATTTGCACAAACAACACACCTTCCCTGCATACTCCCCCTTAGCCCAAAAACCTGGAGGAGGATCCATATAAATAACCTCATGAAGATCACTATTAAGGAATGCATTATTAACATCTAGCTGATGCAAATGCCAAGAGTACGTAGCCGTCAATGAAACAAGAAGGCGAGCAGAAGTCAACATGGCCACACGAGCAAAAGTGTCACCAAAATCACATCCAGAAATCTGAGTAAAGCCCCCAATAGCCGGGCTTTATATCTTTCAGCTAAGCCATCTGCTAAATATTTCACACTAAAGACCCACTTACAACCCACAATCTTGTCTCTCGAATGTAAAGAAAAAAGCTCCCAAGTCTTATTCTTTTGTAAGGCCTCCATTTCAACATGCATAGCATCCACCCACTTGGGATTCTGTAGAGCCTTAAACACAGACCGAGGAATGGGAACAGACTCAATATTGCTCAAGAAAGCATGATAGGAATCTTAGAAGGCATGATAAGAAACAAACTTGGAGATGGGATGATTAGTATTACCAGAAAAACCATACCATAAAGGAGGTTTAGGAATACGAGAAGGAGTTGCAGGAGATGAGAGATTACCTGGAACTGAGTCAGGAGAAGAAACTTGTAGTGGATCCTGAGTGTGTGGGCGGCAAGAATACACCTTCAGTTGTGGGGATGATAGTACATGTGGGGAAGACACAGGAACAGGTCGAGTCCTAAAAAATAGGAATAGGACGAGCAATAACAAATGATTACTCTGTGGAATCAACAGTCACAAGATCCTGTACGGCCAAGGAAGGGCTATAGAAAGGAACATCCTCATAAAATGTGACATCCATATAGGTATATATTTGCCTATTGATTGGATTATAGAACCGATACCCTTTGGACATAGAAGAATAACCCACAAAGATGCACTTAATAGATTTATCATCTAATTTAGTGCGTGAGGGACTCCTGTTTTGAACAAAGCAAGTACATCAAAAAATAAGGAGAATAGTGACCACACATATCGGGCTGAAGAACCTGGAGATGGGCCTTCCCCTTTAGAACACGGTTGGGGGTGCGATTAATTAAGTAAACAGCAGTAAAAACAACCACATGGCAATAAGACTTAGGTACCTGTATACCACGAAGAAGACACCGAACAATAAACATAACATGACGATTTTTTCTTTCTACCATATCATTTTGTTCAGGAGTATAAATGCAAGTTAATTGTTGTAAAATCCATTTTTGATTAAGTTGAGATCGAAATTCATTTGAGACATATTCCCCCCCATTATCAGAATGAATATTTTTAACAATAGTGTTATACTGGATTTTAATAATGGTTAAAAACTGAGTAAAGAGAAGACAAACATTATATTTTATTTTAAGCAAATACACCCATATACAACAAAAGTAATCATCAATAAACGTCACATAGTATGTATGACCTGAAAGAGCACTAACGGAGGAAGGCCTCCATACATCAGAATGCAAAAGATAAAAAATAGTAGGAGACGAGGAATGTAATTATTTCTCACGTGTTTAGATAATTCACACACTTCACACCGAAACTTATGAGTCTTACAAGCTTGCACCAAAGAAGGAAATAACAAACATAAATACTAAAAATTTGCATGTCCTAAACGAGCATGCAACAAATGTAGAGTTTGACTAGAAAACTGTGGAGAACGAGACTTAGGCAGAACAAACACATGAAGACTAGAATAAGGAGCCAAAGAAGGAACTAGTAGAGGATCGCCAAAGTAGTACAACCCATTACACTCATATCCTCTACCAAAAATCTTTTTCGAACTCAGGTCCTGCAAGAGACAACGATTGGGTAACAACACAATTAAATGTTGTGGCAAAACGACTAACAGATAGAAGATTAAAAGCAAAATTCAGAACATGAAGGACAGATGAGAGGGCAATATTAGAAGACAAACAAACGTTACCCTTCTACTAGGAAAATAGAGGGTTATGGGACAAAGATGACTAAGAACCTTGATGCAAAGCTTGAATGGCTTGACTACTTTTTTCACATCATGTACCCTCCTTCTAAAGTCAACCAACCATGACATATGGCCCAAGAATTCTCCTTCCTACAGGTATGCATATGTGAAAATACAGACGTGAGGCATGAAATCTAAATATTTTGAAGAAGCAGAATAAGTGGAATGAAATCTTCTTACAAGTTACAAGTCTTCTCCTTCACTTCTCTTTCTAAAATGTATAGTATTGTGTGTGTATAGGCCACTATTTTCAACACCAATCTCTAATGGCTGATTCAATTATTCAAGCTTTATTTCCCTGCTATTTTTTGATACTCTGAATACAAAAGGAACCTTAATTTCTTCAGATATTAGTTTATTAAACAAGAATATAAGAAGTAATCATAATCACGGAAACCACCAATCAAATAAAATTCTGAGAAATTCTTCCATGCAACGTGAGTACCATCTCGTTGTAGAATTCAACTAAGTATATTCAAAATATGCTACATAATCCTTTAACTATAAAATTCCAGAAACAATGTAGTTTGAATGGCCTAAAAACTCAAAACAACAAACTAAACAACATAGAACCATAGCAAACATGATAATAACCACTGAGACCATACTTTAACCACCCAATACAATTATCATAAAGGCTTGGAGTTTCCAAGTCTCTTGTTCTACACCCTTCAAATCAATTACAACATAATAATCAACAAAAAAATTTTTAAAAAAATTCAAAAATTAGGGAATTACATTATAAAAACAGAAAAATAGCCCTAATTTCAAATATAACAGCACAATAATGAACGATTTAAAAAAAAAAATTAGGAAATTTCATTATAAAATAGAAAAAGAACTAGTAAAACACTTCTATAAACTGCTCTATCATATAGTTAAAATACCTAAAATTAACTGAAGAAATTATGAAATTGAAGATTAAAATTACTTCAAACAAGCTATACTTCCATTATTTATAATATATAAATGAAATTGAAACAAAACAATATAAACAACTAAATTCAAACAAGCTGAGACATAAACCTAAGAGTGTCGCAAGAGTAGATCAGCTCTGATGAAGAGAATCGCGTTAGTAGTTCAACTCCAGTGAATCGTTAGAGTAGATCAACTTCAGTGAATTGTGAGAGTAGATCAACTACGGTGAATCACGAGGAGATCAGCTCCGGTGAATCATGAGTGTAGATCGGCTCCGGTGAAGAGTGTCACGAGAGTAAATCAGCTCCGGTGAAGAGAATTGCCAAAGAAGATCAGCTCTGGTGGAGAGAATCGGCGGTGAAAAGAATCATGATTCGGAAGAGGGCGAGAGTGTGTGTCGATATATTCGATGTATATGTATAGATATATTTGTGGGGGTGTCACACTGTTGAGAGAAAAAGGACTCCTAAGGCCCTATTTTGTAACTGGTTTTGGTACCAAGTTTTTGGTTTTGGTACGAAAATTTGGTACCAATCCATGTTTGGTAAAACTAGAGCTGGTACTACTGTAGCGCACCAAATGGCACTGTAGCAACCCATTTGGAGGCATTTTTGGAACCATCAAAGTGGATGATTTGGGATGGTGCGGGTACTGTAGCACCCCATGTGCGGGTACTGTAGCAACTCATTAATATTAATATTAATATATTAATATGTTAATATTAATACTAATACTAATATATTTTTATATTATAAAATTTTAATATTATATTATAATATTAAAATATATTAATATTAATATTAATATATTAGTATTTGATTACAAAATCAAAAAATTAATATATTAATATTAATATATTATAATATATTATATTTTCAATATATATATAAAATTCAAAAATATTAATATATTTTAATATTATAATATTAATATTATAAATTTTAATATTAATATATTATATTTTTGGAAATTTAATATATTTTAATATTATAGTTTTATTATCTTTCTTAAAAATTAATATATTAATATATTTTCATATTATAAATGTTAATATTAATATATTATAATATTAATAAATTATAATAAAACTATAATTTTAATATATTAATATTAATATATTTTAATATTATAAATTTTAATATTTATAAATAAAATGTGAAACCATCCCAAGTTACCAAACATGGTTTGGTTTCAGAATTTCAACCCATACCAACTCTACCAAACATGGTTTGGTTTTTCAGCATCACTTTTTCTCACACCAAAACCATCTGCATCACACATGGTTTGAAACCAAAATAAAATCACACCAAACCAAATCCAACCCAACCCAAACCAAAACCAAAAACTAACACCGCACCAAACCGTTACCAAACACAACCTAAGTACGTGTCTAGGTTTTATATTAGAAATAGGAAAATAAAAAATAAATACTAATAGACAACAATTTAGAATATTTTTTAGTAGCATAAAAATATTATGCTGTCAAAAAGTACATGTGATAACACATTTAAAAACATTTAGGGTGTGTTTGGATAGGTAGTTTTTGTTTTCGTTTTTGTTTTTTGTCCCCAAAATCAAAACAAAAACGTGTTTGGATGAGTATTGGGCCCACACCATCTTCTAGCACAGTAAAAAAACACAGAGTGAAAAACGCCCAAAATTGAGAACATCAAAATGATGTTCTCAAGCTTTTTCCACTGTGCGTGTTCTCCATTTTGAGAAACATACCTGAGATATTTTTCACCTCTTCAAAAAAACAAAAAAAAACGTCTTCTCTTCTACTCACGAAACATTTTTGGGGGGTTTTCTCGCTAGGGTTCTTATGGAGGCTCATGATCAGAATACTTTGGGGGTTTGGTCGTCTTCTCTGTTGGTCGTCTCTCTCCACAAACCCTAGAACCCACAGAAGTAGTATCGCATCTCTCTCCCAAACCCATAGATCGGCTTGTTCTCCTGCAACCATTGTCCGATTTTGAAGTTTCTAGGGTTTTTCATTTCTGTGTTGGTCGATTTTCGTCGTTTTGGGGATTTTCAAAAAAAAATCGGCACAAACCCTTCTCGATCTAGAAATTTGTGGTCTTTCGTGGTTGGATCTGGAAGAGAAAAGGCACAGCTACTTCAGAAAAGTCGATATCTGGTACATATATATATTTACATATATTCATTTCGTTTTGTTGTTCATGTTTTCTTTTTTATTTTTGCTTATATTTTTCTTCTTTCGTTGCATATATATACATATACAGGGCCTTACTTTCTGGGCTGGTTTGAATTCGTGATATATTAAAAGAATTTGATGAAAATTTGTTTAAATGGTTTCTGGGCTGGTATGTAGGTGTGTGTATCTCTGTATTTATATATATTATATGTATATATATTGATCAACACTCTCACTCTCACACCCTGCTTTTACATGTCAACAGAAATTATAGTCATATGCAAATTTGATATATTGATTTTATCTGTTTTTGTTGGTCAGGGCTTTGATCGCTGAATGAGATCAGGAAATCAAAGTGAAACGGAGCTTTGATTGGTACGTTTGGTGTGCTTGGGTCAATTATAGATTCAATTTTCGTATATATTATGTAATGATTTCTAGGGTTTGCTCTGTGACATGATTTTTTATATTGATCGTAAGGTTCACATGAATTTTTATAGAATGATTATTGATCATAAACTTGAAAGTTATGTATGTGTACATGCATGTTGCTTGTATTTGATGAATCAAATGTTGGGTGTTTGATTTAGGTTAAGCTAATTCTCTTAGTGAAGTTGGGTCTTCATTATATATCTATCTATCTATATATTTGTAAGTTTTTTTAAATATTTTTTTAATATATATAATCAAGTTGGTATTTGATTATATATGCTTTTATTCTTAATAAAAGTGTATATATAAAGCAAAAACTTGAATTGAGGTAACAAAAATGGTGGTTACCTGTTTCAAATTCTGAGATTTTGAAGGAAATTTATTTTATTTTCGTGCTTTTATAATATTTGTTAAACTCCAAGTTTATTTTCTATGTTGACTTTATCTTTGAATATTTGTTAAACTCCAAGTGTATATATTTTTTGTTTGAATTAAGGTAACATAAATGGTGGTTACCTGTTTTTATTTATTTTTTATTTACTTCATTTAATATCTTTTATATCAAAGAATTAAGGTGTTTTTGGTGATGAATGGAGCAGTGATTTTTTTTCTTTGCTTCATATTATATTATGGTTGAAATCTCTGTTCAGTTTACCATGTGATTTGTCACCAGGGAGCAACATGGGATCCTGAAGGTCGAATGATACTCATAGTTTTCTCTGAATCTCCAACTTTAGCTTCTATTCACTTCGCATCAAAGCCTCCATCATTAGGTACTTGAGTTCTTCCATCTCTTTTTTTCTCTCAAGGTCTTACTACTAGTTACGTTCTTGCATCATATTTATCTTTTGAGGTGAGGAAACTAGACCTCATGTATGAGGTCCAAGCTTTACAATTGATGATTTTTAAATAATAGTAAAATAATTTGTGATTTGTAGTTTGATTTCTTTATTTTATTCAATTTTGTTACTGGTTGTGGTCATGGTGGCGTCGTTATTGGGGGTTATTGTTAGGTGCACATATCCATGAGGTTGTGATGAGCTAGTAACAATGGACTAATAGTTGGGAAACAAGGGCCTGAGCAGGGACCAAGTTCACACAAGGCATAATTCACAATAAAATAGTAGTCATATATTAGAAACGATGGGATTTTAGCGTTGCCACGAAGAGAGCTACTGCTATCAAATGCCCTAAGAAAACGATTCATATATTCTGTTTCTATTGCTTTGCTAAATGTTGGGCCTGACGACTATGTTTCTATTGCTTTGTATGAAACACAATATTACCTGGAATTCAAGTTATATAAATCCTTTGGCATGTAGCCTTCAGGAGATACAGATTCTGTAGGTGGAGGTAACCAGATAACAGTGAAACCAAGTGAAGATAATTCTTTAGCTTTTTCCTGGAACTCCATATACCATCTTCCAGATTTATGAGACTCCCAGTTAAATCCTTGGCACAAAATCTCAAAACCTGAGCCTGTTCCTGAACATATTTTTGGAGGGGGCTTTAGTGCCGTTGGGGCCTCGGTTTCCAGTGCCTCAGTTTCCTTTTCTATAAACATCGGAATAGAGCTTCTGAAGATACTATAAGCTTCAGCGGCCAGCTTTTCAATTTCTTGAAGAATGTTTTCTTGTGCTTCTTTGCTTTTTGTAGTTTGGCTCTTCTCAAAGGAAATTCCAATCACTAGATTTCTTATGTCGTTGATGAGTCCGTCCATATATGCGGCACCAGAAACTGCTTGATCTTGTTCTCCTGTTGTCAGTGAGGAAGCTGGTCCTTTAAATTGACCATCTCTAGATTCAGGCAAGCCACTTGAACTTGAAAGAGGCACACGGAAATCATTTCCCATAAAATTCAACCATGAATTTTCTTTAATCTTGAGCACAAACTGAAACGCTGCAAATCCTTCATCTAACGTAAATAATCCCGATCTACCATGTCCATCCTCTTTATGCTGCAAAGCAGTATGCACACACAAGTAATATTCTTGACCATAAATTTTTAGTCAGTTTCAGAGTTTGATGCACAACTTTTTAGGTTGAAAGAATATTTATAAGCCAGGTTCTCTTTAACTAAAATTAGTACAGAAATTCCTTGAAAGTTCACATTGTTCTGCAAAAACTAAATAAATAATAAATTTAATTCAATTAAAACCTTTAACTTTTTAATAGTATATCCCTAAGGAATAAAAATGCACCTAAGCCTTGCATTGGTAAGAAGCTATGCAGTCATAGTCAGTCTAGAGTATATCTCACAGGAACTTTCAACTCTTCAGATATATTGACAGAAACTCTTTACGTAGATTGAGTAAATTTATATTTTCAATCAATCTGTGATCCTTCAGATGTGTTTCAAAGATCAGAAGCTAGGAAATGATAGTCAGTATTCGTCAAAGCATTAACAATTTGGTTCACAATAAACAAATTGACCAGAAGTTACTAGGCATTTGTGATCAGGAGGACACAGAGGAGCAGATCACATGAGGAGTGAGTCCATTAACTTAGTTTGAAACTGTTTCTCATATGTTAAATTTTGATATGCCTTATGACTGGGAGAACAAAATAACAATCTGCCTAAACTAGGTCCATTGTTTCATACATTAGGCACAAAGTAACTTGAAAAAATTCTGTCGAGGTTACCACTCAAGATAAGACCATTTACACTATAACATTGTGATAAGATGTCATTAAATTCAACATTCTGATTAATATTGACAACTGCTTGTTGAGCCTTTCTGAATTTATTACTCAGATGTTGGATAAAAGAAATGTCAGGATTGGAGTGTGAGTACTTATTTCTATATATTTTTTTGTGACAAGAGTTAAATGGTGAATTGTCATAAATTCAGTTTAGATATTAGAATTTGCCAAATTTAGTCATACTTTCTCAGTATATTTATTTCTGATCAGGGCTTGTTTCTTAGTCTTCCTTATTCTAAAATCTTGCAGGCTTCTTTTGGCTCCTCCCCTTATACAAAATTTTGGTTGGGCATCCATATTCTGCATATTTGCCTGTTTCGGGATAGCCTGGTGAGTGGCTATTAATAAAATTGCCCAGTATCACACTTGTGGCTTTAAATTGCTATTGGTAGCATACATTGAACTTGAGGCTTGACATGCATTGTACTGTCTTCCAAAATGGTTGGATAGAATATACATCTTAATAGCTACTAAGGTTCTGTTGCTTTGAGCTTGTATTATATTGAAGCTGTTTACTGTGGAATCTGTTGGAGGGCATTTCTATAATAGGCAATATGTGATTTATTTTTCCTAAAGCTGAAAATACTACGGAGTTATTTTTTCATGGTTCTACAGAGACCTCAAGTATAACTCTCTTTTTTGAAGAAATACTTTTGCATATTCCAAGACCAGTAGCTTTTCAAAATTGCCAATATGAATATGTTACTAATACATGATTTTTTAGTCATCATTGTCCAAAATCACATGTTTAAGCCAAATAATATGTCAGTCACTGACCTTTTGCTTCAATCAGTACCTAATAGAACTTGAATAACTTATACTTCTTTAATAACTACATCCAATGTTAAAATAAAGTTCATCATTTGTATAACTGTAGATGGATACTAATGTAGAGGAAGGTACTGCGAGTGAAAATCAGACTAGAGTGTTAGAGGATAGTAAACTTTGGGGAAAGGCGCAGTATGAGAAGTTGTTGAACCTAATGGAAGAGCAAGTACACCTTGGTAACGGGACTGGCAAGGGATCATTTAACAAAATTGGTTGGGAAAATATTGTCAATAGCCTTCAAGCTAGTTTTGGAAAAGATTACGTAATAAAAAAAGTTAGGGGCAAATGGAATAGGGAAAGACCAATTTGGAGGAAGTTCAAAAGAGTCAAGGAACACACAGGAGTTGGTTTTGACCCTACTACTGGGTTGGTGACCATGCCCCCTGAACTATGGGAGACTATGGACAAGGTAATTAATAATATTAAATTTTCAATAATTTACACCAACTTTAAATTTCTTTGATTCGTAATGATTGTATAGTTAAATATCTTATGTTTTGGTTTTTAGGAAATTACTGGGTCCAAAGGCAAATTTATGGGTAAGCCGTTCGTGTACCATAGGCAATGGAGCGTTATAGACGCATACGGGGAAGCTACGGGTGAACATGCCATACCTTCGACACAAATACCGGAATCCTTCCCAGAGTCCTCCACCCGCCCAGTTCCAGTAGTTATCGGGGATGATGATATTGATTTTGATGAGCTCATGGGGAGTCCCGGCCCTAAACGTAAGAAAAAAAGGGAAGAAGGTATAATGAAAGCAATGTATGATTTCATGAGGGTGATTGAGAAGACATCAGAGAGAAGAGATGATAAATTTGAGAAATCATCCCAGAGTGTGGTAAGTGCCTTTAAGGAAGCTAGTTCAAAGTCAACTCCCCGAATGGAGTCCCCTGAGAGTCGTAGTGATGAGGCCACATCCCCTTCTAAGAAGCCGTACGATGAGTTTTTAGTGTGTATTGAAATCTTAGACACTATAGAGGGAATAGATAGTGTGCATTATTCTAGGGTTGTGATGGCGTTGGAGAAGTCTGTGGCACTCCAGAAATTCTTTCTCAAAGTTTCAGATGATAGGAAGCGTGATTGGGCGATGGGTCTTTCTTAAGGGGGAGTCTTTCGTACTTTATTTGGATTACTGTATCGTTTACTACTATTTTGGTAATTGGATGATTTTTATTTTCTTTTATTTGGATTGTTGTTTGTTTTTTATTTGGATGACTGTAGTATAAACCTTCTTAAATGTCAAACTAATTTAGATGTTTAAGTCTTATATTTATTTGATTTTATTTTATTTTTAGTGTTTACTCCAATTTGTTTTTTTTTTTTAGTTTTAAATGTGCTATGAATGCTTGGTATGTTGTTAATTTTTGTATATTTGTCATTAATAGGTAAATCAAGACCATTATGAGCTTCCCACATCGCTACCTGTTGAATTCGTTTAATAATGAGCTAGCACCGTATTGTCTTGATGACTCCTTGCGAGATCATATAGTTCGCGGGGTTTGCATGATGTTGGAAGCCTATTATATGGAGATGGAGAATGAGCGAATGCCATGTAGGAATTCGATTTTGAAGGGTTCTGCATATGTCATTGAAATATTAAATGGACATCCGAATAGATGTCATCAATGTCTCCGGATGAAACCCAACGCCTTTAGGAGATTATGTGACAAGTTAAAGTCTTTAGGGTTAATTGACTCTAGTGGCGTAGAAGTAATCGAACAAGTTGCAATTTTCTTAATAGTCCTAAGCCAAAGTCTCACGAATCGGATAGTTGCTGAAAGATTTCAGCATTCAACTGAAACCATATACCGGCACATACACAGGGTACTTCCTGTGGTTGGACTTCTTGGGAATGAAATCATTGTCCCTCCTAACATGAGTCAAACTCCACAACATATTCTGAACAAAGGGCCGGGATTCCACCCATTTCGAGATTGCGTGGGCGCAATAGATGGCACCCATGTGCCTGCCCACGTAGATGCCGACCAGGTACATCCATATAGAGGTAGGAAAGGCTTTCCAACGCAGAATGTTATGGCAATTTGTTCGTTCGACATGTTATTCACATATGTCGTAGCAGGCTGGGAAGGTTCAACTAATGATTCAAAAGTTTTAAATGAATGCATTCGAAGATCGGCTTGGAGGTTTCCCAAACCGCCACAGGGTAAATATATACCTCCAATGATAATATTTCTTGAAGTATATTGTTTAATTAATTATTGATTTATTTTAATTGTGGATATGTTAGGAAAATATTATTTGGTCGATTCCGGATATGCCAATCAACCGGGATTTCTTGCCCCCTACCGAGGAGTAAGATATCACTTGCCCGAATTTCGAGCAGTTAACAATAGATGGCATGGCAAGGAAGAATTGTTTAATTATAGACATTCATCACTACGGAATGTCATTGAGAGGTGTTTTGGCATAGTTAAACAACGCTTTCCGATACTAAGGTTAATGCGTCCATACAAGTTCCCGACCCAAGTTAGATTTGTCATGGCTAGTTGTGTTATGCACAACTTCAAAAGGTTGCTTGGAGAACCGGATAACATATTTGATGGTATAGAGGAGCAGAACGCGGATGATGGGGATGGGGATGGGGTTGATGATGATTATGATGATGATGATGATGATGAGGTCTTACAAGGTCAGCAGGGCACCCAATTTATACAGGAGTTTCGCAATAATATAGCTAATGAGATTTGGCAACATAGACAGTAATGTACCACTTTGTATTTTGATAAACAATTGGATGACTGTAACATATTTGTATGCGTACTAGCTTTTGTAGATTGTGGTTCTATGTATTAATTTTCCTTGGTTTACTACTATTGGATGACTCAAATATATATTTTTTTCATGGATTGTGGAAAAATAAAAAAATAGGCATGTATGGAGTTTTGGGCCACGGGCCACCTTGTAGGTGTGGCAAGGGTCCTATGGTTCATTATCAGGCCCACACGAAGGAAAACTATGGACGGTATTTCTATCGATGTCCAGATTGGGAGGTATGATTTAAGGTTACCGTATATAATATTCTAAAATATATATTTTGAAGTCTATAATTGATTATATTTCCTTTGCAATTATAGGATCACAATCGTAGTTTTCTGTGGCTGGATAGACTAAATGAGGAAGAACAAGAAATTAATGAAGCAGATGATAGTAACAATAATTTGGTCAATGATGTTAATGATATTCAACAAGAACAAAATCGGCAAAAGTACATGTTATATATGGGTTGTATCTGCCTCAGTTACTTGTTGGTTCTTATGTGCATTCTCATATTAATTGTATTTCTTGTTATTGTACTGAAATGAAGAGATCCTAGTGGTATGAAACGATAT